>OW818030.2:115793289-116415128 GCA_942486065.2 Calliphora vomitoria | reverse complement strand
CAGAAATATAAAAATATGAAGGGAATCCTTGCGTCAGGATAATTGGTTCTATATGCAATAGTCCTTCAGATGCACCTAACTTCATTAGATCTTTACTTAATGGCTACATCCACCTGTAGTGAGGTGATACTATCAGCCTCTGGATATTTGGTGATCTACAAAATATGGACTCGCAACGTTATTGTATATGATTAGAACGTGTTAAGATAGTATGTTCAAAACTCTTATTACTTCCAGACGGGAATATATGGAGTTATAATGATAAATTAATATGATATAAGAGTTCTAAACCACAGATCATCTTAAAACCATCAGTATAGGTTCATCGACCATCAGTATAGATTGTCGACATTAAAGCAAGACATATGTAATTAAAGGCTAACGGTCTATTTTATGTGAATGGTCAACGAGCTGTCAGGAGAAGGATCCGCTCTAAATGTATCAAATGCAGTATCTGTCACAATTCTGCTTCTAACTATATAAAGGCAAATCCTCAGACAGTTGATTCAGAAGGCTGACAATAGCCAGGGGGAATAAGATTTCCACCGTCTGTGTGAATTTAATTCTTAAGACAAAGATTTTTGAAGGAACGTCTGTTGAGCGATCTAATTGAGATATCGGGAACCAAACATTGTAACCTTATTGGATACATTAATGTAACGAGTTGCATCTAGTACTCCTTTCACTAGCATCTAGCCTTTATATAGTTAATCGATGTCATGAAGTGATGTGGTCTTGCCAAAACGGAATCATACGTAATCCAATCAATCTTTACGGATACTACGATTCGAGAACCCATTTATAAAGCATTTTTCAATTACAAATTTGGATTTCGTACGCCAATATGAACGTATGAACTTTTCCCTGTAGTTCATGTAGTTCGTAAAGAACGACTAAGCGGATCCATAAAAGATAATGAAAATTATAAGCAGAAACTTTAGACAGTTATGGAAAATCATTGATAAAGAAGTTTATGTAACCAAACTATAAATTAAAGCAATTTGGACTTTGTGATAGTAAAAGAAAAGTTGAAACAGTTTCTGAAATTATATTTAGAATAACCATATAAAGCTAACATCAAATGGAAATGTACATTTGATGAGAACACATTTGCAATATCTCGTAAAGAGTTATCTATGATGAAACTCAATATAAATAGAGAAAAGTTATTATCGAATACATAAAAATAAATGTCGTTAAAAATTCTTTTCCATGTTAGAAATTGACAATATTTCTATAAGACCAGCACTGGTATACTATTCGACACAGTAAACTAAATAGATTTGAGAGCCACTACATAATTTGTTACTGATATTCTTTCTAAGTTCGGCCATTGCTTGATCGCTTTCCGACAGGTGTGAATTATTCGCAATCGAGTAGTAATTCAGTATGAGGTGGAATTGAAGAACTTGGATTATCTCTTAACTATTTTAACGAACGACCAAAAATCGTTGAATGCTCTAGGGAGCAGCAAGAAATTTGGAATGAAGACACTGCTCTATAGTATGCTGTTTCCCACATCTAAACACTTTGATATACGAACATCTTGCTCTTTTGTTTTGAGAAGCCTGTACGATGCCTTTCTGAATCTGAGTATAACTTTTGAACATCTGATTAAACCAGGATTTGTATTTAACAAAGTTTAAAATTTTTCAATGTTATTGTAACAATTGTCGAAAGTTCTTTCCCGGGGAAAAACATTTCGTTTGATACAACAGTCGCTGGGATGATAATCTTTGGCAGAGTGAGAGTCAGGCCGTTCCGTTGCGGGGGTTCAATTGTCATGAGAACGTGAGAACAATTATGCGTTGAATTCGTTGCAATGTTTAAAGAACTAAATGAAAGGTAGGTATAATATATTTTGGTGTTTTGGAGATGGATAAAGAAACACAAAGTGCAAAATATGTGCTCTAAATTAAATTTTAAACATCAGACTGTTAAATTCCAAAGCATATGTCCGAGCCTAAGAGTTAATGACACTGGTACACAACTATTCCACCCAGATGAAGTTAAAAATCTTTAGAAGATGATGGAAATACTGGAGATTAAAATTTTTAACTACGTAAGTTTCACATAAGGCAACACTCGCCTTGTTCTTAAGGAATTCATGTCGATAATCGCAAATTTGTTAACAATTAATGTAAGTGATATCTGCAGAAAGAAAAGTGACTCAAAATATATCATATGGAAATCAGTCGAAGTATTTTTAAAACTTGTGTTTTTCCTACGCATATTTTTGACTCACTTTTCTTTCGACATCGAGGAAAAGTCCAACTTTCTATTTTGATCTTAAGATTTGAGTAACTTCTTTTTATATTCGAAAATTTAAATTTTTTTATAAAAATTATAAAGTTCGCGGATTAATAATATATAATACAAATATTTCAAAACTATGTATGTTAAATTGAATAATGCATGCGTAAATTAAATTGAAAAATTACTAAATATATGTAAGTATCTGTAGTATTTATGTATTTAAGTAGGTGTATTAAGCATAAAAACAATATAACATCGAACCTTTAATCCTTGCATTTGTGTCGTGTGTATTGAGTTTAGACTTTTATTTAAAAAAAAAAATAATAAATTATAATACACAGAGAGAAAACAAATAAAATTCATATTTCAACATAAACCATACAAAAAAGCATTTGAAATAGTGTTTTTTGTTGTTTAAAAAAAAAAAAAAAACAATAAAATCGAAAAAAAGACAACAAATTAACAATAACACAGGTGTAGAGAGCAAGTGTTAGAAGGAAAAACATCAAAATTAAACAACATTCATCAGTTCAAGGAACATTAATTAAGTGCCGCGTTCAATGTATACCTGCAGGGAACGTATGGTGTCGAGTAAAGCCTTTTTCTCTTCCAACAGTATGGAAATATCATCTTGAGCAGCTTTCAAATAGGAACGTAAAACATCAGTTTCTTGTTTGGATTTTTGTCTGTGAATATTTACAAAATAATAATAATAATAATCTTTAATATGTAAATTTATATATAATGAATTTACCTGTAACTTTCCGAATTTTCTTTAGCATTTTGCAGTTGCTTACGCAAATTATCATTGTCCAGTTTAATTTGTTGCATTATCAATTGCAACGATAGTAACTCACGATCACGTTCCCTTTCTCTTTGACTTGAGACGGGTGTTTTTAACATGGCCGCTGTTAGGGGATAGTTGGCCATGCCAGCACCATTTAAATTAGTTTCTGTAATATTTAGAATTTGTTTAATATTGAAGTGTAAAATTGGGCGGTTTAAATCAAATAAATCACCTATAGGTTGTATGATTAAAAGTCCAGTTTTATCACGTTTCAAATGCATGCGGCCGATGGCCAAATTAATGGGCACTGGTCCCGGTGAGGTAATATTAACAGGAGGTCGATCTTCAATTAAATTTATGCGCACATTTTCAACAGTTACCTAAAAATAAATGGTGGAATACTAAATATTAACAAAGTGTTAAATAAAAAATTTAAATATTTGAAAATTAGAAATATTTAAAAGTTGATAACATATAAAATTATCTAACAACAGGCATCAAATTTGAAAGATCACTTGAATCACTAATCAATGAACTGGTCTATCGCCTAATTCAGTTCTAGTTCAGTTCTAGTTCAGTTCTAGTTCAGTTCTAGTTCAGTTCTAGTTCAGTTCTAGTTCAGTTCTAGTTCAGTTCTAGATCAGTTCTAGTTCAGTTCTATTTCAGTTCTAGTTCAGTTCTAGTTCAGTTCTAGTTCTGTTCTAGTTCAGTTCTAGATCAGTTCTAGTTCAGTTCTAGTTCAGTTCTAGTTCAGTTCTAGTTCTAGTTCAGTTCTAGTTCAGTTCTAGTTCAGTTCTAGTTCAGTTCTAGTTCAGTTCAGTTCTAGTTCAGTTCTAGTTCAGTTCTAGTTCTAGTTCAGTTCTAGTTCAGTTCTAGTTCAGTTCTAGTTCAGTTCTAGTTCAGTTCTAGTTCAGTTCTAGTTCAGTTCTAGTTCAGTTCTAGTTCAGTTCTAGATCAGTTCTAGTTCAGTTATATTTCAGTTCTAGTTCAGTTCTAGTTCAGTTCTAGTTCTGTTCTAGTTCAGTTCTAGTTCAGTTCTAGTTCAGTTCTAGATCAGTTCTAGTTCAGTTCTAGTTCAGTTCTAGTTCAGTTCTAGTTCAGTTCTAGTTCAGTTCTAGATCAGTTCTAGTTCAGTTCTAGTTCAGTTCTAGTTCAGTTCTAGTTCAGTTCTAGTTCAGTTCTAGTTCAGTTCTAGTTCTAGTTCTAGTTCAGTTCTAGTTCAGTTCTAGTTCAGTTCTAGTTCAGTTCTAGTTCAGTTCTAGTTCAGTTCTAGTTCAGTTCTAGTTCAGTTCAGTTCAGTTCTAGTTCTAGTTCTAGTTCAGTTCTAGTTCTAGTTCTAGTTCAGTTCTAGTTCTAGTTCAGTTCTAGTTCAGTTCTAGTTCAGTTCTAGTTCAGTTCTAGTTCAGTTCTAGTTCAGTTCTAGTTCAGTTCTAGTTGAGTTCTAGTTCAGTTCTAGTTCAGTTCTAGTTCAGTTCTAGTTCAGTTCTAGTTCAGTTCTAGTTCAGTTCTAGTTCAGTTCTAGTTCAGTTCTAGTTCAGTTCTAGTTCAGTTCTAGTTCAGTTCTAGTTCAGTTCTAGTTCAGTTCTAGTTCAGTTCTAGTTCAGTTCTAGTTCAGTTCAGTTCTAGTTCTAGTTCTAGTTCTAGTTCTAGTTCAGTTCTAGTTCAGTTCTAGTTCTAGTTCTAGTTCAGTTCTAGGTTAGTTCTAGTTCAGTTCTAGTTCTAGTTCAGTTCTAGTTCAGTTCTAGTTCAGTTCTAGTTCAGTTCTAGTTCAGTTCTAGTTCAGTTCTAGTTCAGTTCTAGTTCAGTTCTAGTTCAGTTCTAGTTCAGTTCTAGTTCAGTTCTAGTTCAGTTCTAGTTCAGTTCTAGTTCAGTTCTAGTTCAGTTCTAGTTCAGTTCTAGTTCAGTTCTAGTTCAGTTCTAGTTCAGTTCTAGTTCAGTTCTAGTTCAGTTCTAGTTCAGTTCTAGTTCAGTTCTAGTTCAGTTCTAGTTCAGTTCTAGTTCAGTTCTAGTTCAGTTCTAGTTCAGTTCTAGTTCAGTTCTAGTTCAGTTCTAGTTCAGTTCTAGTTCAGTTCTAGTTCAGTTCTAGTTCAGTTCTAGTTCAGTTCTAGTTCAGTTCTAGATCAGTTCTAGTTCAGTTCTAGTTCAGTTCTAGTTCACTTCTAGTTCAGTTCTAGTTCTGTTCTAGTTCAGTTCTAGTTCAGTTCTAGTTCAGTTCTAGATCAGTTCTAGTTCAGTTCTAGTTCAGTTCTAGTTCAGTTCTAATTCAGTTCTAGTTCAGTTCTAGTTCAGTTCTAGTTCAGTTCTAGTTCAGTTCTAGTTCAGTTCTAGTTCAGTTCTAGTTCAGTTCTAGTTCAGTTCTAGTTCAGTTCTAGTTCAGTTCTAGTTCAGTTCTAGTTCAGTTCTAGTTCAGTTCTAGTTCAGTTCTAGTTCAGTTCTAGTTCAGTTCTAGTTCAGTTCTAGTTCAGTTCTAGTTCAGTTCTAGTTCAGTTCTAGTTCAGTTCTAGTTCAGTTCTAGTTCAGTTCTAGTTCAGTTCTAGTTCAGTTCTAGTTCAGTTCTAGTTCAGTTCTAGATCAGTTCTAGTTCTAGTTCAGTTCTAGTTCTAGTTCTAGTTCAGTTCTAGTTCAGTTGTAGTTCAGTTCTAGTTCAGTTCTAGGTTAGTTCTAGTTCAGTTCTAGTTCAGTTCTAGTTCAGTTCTAGTTCAGTTCTAGTTCAGTTCTAGTTCAGTTCTAGTTCAGTTCTAGTTCAGTTCTAGTTCAGTTCTAGTTCAGTTCTAGTTCAGTTCTAGTTCAGTTCTAGTTCAGTTCTAGTTCAGTTCTAGTTCAGTTCTAGTTCAGTTCTAGTTCAGTTCTAGTTCAGTTCTAGTTCAGTTCTAGTTCAGTTCTAGTTCAGTTCTAGTTCAGTTCTAGTTCAGTTCTAGTTCAGTTCTAGTTCAGTTCTAGTTCAGTTCTAGTTCAGTTCTAGTTCAGTTCTAGTTCAGTTCTAGTTCAGTTCTAGTTCAGTTCTAGTTCAGTTCTAGTTCAGTTCTAGTTCAGTTCTAGTTCAGTTCTAGTTCAGTTCTAGTTCAGTTCTAGTTCAGTTCTAGTTCAGTTCTAGTTCAGTTCTAGTTCAGTTCTAGTTCAGTTCTAGTTCAGTTCTAGTTCAGTTCTAGTTCAGTTCTAGTTCAGTTCTAGTTCAGTTCTAGTTCAGTTCTAGTTCAGTTCTAGTTCAGTTCTAGTACAGTTCTAGTTCAGTTCTAGTTCAGTTCTAGTTCAGTTCTAGTTCAGTTCTAGTTCAGTTCTAGTTCAGTTCTAGTTCAGTTCTAGTTCAGTTCTAGTTCAGTTCTAGTTCAGAGTCCAGGCAAACATTATTACTAATAATAGCAACACCGAAAATAAATATATATACATAAACGATCAACTAACGTTCAACAACCGTCGTCTTCTTTGGCTAGCTAAAACTAAAGCAAACGAGGCAAACTGGAAATATGTATGGGTACGCAATGGAAATATCTTTGCACGCAAAGGTGAAAATTCTCCCTTATTTGTCATCAATAATGCTGCGGATATCGAATCCATTAATAATTCTATGTAAACTAAACACACAATCTTTACACATATGTTATCTGTTTTAAAATAAAAAATGAATAATAATCAAAAACAAACTTTAAATACTTTCAATCAAATTAATAAGGACTTTTTAAGTTATCCCATATCGCTAATATACATGAACATACGCTCGCTAAGGCTCAATTTTACTTCTTTTCTAGCAACAATAAATAATATAATAACCAAAATTAAATTCATAATATTAGTTGAAACTAATATAACTGATAATGAAAACATTTTTTACAATGTAAGAGGTTTTAACTCAGTTTTTTTCAACAGAGTAAATAGAGGAGGAGGAATTGCTGTGTACATTGCAGAAGATTTAAATTTTACTGAAATCTCTCTAAAACCCAACTCTTTTGAAATCGTACAACTAGATGTAAATATAAACAACAAAATAATTTCTTTACTTTCCATTTATCGTCCCCCACATGAAAATATTACGTCGTTTGTCAACGAACTTGATACAATCATAAATAACATAAAGAAAAAACAAGAGATTATACTAGTGGGAGATATAAATATAGACATATTAAGAGAAAACATCACAACAACAACATATCTTAATATGGTAATGTGTAATGGACTGCAATGTATGGTAAGCGAAAGTACACGTGAAGATATTCGAAAAAACACAAGCACGTGCATCGATCATCTCTTTTTTAGAAACAATAAAGCAACAACAAAAGCACACGCTCTTATAATAACAACAAACATATCTGACCACTACTCTCTCTATTGTTGTATAAATGAAGAAGTAAACAACCAGAGTGTGCTAACCACAGCTAGCTTGGGGCCACAATTTTATAATTTTAAAATTAATAAACAAATCCAAGATACAAATTGGAATGCAATATCTCAACAAATATCAAATACAAATGATCTCTACAACAAAATTCATGAAATATTTGGTGAAATATATAAAAAATCAAGTAAAAAATCAAAAACTAGTAAAAAAAGATCGATTAATCCGTGGATTAGTGAAGAAATTGTTAAATTTTGTGATACGCGGGATAAACTTTTTAAAAAATGGAGAAATAATCCAAAAAACAAAATATATGAACAAGAATACAAAACATTTAGAAATTTATTAAACAAAAAAATAATTTATGAAAAAAATAATTATTATAGAAATAAATTTGTTGAAAACAGAAACGATATACGCGCAACCTGGCAATTAATAAACGAAATAATTGGTAAAAAAACTACTAATATTGATAGTTTTATAACTAAAAGTTTCAAAAATCAAAATATAAATGACATTGTAAACAATTTTGCATTAAACTTCAACACGAACGTAAACAAAATAATACACAACTGTAACATAAAAACCAATAATAATATTAGCACATCTATACAAAACTCAATATACATTGATTTTACAAATGATGAAGAAATCTACTATATCTTAAAAACACTTAATATCAGAAAAGGTGCAGGATCTGATGGGATTCGAGCAAAAGACCTTAAAATAAATGCAAGTTTTTTGACTCCGATTATAACCAAACTAATAAATTTGAGTATAGAACAAGCAATTGTGCCTGATATACTTAAAACGTCTATAGTGAGGCCGATACATAAAAGTGGTAATAAAACTGATTTTAATAATTATAGGCCAATATCAATATTATCAGTAATTGATAAAATTTTGGAAGAAATTATCGTCAGAAGACTCACAAATTTCTTACAAAAATTTAAAATTATAAACAAAAATCAGTTTGGATTCCAAAAAGGGAAAAATATAAACAATTTATTAGGATACTTTTCTAACTACATTAACGGATGTTTGAGTAAGCAAATGCATGTCTTAGTATTGTTTATAGATTTTAGTAAAGCATTTGATACTTTATCGCATACCAAACTACTTCAAACTCTAGAAAGAAATGGAATAAGAGGTAACATAATAAACTGGTTTAAAAGTTATCTAGAAAATAGATATTACTGTGTTAAAATCAATAACAACTTCAGCAATAAATTATCATACGATTGTGGTGTACCACAAGGATCAAAACTTGGCCCAATCCTATATATAATCTACGCAAATGATTTGATGAATTGTCTACAAGGTACAACTTTTGCGTATGCTGATGACACGGCAATAGTAGTTGCTGATAATAACATTGGAAAAGCAACAGAAACAATGCAAAAACAATTAGATATTGCTACGAAATGGTGCCATGACAACGGTCTCATCATCAATGCCAACAAAACAAAAATAATGCACATCAAACCGCCTCATCTTGCTAACTCCAATATAAAACTAAAATTCCATAATACAGAATGTCTACACAAAAATGCTATAAATAACCCAAACACTAACGACTCATGTTCAACCATTATAGAAATGGTCAACTCATATAAGTATCTGGGAGTATATGTTGACAGTAAATTTAAATGGAAGACCCACATCGAGAATCTGCAAAAGAAACTTCGTAAAACGGCATATATGTTATACCACTTAAGTAACTGCTGCACCTACAGTGTACTGCGACAAGCGTACTTTTCATTAGCAGAATCGTATATCAGACATGGCATAGCAGCATGGGGAAATGTTAAATACAACAGCACATTACAAAAAACACAAGATATTCTACTGAAAATGTTATGGAAAAAACATCAACATCACACCAACAGTACACATAACGATAACACAACAAATCACAACATTCGTACAAAAAAAATTCCTAGCAATACTGCAAAAGAACTACAAATCCTTAATGTCAAAAATATATATAATACAACAATTATAAAAGAATTTCATAGCACCAGTTTTTTAAAGCCAATTGACCATGCTCACAACACTAGACAGAGATCGCATGGAAGATTCAAAGTCGAGCGTTTTTATAATGAATATGGCAGAAACACCCTTCAAGTAACATTGCCAACACTAATAAACAAAATACCAATTGAAATATTAAATAATACAAATAATAACAAAAGAAATGAACTTATAAAAAAATACTTTATCAGTTTGCAATGAAAGGTAACCTGAACTATGTGTAGTATATAATCTGAACATAAAATCGTATAAATTTTTTGTAAACGTAATTTCCTGCAGACAAGCTGAATAGCTTTGCGGGGTATAACAATTTGAAAAAATATAAAACGAGAAATTAAATAGATACATGCAACAAAATTGTATAACAAAAACTACAATTAAACCTGATGACAGATCTCCTTTCAAATACATAAATATGGAACTAGAGCACTGCTTGGATGATGGAGACCGAATGCAGATTTATCTTCTTTGGGACACAATATTTTATTATATTTTATTGAATTTGTAATATATTATATTGTAACTTTAAATATTTTTTATTAAATAAAGATATATTAAAAAAAAAAAAAAAAAAAAAAAAAAAAAAAAAAAAAAAAAAGTTCTAGTTCAGTTCTAGTTCAGTTCTAGTTCAGTTCTAGTTCAGTTCTAGTTCAGTTCTAGTTCAGTTCTAGTTCAGTTCTAGTTCAGTTCTAGTTCAGTTCTAGTTCAGTTCTAGTTCAGTTCTAGTTCAGTTCTAGTTCAGTTCTAGTTCAGTTCTAGTTCAGTTCTAGTTCAGTTCTAGTTCAGTTCTAGTTCAGTTCTAGTTCAGTTCTAGTTCAGTTCTAGTTCAGTTCTAGTTCAGTTCTAGTTCAGTTCTAGTTCAGTTCTAGTTCAGTTCTAGTTCAGTTCTAGTTCAGTTCTAGTTCAGTTCTAGTTCAGTTCTAGTTCAGTTCTAGTTCAGTTCTAGTTCAGTTCTAGTTCAGTTCTAGTTCAGTTCTAGTTCAGTTCTAGTTCAGTTCTAGTTCAGTTCTAGTTCAGTTCTAGTTCAGTTCTAGTTCAGTTCTAGTTCAGTTCTAGTTCAGTTCTAGTTCAGTTCTAGTTCAGTTCTAGTTCAGTTCTAGTTCAGTTCTAGTTCAGTTCTAGTTCAGTTCTAGTTCAGTTCTAGTTCAGTTCTAGTTCAGTTCTAGTTCAGTTCTTGACGAATTCGCTTACCCTTTATAACATCAGAATATTAATTTATCTTTAGTTAATTCTAAATAAATTACTTACATTTAATGGCAAAATATTTGCTGATATCACTTCGTCTTCAGCCAAATCGGCTAAACCAATAACAGTACTCATCGACAAATCCAAACTAATGTCACTTACACGTATGTCAGCATGATGGGAGACCCAACTGAAAAATAACAAAAACGAAATTAAAACATAAAATTAAAAAGAGTTTCTTTTAAAATCAAAACTAACTTTTGTATGGCCTTTTTATCACCAACGTTCACAACATCCTTGGGCGGTTTAATAGTCTCCTCCAGACGTAAACGTATGCAAGGTGGAGCTTCGGGATTATAAGGCGCTAAATTCCAGGCTTTACAACGGGCACCAAACTTGGTCTATATATAAGTTCAAAACAATAAAGTAAATAATAAAAAAAAAACGGAAAAATAATTTAATTAATTACATTTTATAAAAAGCTATTTCAATTAATAAAATTATATATAAATTCCTTTTACTACTACATTAAAAGCCATAAGCAGAGCCAGAAAACATAAATAAAAGAAACTCAATTTAAAAAACCCAAAATATTTAAATTTAAAATAAAAATCTTGAAAACAACTTAAAACCCCAAAACAAATGATATGAAATGTTTAACTAATTATTTTATTTTTTACAAAAATTTTTAAAATTTAGCTTTTAAACACATAAACATACACAAACACACACCAATACACATACATAGCTAACCATACACATACTATGAAAACAAATCTAAGCTAAAAAGCATTTGAATAAAAAGTGCAAAATTTGTATTTTAGTTTTGAAAGAAAAACTAAAAAAATTATTACGAATTAAGTGAATTTATGTTAAAAAGTATGTGTTGAGTTAGGTAACGTGAGTGTAACGTGTTTGTGTAAATGTTAATGTTGTTGGCCAATTGATATTTGGTTGTATTTTTTTACAGTATTTCAGTGTCTTACCCAATTATTTTACAAATCAATCATCATTATTGTTTTCATAAGATTTAATTTGATTGATTTTGAGAGTATAGTTTTAACTAGACCTTTAATAACCAATTTTTATTTAAAATTATAAACTATTTAACATAAAAAGCAAGAACGAACATAAGTTTTAAAAAAAGCCAAAACAAAAAATATTGATAAGTAGAACAGCGTTAAGTTTTTCAAACTACATTAGTGTGGATTATATAATTTTATATTACAAGATTGGTTTCTTACATAAATTAGCAAAACAAGGATTGAAGTACATAATTGCTTACATATTTTCAAAGTTATTGATCATTTAAGATTTAATTTTTTTATGTAAAATTTGGATTTTTGTTAAGTACTGTCTTTTTCGATTTAAGGTTTTTGAGTTTTTCAAATTAAATTTTGATTTTTAAACAGATATATGAACGATCACAGATCGGGGTTCCTTCATCTATTAAATGCTTTATTTTATGAAAATATTGAGTTTTGTTCAAAAACATGAGTGTACGCCGATTGAGATTATTTTCATGATTTAATCCATATTTACAAGGTTATAACGACTAACGATTTTTTAAGCTTTAAGCGAAAGAAAATTTTTCATCTCATTTGAAGTGTTATATTAATATTAAGGGCCTGATATAGAAATACGAGCGGAAAATCATTTTAAAATATTTTTATGAATATCAGTCAGTTTTCAAATAATTTTTCAGTGTTTTTCATAAAAAAGTAAAAATTGTTTCTAGGTCGTGTTTCTGAATCTGGCCTGAGTCTACTTTAATGCAGCATTTTAAAATAATGTTAAATTAAATTTTTAAACAAAATTACTTTGAATTTCTATTTCCATTTTACTGGATAATGCTATTGAAAAACTATAATGCCACCATATGCATTCTAACCTGTACCCACGTAAGCTGCTCATCTTTCCTGTCTTCACTTCGCGACTGCCTGGAAACCTAACCTGACCTATATGCATTTTAAATATGATGTCTTTAACATTTGATATCAAACATGATTCTCAAACCTAATTCAAACGCAGGCAGTCATTTGAGTTTCAAATTTGAATTCAATTTGAGAAAAAACATTTGATAAATGATCAAATGTATTTTCTTGTTATCAAATGTTATTTTCAAATAATTATTAAACCTAAGTATAAGTCAAAGCTTCGAAAGAATTCATTTTCAAAATCAAATAAAATTTTATTTCGTAATCATTCCCTTAAATAATTCATTATGAATAAATACACAGGCTTAATTCCTTAGCACTTCAAGCGTATTGAATTCATTCCATTTATAATTATTTCTTTATTGAATTAATTCCTTATTAAATCATTAAAGTTTTCATTAATTCAAATCCATTACAAAATATGTAGCTTAATAAAATTTATTGAATGACTAAATTTTGCTTCTAATTTGGAGTTATATGCTCAATTCACAATCAGACGCGGATCCGAAAAATTTTCATATAAAAAAAATAGAAAAATGTAGAACAAATTTTGATTTCCAGCAAAAACCCCCCACCCCCCAAATGGTTGACTAGGATCCGCGCCTGGGCAAGGGTATATACAAGTTTGCCATTCCGTTTGTAATTTCTACATTTTTCATTGACCCCATAAAGTATATATAAGGAGTGAGATCGTAAAATTCTTAACACACGTTTTTCATTAAAACTTTTGATCAAGTTACCTTTGTAAAACATGTCAGTTATTATGTTTAATGTCATATAATTGACATTAAATGAGTGACCAGAAAAATGTGCGTACTAAAATTATTAAATATTTTCAAAAAAAACCCAACTTGGTCCTACAAAAAGTTGCCGAAACAATCAAAGGTCTGCCGTCAAACTTTTTCCAATGTTATTAAACAGTACCGGGAGAACTTGTCCGTTAATATAAAACCTGGTTCAAGTAGAAGGAATGGTCCACATGATGTTTCTAAAGCCAAACAAAAATAGAAAGCATTTTCAAAAGAGCTCGCAACACATCCAGTAGGAAAGCACCTTGGTTAGCTCAGTACTCGGACTATTTGATAAGAAAAATTAAAGCTAATGCAGGTTTAAAAACATACAAGGCTCAAAAAGTTCCTGACAGGAACGCTGCTAAAAATTTAGAGGCCAAGAACAGAGCACGGAAATTGAAGTTAAGAATTTTTCGATCTCACTCCTTATTCTGGCCATGATAGCCATGTTTGTCTGTTTAAACCCACTTTACTAAGCCGCCAAATAACATACATACATGATTGATACATCGCTATAGTCGAACATACAAATCACTGATTTATAGCAAAAAACCGCAACTACCTCGATTTTTCACCAACATTTTTTTTTTCCAAAATTTTTTTTATCTTAAAGTCAAATATTAAGCTGCAATCCACATTTAAATTCCCCTAATTGTTTGTAAATCACTATCAAAGCTTTAGCATTTAATTTCAAATCATTCTTAATATGAAATCAAAGCAAAAAGAGCTATATTCGGCTGTGCCGAATCTCATATACACTTCACCAAATTATACTTTAAAATAAAAATGTTAAATAGTTTTAGGCAAAAAAATCTTTTTTTAATTTTTTTTAATTTATTAGCGAAAAAAATTTTATGGAACGTTTTTAAAACATTTTTTTTTTATTTTTTTTTTTTAATTAAAATTTGAGCAATTGTAGGTCCGACATACTTTGGCCTTATATACGCCGTTGCAAAGGTTTTTGAAATATCTATTATTGGATATCCATATTGTCTATATTAATGACTTAGTAATCTAGATATAGATCAAAAATAGGTAATAAATCCAGATTGTCCTGGTTTTCTCCTTATATCCCAGGCATTTGTGGGCCGATTGATTGAGATTTTAAATAGCAACCAAGCCGGAAGAATTCCCGATATATTGATTACGAATCATGTATGTAAGTTATTTGGGGGCTAGGGAAAATTGATTTCAACATATAGACGGCAGGCTTTCAAACAAGAGGTGTTATTTTGGTATTTAAAAAAAATGTCATTTTTTGAGATAAATGATCGAATGTTTATTTCATAATAAAGAGGAAGGTATGCCTTAAATAATGAAAAACATTTGCCAAATGGCCACCACGACCACGCTTACAGTATCATATCCTTTTCATGAAATTTTTCATAATCAAATCGCAAAGTGGCTGCCCTATATCCTCGATAGCCTCACGAATTCTATCTTTGAGGTCTTGAATCGACGCTGGGCTGTTGGCAATATTCTCAGTTGTTCTTGTTGATGACCCGCCGGCTTCAGTTCTTGTGTTAACTGAACTTTATAAGTCTTAAGACCCAAGTCTTTATGCAAAATACTGTTACGAATGTGCAATGACGATTTGAGTTTAACGGTCTGTAACGACTGCCTGCAGCATTCATCATATTTGAGGGCACGTCCATCAGTAGCATGCGGTTGTTGGCATTGTTTGTAAGTATGGCAACTCTAAATGTTTGGGCTGCTTGCAATGACATCGAAGGCTCTGGAATTCGAATGTGCTGGTATGTCCGTTAAGAGCATTGTAGAAGATTCCCGATAGATGCGCGTGTATAAATAGTGGCAGAGGTGGCAGTCGTGAGTTGAGTTGATCATTGTCGCTGTTAGAGTTAACATCAACTGTCGTGTACATGTGTGTTTGTACATTATAAAGTTTGTGTGCATTTCTGCTAATTGATAAACGTGTATAAAGACACTGAGTGACTATTCAATTCTGTTGTTGTTGTACATTCTAAATAAATAAAGAGTTGTTACAAATTTTAAACTACTAAAACTGTTTTTTATTTGCAATCAAAAGTATCCGCTTTATTTAAAGGAAATAAACCCCGTTTTTAAAAGGTAAAAACATAACAATACGGTGTAATGACGTTTGTGGAATGCCCAATTCCAAAGAAGGACGAGGAATGGACCAACCTGGGTTTTCTTCAACGCTTTGGGCTACAGCAGCAATATTCTCAGTTGTTCTTGAGCGACGTGCACTGGTTTTATTCTTCACATCACTAACTTGTCCCAACAGCTCGAATTTTCTCACCAATTTCTGTATTGCGGTCCGACAAGGTGCTTCACGACGACTCAAAAATGCTTTAGTTTTGCGAACTGTTACTGCAAGATTTTCACCATTTTTGTAGTGAAGTTTAATAATTTCAATGCGTTGTTGAAGCGTACATCGTTCCATTTTTAGTAATGGCGTAGTTTCTACTTGTCAAATGTCAAAGAATAAAAGCTTCAAAAGTGAAAGCTACCGAAATACCACCTCTTGTTGGAAACCCCTTTATAACGATCCAGAATATATGAACTTTGTGGGGTCGCAAATGAAAAATGTAGAAATTACAAACGGAATGACAAACTATATACTCTTAAACCCTTGCCAGTCGTGGTGAAGGGTAGAAAAAGGTATGAAATTACTAAAATTTGAATAAATAGTTTGAAAACTTCTTATATTCTGAATAAAGCCAGATATCATTAATTTAAATTGATAAAATGTCAAAGTTATAATACTTTTTCTAAGTAGGAACATTTTGGCAAATAAAGGTTTGAATAAACAAAATCAAATTATTTTGAATCTTAGTTAATGTCAAAACTACAAACGCTGACTATCTATTTGAAGTGGGTTTTCTATTGTAAGGATAAAAAATGCAATCACAACTTCAAATGTTGGGGGGTATTTTCAAAAGTACACCAATGAATTCCTCAACCATTTAGAGAGAAATTTATCGCTGTAGCACAGTGTTATTAATGATAATATTTTCTTAAATAGAACATAATCAGTATGTATATACAATAGTTGAAAATAATAATAAAAAAAAACATAAATAATTGTATACAGTTAAGTAAGTACATAATAATATGCAGTTATAACTAACATTTAACCTTAAAATGCAATATTTGAAATAATTTTAGTTTGTTATTTTAAATATGTTTGTAAGTATTTTTAACTCAGATCAAAACTACAAAGAAAATTCGTTTATTTTAAACTTTGTTGTACTAAAATGCTAAAAATAAATCATAAAAAAGCAGCAACTTAAAACAGAAAAAGATACAAATTGAAAATAAGAAATAAATCATAATAAAACAAAATTATAAAGAATTTGCTTATTGAAATAAATAATGTATAAAATATTTTAGTTTATAATAATAATAATAATAATAAGAAATAGAATTTGTTTTTCAATACCTTGTTAGCTTGATGAGCATTCTGTTACATTTAATTTGTTTGTCAAAAGAGGCACAATATTTTGGTTTGATTTTTTTATTTTTTTTAATTTTTTTTGTTATGAATTTTTGTTGTAGTAGTTATTGTTGTTGTAGTTGTAGTGTAATAACAAATTTACGTACATTAAAAAAAAGTTTCATATTTTACAAATTTTTTGTTTTTTTTTTTTTAAATATTTTTGTAGAGTGATGAGAGTTTTAAAAAATCAAAGAAAAAAAAACGCAACAAACGAAAAAAAATAATTAAAATTTTTGTAGTTTTTTTTTTTTTTTTTTGTTTAAATAGGCACACATTGAGATGATTTCAATTTGTTTATATATATTTTTTTTAAATAAATTTGGAATATATTCGTTACATGTATATTATTTATATTAAAAAAAAGGAGAGAGAAAGAGAAAAACAAATTAAACGTAAAAATAACATAAAACTTTTGTATATATGTATGTAGTAATATTTAACAATTATTAAATCGATTTTTTTTTTTAAATATATTTTAGAAAAAATAGTAAATTTTTTTACAAATTGTTTTTTGTTTGTTTAATTTTATAAAAAGAGAATAATAGAAATTTGAAATTGTGAAGCAAGTAAGAAAGTTATTTATTGTTAGTTTGTGGAAAACGAGGGGTGTCTATCGCAAAACAAATAGCTACCATATAATCTAATGGAGCAATGACACGTTTTTAATTTAATAATTGACATTTCAGTATTTGCACAAAATCTGCTTTATTGTGCATGATTTTGGGCGCACAGAAAAAGGTTAGTTTGGAAATTATTCCAAACATCATACTCAATGTTGAGAGCTTTAAAAATTCAAAGAAATTGTCGTTATATTTTATTCTTTAACTGAAAATCTTTGAATTTCATTACAGGGTGACAGTATTAAAATGTGCTCTTTACCTTTTTAAAATGTTACATCTTTATAATCACAATAAAACAAAAATATAGTCTTTTCAATTAATAAAATGATCGGCATATTAATTCCATTACTTTCTATTGGGTGAATGACTTAAAAATGCGATATTTTTTTAAATTTTTAGCTTCAATTTTGAAACATTTGTATAATATAAATTTATTTGGCTTTGGAGTCGATTCGGCTGTTTGGGCGAGCTTCACATTCGATCTCTTACGCTTCGGGTTATCGTAATGGATCCATTTTTCTTCGCAACTAATGATTCGGTGCAAAAATGATTTTCTTTTATAGCGTTCAAGTAGCATTTCGGACACGCAAAATCGTCTTTCAAGGTCTCTAGGTTTC
The DNA here is from genome assembly GCA_942486065.2 of Calliphora vomitoria. Lineage (NCBI taxonomy): Eukaryota > Metazoa > Arthropoda > Insecta > Diptera > Calliphoridae > Calliphora > Calliphora vomitoria. The sequence continues at coordinate 116,397,090 of OW818030.2, read as the reverse complement.
AATTCGTATGGTACCCAATTTCCCTGAATTTATATGAATCCTGCTGCAAACATTTTGAAATTGCTGCTTGAGTAACTCCTAATGATTTTGTAAGCACCTTTTTGGCTGGCCTGGGCGATCTTTGTCTTCCGTGTCAAAATAAACACTTCTGAACCGCACAAACCATCTCTCGCACTTTGAAATCGATGAAAGACATTCACCTTAAGCTTTGGTGAGCAATCGGTGTGCTTCAGCGGCATTTTTTTTAAATTAAAGAAGTAAAACAAAACTTCCCCCATATGACGATTCGTTGGTACACGATTCTGTTGGTTATTTAAAATAAAACCCCGATCAAAAGATACGCCATCTATTGTAAATCCCGCATTTTTAAGTCATACATCAAATATATAAAAGCAACATGTTCACAAAACAAAAATTAGGGCAAAATGTTGGCTTTTAAAGTGAAAAACCGGTAAACATTTGAAAATGCAACTCACAGTTTGGTATTTTTAGAAAAGAACACAAAAAGTTCAAAGGACAAAATTTTTGCTCTAAAAGAAAAAGCTAATCAACTTTCAAATAATTTTCTTACTTGCTTTAAGAAAAAGTACAGCAGAGTAGAGAGAGAGAGAGAGATAACAATAAAGAAAGAGAATTGTTTAAAACATGCAAATTTTTTCTTTTTTTTTTTTAAATATAAGCAAAACATTTATATTTTTATATAAAAATTTAAAGAAAATGAAATTTAATGGTTGGTTTTTTTTTTATTTACAATTAAAAACAAAATTTAACAAAAATTCTTAAACAATTTTTTGTTTTATCATTAAAACAAAAACAACAAAATAAAGTTAAAAAAGTAAAGAAAAGTATAGTGAACGGAAAGTTATAAAACCAAGTAAAAAAAGAACAGAAATAGTTTGAACAAAAATTCTGAAATGTGTCTTCAACACTCACCTGTAATTCATCCCAGGGTATGGCACCACATTCATCACACTGTATAGCAGCCACTTGAACACGTAATGTGGAATTGTTGCCCTCTTGTTGTCTTATAACCTCCACGGTAGTTAACCTTAGAAATTAATATAAACAATATTTAATAAGAAAAATATTAAAAATAAAATAAAAGTATTGCATTATACCTAAAAGTAACCATAGACACTAAATCTCTTCTGCGCCACGTACTGGCCTCTGAAGGCTCCGAGGGTGAACTAAGATTCGTTTTAATGGGCTCCTCATATACTTCACTAGCCACTTCCACCGGTGAGGCTTTAATGGTGCCATCATTGGTAAAAGGATTTAAACGAAACATTACATCTATGCAGTCCATTGTTTTGTCATCACCCATGACAATGGCAAAATTTTCCGAATCCGAACTAATATCACTTTGTATGGAGAAAGTATCACTCATGTCATCATTGGGTGCTCTTGAGGTAATGGCTGAATCGATGGAGGTCATAAAACTGGAGAAACCTTTTTTCATGGACATGAGGCCTGGTATGAAAAAGAGAAACAAATAATGAATTCAATGAAGACTTGGAATGGGAATATTTTATATACATAAATATTGTATTATTATTGTTGGTGTGTATCTCTTCAAAATATTCATCTAAGACCGATTTGATTCTTATCCAGAGCTTCGAATTTATTTTGGTTTATTTTTATTTTTCCCGATTTTGACCCAATCTCGGCCCAAATTTCTATGGCATTATATACGTCTTTGGAAAGGTCTTTGAAATCATTTGATATCCATTGTGTCTACGTTAATGACTTAGTAATTCGGATATAGATAAAAAATAGGTCAAAAACGATCTTATATCTCAGTCATTTGTGGGACGATTTTTCAGAATTATTTCTGTATACCCTTCACCATGAGTGGCAAGGGTATATATAAGTTTGTCATTCCGTTTGTTATTTCTACATTTTTCATTTGCGACCCCACAAAGTATATATATTCTGGATCGTTATAGATAGCGAAGTCGTCTGTCTGTATGTTGAAATCAACTTTCCGTAGCCCCCAAATAACTTACAAACATATTTTATACATCAATTCTTCCGGCTCGGTCGCTATTTAAAATCGAGAAAATCGGCCCACAAATGGCTGAGATATAAGCAAAAAACCGGGACAACCTCGATTTTTGGTCTATTTTTGATCTGGATTACTAAGTCATTAATATAGACAATATGGATATCTAATGATAGATATTTCAAAGTCCATTGCAACGATGTATATAAGGCTATAGTAATTTGGACCTAAAATGGGTCAAAATCGGAAAAAATATTTTTTAACCCGAATTTTTTTTACCAAAAAAAATTAAAATATTAAAAAAAAAATTTCGAAAAAAAAAATTGAAAACAATTTTGAAAAAAAAAAATTTTAAATTTTGAAAAAAAATTTTAATTTTGTTTACCCAAAAATATTTAAAATTTGTATTTTAAAGTATAATTTGGTGAAGGGTATATAAGATTCGGCACAGCCGAATATAGCTCTCTTACTTGTTTTTTGTTAATTATGTCAGAAATATAACAGATAATTTTTGGAGATATTTTTTTAAAGTTTGTAGGAGCGAGTTGAACAATATAATATTATGTTCTATTGTAATATTATTATTTTTTTATTAAAAAATCTTTAAAAAACTCACCCGAATTAATTTCTTTTGTTATACTGGGAGCATCACTGGTTGAATTTCTCGTCGATCTGTTACTCTTAGATATTGACGAAGTCATCGATTGTGTAAATACACCGGTGTCTGGTTTGGTCGACGAGGTTTGACTAGTTGTTGAAGACGCCATGGTAGACGAATGTTGTATTTGAACATTGTAACTAAATTTTAAATAAAAATAATAATACCAATTAAAACATTTATCTTTTAAATATTACATAACCCCCCATTTTTAATTTATTAATAATAAAATGTCTTTAATAAAATAACACTTATTTATATCACTCTCTTACCCATGTGTATTTGGATTTGACATGTGTAAACCATTGTCATAGGGTGCATCATTTGTCACGGGCGATGGTGTTTCTACACTGCCAAATGTATTGCTTTTGATTTGATCTAATGGTGGTGTTGGCCAGGTTATATTTGTACCTAAAACAGTTGGTCGAAATACATAGTTTTTTTTTGTTGTTTAATTTTTTATTCCGTTATGTTGGTTGATCGTGTTTAAATAGCTGTTTAGTTTGATTTAGTTGTTAGTGTGAGTTTTAAGCATGTGGTGATCTAGAAATAGTTGTCCCATCCTGATCACCACTATTTTATTTTTGTATTTTTTATTTTTATTTAGTCTACTCTACCTAGTGCCACAATAATTACTATTTGTAAAAAATAATAAAGAGAGATGTAAACATTTGAAATGAAAAGAAATTAAAATAATATGAAAGAAAACTACAGAGGGTGAAACTTAAGTAAATACATAGAGTCCTAAAGTTCAATATGAAGTTACAGCTTAGAAAAATACATCAAAAGAAAACTCTACAAAAGTGATGAAATTACAAAAACATTGTGCTATCAATGTTTTGTATTTTTATTGTGATTTCTAAGAATAAATAATTAAATTTTCAAAACCAATGTACATGTTATCTCTTAAACATTCATATATATAGGGTGTATGTCTTAAAAATTCAAGATTAACACTATATGACACATCTTAAGAACGTGGTTTTTGTTTTAAATAACTTATATGTCATCGTGAAGGGTACATATCTCTCTTGTATTCTCACTTAGATATTAAACATTATATTGTAAACTACAAAGGCTTTTTTGCTTTGAAAATGTCAAATTTTGTACCAACAAAGCGTTATATGCGGGAAGTTTTTCTTTACTTCATTAATTTGAAAAAACCGATTGCTCACCAAAGCTCATGGTGAATGGTCGGTTTCAACGTGCGAGAAATGTTTTGTTCGGTTCAGAAATGGTAATTTTGACACGAAAAACAAAGATCGTCCAGGCCAGCCAAAAAAAAGACCAAGAGTTGGAGACATTACTCCATGAAGATTGTTGTCAAACTCAACAAGAACTATAAAAATCATTAGGAGCTACTCAATCAGCAATTTCAAAACGTTTGCAAGCAGCAGGATTCATCCAAAAGCAGGGAAATTGGGTACCATACGAATTGAAGCTGATAGACTTTGAAATACGATTTTGTACGTCTGAAATGCTGCTTGAACGCTAAAAAAGAAAATAATTTTGACCGAATCATAACTTGTTATGAAAAACGAAGCGTCGGGCTTCAGATCGTATGTGAAGCCCGGCAAACCAGCCGAATCGACACCAAAGCCAAATATCCATGGCGCTAAGGTAATGCTCTGTATTTGGTGGGACCAAAAGGGTCCTATCTATTATGAGCTGCTGAAATCTGGCCAGACCATCACAGGGATCCTTTACCAAACGCAAGTGATTCGTTTGAAGTGTGCATGCGGCCAGAAATGAAACCGTAATATTCCATTATGCCAACGCTCGGCCACATGTTGCAATACCTGTTAAAAATTATTTAGAAAGAAGTGAAGTTTTGCCTCACCCGCCTTATAGTCCAGACCTTGCCCCAACCAACTACTATTTTTTTCGATCGATGCAGAACGCTCTCTCTCTGAGACACTCTTCACTTCAGAACGGAGTATCCGAAATTGTTTTGATTCGTTCTTGACCTCAAAAGATTAGCAGTTCTTTTGACGCGGAATCCATATGTTGCCAGAAAGATGGAAAAACAAGCAAACATTCAAAGTTAAATAAAAGTTTTAAACAAATAAATTTATTTGTTATTAGGGCTTTTATTTAAATTCAATCAACGTAGAAAGTCAAAATTTGTAACTGAATTTTGAACCACCATACACCTGATGACAATTCAATATTTTTTTCGAAAATTCGAACTTATGTTTGAAAATTTTTTAAAATTGCTAACATAATCCATAAATCATAAGGATTCTTAAAAAAATAATGTGAGTTTCATTTAAGCAAATTTCTTACATTTTCTAATTTCGAAATAAAAAAATTAAAAAAAAAAATCCAAAAAAATAACATTCTTTCCTAGAGATTTACCCAAAAAAGTGGAAAATTAAGCTGGTTTTGAATCAAAATTCAATAAAAGAAATGTCGAGGCTATATTTGTCAAATATTTTTTTGTAATTATGAATTGGGCCTAGAAAAATAGTTCACAAAGTTCTGGATAGAAATTCAATAAAACATTTTGGATGTAATACTTATTTTGTAAAAGAATTTTATAACTTCCAAGTTAAAAAATCCAATATAGACAATACAGAGAATGATCGAAATTCTTAATATCTTGTAATTTTTTAGTCTTGTGTCCAAAGAAGTTATTTCATTACTCAGTTCTGTTTATAAGTCCTAAAACTTTAAGGCGAATGAGAGGTTTTGAAAACAATTGCTTCCATTTAATATAAACTCTGATAACTTCTGATAATAACACGATTTTATGCATAAGTGTTTTTGAAAACAATTTATTTCATTTGAAATAAAAACTAGTAACATCTTGAACACAATTATTCTCATAAGTTATCATCCGCAACAGGTAATGGATATCTGGAACCCTATTAAAGCAATAAAACTCCTAACTTGAATAATACCTCCTCCGAACAAGTCTTAAACGATTTGGCTATCACTGCTCATTTGGTTGGCAGCAATTTCATGGTATTTGAGTTGGGTCTAAAACTTTTGTGCTTAGATCAAAGCATATTTCAGCCAAACGTCCGGAAGGACATAATTAGATCATTATATATGTTCAAAATAATCCAGAAAGAAAAAATATATACTTCGCTGTTATGTTCTCCATACCACCATAAGTGTTTATTATGATGATTCAATTCTTTTCTGAGTTATATATACTATTTCCGTAATTGTGTTTAAGATTTTATTATTTGAAAGGCCTATCATTGAAATTATTTGTGGAATATGACATCGTTCACATGACCGCTGAAGCTTCACTTAATTGTATCCGTCGGTATGTCTGTCCGTCTCTCAATTCCAACAAATATTTTTCATACATTCGGCTAATAAAGCTGCTAAAATGTTTATACAAGCATACTTTGCAAGAAACAATTGAGTAACCAGATACCAGTGAATATCGGAGTGCGACAGGGTTGTGCGCTATCATTCCTCCTTTTAAATTTATATTCCGAAATAGTAATTGAAAAGGCAACGCCGATGAGATTGCCCCAAATTCACATCCAGACAATATTTGAAAACGCGCCAAATCTATGAAAATGATTAACGTATGAAGCAAAGATTTGAGTAAAGTCTATGATGGAATCATTCCCCACTATAGCTAAGTACTCTGTTCAAAATTTCGTGCGAACTGCTGTCAAACTACATATAAAATATTTGGAATGAAATATATGCGAAATAATTTCACAAAAGCAGTACTCTGTTCTTATTGTGGAAAACATATGAAATACATCTGCAACCTTAATTTTCCACAAGAAATAACATAAGCAGCACTTCTTTCGCACGAAATTAAAACCAACAGCTGATCAATTGAATATAAAATTTTTCGCATGAAAAAACCATAATTTTTCGCAAATATGAACAGAGTACTAGGCTTAAGATAGTGCGCGATCTCGGAAGTCATCTCAAACATGTGACTTTTTGTGTCAGCATTTAAACAGGAGACTGTAGATCTCTTGAAGATATTTGAGAAATGATCATTTTTCATCACGATGTTGCAGGCACTCAACAAGAGACTTTTAGCAAACATCGAATTGTTACTCAGCGTTCAGCTGTGATCCAACTTTTTGTCTTCCCTCAGAGGGAAGAAATAAGAGCTTTTGAATTTGATTCAATCGCTTTGATATTCATGAGAAGTTCTTTTTTAACATTAAATACAATTTACTTCAAAAATTAAGCCTATAACACAGCACCTTTTCTACAATTTGACACCCTCTTCAAAACAATTCGATTCTACTAAGTAGTACCCCTAATAGAAATAATAAATAAGATAAACAAAAAATTTACTATTTTAAATAAATAAAAAAATGTAGTAATTAAGCATGCCAACAAATGGTTTTAAAATGAAAGTTAATAATTTAAAATGGGTGCAATAACTTAAGAAAACAACACCGAGATTCGAAATAAGAATATAGGGTGAATGAATAATAAGTCAAACAATAACATTAGTAAATAATAGCACAAAAAAGTAGATTCTAAGAAAATTATGAATAAATTTGGAAAAAAAAAACAAAATGGAGAAACAATGAAGAAAATAAATAAATAAAGAAATCAAAAGAACACTCTTACTATTTATAAGTAAATCATCACCCAAACTAGCTGAATCAGGTAAGACACTTTCAGCATCACCACCACTTGATTCCTTACCGGGTGTAGGAGAAGGCATAACAAAAGTCACTTCAATTTGTGGTACAACACAACCGAATATTAAAGATTTTTTCGTATTTTGCTAAATAAAGTAAACATATAAATAAATTAGTTTTCATAATAAAGAAAAAGTATTATTAACATATTACATTATTTTATTAAGTTTATCAAACCTTTTGTAAAATTCTGTCCGCATCCAAAGATAAAAATGTTGCCATTTCATTAAACTCTTCGGCCATTCGTAATAGGAACAACAATTGATAGTGATCCATTTGTACACTAACTAAATTTGAAATATGAGCAATGGCATGCAAATCAGCTGTACGCTCTGCAGCCTCCGAAGATGTTTGGGATTTACGATCCACATGTATGTCCTCTTCACTATCCAGAAAAGGATTTCTAGGCAATTTCGTATTACTATTCGCATAGTCTAAACGATTGATGTTGGTTTCGATGGAAGCACTGCCCGCCTTAGTGGTGGAAGCAGCAGAATTTGAATCACCACTACTGCCCTTACGACTACCGCCATTACTTTGGGAACCTATAGAGGCAGCAGTGCCAGTACCGGAATGCAACCATAATGTTATGGGTACGGCATCCACGAATGGTATGGATTTGTTGGCGCCCAAAGAACGGGCACCAAGAAAATCTATCCAAACGGGATCTAGTTTTATGCACCAAACATCCCGAGGCTCAGACCACATAGCATAACGTGATAGACATTGTGATGAAGATGATTTCGGTATCGAAGAGCGTTGTCCGCCAATACCAACACCATTATTATTAACCGCTGCTTCGGCCGCCGTTCCCACATCTGTAGCGGCCACATGCGATAAAATACGATCTGTAACTATGCACATGTCACCGGCGGCTGAAGGAAATCCAGTACCAAATACTAAAGAACCTTCCTGTAAGGAATGTAATGCTTGTGCCAAATCTGCACGAGATGAACCCATTTCACGTATATTGGTTAAAGCAAAGCGTGATATTTGTATTTGCATCATTTTGGGACGATCCTTTTGATTCGGCGTATCCACGCTCGACTCGATAACAATACGAGGCATTATGGCTTCGACTTTAACATCCATATACATTAGACTGGGTTCGTTTTCAGGTTCATTGTACAAGGATAATTTGGATGATCCCTTTAACGTCGTAGACTGGGAACCATGCGATCCAATGGTGGACGGTGAACCAATGGCGGCCGAGTTAGTCGGTGATACCGCTGCAATACTGGTACGTAATAGACTCTCATGCAGATTCAAAACAAACGAATTGAACCACAGTATCGAGCAGAGATCAAAGTGTACTTGTAATGGATTTATGTGTACAAATACCTTGGACGGGGGTACTAAATGATGATGATTGAAAGAGAAATTTTTTTAAAATTAAAAGAGAATAATTAGAGTTTTATAGCGACAATATACTTACATGGAAATATAAAATCTCCAGGATAATAAAAATATGTAAATTCTGCATGTAAAATGGGCATTTCGGCCGGAAATGAATAACGATCTTTATCACCTGGAATATTAAAGTGTTTGAGCATTAATTTAAAGTATTTTTTACAAATGATATATGTATACAGTGGTGGCCATGAGGTTAGCACACTAGCTACTTGCTATTTTTAAACGCAAATATTTCCTATATTTCTTAATTTTTTTATGATATCTTTTGCATGCGTGTTACTTGCCCTTCTAAGATCACGTCTCATCATGTCCAGCATTATTCCTTTATATATATTTTGCATTTTTCTATCCAGAATAGAATAACCTCAAAAAAACACTGGACAGTATTTTAGCACAAAATAAAAAAGTTTATTCATATTAAAAAAGTAACAAAACAAAAAAACTTATTTCACTAAAAACTTAGTACTTAGTTGGATACCCTTTATTATTGATCACAGCTGCTAGTCTCCTTGGCATACTTTCTGCAAGGGCCATACAGCGATCCACTGAAATATCATTCCAAGGTTTTTCTACTTCTTTCCATAAATCGGCCAAATTTTTAGACTTTTCTCTCATTACATGCTGCTCCACATCATTCCAAAGGTTCTCAATAGGATTGAGATCCGGAGATTGGGCTGGCCATTTTAACACGTCGATATTGTTCGATTCCAAGCAACACCTCACTAATCGTGAGATGTGTTTTGGATCATTATCTTGCATAAATCGCCACCTAAGTGGCATGTTGTCCTCTGCATAAGGTATCATTGTATTTAGAAGTATATTCTGGTATACATACTGGTCCATACGAGTATCAATCTTTTTTATAGGACCAACACCATACCCAGAAAATGCTGCCCACACCATCACATTACCCCCACCGTGTTTTATTGTTTTACTTGTGTACTTTGGATTATGTTGCATGTTCGGAGGATGCCATACATACCTCTTACCATCCGATCCGAATCTACAAAATTTAGATTCATCACTCCAAAGGAATTTTTCCAAAAAATTAACGGCTTTTCCAAATGCTCTCGAGCAAAAGACAACCGAGCTTGTATGTTCTTATTTGAAACATGTGGCTTATGCTGAGAAATGTATCCACGTAAATTTTTTTCATTAAGTCTTCTTCTTATCGTTCTGCTGGACACGTTGATACCATATTTTCCTGAAATTTCTCTCTGGATTACGGTGTAGCTCTTAAAGGATCTTCGACAGAGGCTCTGTGTATTAAAGAGTCCTCTTTACGTGAAGTTTCTCTGGGCCGAGGAGCCTGTGTAACATTTTTAGATGTTTTATACTTCTGAATATGTCTTAGTGCATTATAAACCATCTTCCTGGAGCATTCCAAAGTATAAGCAATCTCACTTATACTTGTTCCTCTCGAATTCATTTGTTGAATAATCTTTCGTTGTTCCTCTGTACACCACTTTTGTTTATTAAGTCAGTTTGTCTTCCTCATTGATTAAATAATACCTAAACTTACCAATTAATATTTATACCCTCAAAAAACTTTTAAAAAATTTAATTATACTTATATGTGCTAAAATTGTGTCCAGCTTATTTTACATATTACTGCACTAAAATGCAAATTTGAAAGAGAATAGCGATAGAATGCAAAAAAAAGTAACGGGACTTATTGATCACACCATAAACAACACTAATTACCAAAACCTTTAGTTTATAATTGCAATTAAATGAAATAATTTGCTTTAGAAAACAGCAAGTATGAAGTGTGCTAACCTCATGGCCACCACTGTATATTAGGATGGCCCCAACAAATTATTATGCATGTTCAACAACTCAAATAAAAGTTTTATCCATTCTAAGATGACGTTTCTCAAAATATTTGGCAAGCTGATTAATGGATAAAAAATTATTTTTTTAAGGTCTTTAAGATTTATTTCATATTTCTTGCAAAGGAAATATATGAAATATTGGTATCATTTTAAAGGTTTTTGGAAGGCGCTTTCAATGCCTTATCTGAAATTATCGCTTTAGTCCAAAAATATTCGAACTTTTGTAATTTTTTGCAAACAGATCGTGGAGAAAATAGCTTGCGAAAAATTCACACTATATTGAATTTCGAAAAACGCAAAAAAACGGTTCCGATGTATTTATATGAACTATTTACTTTATATAATTCTGACAAATTTAAAAAAAAGTTCGAATAATCATGAACTTACACAAACAAATTTTATATCGCATTGAAATCCCATTTCAAAGGTTTTTTACTTGATATCAATATTTCATATATTTCCTTTGCAAGCTATATGAAAAAAATCATAAAAACTATAAAAAAATAAACTTTTTGTCCTTTGCTCCCTAAATACTGATGCCAAGACAAACATTTTGAAAAATGGTCTCCTCAAAAAAATTTAACTTTCATTTTTGTTGTGAACATCGACACCTTTTTTTCCTACATGCAAACAGGGCCACCCCAAAGTATATGGATTTAGTAAAACAGTAACATTAACTTAAACATTTAAAAAACACTAATAAGATTATAATTATTGTTGTTTAATTGCCGTGAGATTCATTTCAAGCTGTTTTATATCTATAAAAATAGTATGATATTTAAAATTAATTTAAAGCTTTGCAGATTACGATCTTTGAGTTTAAAACAATTGGTCAATTCACAAGATCTCTTATCATGTCATATTGTCATAATGTCTTAATATATCACGACTCGGCTTAACCGACTCTTAGGCATTCGGCGTTGGTCTCTGCTGGTTCGTTACAATAACACAATAAACATAGCATAGAAAGTAGTATTATTTTTTTTTTTTGCTTGAAAAGGAATAAAAACCATTGTGAAATATTACGACATTGTGACAATATGACATTGTGAATTGACCAAATGTAAAAATAAATTTACAACAGACAAATGCTTGTTTCCAGTAGAGCATGAGTTTTACTAATGAAGTTAGCCTAATTATGGATTCGAGCGAGTACTTCCATACTCTTTGAAACACTACGAGCTCCTCTGTTAATTTACGATATATTTTTTGTATTTTTGTACAAAATCTACTGCAGTTATAGGTCTTGGGGTTTTATTTACCCATTAGCCGATAATTCCACAGTCGCTTTTGTTAATCCGTATATGAATGGTGGAATGAATAGATTGCATCTGCATTTCCCCGAATTTACTATAGATCAGGGGTGCCCAAAAGTTCGTTATGGAAGATCAAACACCAATACATTTAAAGAAAAACTAATTTTTATTTAATATTTTTTGTTGTAAAAACCAAAACATACAAAGAACATAGAAAAAAATACACACTTTTTTAAACGATGCCATACGATAAACAAAAACAAAATCTACATTGATGATCGCTTTTACCAGCAAAGCATACGAAAGTGTTGTTGCTTTGCACTTGCGTGTATACAGTGAAGAACGACAAAAAAACTAACAAGACAAAGTTGTTTGTGTATTTCATATTGTTAGTGCTGAGTGCTCTATTGAGTATAGAAACACACAGCCTATAGCTAAGAGCATTTACAAAATCAAATGAGTATAGGGCTTGGGCACCCTTGCTATAGAATCTATAGATGATAAGAATTATAGAATATTAAATCAATATCGATGTATTCCTACTGCTAAATTAAAGGTTTTGGCTGATGATATTTTTATATAGCTGACAATTTCGAAGTGACTTACGGATATGATAGCACGATAAAGATTAAGAAAAGAAGGTAAAGATAGAAGACGTACCGAAAAGACCCCGATCTGTCCAGAGCTGTATAATTAGCTGGATCAGCAATGTTATTCTTATAACATGGAAAAATATGGTGTCAAACTATTCAAAATATATGATTTCTTCATTTGAGTAAAATCATTTTCGTTGGAGCTGTTGTTTAAAGTTTAGAAACAAAATAACCTTCCTTTTCAGATACATTGATGCAAAATGTATTTCCATTAATTACATTTTCCAGTTTGAAAAAAAATCGGTGGAATTCAGATATAAATTCCGAGATATTGCATTTAAAAAAATTGGTTCTGTTTATTGTGGCATCTAAAACTATAAGCATTTTAATTTGGCGGTTTTACTTGAGGTTTAGGTGAAGGAATTGTGATGCTGTGTCTATAAATCCATTAAACGAAGTGAAGTAGGTTTGTCTGTGCAGTTGTATATGTGGATATCATGAGGATTACGATCACTGATGGTTATAAATTGTAGAAGCATTGTAAATGTGGAAACAGTATACATTAATCCTGTTATCTTATCCTTTGGCACAGTTGTGCCAAATTTAATTGTTGTTTTCTCCAACTGGTTCTTTTCTTTTTCATATTCCCACAGCGGAATTTATGACGTCTCTGAGAAAGTCGTTTAATGCAATGAAATGCATCTTGTATGTTCTTCTGTATGTCCTCGTACATATGATTTTCTTCTGAATCTGTATGATTTTGCTTTTCGTTGTAAATTACATAAAGCCAGCACCATTCCCCATTTATCCGATTTGGTAGCTTTAAATATCTCTTAACTTAGTTTCACTTAATGACGTTGGGAATACTGGGGCAACATAATTGAACACTGACCGACAAATGGTCTTATAGGTAATCAACAAGGTTTCCTTAACCTTGTTTCTACTGCGTAATTGTAGTGACATGAACTGAGGAGATAAAAATGTTCCGGTAATTTCCTGACGGAATTTGGGCTCTATTAATTACGATTCCACGATTTAGTATCACCTTCTTCGCCCAGGTGGAGAAGTCCAGGTGGCGATAGTTGCCTTGGCGAATATCTACATTAACTTTAATGAGTTTGCTTTTCGAGCCATCATGAAGAATATGCGTTGTTTTAGAGCTCAGTAATGAGTTTAGAACCTTATCAGGAAATTCTTGACATCTTAGAGCTTCCCATATTGCATTGTGTCTACGAACACTCAGTATTCAATAGAATGTGATCAATGCATAACTTGTTCGGTATAAAGCCCGATTGCTCTTGTTTCAGCTGGATTTTGTTCCCCATTTCCGGCAGTTCTTCTTTAAAATCATCTGGCACTTTCTCATTTAACCAACAAATTTTAATTTCTGGTTTTAAAGGTTTAAGTAACCTCGTTGTTAGGGTGTCAGTTTTCAGAATTTCGAAGCCTTACCGAACTTCAAACGTTTAATTGCAGTATCGGATGGTGGAGTTGATATTGTTATTTACGTTGTTTATATGATGCATAGGATTTGAACATTTTCGTATAACAAATTTTTCCATAACTCCATCTATTGATCTTTGGCATAGATTAGTTTGTCCTGTTCGTTCCTCAGGGGTTTTGTATTATGGTGGCTACGGCCAGCTATCTCATTGATAATACGATGTAGGTCCTTCCTCACTTTCTCTAGTATTCCCTTGCACTTCGCTTAACTTCGACCTTATTCGTCCTAACTGCCCTACAATGATTTTATTTTATTGGCCAATAATACCTAGCGAATAAAACTCAGAAATTTGATTCTATGGAAACTTTTACCCTCTTTCAGTCACTCTGATGACTGTTTATAGTAATATACGTAAATTTATAGCACAGAATTGAATTATTTAATTCAATTTAGGGTGATTTTACTAATAAATTTATTCAGAGTTAAACTATGTATGCAATTTATTGCATAAAACCATTCACACAAAAACAAATTATTTAGCTTCATTCATATTTTTTATTTCAAAATTTAAAACGATGAAATACCACATCTCTCAATCTTATTTTTAATTTTTATAAATTTGATTACAAATTTAATGAAATTACCGTTATCATTCAAATACCGTTACCGAAATAATCCAAATTAGCGTTACAGTTACCTTATAACAGTTTCGAATCGGTAGCCAACCTTTGTTCAAAAACATCGAATTAAAGAAAGCTTGAATGATTCAATAAGGAATTCATTCTATAAAGAATGAATTATCGAAGGAATGAATTCAATACATTTGAAGTATTAAGGAATTAAGCCTATGAATTAATTCCTAATGAATTCTTTAAGGGAATGGTTAGAACCAATGTGTAGCTATTTCTTAATAACTAGTTCCTATAAAACTCTATAGAATTTCTTAAGAATCATTATATTTTTAAACAGAGCGGATTCCAGAAGCGATTGCGACATCATTAATTCTATGAAAGTTCTCAAAGAATCTGAGATAGTTCCGTTTGGATTCCTTTTAGCACTAATGATTATGGAACTAGTTCAATAAATTTGCCTGGAATTATATATTTTGGACTGTGTCAAAAACCCTGTCCGACCGTCAAATGTACCACAAAATGGAACCTCTTATACTAATACTGATGGAAAGGTGAAATTGCAATAGTAAGCGTTAAAATCAAAATAAGAAAGTGTTCTTTTATCCGATTTTCTTTGTTAGCAATAAATATATGTCACACTTATTACATTTAGTATAATTTAAAAGCCAAACACTTTTATTTCTTTTACCATTTGTTCTATGGTTACATCTGCATAACAAAGCTTTAACAACAATAACAGAAAAACAAGTAAGAAAGTATAGTCGGTCAAGCCCGACCATATAATACCCTACACTGAGTATATGAGCAAATTAATTAACTTTCAAAATTTCAGTGGTTTTTATATGGGAGCTAGGTTTAATTATGAACCGATCACCATGAAATTAAATCGCGTTATTTCGGTCTATATAAAACTTATTTTTGTTAAATTGTTTGTGGATTCAACATTTTAATGAGATTTATGCTCGCTAAAATGGTTCTCGTAAATGAGCCTTATATGAGAGTTATGACCAATTATGTACCGATCGTCATCAAATAAGGCCTTATGAATTATTTCTATATAAAAACAAGTAAGAGAGCTATATTCGGCTGTGCCGAATCTTATTTACCCTTCACCAAATTATACTTTAAAATAAAATTAAAAAAAAATTTTTTTTTAGTTTTCAAACATTTTTTTCGAAATTGTTTTTTAAAAGTTTTTTCCAATTAAATTAAATTAAAAAATTATTTTTTTTAATTTAAAAAATTATTTTTTTTAATTTAAAAAATTATTTTTTTTTAATTTATTAGTGAAAAAAATTTATGACAAAAAAATGTTTTTTGTAAAAAAAATTCGGGTTAAAAAATATTTTTCCCGATTTTGACCCATTGTAGGTACAACTTACTATAGCCTTATATACATCGTTGCAATGGACTTTAAAATATCTATCATTAGATATCCATATTGTCTATATTTATGACTTAGTAATCGAGATATAGATCAAAAATAGGCCAAAAATAGAGGTTGTCTCGGATTTTTACTCATATCTCTCTTATTAATGGAAGGATTTTGCTGATTTTAAACAGGAAACTTCTCGAAAGCATGTCTGACAGAATTATTAAAGATTTGGATCCCGAAGATATCTGGGGTCTTCAGAAAATTGCTTTCAACAGACGAACAGACAGACAGACGGACGGACATGGCTAAATCGACTCCGCTATCTATAAGGATCCAGAATATATATACTTTATAGGGTCGGAAAATTATATTGTGGAAATTACAAACAGAATGACAAACTTATATATACCCTTCTCTCGAAGGTGAAGGGTATAAATATGTCTGTTGAATTTTATGTGGGTAACAAAAATTGTAAGAGATTTATGCTCGTTAAAGTGATTTTCGGCATTGGGTCTTGCATGGGAGCTATAACCAATTATGGACCGATCGTCATGACATTGATCTAATGTGATTTATTGCTACATATAACTTATTTGTGTTTAATTGTATGTGGATAACAACATTTTTAAGAGATTTAGGCTCGTTAAAGTGATTTTCGGTAGTGGGCCTTATATGGGAGCTATGGTCAATTATGGATTGAGCCGCAGTAAATGTTTAAATGTCATTTATTTTTATATAAAAACTTATTTATGGAGGAATTTGTGTGGATATATATAAATAAGACATCAAAAAGGTCATATTTCGGGAGGACATTTGTATACTTGAAATAATGGACCGATAACAACAAGTTTCTATAGGCTTCGAAATATCTTAAATAAACTCGGAAAGTGAGTATGAGTCGATCGATATAATTTAACATCAGCACTAACGTAACATAGCCTGCCAACTATGGTGGTGTAGGGTATAAATACAGACCATACGATAATTTCCTAAACAAACGATATGTAAGGAAAAACTTAATTATATTCAAAAACACGTTACAAAATATAAAAAAATATATACAGAAAAATATTAAAATAAAATAACAAGACAACAATTGCATGCAATAAAGTTGTTGTTTTTTTTTTTAGTTGAAGCACTTTTTTCTAGAAAACTATTACTAGTTAGAGACAAAAGAACTTAAATATGCAAATCACCTGGTTTTATTTTCCTTTTATGTTGTGCTATAAATGCAATTTTCGTATTTTTTTTTTTCAAACGAAGCATTAGGAGAGCCGTTGTCGAGGATGTTATAAATTGTAGTTCAAATAATGACATAAAATGTCAATATATATATTTGCAAAACAAAAAAATGCCAGCATGTTTATTTAAGCGCATAAATATATAATTTTTTCGCAACACATACAAATATGAAGCGTTGAAGGGGAAAAAAAGTTAATAAGCAAATAGATAAAAATGCCATAAATATACAGAATAGAGAAAAACAATGGAAATAGAAATTATCATACAATTATTAGTATACAAGTGACAATATATATATAGGTATATAGGTAGGTAGATGTGTTAATGAAACACCAAACTTTATTTTATTTCCAACTATTACCATTATAGTGTAAATAGTCACTAGGGAAATTGTAGCTTACCTGAAACAAACTCTTTAGGCATTTGTTTTTTACCCGACGTTGTTACCCGATACAATTGAAAATCCTCTATACGCAGTATAACACACGAAGACATTAATTTCGATAAATTATCGAGCACGGTTTTTTGCTGTTGTGTATGATGACTGTGATGACTACCACCAGACGAAGCACCTGAATTAGTATTACTAGCCATTTGGGTGGGTGTACTGCTGCCAGTGGAAGAAGTGTTAGTTGTTTTGCTGGCTGGAAATTGTGTTGTTAAAGACGAGGGATTTAAGGTAATCGGTGAATTGGGAGTGCTACGTTCGAGGGGAGCATGAGAGGAGGGACGATTTGGTTGACTTAGATTGAGTACAGCTTCGCGAAAGGCATTAAGCGATTCTTTCAGCCAGAGTGCGGGTGATACTGAAGCTTCTTTATATCTGGAATATATATATTTATAGGAATGTTAAAAAGATTTTGGAACAGAGAAATTATTGTGTATATATTACTTGGCCCAGTGGGATCTATCAGATTTGGCCAAATGATAGGGGTAGTAATCCACTTGAAAAGCCTGTACAGAAATTTGCAAAGCACCACCTTTATCCAGTTCGGGATAAGTAGAACGACCATCTGAAATATAAAATGAAATGAGAAATATTTTTGGGCTGAATCAGCAACACGAACAGAAAATTTATTTTACAAATTTGTAAAATACACTATTAATTAATTATTTCCACCCTACAAAACTCACCTCCTTCATCATCACACAAATGCAAGTCAATGCGTTGACTAAAGAAATGATACGAAGTTTCTCTCACATCGAAAGCATTGAACATTTTCAGCTGATTGTTGGCGTGAGACGATTCACTTTGGCGATTTTGTTGTTGAGCCAATTGGGCTTGATACTCGGGCAGAGTCTAAAATGACAGAAAGGAAACATCAAAACTATTTTTCGTTTCCGAAAACATCAACTATCGAAACTACCTCCAATTTTCTAGCCGCCTTCGATTTTTGTGTAGCCGCTGTGGCAGACTTTATAAGGCCCGACAAAGAGTCTACAAAATGTAAAGCTGCTTTCAGTTGCGAATCCGTTAAAACCCACAACAAGTCGTCCAAAATTAAAACCAAACGTGAGGCCAATAAAGTACAATCGGACAAACGTTTTCGTATGGTTATGCGACATCGAGCATGATTGGTGAGCAAACGTAAAGGTGTCAATGATTTATCCTGAGTAGAGCTGGCCTCAATGCGTACGGTTTGCCATGATAGCTCTTTGAATATCAATATAATGCCACGATGAGAGTCTTTGAGACGCGTAAAACGTAAATCACCATTGGCCCATTTAGGAGTCTTGGACTCAACTCGAATGCGGGACATCTAATAACAATATTATTAGTAATTTTAGTTGGTTTAGAAAGAGTTTGAAACTTACCTGCACAGAGGCTGTAAAGGCGGTACTTAAAAATTTTACATTAACAGTATTAACAATAATGGTTATGCCATCAACAACTTTATGTATAAAACTATATTTGCCCTGAGGTGCCTGTGGCAGAGATCCCCCGCCCGCACTACCTCCTCCACCACTCCCCACACCATTTGGGGATTTGTTGTCGCCACTACGGGAAGTAGGGTCACATGTTTCCACCGTTATATTAACCTCATCCAGAGTCTAAAGAAAAATTTAAAGTTTTTAAGTATTAATTTTTATTTATAATAAATTTTCTATTAAGTACTTACCAGCGTTATAGGAACACTTTTTAATTTTGTCCAACTTATACGAAATGATACATGATTACACCACGCTGAGGTTAAACGCAACCACGAAGGCAATTCTAATAATTCGGTGAGCACAGCTTCATCCAATTGTAAATTAGATAATTCACCTTCACCACGAAAGGTACTTAAATTGATTTTATCTGATGATAGATTTTTTGTGTATCTGTAATAAACGAAACAAGAGGGGAACAATTAGTTAACATACAATATATAACTTATTATCATATTTTTTAGTAAAGAAATATTTATATTTAAATAGTTTTACTATTCATAACAATGTGTGCTTGTTATAAGTAACTAAACCCCCTTTTGTTGGTTTATACTTTCTGTCGATTTTTTTTTTGTTTTGTGTAGATTGTGTTGGTCACATTATTTGACCCCTATGGTTTATTTTATTATTTGTTGTTTTTTTTTTATTTGTTTGCAAAATGTCAATGTAATGAAAGCATTCATTGTTGAACTTTTGTTAAAAGTGGTTGATGATTGTTGATTTTCATCAGAACTTGCAAAGAATTTATTAAATAGTTTAGTTTCTTCTTCAAACAAATGTCTTAATGTAGAAATAGAATGGGGGTTATGTTGACTTCGAGGTCATAGGTTGATTAACCGACAACCCCAAAGATATTGGTTATAATTTATCTGTAGAGTACATCATTAGGTTTTTTAAAAGTAAAAACGTAATAAAAACGTAAAATCAATTTTTTTTTTGTGTTAAAACTGAGTTTTTGTGTAAATACAACGTATTGTGTAATTACAACGTTTTTTAAGAAATATTTTTTTGTGTAAAAACAACGTTTTGTATAAAAACAACGTTTTTGTGTAAAAACAACGTTTTTGTGTAAAAATTTAGTTTTTGTGTAAAACCAACGTTTTTTTGTAAAAACGTTTTTGTGTAAAAAATTAAGTTTCTGTGTAAAAAATTAAGTTTATGTGTAAAAAATAAAGTTTCTGTGTAAAAACTTAGTTTTTGTGTAAACTTTGTTTTTGTGTAAAAACAAAATTTTTGTGTAAAAACAAAGTTTTTGTGTACAAACAACGTTTTTGTGTAAAAACAACGTTTTTGTGCTAAAACAACGTTTTTGTGTAAAAACATTTTTGTGTAAAACGTTTTTGCGTAAAAATGTTTTTGTGTAAAAACTTTTTGTGTAAAAACAAAGTTTAAAGCCTTTGTTTAGAAAATTTATTTTTTGTGTAAAACCAACGTTTTTGTGTAAAAAATTAAGTTTCTGTGTAAAAAATTTTGTTTGTGTGTAAAAATTTAGTTTTTGTGTAAAACAAACGATTTTCTGTAAAAACTTTTTTGTGTAAAAAATTAAGTTTCTGTGTAAAAAATTAACATTGTGTGTAAAAAATTAAGTTTCTGTGTAAAAAATTAAGTTTCTGTGTAAAAACTTAGTTTTTGTGTAAACTTTCTTATTGTATAAAAAAAAGTTTACACAAAATTTTTGTGTAAAACAAAGTTTCTGTGTAAAAACAAAGTTTTTCTCTAAAAACAATGTTTTTGTGTAAAAACAAAGTTTTTGTGTAAAAACAAGTTTTTGTGGAAAAATACGTTTTTGTGTAAAACTACGTTTTTAAGTCTGTGTAGAAAATTAAGTTTTTTGTAAAAATAAATTTTTTGTGTAAAATAAGTTTTTTCTGTAACACCAAGGTTTTTTGTAAAAACAACGTTTTTGTGTAAAAACTACGTTTTAGTGTAAAAACAATGTTTTTAAGTCTGTGTAGAAAATTGAGTTTTTGTGAAAAAAATAAAGTTTTTGTTTTCGGTTTTCTGTAAAAACAACGTTTTTGTGTAGAATCAAGGTTATTGTGTAAAGAATTAAGTTTCTGTGTAAAAAAATTAAGTTTGTGTGCAAAAAAAAATTGTGTGCAAAAACAAAGTAAAAACAACGTTTTTGTGTAAAAACAAGGTTTTTGTGTAAAAAATTAAGTTTCTGTATAAAAACATAGTTTTTGTGTCAACTTTGTTTTTGTATAAAAATAAAGTATTTGTGTAAAACAAAGTTTTTGTGTAAAAACAAAGTTTTTGTGTAAAAAATTAAGTTTCTGTATAAAAACATAGTTTTTGTGTCAACTTTGTTTTTGTATAAAAATAAAGTATTTGTGTAAAAACAAGGTTTTTGTGTAAAAAATTAAGTTTCTGTATAAAAACATAATTTTTGTGTCAACTTTATTTTTGTATAAAAATAAAGTATTTGTGTAAAACAAACTTTTTGTGTAAAAACAAAGTTTTTGTGTAAAAACAAAGTTTTTGTGTAAAAACAAGCTTTTTGTGTAAAACCAAAGTTTTTCTGTAAAAACAAAGTTTTTCAAGGTTTTTGTGTAAAATATTAAGTTTCTGTGTAAAAACAAAGCTTTTGTGTAAAAACAACGTTTTTGTGTAAAAACAACGTTTTTGTGTAAAAACAACGTTTTTGTGTAAAAAAAAAGTTTTTGTGTAAAAACTTCGTTTTCGTGTAAAAACTAATTTTTTTTTTTTAAAAAACTGAGTTTTTGTGTACAAACTACATTTTTGTGATAGCTAAAATAGTGTTTCAATACTCTCAAGTTTCAATGGGGTAGACAGGGTCGCCACTTGTGCATGTACTTTGAATTCTTTTCAACTTCTGCCTGTTTCGGCAGTGACAGTTTAACGCTGCATTGATTGAGTTTTAAATTGAGCATAAAAGTGTACACCAGTTCAGTTTTATTTCATGTGTTTTCTTTTAATTAGATTTTTGTGTGATTTTACAGACATGATTGGTTTTGTTGCAAAACATTCATTGACCCTTGATTATGAAAAAATATTGTTTTTAATGTGAAAATAAAAATAAATTTAAAAACAATATTTCATTTTCCTTAAAGGAAGATAGAAATTAATAGATTTTAAACTATTTTTCAAATCATTCATTTTCTTTTCCATTGTTGTTATAACTTGAGTCGTAGCGTAAAATTCATACCGTTGCATTATTTAATACTTTCAGATAGTTTTATATTTTTACAAAAAATGTT
The DNA here is from genome assembly GCA_942486065.2 of Calliphora vomitoria. Taxonomy (NCBI): domain Eukaryota; kingdom Metazoa; phylum Arthropoda; class Insecta; order Diptera; family Calliphoridae; genus Calliphora; species Calliphora vomitoria. The sequence continues at coordinate 116,374,847 of OW818030.2, read as the reverse complement.
TGTTATTTTTAGGAGTGAGATAGATTTATTGTCATAAACGTCAGAAATAAAACTAAAGGCAAAAAATTTGTTGGTGAAAAAAAAAAACTAGAATTAAAAAATAATTTTTCCGATTTTGACCCATTGTAGGTCCGACTTACTATGGCTTATATACGTCGTTGCAAAGTCTTTGAAATATCTATGCTTAGATATCCATATTGTCTATATTAATGACTTAGTAATCCACATATAGATCAAATCGAGAAAAATTGAGGTTGACATGGTTTTTTCCTTATACCTCAGCCATTTGTGGACCGATTTGCTCGATTTTAAGTAGCAATCGAACCGGGTCTATAGCGGATATATTGATGTATGAATCATGTATGTAAGTTATTTGACAACTACGAAAAGTTGATTTCAACATACAAACCGAAATGGCTATATCGACTCTGCTATCTATAACGATCCAGAATATATATACTTTGTGGGGTCGCAAATGAAAAATGTAGAAATTACAAACGGAATGACACTTGCCACTTATTATACTTGGAGGGTGATATAATAAGTTTTAATTATGTAAAACATTAACAACACTTTTTTTAGGTTACCCAATATTAAATATTTTCAAAGTTTTTAATATTACTACCATGTCGTTCTAAGGATTTATTTGTTTTTAAATTCTGTAAATATACAAGAGTTCACTATATCCCTGCATATACACTGTCTTGTTTTTAGTGTATGAATATGTGTAGAGTACGTATTTTATATTCATAGACATAACGTTATTTTTATACAAACAAACATTTTTATAAATGATGTATTTTCTATTTAACTTACATACACACAAACAAAGCCTTTTAAGTATTAGAAGCGTGTGTGTGAGTATATAATGTTTGGTTGTGTGTATTTGTTTACAAAGTCACTTGAATTTTTACTCCAAGTATGGACTCAAAATACCACTATCTATGTATATATGGATATAGACTACAGCGTAAATTTAAACATGACCTTAAAGCTATCTTTATACATTTGTATCTATCTATGTGTATCTATGTTTGCCATGTGTTTGTAAGATTTTTATTTGTGTGTTTAAGAGTTGTTACTACAAGCAACAAATGCCTACGATGACTGTCAGTATTTCAACAGAAAATATTAAGACTCTACAAAACACCACAGGATTTTATTTTCACAACAACAACAAGAACACCAACACTGTTACAAACACAGTGAGTGGATCCACATACTTAGCAGCACTTACTTTACACACAAATTTGTAACACAGTGCAATAACCCAGCAAACAAGTTTTTAGCTTTTTATAATACAAATTTCAAGCATAAGTATAAGAAAAGCTATTTGAAATACTTCTCATTGTTAGCAAAAAAAAAGGCTTTCAAATTTCTAGTCTACTTATAACAATCTTAAGTAATATTAATCTCAATATTTGAAACTTTGTGTTTGCTGAGAAACTAAAAATGTCTGTCGGTAAGTCGTTTTTTTTTTACTTTGTGTATCGAGGATAAAAGCAAATATACTTAAATACACTTGGAGAAAAAAAAGAACCATTACAAACATATGGCTTAAAATAAATGCATTTTTAACAATTTAGTAACATAATATTTGTTAAATTCTATTATAACTAGATCAAAATTATGTAATTTTAGATAAAAGCTTTAAAAGTATTACATTAAAGCGAATTGCAAAATATTTTAAATAATATTAAAATCTTTAAAATGATACCTAAGTAATATAAAAATCATTTACAGAATATCATAAATACCATGACGTATTATTATTATTTGTCTAACTTTGTATTAAATATTATTCATACGCCACACAGTTTTCATGATAATACACATGAAAACTGTGTGGCGTATGAGTAATATTTATTGAAGTTGTTCAACAAGAATTGCATCAAAAATTTTTATGAATATTTGTTTATATCTTCTAAACAACTAAACTGATTTAAACAAAGTATACTAGAAAATTATAGGAGAGGACCTAAGCTTTTAGAAAATTAATCTTGTAACCATTTTGTTTTTATACATGGTGATTTAAAGGTTGAAAAAGAACACTACTACGGATGTAAAAAATTAATATTTTATGTTGCTAATTGTGTTCCTAATATAAAGGAATTTAAAGTAACTAATTAAGACTATTGTCAAATAAATATCGAAAGAACTTATCAATGAAAACAGAATTTTAAAAGTATGACAATGAGTAATTGCGGGTCATTACCCAGTTTTTTCTGTGAAGGTTAGAATGGCAACAAATCTGATTGTAAGTAGTGTAGGGAGCTGTTAGAGGGAGATTTTACGTCTATGTCCTCGTCGATTATGAAGCCTCTGGGCCCTAACCTGCTACATTTTGGTCTCTAGACCTGCGATAATCCTTTATACGGCGCAATTAAATAAAGGCTATGTTGACAAAGGTTTGAATACCACAAAGAACTATACTGTGGACATGCAGCTATGTATAATTATAAAGTTCATTCTATATAAGACATCCCATTATAGAAGGTCAATTAGTCCCGGTCCACACTGTGAAACATTTGCTGCAAAACATTTTTAAACTCTCTTTTGAAACTATATTCGTGTCCACACAGTGAAATCGTTGCTTTTCAGTTTTTGACATTTCTGTACAGAACGAATATGAACGAATAAATGTGAATGACATACTCAACAGAATACCCTTTTCCATTCCTCTTTCCCCTTTCATCGACAAACTCAAATGTTTTGCAGCAAATGCTTCACAGTATGGATGGGGAGTTACAGGGGTGTCGCCAAAGATTTCGTAAATGACCTCTGTTGTGCAGCCAGATGATCGCTAGAATAATGGGAAAAATCTGTAATCTATAACTTGGGGTATGCTGGTCATATCTGTGACTGGACAGGAAGAAATAATGATATCGTAAGGGATGCAGCAAGCTCTGAACATAAACTTTATGTGGAGCAAGGGAAGTGTTTTGCAATTAATCCGTCTAAGGTTCTTCTTGCGCCAATTATAATACGATACAAAATGAGATTCATCAAGCCAAATTTTAATGACTATACCTTCGAATTCTCTGAGGGAACAAATAACTTGCAATTATTAATAACAGGACATTCATTTGAAATCGTCAAGGCTTCTTCAATGATTTCTAAAGTTTTTTGGTAAAAAAAATGGAGCTGAATTAAAGAAGGATTTACTGTACTTTTATCTAAAAATGTGTGCTGACAAAAGATGGAAAGTCTATCGCTTCATTTGTGGCTCTATTGAAAAGGGACATCAATCCATGTATCCATTACCTGAATGTATATCGATTAAATAGCAACCAATGGCAGGTTCAGGCTTAATGGAAAGAGTATGTATACTAATCCTTTCAAGCAGGACGGGACTTAATGAAAAAGCATCAATGAAAATGTATGCAATCGTTTAACAATAGGGTACTGGGAAAAGAAAATTACATAGTTAAGCTGTGTTCCGAGCGTTTTCATCGTGTGAGGTTTGGTTAAGCATCGTTATAGATTGTATTGTATATCAGAACGAACTTGATGAGCACTTGGTCATAATGAACAGGAACTGAATGATAGGATCGATGGTTTAACCAGTACAGGAATCCATCATTGTCAATTCAGGTGGGCATGGGAAAGACCTAGAAGCTGCTATTTTTATAGTATGTATCAATAGACAATAAGTTTTGGCTAATGTTGGGATCAAACAATGCCTATATTAAAGGAAACACGATGAGACCTCGGAATATGTGTCTGATTTGGGGTATTTCGTAATATATATCGTATGCTCAGCCGCTTTCACAATTTTTACTTTCCTTCTTTCTCTGTATCTTTCTTTGTTTCTAATATTTTTGAAATCTGTTAATGTAACGGTAGGAATATGCTCTCAGTATACTAAGTCAGTGAAGTACTGACAGTGGGCTGAGTGTAAGCCCTAGCAAAACCTGGCTTGTACTGTTCACAAGGAAGTACAAGATTCCTCATTTCTCGCTTCCCCGATTTAATGGTGTTGAACTAACATTATCGGACAGCGCAAAATACCTGGGAGTTATTCTGGATAGTAAACTATCCTGGAAACCCAATATCATTTCCAGGACATCAAAAGGCTTGACAGTAATGTATGTCTGTAAGAAGGCCATAGGTACGCAGTTTGTCAACTGGCTATTTGATACCGTCACCAAGCCGATCAATTTGTATGCTATTCGAGATGGTTTTAAGGAGAATGGCAATCGTGATAACAGGAGCTCTAAGAACGACTGCAACAAAGTCGCTCTTTACTATATTGAACTGGATCAAAGTGGATCTAATAGCCAGACAAATGGCATTCACTTCGGCCTTTAGGCTAAATATGATTGTTGCGTGGAAACATGTTTCATACGGTCACGCCAGTATAATCGGACGTATACAGAATCTTCCGGATAATATCTTACGTGGACACGATGCTATTACGGGGAACTATGTTGCTGATAATTTTGCGAAAAAAGGCGCCATGTTGCCTGACGGAGACATAGACTTCCTATGCGGGATTCCGTTTTTGGCTTGGCACGCTCACAATTTAGTGATGTAGTGGCGATTACAACCGCTCACTGCACTTTCGGCAACCATGCGAAGAGACTTGGTTTGCCCTACAACGTCTTCTGCAGAAGTTGTCCAAATTAAGAGGAGGATGAGACCATTTTTGATCTTCTTTATCATTGTCCGGCATTAGGAGATTTACGCTTAAGGTTTCTGGCCCATCGTTCCTTAAATAGTCTTACTGAGCTTTCGGACATGAAGCTAGAGGGAATTAATGTATTTATCAGGAATAGCAATTGGCTAATTAGGCCAGACACGGCAATCTCGATGGGGTGGCCCAATAACCGTCAATTGAATTGACTGATGCTTAATACTATTCTCCTTTTTTTCGGACCTTCTCCCTCTTCCCTTTTATAACTCTTCATCACGCCTGACAGTCCCCTCTTTTCATTACTATCTGTTCCTGTTTTCTATCTTTTTACATTCAGGTAACACAAAGGGACCTATTGCCTGAACCCAAGAGAGCTGCTCTTCTTGTCTGTCTTCTCTTTGTCTTCATTTTTTCAAAATTGTTTATAAAAATTTTTTTATATTTTTTTTTCAAAATTGTTTTTTTTTTTTCATTTTTTTCCAAATTTTTTTTTTAGTTTAAAAAAAAATTAATTTATTAGTGGAAAAAAAATTGATGACAAAAAATTTGTTTGGAAAATTTTTTTTTTTTTTTTTTTTGTTAAAAAATAATTTTCCCGACTTTGACCCATTGTAGGTCCAAAATAATATAGCATTATATAAATCATTGCAATGGACTTTGAAGTATCCATTATGTCTATATTAATGATATTAATACATATTAATGATAAAAATAGGCCAAAAATCGAGGTTGTCCTGGTTTTTTCCTTATATCTCAGTTATTTGTGGGACGATTATCTCGATTTTAAATAGCGACCGAGCCGGAACAATTCCCGATATATTGATGTATCAATTATGTTTGTAAGTTATTTGGGGCCTACGGAAAGTTGATTTCAACATACAGACGGATGGCTATATCGACTTCCCTATCTATAACAATCCAGAATATATATACTTTGTAGGGTCGCAAATGAAAAATGTAGAAATTACAAACGAAATGACAAACTTATATATACCCTTGCCACTCATGGTGAAGGATATAAAAGCATATGGACATGGCTTATATACTCAATAAGCTAACGATATGTAACAAAAGTTATAATTTTTTTGACATAATGTTTCCGGTTTACTACTTATTTTAACAGTGTATCATTTACAAATAAATATGTCCTAGGCAAATGACTACACATTTGAATACTTAATTTGTTTTATTTTTATAAAAATACAGCAAATAAAAACGGACTGTACATATTTTTGAGCAACGGAAACAAGAAATAAAATTTGAGAGTTATTCGTTCTACTTTGCTTTTAACAGGTTGTTATTTTTCCACTTTTCATCACCATTACGAACGTTTTAATAATTACATTGCTCATGCCATCACTTGGAGAAAGAAAGAAGAAAAAAAAAAACACTTGTACAAACAAACAAACCAACAACCAACCCACCCACAATAAGAGATTTTTTACTGGTTGTTATGCTACAACTCAAGCACATTTTTAACAGTCTTCCATACAAACATAATTATATTTTGATTATTCATAAAATATCAGTTATTTTGTTAAATATACAATATAAAGGAACAAAATAAAGAAACACATAACAAAAATAATTTAAATTCCTTTAAAGTAGATGATGATAATGATGATACATACTTATTTACGAAATTTAAATTTATACTTTGGAGATGTTCGTTAACATTTCTGTTCATTCATGCATTCGTTAATTTACTCATTTTCACTCACTCTCACTCATTCAAAACATACAAAATGTATGGAGAATATGTCTATGAGAGTGTATGCATGGCTGTGTGTCAATTTAAAACCACACTCATGTTCTCCTACTCTCTCTCTCTGTTGCAATTGAGTTTAGTTTTTTAAATTTCTGAATTGGTTTGTAACACGTGCAAATACAGCTGGGCTTAAGGGAAATTTTGCATATTTGATTTGAATTGTTTTAAACAATTGGGAGTTTCAATTTAATAAATTAGCTGATAATATACAAAGTACGCCACAATATTTCAGTTGATAATTTATGCCATTTTGAATTAGAAAAGAGTATGGAGGAGAATAAAGAGTAGATATCAAAGCTGCGCTCAAAATGTTTTTATTGTATGAGATGAGGGCAAGGATCGTTATGGATGGGGTAATGGTAATACAGATTCATCTTTGGCACCTCAGAAAGATATTTCCACACAAAACTACGCTAATATGAAAATAATTAATTGTAATACTCTGAGATAGAAAAAACTACCATTTGAATATTATTTTTCCTTCCCAGGTCTGCTGTTATATATTGCTTTTAAGCATTTTTATCTATCTAAGTGTAACTGACAGCTGAACAAAAGATTCAATTTAATTAAAACATGACAGTTATAAGAAAAGGTAAACAGTATTCGACCTAAACTTTAAGTACTTTGTGTAATTGTAAGTTATGCAGAAGTTTCCTTGGAAATACTGGCAGGCAGACTCCAGACATCAAGGCAGGCAAATGTTAAGAATAGCTTAACATTATGAATATAGTACTTACATATATACATATATTTGAATATACAAATACAAGTAGCTATCAACTGTACCTAACTTCTAAAGATAAAAGCGTAAGAGTAAGTTATAATGTTTGTATATTTGCCAGTAATATCATATTAAATGTCTGTCTGTCTATGTACCTTTTCTTCTGACATTATTTAAATTTTGTTATCATTATAATTTCTAATTAGTTTATGTGTTCTTTTCATTTCTTTTGCTCCACTTGACTTATATATGTGCGTAAGAGGTAAATTGTTAAGAAGGTATTTAATTTGTATTTAAACTCAAAAATATGTTTTTGTTTCGTAGTCTATAAATTATTCAATTAAAATGATGCTACAAGACACAAAAAGAAAATCCTTTTCAACAAGTATCTTGAAACACTTTATATTTACTCCACTTACAATGTTGTTACAGCAAACAAACAAAAAATATTAATTGGGAATTATGTTTAAAAAAGAAAAAGAAAAAAGAAAAATACCAGCAAATAACATAATTAACTGAGAGGGGGGGAAATTGAAATGGAAAATATTAATTTCCTTTAATTTAGCAAACATTCAACATATAAATAAGAAAATTTAAATTAATGTGGAATACTATGGGGACTAGGAAATATGTATATTCATGTTTTGGAATTTATAATTTAAAAACACGTCAAGTTCAATAAATGTCGACAATATTGTTGTTTAGAACTTTAACGTGTTACTATTATGTACATTGATTTTCAAGAAATAAAAACTGACAATGATAACCTCATTGATAAAAAGAAATGATACTCAGTCAAATCATAAACTTAAATCAGTTTCTTTCTTCCTTTTCCTTATACCCTTTAACATGAGTGGCAAGGGTATATATAAGTTTGTTATTCCGTTTGTAATTTTTCATTTGCGACCCCACATAAGGACTGAGATCGTAAAATGCTTAACACACGTTTTTTTTTTTTTTTTTTTTTTTTTGATCAAGTTCCTGTGTAAAGCATGTCAGTTATATTGTTTAATGTCAGTTATGTTAATTTGTTGTTAATCTGATTAAAATGAGTGACCAGAAAAAAGTGCGTACTAAAATTATTAAATATTTTCAGCAAAACCCAACTTGGTCCAACAAAAAGTTGGCCAAACAATTAAAGGTCTGCTATCAAACTGATTCCAATGTTTTTAAACAGTACCGGGAGAACTTGTCCGTTGATAGAAAACCTGGTTCAGCTGGAAGGAATGGTCCACATGATGTTTCTCAAGCCAACAAAATAGAAAGCATTTTCAATAGAGTTTCCAACACATCCGGCAGGAAAGCAGCCCGGTTAGCTCAGTACTCGGACTATTTGGTACGAAAAGTTAATGCCAATGCAGGTTTAAAAACATACAAGGCTCAAAAGGTTTCTGACAGGAACTCTGCTAAAAATTTATAGGCCAAAGACAGAGTACGGAAATTGAAGTCAAATTGTATACAAAAAATATAACTGCTGCATAATGGATGACGAAATGTACGTATGGAACATTTTTCGCAGTTTCTGAGTCAATTTTTTTATGTTGCAGATGCTCGAGGGAATGTTGAAGAAAAGTTTAGGACCCAAAAGCAGACAAAATTTCCCAAAAAGTTCTTGGTATGGCAAGCAATATGCAGTTGCGGCAAAAAAAGCCAAACATTTGTTACAAAGGGCTCTATAAATACCGAAATTTACATCAAGGAATGTTTACAAAAAAGGATGTTTCCATTCATAAGACTTTTTAATGTGTCCACTTATTTTTGGTCTGATTTGGCATCTGTCACTATGGTAAGAAAGGTCTTGAGTGGTACACAATAATGCGGTATTTGTATCAAGAGAGGCAATTCCTCCAAACTGCCTGGAGCTGAGTCCAGTGGATAGATATTGGGCTCTTGTTAAAAGAGAATTGAAGAGCACAAAAAAGGTGTCCAAAAGTGTGGTAGATTTTAAACGGAGATGGACAACCTGTTCGAAGAAAGTGACATAAAGCACTATAAAAACCATAATCGAAGGGTTTTCGAAAAAGGTTCAAAATTTGATCACTAGTGATTAGAACTATCAAAAATAATTTTTTTCGTAAATTGTAACAATAATTTCAATCAAATAAAAAAAGATTCAAAAGTGTAAGTTTAGTGGTTTCATTTTTATTAACATATACATATGTATGTTACAAATTTTTCGATCTCAGTCCTTATAGATATATTCTGGATCGTAATAGACAGCTGAGCCGATATAGCCATGTCCGTCTGTATGTTGAAATCAACATCAATATATCGTGAATTCTCCCGGCTCTAATGATATGTAAAATCAGGACAATCGGCCGACAAATGGCTGAGATACAGTGCAAGTTCTGTAGATTCCATAAATTCAATTTGGTGAATTACAAGTTGCATAAGTTGCAAGAATGGAAACAATGTTTTATAAGGAGTTTGTAAAACAAAGGGGAAAAAATGTTCCAATATCAGTAGCCAGTCATTTGTATTCCAAAATTTATCAAACCAATTCAGGTTTAAAAATTTAAGCGACGACATGGAATAAGATTTTTAACAATTATGGGCGAGAAATTGTCTTCAAAACCTCATTTATTGATCCATTTGTCAAAGAGTTTAAGGATTACGTTCATGAGCATGGGTTGACTCTTCACCACATCTACAATGACGACGAATCCGGTTTATACAGGGTTTTCCAGCAAGAGGTTTTATTTTGGTATTCAAAGAAAAATGGAATTTTTTGAGATAAATGATCGGATGTTTATTTCATAATAAAGAGGAAGGTATGCCGCTAATAATGAAAAACAACATCAGCCAAATGGTCACCACAACCACGCTTACAGGATCATATCCTTTTCATGAAATTTTCCATAACCAAATCGCAAAGTGGCTGCAAAGAGGCTGTCCTCAATAGCCTCACGAATTCTATCTTTGAGGTATTGAATTGACGCTGGGCTGTTGGCGTAGACTTTATCTTTCACGTGGCCCTAAAGGAAGAAGTCGCAAGGTGTTAAATCACAAGATCTCGGTGGACCTCTTCGAAAGATAACACGGTCCGGAAACTTTTCCCGTAAAAGAGTAATGGTTTCGTTGCTTGTGTGGCACGTAGCGCCGTCTTGTTGAAAGTAAACGTTGTCCAGATCAATATCATCCAAAATTCGTTTTAATGACGTTTGTGTAATGCCCAATTCCAAAGAACGACGAGGAATGGACAAACCTAGGTTTTCTTCAACACTTTGGGCTACAACAGCAATATTCTCAGTTGTTCTTGAGCGAGGTGCACGGGTTTTATTTTTCACATTACTAACTAGTCCCAACAGCTCGGATTTTTCCACCAATTTCTGTATTGCGGTCCGACAAGGTGCTTCACGACGACCCAAAAATGCTTTAGTTTTACGAACTGTTACTGCAAGATTTTCAACATTTTTGTAGTGAATTTTAATTTTTTCAATGCGTTGTTGAAGCGTGTATCATTGCATATTTAGTAATGGCGGAGTTTCTACTGGTCAAATGTCAAAGAATAAAAGCTTCAAAAGTGACAGCTACCGACATACCGGGTGATTCAAAATAACATCTCTTGTTGGAAAACCCTTTATTATAGGATGCTTACAAATCACACTTTTGTCAGATGTAATGAGAAAACGGCTTCCGGAAGATAAATATGTAAAGAACGAATAACTTTTATGCCCTGTTCAGAGAGTGAATGGCACAGACAAACTGAAATTGTTGGTTGTTGGAAAATCGAAAAACTCACACGCCTTTAAATGCTTTTTCAATAATCCAGTAATATACAACTCCAATAATAACGCCTGGATGACGTCATTTATATTTAAGCACTGGTTCCATCACGAATTTGTTCACCACGTAAGTTAATTTTCACCAATTAGTAAAAGTAAGTTGTTCATACAGGCAGAAAAAAAATATAGTTGTGAATGTTTACTGTAACCATGACAGTAACTATGCTATAATATATCTAAGCAATAGAGCTTCAGCTATAAAGAATTATCTGAAGAGTATTTCAAAAACCAAAGTCGGGAAGATGTTCTAAGTTACGTTCAAAAAAAAGCAAACTTATATCCATGTAGCACCGAAATAAAATTGACATTGGAAAATAAATTTACGGATTTCGTCAAGAACTTAACAAAGCGCTACAAAAATAGAGGATAGAGTAAACAAAGATTTTATACCATGTTCCAAAACTGGTTAAAAGGCGAACTTACTGTCCAGGTATCTTCAGAAAGTACAAACCAAAACAATCTTGGCAGACCGCCAAAATCAGTAAGCAACTGTAGCGATAGATCTAAAAGGCGGAAACTTAAGGATATTAATGAAGAAATCGGATGTGAAAATATACAAGAAACTTTGCTATATCAATTTCAATCACAAAAACAACTCACAAAAGTCAACCTCATTCAAAAAGTTTTTAACGCTAGTCCAGTGAGAACAAAACGGATTCTTAAAAGATCTGCGATTGAAAAAGGCTCAAATCTCTATCCATATTATCATCATATAACTGCTGTTTGCCACCAGTGGACACTATTACAATCACATCGATTCCGGCAGAGGTACTACTTGAAGATCCACTTAATCATACAGCTCAGCGCTTGCTACTGTCATTTAAAGGAAATGATTTAAAGAAATATGGAAACTGCAAGTTAACTCTCTTTTGCAAATGGGGATGTGATGGCTCTTCTGGACAAAAACAATACAAGCATATGTCTGTGAAAATATTTCAGACACAGATACGTTCATGGTGTCATTCGTACCATTGCGATTGATAAAAAATTTTGAAGTCTCGGAGCCTTTGAACAGTGGGATCTACACAAAGGATATTTGAAAAAATCAAACACCATCTTCTACAAAATACTGCAGACCAATTAAATTTGAATTTAAAATGAAAACTCATGAAGTTATTAAAAAAAGAAGTCAGTGATATTAGAACCCAAATTGCAACACTACAGCCATTCGAATGCTAACGATGATAGATAGAAAAGTAGGCCAGGCTTTGACTGACACAAAGGCTTCCTTCAGCTGCATTATATGTCAAACCACATCAAGCCACTTAAACCAAGTGCCGGAAAAATCATTAGATAATACTGATGCATATGAATTTGGGTTATCACCGCTACATACAAGAATACAATTCATGGAACACATACTAAAAATCAGATATGATTTGGATTTTAGATCTACAGGATCAATAAGAAACAACGACACCAATAAGGAGTTAAGAAGTTTAAAAAAGAAACATGTTCAGGACGAATTTCTCAAATATGGGTTGATAATAGATCAACCAAAACAAGTATCAAGTAATACGAATGATGGGTACACAGCAATAAAGTTCTTTTCAGATCCCGAAAGAGCATCTAAAATAACAGGTGTTGATATAAATCTTATTTCAAGATTTAAAACAATTATCAATGTACTTGTGAGCAAGGAACAAATTGATGCTAGAAAATTTGGTAATTATGCAAATGAAACTGCACGAATATATACAACCAAATATTCATGGAGAAATATGTCTGCAACTGTTCACAAAATCCTTTATCATGGAAAATATGTCATTAAGCATCATTTAGTACCACTTGGAGATCTATCAGAGGAAGCCCAGGAAAAAATTAATAAGGATTACAGATTTTATAAAGAGCACAATACCAAACAAAAACATCACGAAATTCTACAAATGAAGATCTATTTAATATATTACTGGCAACGTCAGATCCACTCATCACTAGCATTCGAAGTCAATGGGAAGTAGAACATCGGGACTTAGATGAAGAAGCAAAAGGGCTGATAAAGGACAGAAATAATTTAGGAATAAATATGGAATATTTGCAGGCAATTTTCCAACCGAATGAATAATAGTTATAATTTTATTTTATTGTTACTTAAGTAAAAAATTAAATAAACATTAACAAATTTTTGTTATTAAAAAAAATAAAAATGTTTGTTTTTAATAATGCTTAAAAACCGGTATTAGTGGAACCTGTTATACAATTGATAAAGTGGGACCATGTTCTCAAAATTATCCAGGGTATTATTAAAATGTTTTTTTTATCTGCTGATAACTTTTTTAATAAGTAAAACTTATTCAAAAATCAAAAAATTCGCATTTCCATACTAAATGCTATACAAAAATTAAAAGTTCAACTGTAACCTTAAATTTCTCAACAAATTTATAAAATATTTCTATCGGTTCAAAAGTTACAGAGTCTTGGCAGATGAAAAACGATCCTGAGCCACTGTGCGGCGTATAATTATTTTTTTCACTAATAAATAAATTTTTTTTTTTTTTTTTAGAAATTAAAAAAAATGTTCCCATAAAATTTGTTTTGCTAATAAATTAAAATAAAATATTTTTTTTAAAAAATTTTTAAAAAAGAAATTAGTTTATCTTAAAATTTTTATTTTAAAGTATAATTTGGTGAAGGGTATATAAGATTCGGCACAGCCGAATTTATCTCTCTTCCTTGTTTTTTTTATATTTTTCTCATATTAGCTTTCTCTTTTATTACATATGTCTGTTTATTCCACATATGTTGTTAAACAAACTCAGTTTGCTGTCATTTATGCAGTCTTTATCTTAATTTATTATTGGCCTACTATTTATCTTTATTATTGTTCCTTTATTCATTTCCTTTCATTAAAATTTTGTGTTAACTCTGTGTGTTAAAAAAGAAAAATCACTATTGTATAATCTTAATAACTGAAATTAAATAATTATGTAGTATGTGTCAGAGTTTGCTATAGGTTGGTTGAAAAACCAAACGCCTGTGGTGCTGACAGTATATGCCTGACTATGATGATGTATGTACATATGCCAAGACTCTTACACAAATTATAGTCTTTTGTTCAATGTATTTATTAAAGACAGCCTAAGATTTATCAGAATTAAGTATATGTTGACCCTTATAATTTGTTGTGTAAATAAGTTAATTTAAGGGTCTAAGTGTGCTTGCTAAATGAAAACGTTAGCAAAAGTTAGAATTTCAAAGCATGTGATATTTGCTGAAATATTTTAATGTTTGTTACAATTGAAATAAAATCAACAAGTTTTAAAAAAAATGCTTTAAAAACGTTTACCTTTGTTTAACTGTTTTGGGTTAAGTGGCCACTTTTCTAACCACCTTTTCTAGAGTCTTTAAAACATTTTTTAGAGGCATCTATTGGCATTTTGAAAAAAACAATTACAGTTTCTGAAGTCATCGTCATCTTTGCCATCTGGGTGTACTGATTAGTTTTATATATTAATTTGAAAATATTGTAAACCGCAGTTTCTCTAAGGGGCTTTCCCGCATTCAATAAAAAAACTCAGAGTGTTTTTTGTACATCGAATTCAGTGTTACTTTGTTATTTTGTGTTTCTGTGGTTGTCTTGTGCTAACCATGTAATATGTTACACTATACTCTTTGATAAATAACGTAAGTTATAGAGTGGTTAGATTACTAACCACTGTGACTGAAATAAGTTTTATATAATGTGTTTATCTACATAATTTTATGTTATTTTGTAAGGATTCCGCGAGTATTCAATGAACGTGATATTGAAGATATTTTGTTGGAAGGTATACCTTCGTATGGTGAAAGTGTCTACTGTCTTGATTTCGACGAAGAAGAGAATTATGAAGAGCAAACCTTCGGGGCTCTAGTCAAAATTTGATGGTGATTTTAATTCGGATAACGACATACCTCTATTAAATTTAGCTCATACTTCTGTTAGTGACTTATCTATACAACCTGCTGTTCTCCAAAATGGAGAACAAATTTTCGTGGGGGTATACCAAATGATAGAATAGACTGGTGATTGGTGACTGTCTCACCTACACAGCTATTTCGTTTGTTTTGGTTAGAAACATTGTGTCAAAATGATTAGCTTTCAAACAAATTTATACGCTACGAAAATGGTGGTTAATAAACACCATTAAGTATATTTAGCTGTATTTTTATTTTGTCTTATTCTTCATAATAAATTAACCTTAATTAAAGTAAACATGCAATTGTTTTCATTATATACTTATACACATAAAACCGTAGCAGAAAGAGTTAAATAATATGTAACAAAATTTAGACGTTTGTCAGATCTTACAATGTTGTCAGATCTGGCAATGTGCTGACAATATACTATCTATGAAAAATTGTTAGCAAAAAGTAATTTGTCAGTTTAGACGATTTTAAGAAAAACTTACAATTTCATTGCCATACAATTGCCAGGCAATAAACTTCCTGCAACAACTTCCTCGATAAGTTTAATAATATTTTCGTGTGACCACACGGATTCTACCTTTTAGAGGTAGGATTTTTGTTTGGGCCTTGATTTTTTACCGCTTTCAGAGCCTATTGGCGACTGGATAAGAAAAGTCAATAGGATCATGGCTGCAATCTATAACGCAGGTTTCATTTATTAAAATGTCGCTATCCATTTTTTATTTCCAATTTTTTTCACTTTTGTTTTTTTGTTTGTTTGTTTGTTTTTAAAATGGTCTGCATAAAATTCGCACATCTGACTATAAAAAGTTTCTGACAATTATCTTACAATAATCTGTTAATGGCAACGTAATGTGTCTACACGATTGTCAGATGTCTGACAATATTATTGTCATAGAATATACCGACAATGCCTTTTCTGTCAAGGTTGCAAGGCAAACATTTTAAGTTCACACACAATCGTTAGACATTTTCTGAACATTTTTCTGACAATATACCTTTATTTTCATTTAATAGATACCCATGTTGTATAAGCAATATTTAATACAAATTAAATATTAATCATACGGTATGATGAACAATTTCATTTAAATAAATAAATAAATATACAGCCATATTATTAAAAACACCATTAAGTACCATATTCACGATGTCTGTTTATTTTTTTTATTGTACTTAACTTAACATTGTACGCTCTATTAAAATAATTATTGTTTGAAAACCGCTGGTTAAAAAATAACTAGACATTGTAAAAATGGGGGTAAAAATTAATTTATTAAATTGTTTTATTAAATAAGCAAACATTAAATGTTCAATGCATTATATAAAATGTACATATGGGGAATTTAAACATTTTTGAGAATTTGTTATTGGGTATATGACTTAAAAATGCGACATTCTTCCAAATTTTTAGCTTTTATTTTTAATTATTTGTACAATATAAATTTAATCAAAGTATTGGGCATTGTTAGCTATGACATTTTCCCATCTTTCTGGCAACATATGAAATACAGACCCAAAAGAACAGCTTATCTTTTGAGGCCAAGATACTGTGTTCCAAAGAAAACCGTATCCCAGAGAGAGCGTTCTGCATCGATCAAAACGAATAGTAGTCGGACGGGGCACGTTCTGGACTGTAAAGCGGCTGTGTCAAAACTTCCCAACCACTTCATTCTAAATACTTTTAAACAGGTATTGCAACATGTGGCCTAGCGTTGTCATGATGGAATATTACGGATGCATGTCTGCCTTCATATTCTAGGCGTTTTTCGACCAATGCCCGCTCAAACGAATCAGTTTTGTTCGATGGTATGTCCAGATTTTATCAGCTCATAATAGATAGCACCCTTTTGGCCGCACCAAATACAGAGAATTGCTTTAAAAATTTGTTTTTTATATTTAAAAAAAAATAAATTTAAGAAGTAAAAAATATTTTTCCCGATTTTGAACCATTGTAGATCCGACTTATATACGCCGTTGCAAAGGACTTTGAAGTATCTACTATAGGATATCCATACTGTCTATATTAATAACTTAGTAATCCATATATAGGTAAACAATCAAGATTGTCCTGGTTTTTTTTCCTTAAAAGGAGTGAGATCGTAAAATTCTTAACACACGTTTTGCATTAAAACTTTTAATCCAAGTATTATTTGATTTTTTTTCTTTTGATTAAGTTACCTTTGTAAAGCATGTAAGTTATTATGTTTAATGTCAATTATATTCATTTGTTGTTAATCTGATTAAAATGAGTGACCAGAAAAAAGTGCGTACTAAAATTATTAAATATTTTCAACAAACCCCAACTTGGTCCTACAAAAAGTTGGCCAAGCATTCAAAGGTCTGCCGTCAAACTGTTTCAATGTTATTAAACAGTACCGGGGGAAATTCTCCGTTGATAGAAGGAATGGTCCACATGATGTTTCTAAAGCCAAAAAAATAAAAAAAACATTTTCAAAAGAGCTCCCAACACATCTGGTAGGAAAGCAGTCCGGTTAGGTCACTACTCGGACTATTTGGTACGAAAAGTTAAAGGCAATGCAGGTTTAAAAGCATACAAGGCTCATAAAGTTGCTGACAGGAACTCTGCTTAAAATTTTGAGGCCAAAGACAGAGCACGGAAATTGAAGTCAAATTTTATAAAAAAAATATACCTGCTGCATAATGGATGAAGAAATGTACGTATGAAAAATTTTTCGTAGCTTCTGGGTAATTTTTTTTATGCTGCACATGATCGAGGGAATGTTGAAGAAAAGTTTAGGACCCAAAAGCAGACAAAATTTCCCAAAAAGTTCTTGGTATGGCAAGCAATATGCAGTTGCGGCAAAAAAGCCAAACATTTGGTACAAAGGGCTCTATAAGCACCGAAATTTACATCAAGGAATGTTTACAAAAAAGGATGTTTCCATTCATAAATCTTCTTAATGTGTCCACTTATTTTTGGTCTGATTTGGCACCCTGTCACCATGGTAAGAAAGGTCTTGAGTGTTACAAGAACATTAATGTGGTATTTGTATCAAGAGAGGCAATTCCTCCAAACTGCCTGGAGCTAAGGCCAGTGGATAGATATTGGGCTCTTGTTAAGAGAGAATTGAAGAGCACAAAAAAGGTGTCCAAAAGTGTGGTAGATTTTAAACGGAGATGGACAACCTGTTCGAACAAAGTGACATAAAGCTCTATAAAAACCATAATGGAACGGTTTTCGGAAAAGGTTCAAAATTTCATCATTAGTGATTAGAAATATAAAAACAATTTTTTTTTTTGTAAATTGTAACAATAATTTTAATCAAATAAAAAAAGATTTTAAACTATAAGATTAGTGGTTTTATTTTTATTAGCATATATGTATGTTAAAAATTTTCCGATCTCAGTCCTTATATAAGTAGCGTCTAAATAGAAAGCAAAATACAGCACTTTGCCTGGATTTAAATCAAAAGTACCTTTACATTATGTACCAGAAATTTCAAAGAAAAATTTGCTACCACTAAACATTATTGAGCTTAACCTCCCCCACTCTATTTTGACGAATAAAAAAATGCCTACACATAAATATTTTGTTTGATGTTGTTAATCTGCCTGCCAACAAACATTTAAAGGTCATGTAACTACTATCTTTAGATAAGGATCATACAAATTTAATCTTCATAATAATGAGACAGATAATTTAAAACATTTAAAACAAAATACAGGCCATCACTGCCATTATAAATAAAATAATTTAACATTACGCATAAATACATAAAAACAATAATGTATTATAAAAAAATTGTAGTATAAAAGAAAAATATAATAAAAATCTAATAATTTTTTTTACTTTCACATTTTACAGCATTCGCATTTAATAAGATTCAATTTAGTTTTTAACATATACTACAGCAAAAATTACAAATAAATGTGTTTTAATATTTTATGGCCAAAAGCCATTAAAGAATATATATTTTTGCTGATATTTTTGCCTGTAGTTTTTTTAAAACACTAAAATTGCATTAACATTAATGAAATATTGTAATGTAAGGCTAAATAAAACTGACCTCAAATTTACTATTATGCTCATAAAGGGTGCTTTTTTAAGGCCGATAGAACAGACATACTGCTCTCACTTTTTGACATTTATGATCAGTTAACTCTGGCAAATCAGCATGAATAAATTGACGCCTGAACAACGCTATCAATTTATTCAAATTTACTATGAAAATCAATCATTGATTCGCGCAACTTATAGACGAAGAGGCTAAATTTTGGCTCAACGGGTTTGTTAATAAACAAAATTGCCGCATATGGAATGAGAATAATCACTACAGACTCCCTTACAACCAGAAAAGGTTGTGCATTTCAACATTTTTACAATGTTTTTTAACACTTTTACAGTCACGGTAACTATTTATATGATTGTGGTAACCATAATATGGTTAATTTGCGATTTACATGATTATATCAATCATATATATGGTTCCAGTAAACAAGTATATGTTTGTGACAACCATTTTTATGATTTAGGATTTACCATATTATGGATATCATAATCTGGGAACAACATATTGTGATATAATGATTTATCATAATAATGTTTGTCATAAACATATACTTCTTTACTGCAGCCTTATATATGATTGATACAATCATGTGAATCGTAAATTAACCATATTATTGTTACCACAATCATATATAAATAGTTACCGTGACTGTAATATTATTAAAAAACTTGTAAAAATGTTGAAATGGTTACTCTAAACATACACAACTATATTTTTTCTCTGGGTGTGATGGCTATATCGGACTTTATTTTTTCTAAAATGAAGACGGAGCTCGCATTACCGTCAATGGAGATAGTTACCGCACCTTGATCAATGATTTTTTGTTTGAAAATATGGATGTTATTGATCCGGTCGAGATGTCGTTTCAACAGGATGGCGCTTCGTGCAATACTGCGACCGCAAACATCGATTTATTGAAATCAAAATTTAGCGATAACTTGATTTCGAGAAATTGACCTGTTAATTGGCCTCCAAGGTCGTGAGGCCACGTGAAGTCACTGGTTTATGCTGATAAATCAGCAACACTTGATGCCTTGGATGCCAACGGCCAGCAGTGCTCCAAAAAGTGGCCCAAACTTAGACGTCTAGAATGCGCTTCGTCAAGAACAGGCGCGGAGGTCATTTGGCCGAAATCATTTTCAAATGTTAATGCCATTTATTGATTTTTCGAAAAAAAAAAAACAGTTTATTAAAATTTATGGGTCGATTATGGATTGCAACCGAACTTCAGTTGCGTTGCCAGAGGGCAACTGGTTGCAGGTTTTTCAACAGAAATGATAGCTGCCAGTTGCCATCTGTAATACCATTTAGTCAACTGACAACGCAACTGAAGTTCGGTTGTCATCCATAATCGACCCATTAATTTCTTATGTTATTTTTTACAATTTCAAGTTCCATCGGTCTTAAAAAAACACCCCTTATATGGGTACTAAAGGATACAAAATGAAAAAAAAAATAATTCCAAAAAATATTTAAAGGAAAATTAAACAAATAAGAGTGTTATAAGGAGTGAGATCGTAAAATTCTTAATACACGTTCTTCATTAAAACTTTTAACCCAAGTATTATTTGATTTTTTTATTTTTTTTTTTTTTTGATCAGTTAGCTTTGTAAAATATGTCAGTTATTATGTTTAATGTCAATTATGTTCATTTGTTGTTAATGTGATTAAAATGAGTGACCAGAAAAAAGTGAGTACTAAATTTATTAAATATTTTCAACAAAACCCAACTTGGTCCTACAAAAAGTTGGCCAAGCATTCAAAGGTTTGCCGTGAAACTGTTTCCAATATTATTCAAAAGTACCGGGAGAACTTGTCCGTTGATAGAAAACCTGGTTCTGGTAGAAAGAATGGTTCACATGATGTTTCTAAACCCAAAAAAATAGAAAGCATTTTCAAAAGAGCTCCCAACACATCCGGACTATTTGGTATGAAAAGTTAAAGCCAATGAAGGTTTAAAAACATACAAAGCTCAAAAAGTTCCTGGCAGGAACTCTGCTAAAAAATTAGTGGCCAAAGACAGAGCACGGAAATTGAAGTCAAATTTTACACAAAAAAAAAAAAAATACCTCTGCATAATGGATGACGAAACGTATGTTCTGGCAGATTTTTCGCAGCTTCCGGGTCAAAATTTTGATGTTGCTGATGCTAGAGGGAATGTTGAAGAAAAGTTTAGGACGCAAAAGCAGACAGTTGCTGCAAAAGAAACCAATCATATGTTACAACGGTCTCTACAAATACCGAAATTTACATCAAGGAATGTTTACAAAAAAGGCTGCTTCCATTCATAAGACTTCATAATGTGTCCACTTATTTTTGGCCTGACTTGGCATCCTGTCACTACGGTAAACAAGCCCTTGAGTGGTACAAGAACAATAATGTGGTATTTGTACCAATAGAAGCAAATCCTCCAAACTGCCCGGAGCTAAGGCCAGTGGAGAGATATTGGACTCTTATTAAAAAAGAATTGAAGAGCACGAAAAAGATGTCCAAAAGTGTGGTAAATTTTAAATGGAGATGAACTACCTGTTCGAGCAATGTAACAGAAATCACTATAAAAACGTTAATGGAAGGGTTTCCGAAAAAGGTTAAAAATTTCATCACTAGTGATTAAAACTATAAAAATATATATTTTTTTAAATTGTAATAATAATTTCAATCCGAAAAAGGATCAAAATTTCATCACTAGTGATTAAAACTATAAAAATATTTTTTTTTTTGTAAATTGTAATAATAATTTCAATCAAATAAAAAAAATTAAAACTGTAAGTTTAGTGGTTTCATTTTTATGAACATATATGTATGTTAAGAATCTTTCGACCTCTCTCCTTATTAGGCTGTGCCGAATCTTGTATACCCACCATCAATATATGTATGACAATAAAATATTTTTCAGATATAGGGGTTATATAGGGACCGATCCTCACAAAAGTTGGTAGAAAGATTTAGATTCATATAAAACTTGTTCATGTCCAATTTCATCATGATATTGATTATTATAAGGCAATTATGAATGTTCAAGTAATTTTCTGAGGGGAACCATGTATAGGGACTAATGCTGTCCGATTTTCATCATACTTTACAGTATAATTTCAGAGTACTTAGAACTAATCTGTGCAAAATTGTATAATCAACATATAAATAACTGCTGAAACAGTATTCCAAACAAACCTTATCAACAGAGAGTATTTCTGGAAAATATCAGTCAGCTAGCTCCTTTCCTTTGGGCGCTATCGTATTTTCAACAGGCGGACAGACGGACATAGATAGATCTAGGACCCAGAATACATAACTTTTTGGTACAACGACCAATATTTAGATATGTTACAAACGGAATATATCCCCCATCTTTTTTGATGACAACCACCATCAAAAAAAGAAAATATTGAACAGTGTGTAGAAAAAGTTTACCAGAAATATACATAAAATTTATATAGTGTGATATTGACCTTTGGCCTTGACTAACTTAAATCATGTTAAAGACCATGTTTCGGAATGCAACTATATTTGATTTCAATTTCACCCATTTTTGTGATATTTATATATTTTCATTTTTAACCCTTAGACAACCACGGGGACACCGGTGTCCCAAAATAAAAATATTGAATAACTAAATAACGGAAAAAAGAATGGGTTCCATTTCAATTTTAATTAGTTCACAAACGTGTATCTTATTAATGTGTTTAGATTAAAACAAAATCGGTTAAAACATTTTTTTTTTTTTTTTTGTCCTTGAAAAATTACAGCTTTATTGCCACTGTGTTCAAGAATTGTTCAAAAATTAGTCTTATGGTCGTGAAAGTGTTAAAGGCGTCATTTTGTTTTACTGTAGTTAAACATATGTACTATGTTAAACAAAATCTTTATAATTTTTGGGTTCTTAATATATGTAAATTACAAAAAATTTCTTGTAAAACAATTTGAACACAGATTATTTTTTTTTTTTTTTTTTTTTTTTAATTCAAATCACAATTTCCAGACGCATTATGTTTGTTTATACATACATGTTTATACACACAATCTGTTGTCAAACATCATTTGTTTTACGAGTCAGTAATAAGATTGCTGCCATGCCACATGCTTGGAATGAATTCTACGAAATGTATCATGTATCTTCTGTAAAACACATATTATTTATGTGTTTTGTAATTATGGCCAACAAATATGAGACATAAAAGCAAAAGCAAAAGAAATTTTATATAAAATTTTGCTTAAATTTACAACCATAACGTATAATTTATTTTAACTCAAAATGTATTAAATATTACTCATACGCAGGGGTAGACATTAATGTTTTAACATTAATGCAGTTTATTACAGTTCAACCGAAACCGGATTTTTTAGGACGTAATAGAAAGAACACGAAACTGTTTTAATGAATATGCTTGCAATTACCAATATAATTAATCTTAATATTAGACCTTCTTTCAGATCAAGTTTCAGCTGCACTGCAGCACCCGCTTTACATAGTGGACATTTTCTCAATGCCTTCTTGTATCTTGTACCTTAAAGTACCTAGATAAAAATAATTTTAAGGATATCATTGGCTTTATAATTATTAAAATATTTCTTTTAACTATCTATTGAAAATTAAAGACAATTGTATCACAAATTCTCTTAAATATTATTAAATTTGTTTAAAGCGAATTGATATTCAAAAATTTTATTGTGTTTATAGACTTTTTTTTATCTCATATCGCACTAAGAAAACTTTTTCACACATAAGGAGACAACTTCAACACCAGTGGACAGCATCAAACTGGCTGATCTGATAGACTTGAAATTTCACAAAGGGTCTCAAAGTAGAGCATCTGTCATGCAAATTGTTTGTAGTTCATTAAATTTCAAAGATTAAGAATTTTAAAATCCAAATTGAATTTGTTCCATCGGTTTCAACATACAAGAGATGGTTTCTGCGATTCAGAAGTTGTGATTTGTGACAATGATCGCCCTGGTCAGCCAAAAAAGTTTGAAGACCACGAATTTTAGGCATTACTCCATGAAGATTGTTGTCAAACTCAACAAGAGCTTGCAAAATCATTGAGATCTACTCAAGCAGCAACTTCAAAACTTTTGCGAGCAGCAGGATTCATCCAAAGCCAGGCAAATTGGGTGCCATTCGAATTAAATGAAATGCTACGTAAGAAATCATATGTGCAGCCGGCCAACCAGCCGAATCGACACCAAACCCAAATAACAAAGGCCAAAGATAATTCTCTGTATTTGGTGGGAGCAAAAGGAACCCATCTGCTGAAATCTTGCAAAAGCTGTTAAAAACTATTTAGAAAGAAGTGGTTGGGAAGTTTTGCCTCATCCGCTTTATAGTCCAAGCCTTTCCCCGTCCGAATAATATTTGTTTCGAGCGATGGAGAACACTCTCTCTGAAATACGCTTCACTTTGAAACAGAGTATTCGAAATTGGCTTGTTTCGTTCTTGGCCTCAAGAGATGAGTAGTTCTTATGGCGAGGAATCCATATGTTGCCAGAAAGATGGGAAAAGGTCAAAGCTAACTTTGAATAAATTTATACTGTACAAATGTTTCAAATGGTCATACACCCAATAAAATACACTGTCTTTAAAAAAAGACACTGGTTTTTAAGAAAAAAAAACAATTGGTCATTCCCAAGGTCTCTTACCATATCATACCATATTGTCACAATGTCCTAACATTTCACAATGGCTTTTATCGCTTTTCAAGCAAACAATGTCCTAAAATAATACTACTTTCTATGCTATGTTTATTGTGTTATCGTAACGAACCAGCAGAGACCAACGCCGAATGCCTAAGAGTCGGTTAAGCCGAGCCGCCGAGTCGTGATATATTAGGACATTATGACAATATGACTGATAAGAGACCTTGTGAATTGACCAAATGTATTTAAGTTAGGTAAGGTTAGATTCCCAGAACAGCTCACGTGGGTCCAAGCAATGGTCTCTTTGTGTTACTTGAAAGTAGAAAGTTAGAAAGAAAGTGGGGCAGATAGAAATGAAAAGAGAGAAGTGGAAAATTGAATAGTTAAGAAGAAGATGTTCAAGAAAGAGGGAGGGAGTTTACAAAAATTGCTTATCAATAAGATAGCGGTTATTAGGTTACTCTGGAGAGATTCCCATGTCTGGTCCTTTTAACCAATTACCACTCCTTATAAAGGCATTAATGCTCTCAAGCCTCATATTCGAGAGCTCAGAAAGACTTATTTATGGAACGGTGTTCCAGAAACCGTAAGCGTAGATCTCCTAATGCCGGACAGTGGCAAAGAAGATGAAAAATGGTTTCATCCTCCTCCTCGTTTTGACAACTTCTGCAGAAGTCGAGGAAGGGCAAGGCAAGTCTCCTCGCGTGTCCGGTAATGACAGCCACTACGCCACGCAATTGTGAGCGTGACAAGCCAAGAAGATATGTTCTTCGCCCACGATTCAGTCGGGGCCATATCATTCAGGTTGTAGTGCATGTGGATTCACAACCCCATCTTGTCTGAGCGAGCTCATAGTAGAAATTACTAATTTGTAGCTTGCATTTGGATAGCGGAATTCCACATAGGAAATCTATGTTTCGCTCAGGTAGGTAGGTTAGGTTCCATGGGCAGCAGCTCACTTGGGTCCATTCAAATCTGATCCCATTGTGATACCCAAGGGGTAGTCATTAGGGTATTTGCAATACTTCCGTTGACTCCAAATTAAACCAACCAGATTCCCGGATGAAGGAATAGATTCGTCTCAGATTTATCCTTGATAGCTCGTCCAAACATGATAGGAATGGAGATCCGAGGATACGTTCCCTTAGGTTTGTCAGTGCCGGACATTGGCAGAAAAGGTGATACACAGTTTCTTCCTCTTCTTAATTATGGCAGCTTCTACAGTAATCATTGTACCGTAGGCCTCAGGTAACATGCCGCCTTTTTTCGGCAAATCATCAGCAATGCAATTGCGTGCGGGTCCGTGTCCCCGTACCCACTTGAGTACGACTGTTGAATGTCTCGCCATCCTGTTTAAGGACCAAATTAGATGTTGTGTATACACCTGTTAGAGATTTTATTGCGGCCTGACTGCCAGTATATATACGAATATGCCAGCCTGATATCTTGTTATAGCTGAGCCAGTTAGCCGCCCTTTTTATGGCTGATATTTCAGCCTGAATTATGCTATATTCATTTGGATGTCTAAAGGATAACCTAATGTCGAATTCCCGAATGTAGACACCTACGCCAAATCGATCTTCCATCAGCATTTAAGTAAAAAAACTCATATTTATGTAAAATACACTGTCTTTAAGTAAAAGATGCTGTATTTAAGTAAAAGATGCTGTCCTTAAGTAAAAGGCACTGTCTTTAAGTAAAAGACACTGTCTTTCAGTAAAAGACACTGTCTTTAAGTAAAAGACACTGTCTTAAAGTAAAAGACACTGTCTTTAAGTAAAAGACACTGTCTTTAAGATAAATACACTGTTTTTTAAGTAAAAGACACTGTCTTTAAGTAAAAGACACTGTCTTCAAATAAAAGACACTGTCTTTAAGATAAATACACTGTCTTTAAGTAAAATCCACCGTCTTTAAGTAAAAGACACTGTCTTAAAGTGAAAGACACTGTCTTTAAGTAAAATACACTGTCTTAAAGTAAAAGACACTGTCTTTAAGTAAAATACACTGTCTTTAAGTAAAAGACACTGGTCTTTAAATAAAAGACACTGTCTTTAAGTAAAAAAACTTTCTTTGGTAAAATACACCATTTTAATGATTTTTACTAAAGAAGCTGTGTCTTTTACTAAATACACTGTCGTAAGTAAAATATAGTTAATGTCTTTTAATAAGTGTTTTCTTTATTAAACAAATTATAACAATTTCAACATAAGCACAACAAAAAGAAAACAACTTAATGTTGTTTTCGCTTTTTCAGCTGTCTAAATCATCACACATTCGCCCCAACACCCAGGATTTCTCTTCTAACTTTATACTATTGATTTTTATATCTCTTTGTTAAAAACTAAGGGTTTATAACACCCGAATGAGTATTAGTTTGGTATGCCACAGAAACAAATTGTAACCTTTTTATGTTTTTCTTTTATTTTCGTTTTTTTTTCTTATAAACTACAATGTTTTTATGGCCTTTTACACTAATAACAAGTTGTTTTGAGACTTTTCATGCGACTTTTTATACAAAAATAAACTACTACTACTACCCAAAAGAAGAAAAAAAAACGAAAGTGTATATTTTCCCTTTGCTCGCCTGCCACTCACGGCTGCAGCCATTCATCCTTTCAACCACAAACACAAAAAATCATAAACAGAAATAAACGTTAACAAACATAAAAAAAGTAGAAAAAAACATTATATTGTAGCTACAAAGAAAGACAAAAAGTGAAACTTCCAAAACGATTTAGCAGTTCAGTTCAGTTCATGACAAGTTAACCTTTTTGTTATTAAAGGAAATGAGTTTTTGATTAAATTTCGTTATTGCTGCTGCTGCCGCTGCTGATGTCCTCGTTGTAGCTGTTCTTGTCTACCCGTTTCAATTTTGTTGAAAAAATGTGTGCCACACAGGTAGAAAAAAAACCGACAACTAAATAACAAGGTTTATAAACTTTAAACGTGTTTACAATGTAGAAAAAAAACTTTTTATTAAAATTTTTTATTGAAAACCATGTTTAAGTACATTTACAAATAATGAACCCACTTGTTACTTGACAAGTTACAAGGAATTTTTATGTTAATGTTTATAAATTGTTATGGAAATGTTGTAAGTTATTTAAAAGTTTTCAATAATTGAAACAAGTAACGGTAGTCAAATAAACTAAACTTCGAAACTACATACTAAATAACAAGTACTTTTGTTTCAACCACACTAATTTTACCAGAAATTCTTTAACTCCAGTTTAAAATCTGCAATTTATTTATTATGAAACCCTAGAGCCACAACAAAATTTATAACATTTTATATAATTTTAGCCACAATATTTAAATGTCACTAATTCTGCTTCTTACCTTGATTAAAATTCATATATATTTAAATATTTTGTTGAAAATTGCATGTATTTTACACATTAGTTAAACAAAAATTAAAACTAGATTTATTTATAGCTGGTTTTATTAAAAATATATTAGTAAAATTCTTTATTTTTTTTTATTTTTATAATTGTATTGCACTTTAGTAGTCAATTTTTAACACATTTACAAGGCATTTTTTATTTGTTTGCATTTAAGTCATGCAAAAATTTTAATTTCACTTTTGAAATTTTTAGCACGCAATGTTTTCGGTTACTGGTAATGGGTGACTCAAAGAAATTTACAAGTTTCTTGGGATATAGTCAAAACAAAGTCAATATTGTTACGTATTAACCTTTTTAAAACGTTGGTTTATTTCCTTTAAATAAACCGGATACTTTTGATTGCAAATAAAAAGCCGTTTAGTAGTTTAAAATTGTAACAACTCTTTATTTATTTTAAAATGTAGTACAACAACAATTCAAATAGTCACTCAGTGTCTTTATACAGGTTTATCAATTCGCAGAAATGCACACACACTTTATAATGTATAAAACAGTTGTTGTTAACTCTAACAGCGCCTATGATAAACTCACTGACGACTGCAACCTCTGCCACTATTTATACACACGCTATCTTTCGTTAATCTTCTACAATGATTTTAAGGGACAAACTAGAACATTCGAATTCTAGAGCTTTCGATGTTAATGTTAGCAGCTTAAACATTTAGTGTTGCCATACTTACAAACAATGCTAATAACCGCATGCTATCAACATTGTTGATAAGTAGAAGCTTCTACTGATGAAAAAGTTTTTAAACACGATGAATTTTGCTGCCAGTTACTGCAGACCGTTAAATTCAAATAACTAGTGCAAATTAGTAACAATATCAAAAAATGCCAATAATAACAAGTTAAACATTCGGCTGGGCCGAATCTTATATACCCTTCACCAAACTATACTTCAAAATAAAAATTTGTAGGTAATTTTAGGTAAACAAAAAAATTTTTTTTCCAGTTGTTTTTTTTTTTAATTTTTTGGAAAAAAAATTTTTCGATTTTTTTTTTTAAAGTTTTTATGTAAAATTTTTTTTTATTTTTTTTTAAATTTAAAATTTTTTTTTTTTAAATTTAAATTTTTTTTTTAATATTTAGCGAAAAAAACTTTTGGTGAAAAAAAAAAATCTTGTTTAAAAATTTTTCCCGATTTTGACCCATTGTAGGTCCAACTTACTATGGTCTTATATACGTCGTTGCAAAGGTCTTTGAAATATCTGTCATTAGATATCCATATTGTCTATATTAATGACTTAGTAATCCAGATATAGGTCAAAAAATAGGTAAAAAATCGAGGTTGTCCTGGTTTTTTCCTTATATCTCAGCCATTTGTGGACCGATTTTGCTGATTTTAAATAGCAAACTTCTCGAAAGCATGTCTGACAGAATTATTGAAGATTTGGATCCCGAAGATATCTGGGGTCTTCAGAAAATTGATTTCAACAGACAGACAGACAGACGGGCATGGCTTAATCGACTCCGCTATCTATAAGGATCCAGAATATATATACTTTATAGGGTCGGAAAATTATATTGTGGAAATTACAAATGGAATGACAAATTTATATATACCCTTCTCACGTAGGTGAAGGGTACAAAAATGTTAAAATTTTAATCTATTATATTCACAGATACTGATAAAAGGATTGCATATTGAGAACACATTACAGTATCTAAAACTGTATTTCATTGCACTATATGTGAAATTACATGTCAATCGAATCAGCCAGTTAGAAATGGCAAATTTATTTCCAAAATATTTTTATTGTTTTAGAAAAATTCATCTAAACACCCGTTATTTAAAAAACAATGTAGAACAAAATATGTTAAATGGTACTTTGAGAGGAGTGTATACATTTGTTGCTGTAATATACATATATTTACTACGTAATGTATTTGTAGTTTGCATTTAATAAATCAAACATTATAAAAAACACTAGTTACCGTTTGTAGAACAGTGAAAGTAAAACTTAGTAATTGTCATTCTTTTAAAAATGCATGCAATGTAACCACGAATGTCGGTTAACAAAATAAAACATTTGAATTACACAGTATTACAAAAATTAAAATTAAATTAAAAATGTATTTCTGGGTAACATATTATGGTTCAACGATCATAGTTTTTCCAGCACAACCATAATACATTTGTATTCAACGATATTAAATAGGAACTAAAAAATTATTGGTGAAACCAAGTTATTATTGAAATAAAATGTATTTAACAATGAAGTTCTTTGCGACAAACATTTATGATTATGTATATAGAACACTTGCTGACCCGGTGCGCTTCGCCACCCCAATTGGATGAAATAAATAGTACTATTAAGTCTCCTGTTGTGAATTAATACCAATTCAGGGTAACATGTCTCCAGTTTCATGTTTATTAATTCATTACAAAAAGTACTATTCGAATAAAGAAAAAGTACCAACAAGTCTCCCCCCTTATCACTTACTTAGGACATTGTTATAGAAATTTCAAAAAGCACCATTAGAATATAGAAAAAGTACCAAAAATCCCCCTATTTGTGGATTCCCACTCACTCGTCAATATAACATTTATTTCATGTTTCTAGGTTCATTGGTGAAGAACTTACAAAAAGTACCATTCGAGTAAAGAAAAAGTACCAAAAAATCTCCCCCTAGAATTCTCACTGACTTAGGACCATAATTTCACGCTTAATTTCATATTTCTGTGTCCATTATTACAGAAAATTCAAAAAGAATCGTTACAATATATAAAAAGTACCAAAGAGCAGACACTTGTGGATTCCCACTCACTCGGGTCCATATATTATTTCATGTTTCTAGGTTCATTGGTGAAGAAATTACAAAAAGTACCAAAAAGTATCCCCCTCGATTTCTCACTCACTTAGAACCATATATGCTTAATTTCATGTTTCAAAGTCCATTTCTATAGAAAATTTAAAAAAGTACCATTAGAATAAAGAAAAAGTACCATGAAGTGTCCACTTGAATTTTCACTCACTTAGGACCATATACGCTTAATTTCGTATTTAATATGTCCATTATTAAAAAAAATCAAAAGGTACCATTAGAATATAGAAAAAGTACCAAAAAGCAGCCACTTGTGGATTCCCACCCATGTAAAAGATTTATTTCATGTTTCTAAGTTTATTAGAAATTTCAAAAAGTACCATTAGAATATATAAAAAGTACCAAAAAGCCCATACTTGTGATTTTCCAGTCACTCGGGTCCATATAAACTTTATTTCATGTTTCTAGGTTCATTATTGGAGAAATTACAAAAAGTACCATTCCTATAAAGAAAAAGTACCAAAAAGTCTCCCCCTAGAATTCTCACTCACTTAAGACCATATATGCTTAATTTCATGTTTCTAAGTCCATTGTTATAGAAAATTCAAAAAGTACCATTAGAACAATAAAAAAGTACTTATTCAGTTCTCACATTTTGGTACCTAAATATTATCCCCTATTCCTAACACTAACTTCACTTCGATACATATCAGCTAAATTTAATGTCGATAAGTGAAATAATGTAAAATATTAAAAAAGTACCATAAGGAGAAAAGTACCAATTTCCCTTGAACACCCCTCAAGTTTGAAATTTAAAAATATTCCATTTTGCCAACATTTTTTTGTGCCCAAAAAAAATATGTTTTAATAAAAGTACCAAACTGTTTACCCGGATTTGGCCCAATATAAATCTTGGCACTCGCGTTCCAAATAACAACCTGTTAGTTAATTTTTGTATCAATCCAATGTTAAAAAAATTATCAAAATTGGCTTAATAATTTCAAATAAAATGTATTTTCCCGATTTTATCCCCTTTTTGGTACCTTTTTATCCCCATTACTGTGGTCAAGTTATATTCAAATAAATTTCTGTATCGTGGTGGGAGCTCATAATAAAATATTCGTATCTCTGTCAAATTATAGAAAAAACATATTTTTTGAAACAGTACCAAAAATAAACACAATTTTTATCCCTTAAGGGTTCGAATACGATCTAAAATTTGTTTCTATGTTTATTAATTTAAAAGATACATAGGGTGCCAAAAAAGTATCAAAATAGTGTTTTTACCCGTTTTCTCCCCTAAAAAGTTCGAATTTCGAAAAAGTACGAAACACCTGTCAGCTTATTTTTTAAATGGAGTAACATGCAATTTTATGGATTTTTGTATCTTTATTAGTTTTGAAGATATAAGGTTACCGAATTTACCCGTTTTCACCCTTTTTTACCCCATAAACGTTCGAATTTCCAAAAATCCCTTCTTATCGGATCGTTTTGGGGAGGGAGGAACCCACAGTTAAAATTTCATAATTCTAGCTTCAGTCGTGTGGGCTGTGCGATGATGAATCAGTCAGTCATTCAGTCAGTCAGTAACGTTACTCTTTTATATATATAGATAGTATATTTGCCGCAACCATATCGTAACCATGTATTTTCTCTGCGTGTACGGAATTCAATTTAGCATTGTCTGTTCATTTGATGAAATTTACTTTCCAAAGTAACTTACGAACTTGTATAATACATCAATATATCGGATATTCTGCTTCGGATTTTACTACTGCGTTATAAGCGAAACCTCAGACTACTGTCTAAAATGTTTGCATGTATAATTGATCTATAGCGCCCTGGAGAAAATCTCAATGAAACTAATGTTTTTTTTTTTGTTAATCAGAGACGTAAAACACAAAATATGAATATTTTTCATCCGTGTACTTCACGGCAAACACAAAACATATGAAATATGATTGTCAATCACAACAGGAGACGATAAAATAATCAGTCGTCAAATAAAAAAACAAAAACTTTTTGATTTTCATCAATCATTGCCGACTATAGGTAATCGCCGAATCGCCGAAGTTCCCAACTTGCCGAACTTTATCACTTGCCGGGAGAAAATTATTTGAAAAAAATTTTTTATTTGAATTTACAAAAAAAAAATATTTTTATAGTTTTAATCACTAGTGTTGAAATTTTGAACCTTTTTCGGAAATCCTTCCATTAACGTTTTTATAGTGCTTTCTGTCACTTTGCTCGAACAGGTAGTCCATCTCCATTTAAAATCTACCACACTTTTGGACACCTTTTTTTTGCTCTTCAATTCTCATTATCTCTCCACTGGCCTTACCTCCGGGCAGTTTGGAGGATTTGCCTCTCTTGGTAGAAATACCACATTATTGCTCTTGTATCACTCAAGGGTTTGTTTACCATAGTGACAGGATGCCAAGTCAGGC
Source organism: Calliphora vomitoria (assembly GCA_942486065.2). NCBI lineage: Eukaryota > Metazoa > Arthropoda > Insecta > Diptera > Calliphoridae > Calliphora > Calliphora vomitoria. The sequence continues at coordinate 116,341,743 of OW818030.2, read as the reverse complement.
CAAAAATAAGTGGACACATTATGAAGTCTTATGAATGGAAGCAGCCCTTTTTGTAAAAATTCCTTGATGTAAATTTCGGTATTTATAGAGCCCGTTGTAACAAATGATTGGCTTCTTTTTCCGCAACTGCCATACCAAGAACTTTTTGGGAAATTTTGTCTGATTTTGGGTCCTAAACTTTTCTTCAACATTCCCTCGAGCATCAGCAACATACAATTTTTGACCAGGAAGTTGCGAAAAATCTGCCAGAACATACGTTTCGTCATCCATTATGCAGCAAGAATATTTTTTATAAAACTTGACTTCAATTTCCGTGCTCTGTTTTTGGCTGCATTCCTGTCAAGAACTTTTTGAGCCTTGTATGTTTTTAAACCTGCATTAGCTTTAACTTTTCGTACCAAATAGTCCGATTACTGAGCTTACCGGGCTGCTTTCCTACCGGATGTGTTGGGATCTCTTTTGAAAATGCTTTCTATTTGTTTGGCTTTAGAAACATCATGTGCACCATTCCTTCTACCTGAAACAGGTTTTCTATCAACGGACAAATTCTCCGGTACCGTTTAATAACATTGGAAACAGTTCGACCTTTGAATGCTTGGCCAACTTTTTGTAGGACGAAGTTGGATTTTGTTGAAAATATTTAATAATTTTAGTACGCATGTTTTTCTGGTCACTCATTTTAATCAGATTAACAAGAAATTAATATAATTGACATTAAAAATAATAACTGACATGTTTTACAAAGATAACTTGATCAAAAAAAAAAATCAAATAATACTTGGGTTAAAAGTGGTAATGAAAAACGTGTGTTAAGAATTTTACGATCTCACTCCTTAATACTAATACTAATACTAATACTAATACTAATACTAATACTAATACTAATACTAATACTAATACTAATACTAATACTAATACTAATACTAATACTAATACTAATACTAATACTAATACTAATACTAATACTAATACTAATACTAATACTAATACTAATACTAATACTAATACTAATACTAATACTAATACTAATACTAATACTAATACTAATACTAATACTAATACTAATACTAATACTAATACTAATACTAATACTAATACTAATACTAATACTAATACTAATACTAATACTAATACTAATACTAATACTAATACTAATACTAATACTAATACTAATACTAATACTAATACTAATACTAATACTAATACTAATACTAATACTAATACTAATACTAATACTAATACTAATACTAATACTAATACTAATACTAATACTAATACTAATACTAATACTAATACTAATACTAATACTAATACTAATACTAATACTAATACTAATACTAATACTAATACTAATACTAATACTAATACTAATACTAATACTAATACTAATACTAATACTAATACTAATACTAATACTAATACTAATACTAATACTAATACTAATACTAATACTAATACTAATACTAATACTAATACTAATACTAATACTAATACTAATACTAATACTAATACTAATACTAATACTAATACTAATACTAATACTAATACTAATACTAATACTAATACTAATACTAATACTAATACTAATACTAATACTAATACTAATACTAATACTAATACTAATACTAATACTAATACTAATACTAATACTAATACTAATACTAATACTAATACTAATACTAATACTAATACTAATACTAATACTAATACTAATACTAATACTAATACTAATACTAATACTAATACTAATACTAATACTAATACTAATACTAATACTAATACTAATACTAATACTAATACTAATACTAATACTAATACTAATACTAATACTAATACTAATACTAATACTAATACTAATACTAATACTAATACTAATACTAATACTAATACTAATACTAATACTAATACTAATACTAATACTAATACTAATACTAATACTAATACTAATACTAATACTAATACTAATACTAATACTAATACTAATACTAATACTAATACTAATACTAATACTAATACTAATACTAATACTAATACTAATACTAATACTAATACTAATACTAATACTAATACTAATACTAATACTAATACTAATACTAATACTAATACTAATACTAATACTAATACTAATACTAATACTAATACTAATACTAATACTAATACTAATACTAATACTAATACTAATACTAATACTAATACTAATACTAATACTAATACTAATACTAATACTAATACTAATACTAATACTAATACTAATACTAATACTAATACTAATACTAATACTAATACTAATACTAATACTAATACTAATACTAATACTAATACTAATACTAATACTAATACTAATACTAATACTAATACTAATACTAATACTAATACTAATACATATATGTATAAGTATTAACTGACTATTTATAGGTTGAACTGAAAAATCTATGAATAGAATCATTCAATTAGTAACAAATATGTACGCCACAACGAATCTTAATATTTAAACTTAAAAAGAAAACTTATAATGAAATTCCCGACAAAGATTCTCGAAAATTAACCCAAAAATATTCCCGGGAATTCCAGGAAATAAATCATTTGATGTCAAGGGAATTCTCAAATGTTTCAATTTCCCATTTGAATTCAATTTGATTGATATAAAAGAAAAGAAAAAAAAATGAAAATAAAAAAATTCCATTTTCTCAATTTAATATCAAATGTAATTCTCAAAAGCTTAAAATTTGGAAAGGGTTCGATTTCAAACCATTCTCAAGTTGACATAAAATCTCTATGTTTGATGGGCAGATCATACAGAAAGCTTTCATAATCATTTTCAAATGTTTGGTATTTGAGAAAGTGTTTGGTTTGAAGCCTTTATAATGTTGACATCAAATGTAATACAAGGATTTGTCATTTGAGAAAAGCAAGGCGAATTCATATAAGGTGTACTCGTTAGCCCAGCTGATCATCAGCTGTTTTCCACGCGTTTGAACTCTTCATCGAACATTTTAACATCGTCCACATGAAATGAAGCAATAAATATAAAACTTACACTGGTTCGTGGTTAAATTCCAGTATAATATTGAATTCGCGGTACTTTTGTTTTTTGACAGATTGGGTAAAAAGCAAAAACAAAATGTATGTTGTTTTTGTATTGTTGTATTTGTTATATGAATTCGCCTTGGAGAAAAGTATTCAGGTTTCAGAGAGAAAAAATACATAATCTAAATTCGTTACGCATACAGACGACATTGTAAAACAGTAAAATTTAAAATTCGTTAAAATAGGAACCGAAATACCTACTCATGGCATCCAAAATCTTTATTTGGTATATGAGAAATTCCAAGGATATCATAAGTTTTTTATATGATCACAGGTTACTTTCAATTATTGTGATAAAGAAACCCCTACTCTTTGAAAATAGTATATTTTGAAACTCACTGTATGTTTTACTTTTAATTAATATTTTTATTTCATTTTTTTTTTTCATATTTCCTATTTCTTTCATTCATGTATGATTTCATATCGTTTAACATGCTCAAACACGCACACATTCACACACATATTTACATTCGATTTATTATAGTGATTGAATTAAATGTATTTAAAACGTGACCGTATGAAAGTGTGATGTGATGTGATGTGATGCGATGTATCTATCTGTCTATCTATCTATCTATCTGTTGGTCAGAGGAGCTAAACAAAACCAGTAAAAAAAAGTTGTTAAAACTACATATCATAAATTTGTATAAAAATATGTGTGGATGAGAGGGTGTATGTGTTGGTTTTATAACATTGTTGCTTTTGTCCGATTTTACGTCATTGTTATACAAACAGTTGCGAGGAAATTAATAGAAATTAGTAGTTTTAAATTTTATTCACTTTTTATTTTGTTAAGAAAAATTCCATTTTATTTGCACAAAAAATGTTGTGTTAATAACAATGTTGGCTACCGATTCAAAACAGTTAAAAAGTAACGGTAATGTTAATTTGGATTATTTCGGTAACGGTGGTTGCTGTTATTTCGGTAGCTGTATTTCAATGATAACGGTAATTTAGGTCTGACTTAATAGCTTAATAAGGTTTGTGTAAACCTTGACATTTAAAATTCTGTAGATTTCAATTATCTCATTTATTGAAATAATAAATTAGAATTTTGATAATTTAAAATTATTTATAGAATAACGGTTACGGTATTTAGAGGTAACGGTAATTGCAGTTATTTATGTAATGGTTGCCTAGCGGTAAGAGTAGTTGATCTAAACGGGTATTTTAAGGGTAACGGTAGCCAACATTGTTAAATAATATGAAATTAAGCCTGTGAAGAGCATTTGTTTTTTGATCATAAATTCAAGTTTTTAGTGCGGTATAATTTGAAACCTTATTATAAAGCAGACATATATGTTACACTACTTCTCCCAATTTATGTGATAACATTTTAATAACCGTCATGATTTGTGGTGACAAGTGGAGGATGTCCGTTCGTATGTCTGTTGAAATCAATTTTTCTAACCCTACAAATAAATTATGAATATTATACATCAAAATATGGAGTATGGTTGCGCGAATTTTACTATTGAAAATCAGCAAAATCGGTACATAAATGACTGAGAGTTATAAAAACAATATTTTTCTCAATATGTCTCAATATCAGACAAATTGATACAAAAAGGCTGAGAAATATAAGCGAGACCTAGAATTTACAGAAACAAAAATGTTCATAAAAACTACTTTGCTTTCTTTAAAGAGCAAAAACCATATTAAACACCAGTGAATGATTTTGATTCCTCGCAGGAAGGAGACTTATTTATATTGAAAACCGTTTAAATCGTACCAACCGCTGCGATCAACAGTACATATATATGCATGTGTAGTTACTGGTACTTTTTACAGTTCCTTACTCTCTTAACGATTGACCACAAGCTTTTACAATAGGATAAAGATTTAAAATCAACTCTTTTCTCAAATGTCAAGCGTTTGAGAATGATTTGATAAACTGGAGTTTATTCTCAGTCCTTTTTAAAATGTAAAAAGATTAAGAATGATTTGATAAGTATTTGAGAATTGAGTCTTCTCAATCTGAGAAGTTTGAAATAACGCTTTAAATAACAATTGGATATTACATCATTCAAATATTTGAACTTTTAACATTTATACTTTTCGATTAAACCTTAATTAAATGGCAGATTTATTTGATGGAATGCAGGTTTTCATTTCCATAATATTTACATTTATGTTGTGGTCCTCTAAAACACTTTTAACAACTGATACTCTTTTTCCTATTATAAGTAGAATATTTGGCTAATATATGCGTAACGAATCATTATTAGCGATTTTATTTTATCGCCAGATTATGTGTATTTTCTCTCTGAAACCTGAATACTTTTCTCAACTGACATACCCTGGAGAATGTTTGATATTACATTTGATATCAAATCATTATCAACATTTTCATTTTATTGTTTTGCCAGGTTCTAAATGTTCCTCTCTGATCTGAACACTATGCATGAATATCTTATGGTTTGAGATTTTAGTATTACATTTGATATCAAGCATGAAGATTTTATGTCAACATTAGAATGGTTTGAAATCAAACACTTTCTCAAATGCCAAACGCTGGAAAATGATTTGAGTATTACATTTGATATCAAATCATTATCAACATCTTTTTTACATCATTATCAACATCTTTTTATATCGCTGATCTGCCAAGCAAATATGAAGAGAATGGTTCGACATCAAATACTTTCCTAAATTTTAAACAGTCAAAAATTGCGTTTGATATCAAATTGAGAAAACTACATTTTTCATATTTTCTATTTTGTCTTTTATACCAATCATATTGAATTCAAATATGATATTGAAACATTTATTTAGGTTTGACATTAAATGAAAATATCATAAATTTTCAAAAGTTTTACTTTGTGTTTAAGGACTGAGATCGTAAAATTCTTAACACACGTTTTTCATTAAAACTTTTAACCCAAGTATTATTTGATTTTTTGTTTTGATTAAGTTAACTTTGCAAAGCATGTCAGTTATTATGTTTAATCTCAATTATGTTCATTTGTTATTAATCTGATGAAAATGAGTGACCAGAAAAAAGTGCGTACTAAAATTATTAAATATTTTCAACAAAACCCAACTTGGTCCTACAAAAAGTTAGCCAAACAATCAAAGGTCTACTATCAAACTTTTTATAATGTTATTAAACAGTACCGGGAGAACTTGTCCGTTGATAGAAAACCTGGCTTAGGTAGAAGAAATGGTTCACATGATGTTTCTAAAGCCAAATAAAATAGATAGCATTTTCAAAAGAGCTCCCAACACATCCGGTTGGAAAGCAGCCCGGTTAGCTCAGTGCACGGACTCTTTGTTACAAAAAGTTAAAGCCAATGAAGGTTCTAAAGCACACAAGGCTCAAAAAGTTCCTGACAGGAACTCTGCTAAAAATTTAGAGGCCAAAGACAGAGCACGGAAATTGAAGTCAAATTTTATACAAAAAATATACCTGCTGCATAATGGATGACGAAATGTACGTATGGAAAATTTGTCGCAGCTTCTGGGTCAATTTTTTTATGTTGCAGATGGTCGAGGGAATGTTGAAGAAAAGTTTAGGACCAAAAAGCAGACAAAATTTCCCAAAAAGTTCTTGGTATGGCAAGCAATATGCAGTTGCGGCAAAAAAGCCAAACATTTGTTACAAAGGGCTCTATAAATACCGAAATTTACATCAACGAATGTTTACAAAAAAGGATGTTTCCATTCATAAGACTTCATAATCTGTCCACTTATTTTTGGCCTGATTTGGTACAAGAACAATAATGTGGTATTTGTACCAAGAGAGACAATTCCTCCAAACTGCCTGGCGCCGAGTCCAGTGGAGAGATATTGGGCTCTTGTTAAAAGAGAATTGAAGAGCACAAAAAAGGAGTCCAAAAGTGTGGTAGATTTTAAACAGAGATGGACAATCTGTTCGAACAAAGTAACATAAAGCACTATAAAAACCATAATGGAAAGGTTTTCAAAAAAGGTTCAAAATTTCATCTTTAGTGATTAGAACTATAATTGTTTTTTTTGTAAAATGTAACAATAATTTCAATCAAATAAAAAAAGATTCAAAACTGTAAGTTTAGTGGTTTCACTTTTATTAACATATATGTATGTATGTTAACATTTTTTCGAAATTATGCCTAGGTTTAATTCTACATGCCTTCAGAATATTTACGGCATAAATATTAATGTTTGATTTCAACTTGAAAATGATTTGAAGTCAAACCCCTTATCAAATATCAAACGATTAAAAAATTACATTTGACATAAAATTGAGAAAATACTCTATTTATGTGTGAAACCCCGTATTTCGTTTGAAATCAAGTGAAAATAACAAAAAACAAATTCAAACTACTGCAAATATTTGTTGAAATGTAATTTTATAATTCAATTATAAATAACATTTTGTTGATAATTCAAAAAACCGCAAACAAATTTGTTTATTTCACACATTATTTAAACTCGTAACTAAAGTACATTTTCAAAGTCAAGACTAATCGAAATAATCTGATCTTTGATTACACTAATGTAATGTCTAGCAAATATAAAAACACATAAGCACTAAGTATTTTGCTGCACACACATGTTCTAAATAAATGTCATGACATCGTGATTGTGAACAACAAAAAAAAAAAAAGTGATTGAATTGCATTTTTTATCATAAAATGATAGATTAAATTAATATAATTTATTCATTTAGAAAATAAAAAAAAAAATATAGAAATGTTATTGAAATATTTGTTCTGTTAGCTGTATTTATATTAAAATTTTCAATTTATTTTGATTTACTCACAATTTTAATTAGTTATTTTAATAATTTCCTGAACTTCCTCTACTTATGTATGTATAAACATTCTATATTACTCCTACTTGACTAATTTACTGTGTTAGGTTTAAGCATATTTTTCATATTTGTTTTATGTTTCTTGCTTTCGTCTATCAATTATTAGTGTAATAGATAAATCATGCTGAAATTTGTGCCATTAGATTAATTAAAACAATCCTTTAGGCTCAAATACAACACTACACTACAAAACATTAATTAAAAATGTCAAACACAAACTGATTGCAAATTTATTTTAAAACAATTAAGGCTTCCATATATACATAAATACATACATACATACCATACTAACAACCAACATCGGACTATTTATCTTTAAACAATGCCAGCCATCACCAGGACAGACAACACAGAAAATATTCATAGAAAAACTACTAGAGAAAAAAAAACAACAATCAAGCTAACAATAGCAACTACTGTGTGTGTATTAACTAGTGTATATACACACAATAATTATTATTACTTTTCACTTGTTGTTGGTAGTGTTTACTATTTGTCTACAAAAATTATGCTATGTTAATATTTTCTCTCTCACACCATTCACTCACTTACACATCATACACATACATACATAGTTACAGTAATATTAACAAATAATTCTCGTAAGACAAAATGGTGGAGAAATTATAAACCGGGAGAAAGAAAAATGAAAAAAAAAAAATATGTATTCATAACAAATTGATAGGCTTATGTTGCCTGCCAAGGAGGGTGAAGATGATGACGATATTATTGTTGATGATTGGTCAACATAACAACAATAACAAATACAAAGGATAAAGATAATGAAGATGTACAAACAAAAATAGAAACAGAATATAACAATAGACAGTAAACACAAAATGTAATAACTTTTTGTGTAAAGGAACGTGATATGGAAATGCAGAGGTGTCAATAATCCCTGTATTGCAAAAACAATACTTAGTTATTGCGTCTGGAACTAAATAAATGTATTAAAAAAAATCAAGTAATAAGGAGTGAGATCGTAAAATTCTTAACACACGTTTCTCATTAAAACTTTTAACCCAAGTATTATTTGATTTTTTTTTTTTTTAACAGTTACCTTTGTAAAACATGTCAGTTATTATGTTTAATGTCAATTATACTCATTTGTTGTTAATCTGATTAAAATGTCTTAATTATTAAATATTTTCAACAAAACCCAACTTGGTCCTACAAAAAGTTGGCCAAGCATTCAAAGGTCTGCTGTCAAACTGATTCTAATGTTATTAAACAGTACCGGGAGAACTTGTTCGTTGATAGAAATCGGGGTTCAGGTAGAAGGAATGGTCCACATGATGTTTCTAAAGCCTAAAAAATATAAAGAATTTTCAAAAGAGCTCCCAACACATCCAGTAGGAAAGCAGCCCGGTTAGCTCAGTGCTCGGACTATTTGGTAAGAAAAGTTAAAGCTAATGCAGGTTTAAAAACATACAAGGCTCAAAAAGTTCCTAACAGGAACGCTGCTAAAAATTTAGAGAAAAAAACAGAGCACGGAAATTGAAGTCAAGTTTTATTTAAAAAATATACTTGCTGCATTATGGATGACGAAACGTATGTTCTGGCAGATTTTTTGTAACTTCCTGGTCAATAATTTTATGTTGCTAATGCTCGAGGGAATGTTGAAGAAAAGTTTAGGACCCAAAAGCAGACAAAGTTTCGCAAAAAGTTCTTGGTATGGCAAGGAATATGCTGTTGCGGCAAAAGAAGCCAATCATTTGCTACAACGGGCTCTAGAAATACCGAAATTTACATCAAGGAATGTTTACAATAAAGGCTGCTTCCATTTAAAAGACTTCATAATGTGTTCACTTATTTTTGGCCCGACTTGGCATCCTGTCACTATGGTAAACAAGCTCTTGAGTGGTACAAGAACAATAATGTGGTATTTGTACCAAGAGAGGCAATTTCTCCAAACTGCCTGGAGCTGAGTCCAGTGGAGAGATATTGGGCTCTTGTTAAAAGAGAATTGAAGAGCACAAAAAAGGTGTCCAAAAGTGTGGTAGATTTTAAATGCAGATGGACTACCTGTTCGAGCAAAGTGACAGAAAGCACTATAATAACGTTAATGGAAGGGTTTCCGAAAAAGGTTCAAAATTTTATCACTAGTGATTAAAACTATAAAAATATATATATATTTTTTTTTGTAAATTGTAATAATAATTTCAATCAAACAAAAAAAAAATAAAACTTTAAGTTTAGTGGTTTCGTTTTTATTAACATATATGTATGTTAAGAATTTTTCGATCTCACTCCTTATGTACGTGATATAGAAATGCAGAGGTGTCAATAATCCCTGTATTGCTAAAACAATATTAAGTTATTGCGTCTGGAACTAAATAAATGTATTTCAATAAAAAACCAAGTAATATATATCCAGTTGGAAAATAATTATAGAAGTAACTATTTATCCTGCGTTCAAATAAAAAAAATAATGGCAGCATACATTTAGTCAGACGAACCTCAAACGTTGACTTTCTAAGTGGAAGAAGAGTACTGATACAAAATTATAGCGTTTTCTTGACACAAAATATTGCCATCATATTTTGTATCATTTAAAGGTTACCCATACCCTCATAATGTATTACTTTTTTAACAATTACTACTTATGCACTTTCTTTTACGTAGCTTCTAAATATTATAAAACTATACTTTTTACTTCAATTTTAACACTTTTAATCAAACAATTCAAAAACAATTTCATTAACACAAACGAACTTCATAAACTATAAGTAACAGAGCAATATTGGGCTATGCCGAATCTTATAAACCCTTCACTAAATTGTACTTTAAAATAAAAATTTTTAAATATTTTTAGGTAGACAAATTTAAAAAAAAATTATTTTTCAATTTTTTTTTTTTTTTTTATTTATTAGCGAAAAAAAATGTTTTTTTTATTTTTTAAATTAATTTTTGTTAAAAAAAAAAATCGGGTTAAAAAATATTTTTACCGAATTTGACCAATTGTAGGTCCGACTTACTTTGGCCTTATATATGCCGTTGCAAAGGTCTTTGAAATATCTCTTATTGGATATCCATATTGTCTACATTAATGACTTAGTAATCCTGATATTGATCAAAAATAGGTCAAAAATCGAGGTTGGCCTGGTTTTATCCTTATACAGTTGCGAACATGAAAATAGCAGTACCACTATTAAATAGTTTTGTAATAGTGCAGAACGTTTATAAAAAATTAAAAATGCGATTATTTTTTATTTTTATAATCTGGTAAGTCTATGGTAAATCCGAAAATAACGGACTTTTATATTTATGAATACATATTTTTATTAACATTGAAATAGCAGTGTTGGATTACTTTATTCCATTTTTTAAATTTTATTAAAGAAGTCAAATATTTTATTAAGAGTAAAGTGAAAGTGAGTTAAATAGAATGAAATTATTCTATTTTAAAAGTACAATTTTAATTTTTTTTGATAATTTTTGTTTTAGTGGGTCGCGGAAAACATTGCACCATTGATCAACGAAAACCAATTTTGAAGTTAAGAAAAGAAGGAAAATCTTATTCAGAAATTCAAAAGATTCTCTCCTGCTCGGCAAAAATGATATCAAATGCTATTAGATATAAAGAAAAAATAGAAAATAGGGGCGGTAAACGGAAAACTTCTCCTCAGGACGATAGAAACATCGTTAGAATCGCGAAATGTAATCCGTTTAAATCGGCCACACAAATACAAACCGAATTAAATTTAGAAGTTAGCGATATGACTGTGAGGAGAAGACTTCTAGATGCAAACTTGTTTGGCAGAAGTCCATGGAAAAAGCCACTGCTTTCAAAAAAACATAGAGAGGTTCGTTTGGAGTTCGCCAGAAAACACGCTGACTGGTCTGCAAGCAAATGGCGCAAAATTTTGTGGACTGACGAGTCTAAAATTGTTTTATTTGGCAGTTCTGGCTGTAGACAATATGTTCGACGACCACCGTCATCAGCTTGTCAACCACAGTACACTGTGAAAACAATTAAGCAAAAACAATTAAAAAAAAAATAAAATTATGATATGGGGTTGCTTTTCGTATTATGGTGTGGGTCCCATACATAAAATAAACGCTATTATGTACCAACATGTCTATGTTGACATTCTGCAAAACGTAATGTTGCCATATAGCAGTGAAGAAATGCCACTACAGTGGGTCTTCCAGCAGGTCAACGACCCGAAGCACACAAGTCGGATAGCTAAGGAATGGTTTCGTGTCAATAACATTGAGGTTATGGAGTGGCCATCACAGTCCCCTGACCTCAATCCAATTGAGTATTTTTGGGGGGACATAAAAAAATCTGTATACGATTTGAAACCATCCAATAACGAGCAACTTTGGGAAGTCATTGCAAAAACCTGGAAGGCAATCCCAATAAGACGATGTCAACATTTAGTCGACTCAATGCCACGTCGCTGTACTGCAGTTATAAAAAATAAAGGATTTGCGTCAAAGTACTAGGCTATGGACACAGCTGTAACGTTTAAATCCAATTTTTTTTTTAATTTTATTAGCCACTGCTATTTTAATGTTAAGTATGAATTACATCTTTTGTTGATAACTTTAATTTTTATGAACATAAATTAAATTTACATACCTTTATTTTTTAGTTGTAGTATAAAGTCTTAAAATAAATATAAAAATTTCTAATCTCATCTTTAATTTGTAAAATATTTAAACATTTAGTGGTACTGCTATTTTCATGTTCGCAACTGTATGTATCTCAGCCATTTGTGGGCCGATTGTATAGATTTTAAATAGCAACCGAGCCGGAAGAATTCCCGATATATTGATGTATAAATCATGTATGTAAGTTATTTGATAATTTTATGTACTAAATAATATTTATATCTCTAATTTGGTGTGGACACACAATTAAGTTATTCAAAAATTTTTTGAAAAAATATCATTAAATTAAAATATTTTAAATTAAATATATTTTTAACAACTAATATTTAGTAGGAAATCCTTTCTGGCGAATTACTTCCACACATCTATTTGGCATTGTTTTTACTAAATCGCTGCACTGTTGTGGAGTAATATTATTCCATTCTTCTTGAATAATATCCCAAAGTGAACGTTGGTTTATGGGCTTTCTGTCCGAAACGGCTCGTTTTATGATCCCCCATAGATTTTCTATGGGATTTAAATCGGGACTTTGTGGTGGCCACTCAAGAACATTTATTTGATTTTCATCCAACCAAGACATAACGACCCGAGATTTATGTATCGGGTCGTTATCTTGTTGAAACGTCCACCCTGGTGGTAAATTTTCAGCATAATCGTCATTAAGGTTATTTTCTTATATATTCTTATACATTCACAGGTCATTTTACCATCTATTTTAATTAATGGACCCACAGCAGATGAGGAAAAACACCCCCAAACCATCACTGATATCCCACCGTGCTTAACCGTTTTTTTCGTATAGTTGGGATTCAATTCAGCATTAATTGGTCGTCGTACATATGGCCTACCATCATTTCCAAACACATTAAATTTGGATTCGACGCTCCAGACTATCATTTTCCAAAAATTTTAATCTTTATTGATATGATTTTTGGCAAACTGCAGACGTTTCTTAATATTCTTCATTGACACGTTTGGCTTTAGACGTGCTATGCGACCATGAATGTTATTTTCGGCCAATCGTCTTCTTACAGTTCTTGCCGTTAATTGAACACTATATTTTGATTCCATCAGAGATCTATTTTGAGTGGATGTCAAAAATGGGTCAGCTTTACTCATTCTGACCAAAATCCGGTCTTCAGCTTCGGTCGTTTTTCGCGGTTGTTTTCTTTTTAAATTGTTAAAAGTTTTATATTTTTTTTTATAATGCGTAATTGCGTTAACACTTTTGCCGCGGGATAATCCTAATGTTTGTACCACTTTGGCGATAGAAGCAACATTTTGGAAGCAATTCCAAATGATATCCCTTTCAGCGGGAGTAGTGCTTTTATTTTTACCCATTATTTAGAAAAATCAAACGAATGTTATGGGGGAGGGTGCTAAAATATTCTAACTGTCCATTAGATCCATGTTTACAACAATTTACCTTTTTATTATATTCATTTACCTTTTAAAATTAAAATGACTTAATTAAATGTCCACCTAAATTTTGTTGAGGTTTCAAGAAATGATTGACTATTTATAAAGCAAAGCACTAAAATGACAAAAATTCTTATATTTATAATTAATCTTAACGGAACTTTTTTTGCATAAACATTGCAATGTAAATATAAAAAAATAAACAAGTTTTTTACACTTAAAAAATAACTTGCATTAATAACTTAATTCCATGTCCACAACTGTATATAGATTGTATGTTCTACAGCAATGGTAATAATACCCACAGATATGTTAAAGTTTGAGAAGCACTGCTGTTTGAGAAGCATTATTCAACTTTAAACCAGCCGTTAAAAAAGTTATGTTTAAATTCAAGTACAATTTTGTAACAATATGTTAACATGGGAACCGATTTAAAATCGCAGGATTTCGAGGAAATTTTATTTTTGATCACACATTTATTTCTTAAAAACATTTTGTAGCCTACCGAAAATGTGCAAAATAAAGGCTACTTACTGCACACCACACAACAATAAACCGACAAAACTGTGGGAGTTATTGATGTTGTTATTTGTTTGATATTAGAAACTGTTTATTTGGAGCTGGGGTCTGTTTATAAAACTGTCTACATATTGGTTTATTTAAGTGACTATTCACACGTCTAGATGTGTGTGTTTGGACACACATGTAGCTTTTATATATTCTTTTATATATTCTTTTATATTTTTGTTATTTAATAACATTGTGTGTTAAACTTTTAAAGCGAGCTATATAGAATGTGTCAAAAATGAAATCTTCAACGTCAAGTTTGTTATTTTAAATGACACACGAAACGTTTAGTAATATGAGTGTTATTAAAGTTTTGAACAAAGACTTGCAAAAGGCATCATTAAATAAATTTAATTAAATCGTGAAGATTTTCGTTCGATAATTTGCAATAATTTTCAACATTTATTCAATATTTATATTAACATTGAAAACTGCACCAATTCCACAATTTCATACTAATATGTATGTATAATATACATTGTAAAAATATTATTCCAGATTTGCTTTACAAATTACTATGTTGATCACCTTTTATGTGCATTAATCCCCTTATCTACTTGTTTTAAGTCTTTTAATGTAATTTAAAAGTAAATACTTTAAACGGTTTATTAAAGCTTATTATATTTTTTATTTTTTTATTATTTAATTTTGTCTACAACTGCGTTTATCCCACTTCTGTCACAACTCCTGGTACTAGTAAACCATAAACATTCCAACACCACCAACGACACCGCCACCACCACACCACACCATCGTTACCACTCTCATCACGACCGCAACTTTATTTTAATCACAATGTTTTATTTTCACCCGCAAGTTAAAAATAAAATGTAGAAAAAATGAAATAAAAATATTCTCATAAAATATGGAAAAAGGGCACGAGAAAAATGCAAAAAACAAAAAAACAGCAGAAATATAGTTGATGAAATTAAAAAGTTCAAAAAGAGGAAATGAAACATTACACAGGTGGTGCTTGCTTGGTTATTTCAGCTGCATTTTATGCATTTTGTGCCTTTTTCTCATCCTGACTCCTACGTTCAGCCAAAGGCTTAAAGTGGCATTACATAGTCTACAGAAGAAGAATAAGCTAAAGAAATGAGCACACACCAGTACCAAGTACCAGCAGAGCACCTACTAACCAGCAACTATTTGAAAGTTAATTGTTGTTGGGGGTTATAAACGATGTTTTTTCTCAACACTTGCACCCATAAAGTTTTTCTGCTATTTATTTTAACTTTTATTTATATGTTGTGAAAAATGGCGGCACAGGAGACTTATTTAATGGGGTAACCTGGGGAACTCGTTTGCATCTTTAAATCGTGACAATTTGTATAGCTACTCTGTGTATTATTTTCTACCGATGCAACGACAAGCCCCATTATTCGGACTGTAATTCAGTTTTTTAACTATATCACTTACCTTATAACATCTTGGAAGTCAAACTCGAACTAGTAACTACTGCTTATAATTTCTTCCCATTACGCTAGCTAGTATTTGGCAAGTGAAGTTCTTGTTGCCGTACAACTAGTCCCAGATGATTTACATCTATACGCATAGAATACTACTATGGGTAACAGAAAATGTTGTAAAGAAAAACTATTTTATTTCATAACTTTTACAAAAAAGTCATGAGGTCTCATACAAAAGAAATGAACAAGGAAAAAAAAAAACAACTGAAGTAGAATGAAAAACCTCAAGAAATGTACAACACTGCACTATTTCTCTAGAATTTTATATAGAAAGATGTGCACAAATATACATAAAATTAAATAATATTATGTGACTAATTTGCGTCAGGAGAATTGTCGTCGTCTAAACATCATAGACGACAACATACATTTCATTTGAATTTATGTTCCTTTTTCAGTATTTCTCTATTATTTAGCATTATTATGCCTGCTGCATTTATCATTTAAAGTTTTATATTGCAACTGCCAACATAAAACAAGAAGGACCATTAAATAATGGTAATAATAAGTTTTGAATACGAGAGTATAAAAGAAGAAATTAATTGCAAACAAAGGAAAATAAAACTATAACAATTTCTTTAACCACTTATTGTTTTCTTATGTTATAATGAAATTTGAAGTTAATGGAATTTTTATTTGTGTTTTATTTATGAGTTGAAGGAAATCAGCATAGAACTGAAATCAACTAGAACTGAAATCAACTAGAACTGAACTAGAACTGAACTAGAACTGAACTAGAACTGAACTAGAACTGAACTAGAACTGAACTAGAACTGAACTAGAACTGAACTAGAACTGAACTAGAACTGAACTGAACAAGAACTGAACTAGAACTGAACTAGAACTGAACTAGAACTGAACTAGAACTGAACTAGAACTGAACTAGAACTGAACTAGAACTGAACTAGAACTGAACTAGAACTGAACTAGAACTGAACTAGAACTGAACTAGAACTGAACTAGAACTGAACTAGAACTGAACTAGAACTGAACTAGAACTGAACTAGAACTGAACTAGAACTGAACTAGAACTGAACTAGAACTGAACTAGAACTGAACTAGAACTGAACTAGAACTGAACTAGAACTGAACTAGAACTGAACTAGAACTGAACTAGAACTGAACTAGAACTGAACTAGAACTGAACTAGAACTGAACTAGAACTGAACTAGAACTGAACTAGAACTGAACTAGAACTGAACTAGAACTGAACTAGAACTGAACTAGAACTGAACTAGAACTGAACTAGAACTGAACTAGAACTGAACTAGAACTGAACTAGAACTGAACTAGAACTGAACTAGAACTGAACTAGAACTGAACTAGAACTGAACTAGAACTGAACTAGAACTGAACTAGAACTGAACTAGAACTGAACTAGAACTGAACTAGAACTGAACTAGAACTGAACTAGAACTGAACTAGAACTGAACTAGAACTGAACTAGAACTGAACTAGAACTGAACTAGAACTGAACTAGAACTGAACTAGAACTGAACTAGAACTGAACTAGAACTGAACTAGAACTGAACTAGAACTGAACTGAACAAGAACTGAACTAGAACTGAACTAGAACTGAACTAGAACTGAACTAGAACTGAACTAGAACTGAACTAGAACTGAACTAGAACTGAACTAGAACTGAACTAGAACTGAACTAGAACTGAACTAGAACTGAACTAGAACTGAACTAGAACTGAACTAGAACTGAACTAGAACTGAACTAGAACTGAACTAGAACTGAACTAGAACTGAACTAGAACTGAACTAGAACTGAACTAGAACTGAACTAGAACTGAACTAGAACTGAACTAGAACTGAACTAGAACTGAACTAGAACTGAACTAGAACTGAACTAGAACTGAACTAGAACTGAACTAGAACTGAACTAGAACTGAACTAGAACTGAACTAGAACTGAACTAGAACTGAACTAGAACTGAACTAGAACTGAACTAGAACTGAACTAGAACTGAACTAGAACTGAACTAGAACTGAACTAGAACTGAACTAGAACTGAACTAGAACTGAACTAGAACTGAACTAGAACTGAACTAGAACTGAACTAGAACTGAACTAGAACTGAACTAGAACTGAACTAGAACTGAACTAGAACTGAACTAGAACTGAACTAGAACTGAACTAGAACTGAACTAGAACTGAACTAGAACTGAACTAGAACTGAACTAGAACTGAACTAGAACTGAACTAGAACTGAACTAGAACTAGAACTGAACTAGAACTGAACTAGAACTGAACTAGAACTGAACTAGAACTGAACTAGAACTGAACTAGAACTGAACTAGAACTGAACTAGAACTGAACTAGAACTGAACTAGAACTGAACTAGAACTGAACTAGAACTGAACTAGAACTGAACTAGAACTGAACTAGAACTGAACTAGAACTGAACTAGAACTAGAACTGAACTAGCAACATGTCAAAATTTTATCAATTTAATACTCATTAAACATGAGTAAATTTACTGATACCGGTAAAAGACAAATTCTAATAATTATCAATAAACTTAAAGCCGGTAACAATAAATGTGTCAATATTAAACAATTACTCACCTTTTGAATGATATAAAATAAAATAAAAATTTGATATCAACAATTATAAATTATAAGAAAATATTACCAGATAACAATCAATAACAATTCACTTTATTTGAGTACTCACTGAATAAATACATAGAAGGGAATAAGAGAGAAATGTTAACGAAAAAAAGTTTCACCAAATTAATCTCTTATCACACTTACGGGTCAATATATTCCCACGAATTATGGTTTTGGTTCTCAGTTACCTATCTAGTTGTCACCTACATATGTATGTTTGTATACATTCATCAGTAACAGAAAAAAAAGAATAATGAAATAACAATATTTGTCAAAAAAAGAGGCGACAAAAGTTTATTAAAAATCTATTTATTTTATTTTACAAAGTGCAACAAAGAAAGCCAAAATAAATAAGCAAACTTTTTCAACAATTCAAGTTTGTGACACTTTTTTATGTCTAGCGCGAAAACGAAAAAGTGTTAATACAAACAGCAGCAACAACAACAACAAAAACAAACTTTTATTAACAACATTTTTTTATGTTTTTGTTCTGCATACGGTTTATGTTGTTGCCGTTTTTGTGTTTTTTGCAAAAACAAAAAGAAAATAAAAGTTTAAATTGTTTCAGTTGTGAGAGCAGGAACAGTGGGTGGAGAAAAAGTTTTGACAATTTTTAATTTTAAATAAAATATAACATGTCAAAAATTTATTAGATTTTGAACAGATTTTTGCAGATTTTTAATACTATGTGTGGGATATATTAATAACAAAGAAAGTCTACCAAATATTTGTTGCTTATAATAGCAGATAGAGTTTCTTGACTCACTGTATTTCTGTATTTCTGTATGTGTATAAGAATATGTTTTCATGTATGTGTATATGTATATTATGCGGTATATAGTTTTTTTAGTGTGACTGTTAAATTATATGAACAATGTCGAGCACTAGTAAACTGCACTAAACTGATATAAACAATGTATTAACTTGTTTATAAACTTAGCACAAATCATCTATAACCAAGCAAACAAAACAGCAGAACTTTCTTTTGTCATTTTAGTTGGGCCACTCACAAACGCTTATATTACTGAAATTAAAATAGCTAATAAGTTTTGAATAAGCATTCATTTGATCAGTCATCGATAGTTTAACATGCCTAGAATTTTCACAGTTTTACTTTATATGAGACAGTGGTGCGACGTGCTAGCAGTAATTTTCTCTTGAAACTATTGTTGGGTTATGCTATTTCCTAATAATGTAAATAAAAAAAATTTAAATAAACATGTTGGAAAAAGTACAATTCTTTGTAAACAAAAAAAAGACTATAAAATAATGTTGTTCAAACAAGTAAAAGCTGTATGCTGTATTATATTTAATCTAAAAACATATAGATTATTATATTATCTATGTTTGTTTACTAAGAAAACAAAATTTGTTACGGGATTCGATGTAGCTTCATGTCCGTCTGTCCATCAGTCTGTTGAAATCAACTTTCCGAAGCCCCCAAATAACTTACATACATGATTGATACACCTATATATGGGCTATAGTCCTAGTTCGGTTGTTATTTTATAGCTGAGATATTAGCTGAAATAGCTGAGATATTAGCAAACAATTACGACCATCTCAATTTTGTACCTATTTTTGATCTAGTAAGTCATTACCATAGACAATATGGATATCTAATGACAGACATTTCAAAGACCTTCCCAACGGCTTTAAAAATTCGGACCGAAGACAAAGATGGTCCAGGCCAGCCAAAACAGTTTGAAGACCAAGAATTGGAGGTATTGCTCCATTAAGATTGTTGTAAAACTCAACAAGAGCTTTCAAAACGTTTTCGATCAGCGTAATTCATCCAAAAGCAAGGAAATTGGGTACCATACGAATTGAAGCCGTGAGTCCTTGAAATATGATTTTGCATGTCAGAAATTAGGGTAATTATGACCCAATAAACTCAGAACACTCATCAGAAACTGATTTGCAAATTGAGTTTAGGAACCAGGTGTAAAAAGGTGAAGAGTGCCTCAGGGCATTGTTGGCGGTTTAGGTGCAAAAAACCATAAGATGTAAACATTAATTATGATATGATTTTATTGAAAAACTAATGAGAAATATACAAGAAGTAGAACAACAATTTTTGGCATTTGAGAAGCATAAATGAAGATCGCATTTTGAGCAAATATACTATGTTTCCGGCTTTCTGCTTAGTTTGCACCATAGTTTTTGCCTAACCAGATTGGAAAGTGGTCGATATTGTCATAATGGACGTCATTAACTGGATGTTTTTCTTTTTCGCCATCTTTTGAAATTCCGCGGCTTTGGATCTTCTTGTGGAGTACCAACTGATCATGAGTCAAGGCAAATAATTTAATACGTCTGCAGTCGCTATCTATTGTTTTCTATCATTTTTTTATATAACAAAAAATATAAAGAATAATATGACAAAAAAGTAAAAAAAATATACAATATAACACGTCCTTAAATTTAGACGCTACCCACAACAGTGCTCTGAGGCACCCCTTAGTTTTTGCTTTTTCAACACACTTTTTGTTAATTGTTTAACATTTAGAAATATATAGACTGAAAGAAGATTATCTTACCTTTAAAAAAAAATATTTCAAATAGATCGGACGACTAAAAGTTATTAAAACTTTGATTTAAAACAAAATAAAAATTAAAAAAAAATATTTTTTTTATAATAAAAATGTTTTTTTTTTTTAAATTCAGGTTAAAAAATATTTTTCCCGATTTTAGGTCCAACTTACATCCTTATATACAGATCAGATTTGAATGGACCCAAGCTTGAGGAGCGGCTGCCCATGGAACCTAAATATGAAACTTCTCGAAAGCATGTCTGACAGAATTATTGAAGATTTGGATCCCGAAGATATATGAGGTCTTCAGAAAATTGATTTCAACAGACAGACAGACGGACATGGCTAAATCGACTCCGCTATCTATAAGGATCCAGAATATATATACTTTATAGGGTCGGAAAATTATATTGTGGAAATTACAAACGGAATGACAAACTTATATACCCTTCACACGAAAGTAAAGGGTATAACAATAAAAAAATCACACACAAAATTTCACGTGCTAAAATTATGACATCACTCACAAAACAGCTGACAGAACTAAAACTAAAAGTCAGAATGCATTTCGATCTTTGAGGGAAATGTTAACAAATCTGTAACTAAAGTCAAAATAATAGCAATAATCGTGGTTTAAATTTGTTTCTATACAATCTGATATGAAAAAATTTCCCTTTTGAAACGAACTGCACATGATTTCCAGATTTGACATAGTAGGAGGGGAAATTTTGTATGCTTTTGGGTCCTAAACATTTCTTCAACATTCCTCGAGCATCAGCAACATAAAAAAATTTACATTTCGTCATCCATTATGCAGCAGGTATATTTTTTGTATAAAATTAGACTTCAATTTCCGTGCTCTGTCTTTGGCATCTAAATTTTTAGCAGAGTTTCTGTCAGGAACTTTTTGAGCCTCGTATGCTTTTAAACCTTCATTGGCTTTAACTTTTCGTACCAAATAGTCCGAGTACTGACCTAACCGGGCTGCTTTCCTACCGGAGGTGTTGGGAGCTCTTTTGAAAATCCTTTCTATTTTTTTGGCTTTAGAAACATCATGTGGGCCATTCCGTCTACCTGGACCAGGTTTTATATCAACGGACAAGTTATCCCGGTACTGTTAAATAACATTGGAAAAAGTTTGATAGCAGACCTTTGATTGTTTGGCCAACTTTTTGCAGGACTAAGTTGGGTTTTGTTGAAAACATTTAATAATTTTAATACGCACTTTTTTCTGGTCACTCATTTTAATCAGAATAACAACAAATGAACATAATTGACAAGCTTTACACAGTAACTTGATATAAAAAAAAAATCAAATATTTGGGTTAAAAGTTTTAATGAAAAACGTGTGTTAAGTATTTTACGATCTCAGTCCTTAAATAGTCACTCAGTGTCTATGTCTTTACACGTTTATCAATTCGCAGAAATGCACACACACTTTTTAATGTACAAACTTAAATGTACAAGACAGTTGATGTTAAGTCTAACAGCGCCTATGATAAACTCACTAACTACTGCTACCCTTGCCACTATTTATACACGCGCCATCTTTCGTGAATCTTCTACAATGCTCTTAACGGACAAACTGGTATGTTCGAATTCTAGAGCTTTCGATATCAATGTTAGCAGCTTAAACAATGCTAATAACCGCATGCTATCAACATTGTTGATAAGTAGAAGCTTCTACTGATGGACGTGTTTATAAACATGATGAATGCTGCAGGCAGTCTTTACAGACTGTTAAATTCAAATCGCTATTGCAAATTCGTAACTATATTCTGGGTTCTCATAATTCTCTAAGACGATATAGTACTCTCTGTTAATAAGGTTTGTTTGCTAGTGAATATCGGTCCGCGACTTCACATAGCCCCCTTATAAATGTCCCCCCGGAATACTGTTTGAGCAGTTATAAATATGTTGATTATGCGGCCATCCTGATAAAATTTTGCACAAATTAGTTCTAGGTTCTATGTAATTATACTGTCCCATACAAGGTCTCCCTCAGTAAATGACTTAAACATTCATAATTCTCTTACAATAATTAATATCGTGATGAAACACGACATAAACAAATTTTATATAAACCTAAATCTACCAACTGTTTTGAGGATCGGTCATATATTGATGATTCGGCACAGCCGATTATAATACTCTCACTTGTTTAAACTTGAATTTTCAACTCTTATTTTTTTAAAAAATAACTCGTTGATACAAAAAAACTATTGAAACTTAAAACCAAAACAATAGAAAATGTAAATCTTGTCTAGCTATAGAAATATTGTTTGTTTTAGATATTTAAAAGTAATATTTGTAATTAACTTCTGAATAATATATAACGAAATAATATTATTGTGTAGCTAATAAATATGCATTGCACCCAAAGCTTGTATAAAATAAACTTGTTTATCTTCGATTTTGAAGAAACAAACAAGTTTATAGCAAATATAATATATATTATAAAACAGAGTGGCAAGTATATGATAACACAGAATTATACCAAGAGAAATATTTTTTAAGTTTAAAGATAGAACGCATTCAAAACAAACTATTTTTACAGCAAGATTAAAATAACTAAAAAAAAAGAAACCTACATATAGACAGACAGATAACTGTGAAGTACAAAATACAAATAAAATCAAAACATAAATAAAATGACTCACTTGTACTGGCTCACGTTCATGTACAATGTAGATTTTTATTTACAATTAAAAAGTGCCAGCTAAGTATGAAAATAAGAACAAACACCAAAATAGGAAGAGCCTCCCTCTCTGACACAATAATAAATTGAAAAATTTTCAATCACTTTGGGGAGTACTACTTATATAGCAGTCATATACACAGTAATTTACGAGTAAACTGTGAAATGAATGAAAAATATATTCAGGAAAAGGAAGCAACAATTTATTTCTGTTATTTTATTCTTTCTTTCAAAGAAAATGGGGTTAAAGAGAAGAAAACAAAGAGCAGCAGCAAACAAACAACAACAACATACATATATAAATAAATAAATAAATATCAAGCATATGTGTTGAGAAAAAAAAAAATAACAACAATGTGGGTGAGAGGAAGAAAATGATTAAATGGTTTTAATATTGTGTCAAAAAGAGGATAATATAGGAATATATATAACGAAAATCCCCACTCACATATGTACGTTCAGGTGTCCCATTATTTAAATGTATGTATTTGTGATGATGGGTGGCGGGAGGAGTTGTTGAATATATTAGGGATCATAAAGTTTAAAAATTCATAAAGTCTACATGAATTTTAATTTAGATTTTTTGTCAGTTTTTTTTTTTTTTTTTTTTGTATATAATTCTCTTTAGACAGCAAGAGTTTTTTCTTTTAACTAAATGCCCTTATATGTATTTGATAAATTGTGTTTACAACTTTAATGTTGATGTGTGTTACTTTAGGTAGGAAGACAATTGGAAAAGGCCTTTAAAGCTTACCACGAACGTTTTTTATTTTCAGACAGTTAAACAATCAAATTCGCTATAAATATAAATATCACAGAGAGAGCGTTCTGCACAGATTGAAACAAATAGTAGTCGGATTGGGCATAGTCTGGACTATTAGTCGGGTGAAGCAAAACTTCCCAACCACTTGTTTCTAGATAGTTTTTAACAGGTATTGCAAACATGATTTTCTTTTATAGAGTTCAAGCAACATTTCAAACACACAAAATCGTCTCTCAGCTTCAATTCGAATTTCCCTGCTTTTGAATAAATCATTTTGAAATTGCTGCTTGATTAGCTCCCAATGATTTTGCATGCTTTTGTTGGGTTCGCAACAATCTTCATGGAGTAATTCCTCCAATTCTTGGTCTTCAAACTATTTTGCCCAGCCTTGGCGATCTTTGTCTTTCGTGTCAAACACGTACCGAGTGTTGACAATCCAGAGGTATGTCGTACTGGAATCTCCAAACTATGTCCATATTTTCCTGTGCTTATGGATACATTATTTATGTTTCATGGTATGAATTGATACCATCTTGCCCTGAACAAAAGTACTGCCACAAAACTGACGGTCTAATTTGTGTACTTGTGGTCAGGTCGTTTTCCTACGGCCGTCTTACAAATGTTATATTTGCACTGAGGGAAAAACGACGTTGCAAAATCGACAACGGTTTGTGTCATTTTGACACCATACGGTGTCACTTTTTTTCGACACCGTACGTTTACAATTTGTAAACAAACGGGTACGAATCGACAACAGAACGTTGTCAAATTATGCGAAGACTCATCTCACCGTGAATAACAAGCCAGTTGATTTTTATTACGACGAACGTACTGGTATTTATCACTAAGTTTTTGTTATTTAGAACGCAAAAGTACAAATTATTAAATGAGTGCTAAATAAATAAGGTTTTGTGAATGAAAAGTGAACAAAATAAATGCAGTGAAACCAATAAGATCAATAAGGAGACAGCTGAATAAAGGGACTATATGGAAGTACAACAGTACCAGAAAACAGTAGCCATTCACAATTTGTTTACATACGAGTATTCTAACATGATTTTATAAATGTGTTTATAATAAATAAATGTAAAATTAATGAAAAAGAAGGTATTTTATGTTTTATTTTAATCTCCATAAATATTATGGAAAATTTGGAAAGCGAAGGGATTACACGATTCCAAATCAACAACGGACGGTATCAAATCAACAACGGATGGTATCAAAACGACAACGGTATGGTGACAAATCGACAACGGTATGGTGACAAATTGACAACGGATGGTGTCAAATCTGCAACGGTATGGTGTCAATTCTTCGTTGTCAAATTGACACCGTTCGTGTACGATTTGTGCACATACGTGGTTGATACACTATTGACACCGAATGGTGTCAAATTGTACACGGATGTGTTCATTTTTTCTGTGGGTGTGGATTCTTTGGCTAAATGTATACGAGCTGTAAGGTTTTTGGTGGCCGGTTCGAGAGCCGATGGCATGGTTTATGTTGGCTTTGAGGGCCGCTGTGGTTTGTGGATTGTTCGCATAGACCTGCGACTTAAGAAAACCCAACTGGAAAAAGTCTAACGGGGTAAACTCTCACAATCTCTAGTTCACCTGCACGTGAGATGATCATGACCACAAATCGCTCGTGCGTGTATGTCCAATGTGTCATTAGCTGTGTTCTATTGCGACCACATGTGGTAGGTGTCCACATCATTCAACTCAGGGCAAAATAAGTTGATAATCATGGACCTATAGAGCTCGGCGCTAACGGCGATGACCTGACCAACGTCATTCTCAAATAAACATGAACCGATGTCACCGTCAGCCCAAATTCCACACCAAACAGTGACTTTTTCGGGAAGTATTTGATGCTCTGGGATCTCATGGGGATTGGTATCGTCCCAAATTCTAAAATTTTGTTTGTTGATGTTCCCATTTAATCAGAAATGAGCCCCATCATTGAAGATGATTTTTGGCCGCGAAAAGCGCGGAACTGTGCCCCAAACAGAACACCCATTTCGATAAAACAATTTTATCATTTACACGTGCTGTTAAACGCTATATTGGTCCATGGTGATTTGGCAAAACAAACTGAATAAATTAATGCCAATTCGACAGCAGTAGCTTGAACAATATGACCGCTATCAACTGTTAAATTTCGGAAGTCCTACTTACATTCGCACATAGAAAGTTCTCACAACAATTGAATCTCTGTTCCGAAAGTTTGAAATCAGCAACAGATATTTTAAACAAATAAAAAGGTATTTCCAAAATAATACATAAATCCCTCCAAATTTGTTACGAAATGACCCATGTCCTCAGATTCGTAATGTTACCACTGCTGTAATAAATCAAATGCTAAAGACTATGTTCTTAACTAGGCCAAAATACATAATGTTTTTTTGTATTATTTTGAAAGGACTTTTAAATCTGTCCTCCTAGTTTTTCTATTTGTGGCATGAAATACATGCGTACATTGCCAAAGCAACAACAAAATTGAATGTAACGACATTGAAGTTAAAATATAAAAATAAAACAACTGTAACAGTAAATGTACACGACCCAGGCCAGATGTGGGGTAATTGGAGGGATAAGAAAACATAAATAATACATTAGTATGTATTTTGATTGTTTTTTTTTGGGTAAATGAGGCAAACTTTCAAAATCCATATATATAAATATATAAATGTCTTTGTAAGTTTGTTTGTTTGTTGGTTTGTTTGAGCATCACGCCTAAACGGCTAAATCGATTTTATTGAAATTTGGAACGTATATAAATCCTTACTTCGAAGAAGGATAAACAGCAGAAAAAACTGGTAAAAGTGGTACCTTTAGTTCTTAAACAATAATTACTAAACGGCTGAACCGATTTTTGCTACGACAGGGGTATCGAAGCGCACCGGGTCAAGCTAGTAGTAAATATTGTCTTGGGAAATTTACGGTAGGAAATGAAAAAGGTCTTATGTATGATTATGAAATTCAGAATACTTTGCTAAGACTTACTACACCTAAACTAGATAAAGTTAAATATTGTTTCTAATAGTTAGCAATAGATTAAATAGGTCCGCATCTTATATATCCCTAGTCTTCTAATGTAAAAGGAGGACAAGTTTGAGGTTATGAAGTAATTTGGCTGTCAAATGATGAAATGTGACGAATTGAACAGTCATTCTTTGACATTTATTTACAACAAACTTCTTAAATTTTAACTATGGAAAGCTTTAGACCTATGGAACAATTGAGACAAACTTTACGAAAAAACGAATTTTTCAAGAAAATCATCTTTATCTAATTTTGTGAAAAGAGAGGTGGGCATGTGCCCGCCATCATATTCCATTATTAATTCACATTTATTTATTTTAAATTGGTGTCGATAAAACTGAATTTGTGAAAAAAAACTTGTATTTTTAAACCAATTTACTTCGTAACCCCAAATTTGCCCACGGTAATTTAATAATTAATAAATCTTGGTTTTAGTGGATAAATCCAATGAGACAGGCAGTTGTAAACAAACAAAATACTTATGAGATGAAACCAAACCCAAGGGTGAATATTAAATAATTATTATCCTACCACAGGTCATAATGCTCTTGGAAGCAAATGGTATGATTAGAAACTCTACCTACCACTTTCATATGAATGCCCTGTACTATCAAAGCGACTATTTCTTTATTTCAACATTTCATGCTAAAGATAATATTATTAATTTTGCTGAGAAGGAGGAGAAAAGTAAATGATCCATAATATTCCATATTGGTCTCTAAGGAAGTTGACTTTATGCTGCCTGTACACTTGAAATTTCCCATGAACAAAAAATAAGCTTACCAACAATTCAACAACATAATGGAAGAAACTAAGCTACAATTTAGATACAATCAGCAAGAACCAAAGGTTTTTACCATACACAGAGATAACAGATTCATGATAGCACGAATTTGTTGCCAATCGAATGATCCTACCTTAGTGACCGAATTTTACAGTTGTGGCTACCAAACAAATGTTTGGTTGCTTCAACCAAAATTCTTCTTTATCAACTGACTTTCTGTTGATAGAACCGAGAAATTCTCTGTGTGTAACCGAATCATTTGATTGGCAACAAATTCGGTTGCTATCACGAATCTGTTTTCTCTGTGTATAGAACAATGTGCACGATTGCTTTTTATAGAAAGTATGTATCTCGTTTTTCTTTAAAAATTCAGCTGTAAACACATTTTGATGGATTTTTTCTAATATAAATTTCTGATTCATAATTCCGTATTTTTTCCTTTAATAAAAACAAATTAAAAATGCTTTGTAAAACTATTTTGTTCTTCCTATTTATTTGTGAAAGTTTAAATTGCTCCAAATTGTTCATAAAAAATATCTAGCCATTAATTATTAAATTCTTCTAAATAACGATCTATGATATGGATTAAATAACGACATAAACGATCCTCAATTGGGACTAAATAATGATACATGATTGAGACGGAATAACGATCTATTAATGGAAATAAATTATCTAAGATTAGGACTAAATAATTATCTATGATTAGGTATTGATCACTGATTTTAACTAAACACAATTTGGATTAAAAAAACATCTACTATTGAAGCTTAAATATGTATCATTAAAGATCCACAATTTTAATATAATTGAGAAAGAATACAGTCCCGCAACTCAGTTAAGCAACTGTGTCTAAATAAGACCTACCATTGAAGTACGTATATTGGAACCAAATAAAGATAAACGATTGAAGCTTAACTGCGACTAAATAAGGTCTATGATTAAAGTTTAATTATAAATAAAGATCTACATTTGCATATTAACTATAACTTAGTAAGACCATCAACTGAAGCTTAGCTGGGTCTAAGTAAATACCATCTATTGAAGTATAACTGGAACTAAATAAGACCTAAGATTAAAGTTATATTATGACTAAATAAAGATATACATTTAAAATGTAACTGCGACTAATAGGGTGTCACGCGGTATGTATTGCATGTGTTTTGTGACATGCATTGGGACACTTTTCCACATGTAAACATATACATACCGTGTGATCCATATAAGTGCAAAATAAAAAACATAAAACAAAAAAAAGTAGAGAAAAATCATAAAAAAATAAGTTTCATTGCATTAAATTATTATTGTGATTTCAAATTGTTTTAAATTGATATATAGGTTACGTGTGAACTTGGAAATTATGAATCATATGTATAACGTGAATTTTGACATACACTGGAATTCCATATGTATTGAATACATGACCCAATACATATGGAATACTTGCCGTGTGACCTCCCTTAAGTTAATAACATCGATTGAAATTTAACTGAGATTTGAATAAGGCCTATGCATGAAGATAAAACATACCTACAATTGAAGTCATATTAAGATTAAATAAAGATCTACATTTGAAACTTAACTGCGACTAAGTAAGATTATCAATTGAAGCATAACTGGACCTAATTAAAGACCAACGACTGAAGATTTACTGGAAGTAAATAAGACCTACGATTAAAGTTATTAGGCTAAATAAAAATCTACATTTAAAACTTAAGTAAGACCAGTAATTGAAGCATAGATTTACATGGTAGAAGTAATTGGTATGTAGTTAAATCAAGAAAGATCAAATAAGTTTACAAATTCTTCAAAAAAATGTATTTGTTTCGTATTAAAAGAGATTGTTACTGTTTTTATATGAAATCGAACGATTACTTGTAGACAATCAGATACAAATACTGTTTGACATTCCACCAGCTAAATATGAAGACAGTGAATCAATAAGACGAATTCAATATTCTGTAAGTGATTCTTTAGCTATCCTTAGAAATCCTGGTATTGAAGTAGAAAACTGTGGTCCTATTTTAGTCTCTACTAAACTTCGAGATTTTACACTTTCAGAACAATCGCTCACATCTCCCCGAGAACTTCCCAAATGGTCTCAAATGTCGAAATTTCTAGTCGACAACGAAATATAGCCAAAATACAATCATATGTCTGTCTGTAAAGCTTAATTCCCTCATGGAAATTATGTAATGAAAATCACTCTCTAAGAACATGTCCAAAGTTTTGAACATTAACTGTTCAGCAAAGGATAGATTACGTCTCAAGAACAAGCATTGATCTCAATACCACACAAAAAGAAATTGTAAAAGCAAACATACCTACTTGTCTTAATTGTAAAAAGACACATGACACTCTATTGCATATTAAAAAGAAGTGGCCAAAGTCTCCACAAAGTTCAGAAACACAAATCTCAAATGAAGTGAACAATATCTCACAAAGAGAAACAATAAATAGTTCCTTTCATAGTAAAAATAACAGTCATAATGAAAAGTCAAAATTTAAGTCAATTTCTCGGCCAGCAACGTAAACATATTATTGCACACTGCTTTAATGCAAACTGAGGATATGGGTGAATTCTTCACAATAAGACCCTTAATAGACCTTGGTTCACAACAGACATTTTTATCCGAAAAAATAAGAAATAGATGTTAGTTAGCTCCCATATAACAAATCACACTTTAAAATCGGTAATATCTATGGTAAAAAACAATCCCTAAACAAAGAATGTTAATTTATGTTATACACCAAAATATATAACATTAAATTCATAATTAAAGCTATAATTTTACCAAACCATACACATTTGACATTTCAAAGTCACACGAATTACTTGTATTAAACTTAGCTAAACTAAACTTTTGGTGGCATAAAAACGAACATTTGAGGAAAACCCTCAACATATAATACGATTTATGTATATTTTACCACTACCGGCAGTCTGATTTTTTATTAGATATCTCCGATATTTAAATATATGCATAGTTGTTTTATACTTTAAATTAAAGCTTAATTTCTTGCTATATACAGCCTTTATCTAGATATTTACTTATTAGTTTTCATGAAATTGATGCATTCTCGATCCAAATTTCTAATTTTTATTATGCTTCTTTGGAAATATAAATCTTAGTGTTGGAGATATAGGCAAACATATTTGCTTATATCCATTTATGGATCACTTTGGATGATTTCTTTTTAAAGTATATGAGGGTTTTTATTTCTTTCCCTTAGCAAAGAGCTTCCAAAAATTAATGTTTGTGTATAAATGTAGGGTGAACAATTAAGAATGCTATATTCAGCTATGCCGTTAAACATATTTTTGGTAAAAAAAATATACAGGTATGTTCTGACACTCGCACGATTTACAAATCGCCAAAGTTGTTTCTGCATATTCTGAAACTCAAATTTCTCATATAAAGATTTAGGGAACACAAGTCGGTACTTCATTTAAATTATTTACAGCAATTACAGCATACATTTTATGAAGATCATTTAGATCAGTTTCTTATTTAAATCGACAGTGCATAAAATATAATGGACAGACAAAATTAACAAAACCAAAGAAAATTTTTTAAATTTCATATTTTTAATAAAATTTGTAGAAAATGTTTTGGATTCAAATAAAAAGAACACATATTTAATTCAAAATTTTGTTTCTTTAAAGTTTTGTTTAGACAAAATTAACAAAACCAAAGTAAATTTTTTAAATTTCATATTTTTAATAAAATTTTTAGAAAATGTTTTGGATTCAAATAAAAAGATAAATTATTAAATTAATTCAATATTTTATTGCTTCTTTTAAGTTCGGTTTAGTCTAAATACATCACTTCAGTATACACTTGCGATTAGAACTCGCCAATAGTCTTGCGATTGACATTTCTAGAACACCTCTCTTGCGAATTCAAGTTAGAATCGCAAATTTTATGCGAGATGCTAGTGTCAGAACATGCTCAATAATGATGAAAAAAATTTTTTGGTGAAAAAAATATTCAGGTTAAAAAATATTTTTCCCAATTTTGACCCATTATCAATTTGTTGATATCCATATTGTCTATATATATGGCTTAGTAACAGAGACCGACAGAGACAGCCGAACGGCTGTAAGCCGACTGATTGGAGCCGCCGGCTGATTGGAGCCGCCGGCTCCGAAATTTTTGCTGCTTAAAGCGGCTTGTAAATAGCCTCCGTTTTTGATAAAACTTCCTTAGTAATTTCATAAAATTATCGGAATTTCACTTTTTAAATTTTTTATAATTTGAGTAATTATTCATTAGTCGGCTGGCAGCCGGCTTTGAGCCGCCGCCAAAATTTGTTGGAGTCAACCGCCGCCGCCGTAAAATTTAATTGGCACAGGTCTCTGTTTAGTAATCGACTGAATTAATGACATAATTTATTCCAAATTTTTTGTTTAAATACATATCACAAAATAATTTAATACCTAATTAATGAATTTCCAAAGTAGGTATATATGTATTAAATTTACATCTAAACCTAGCATTATAATAAATTCAATGCCTATTTTTATAAAATGTTCAATATAAAAAATGTCAGCAAATATTTTTTCAGAAACAATATTGAAATTACACAACAGTTTTACATTCAATCACACTATTAACATTTTCTGTTCAACACCCCCTTTTTATGAGTAGTTACTCACGCCTCTGTTAGCTTTTGCTTTTGATTCTCTTTGCAGTGAGAAAAATCAATTTTTTTTTTTTAAAGCAGAAAGAAAAGTACTAGTAGATTGTCATTAAAATATGTTTGAATTTCTATTAACCAAATTAAGTTAACAACAAATAAACCTATTATTTGAAATACTTACATGGATAAATGTTTGAGTAGTTGATTTTTTATAAGAGAAACCATTTTTAAATATTTTCTTTTTTTATTATTGCAAATATTATTTGATTTGATGGATGAATCGTCGTTTTATTGTGGTTAAAGAAGAAACATTGAAATTTTTTTTTTTTTTGGTTGTTTATAATTTACACTTGATATTTATTTATGTTATTAACTTTTTAGGCGTTTTTTTTAATTTTGTATACATTTAACAAGGAAAAAAATGCAAGAAAAATAATCATTGGCTTTTATATTTCTTTTATTTATTTTGTATTTTTAAGTTGCTGTGTTGGTATTTTTGTTTTTTTTTTCTTTTACATTTAATTCACTAGATTTTTTTTACACTTGCTCGCACTCACTCACACACACTGGAACACACTTTCTTACACTAATATCAATAGCTTTTTTTTATTAGATTATTTTGCATTCAAGACATATTCTTTTGTATTTTCCTTAATTCCTTATCTCTAATAATTTGGTGGAAGTTTTATTTATAAGAATTTTTTCTAGCTTCTTATTACATTTGAAGCATATTTGTGTAAATAATAATTGTATTACACAAAGAAAAATTCTGCACAAGAACTTTTCTATTAGCTTTTTATTCACTGCTGCTGTTATCTATCCGTTACACGAACCGTTCTCTTCGAATTACTAAACACAATTGTTCTTTCTCTCTTGTTGCAAAAACAAGTTTCCAATTTGACAGCTGTTTTCAAGTGAATAGATAATGCAAGAACATAAACAAAAATATTAAAGAAAATAGCTAATAAAATACGAAAATATGTTGGAAATATTTAAATTTATTTTAATTATTATGAAATTTTATATTTTCAAGAGTTATTTGTTAAATAAAATGATTTATTTATAAATTAAATTATTATTAATAAATTATTGGCCACCGCCTGTTTAAAGTAAACGTCATTCTTTTATTTATGTTGACGTTTGCAATTCTTCCATAAATGAGCATCGTATAAAAGAAGAGAAAAAGAAAAAAGCTCAATAACCTACCGAGCTGAAGAAAACAAACTTTTTAGCAAACTTTTTTCATGTTTTGGCAAACTTTTTTCAGAGTTGTAAAAAAAGGTAGTATTTTGTAGCACGTGTCATTAAAACGTAAACAAAGGAATGACAAAAATATTGCTTTATTTGTGGACTCATTATCTGATCATTTTAAACGATATTTTAATTTTAACAAGTGGAATTAATTACGGAATGACCGTAGAATCAGATTTCGTGGTTGTCACTTGCGCCATTGTAGCAGACCACATGTTATTCAAACTTAAATTTAATCATCTATACTATTGCTTCGTAGCAGACTTTTGCTTCTAAAAACGAAAATGTTCGTTGAGCACCAATATAGAAAAAAGTTCTGAATAGAGGACAAAAATACCTATCAACTGATGTATCAATCATTTTTCCAAGTACTTTCATTCGGAAGTGATATTGCAGCAAACTTTTGAAAAATGGAAAAAATAAGTAAATTTTGTTTTTTTTTTCTAAAAATTAAAATATTCGTTGAGCACCAATACGGAAATGATCTCCAAATAGGGGACGAAAATACCTATTTATTGATGTATTGAACATTTTTCTAAGTACTTTCAGTCAGAAGTTATATTGCAGCAAACTTTTGAAAAGTAGAAAAATAAGTCAAAAGTTTTTTTGTTCTAAAAATTAAAATATTCGTTGAGCACCAACATGGAAATAATTTCTAAATAGGGCACAGAAATACCTATTTATTGATGTATTGAACATTTTTCTAAGTACTTTCAATCAGAAGTTATCACTTTTTTAATTTATATATACGTCGTCTTCTCACAATGTAACTATGTGTGTGCGCACATGTATAAGCATAGCTGCAAACCATACATAAAAAATGTAAACAAAAAATGAACAAAATATAGCATTATTCATTTAATCACAAACAGGTCATTCTAGGAGCTATTTTAATTTTAAAAACTGGAATTAATTACTGGATATTCCTAGTATCAGATTTCGTGGTTGTCACTTGCGCCATTTTAGTAGACCACGTGTTATTCAAATTTCAATTTAATCATCTACATTGTTGCTTCGTAGCAGATTTTTGCTCCTAAATCCAAAAGTATTCGTTGAGCACCAACATGGAAATAATTTCTGAATAGGGGACAAAAATACCTATCAACTGATGTATCAATCATTTTTCCAAGTACTTTCATTCGGAAGTGATATTGCAGCAAACTTTTGAAAAATGAAAAAATAAGTAAATTTTGTTTTTTTTTTCTAAAAATTAAAATATTCGTTGAGCACCAATACGGAAATGATCTCCAAATAGGGGACGAAAATACCTATTTATTGATGTATTGAACATTTTTCTAAGTACTTTCAGTCAGAAGTTATATTGCAGCAAACTTTTGAAAAGTAGAAAAATAAGTCAAAAGTTTTTTTGTTCTAAAAATTAAAATATTCGTTGAGCACCAACATGGAAATAATTTCTAAATAGGGCACAGAAATACCTATTTATTGATGTATTGAACATTTTTCTAAGTACTTTCAATCAGAAGTTATCACTTTTTTAATTTATATATACGTCGTCTTCTCACAATGTAACTATGTGTGTGCGCACATGTATAAGCATAGCTGCAAACCATACATAAAAAATGTAAACAAAAAATGAACAAAATATAGCATTATTCATTTAATCACAAACAGGTCATTCTAGGAGCTATTTTAATTTTAAAAACTGGAATTAATTACTGGATATTCCTAGTATCAGATTTCGTGGTTGTCACTTGCGCCATTTTAGTAGACCACGTGTTATTCAAATTTCAATTTAATCATCTACATTGTTGCTTCGTAGCAGATTTTTGCTCCTAAATCCAAAAGTATTCGTTGAGCACCAACATGGAAATAATTTCTGAATAGGGGACAAAAATACCTATCAACTGATGTATCAATCATTTTTCCAAGTACTTTCATTCGGAAGTGATATTGCAGCAAACTTTTGAAAAATGAAAAAATAAGTAAATTTTGTTTTTTTTTTCTAAAAATTAAAATATTCGTTGAGCACCAATACGGAAATGATCTCCAAATAGGGGACGAAAATACCTATTTATTGATGTATTGAACATTTTTCTAAGTACTTTCAGTCAGAAGTTATATTGCAGCAAACTTTTGAAAAGTAGAAAAATAAGTCAAAAGTTTTTTTGTTCTAAAAATTAAAATATTCGTTGAGCACCAACATGGAAATAATTTCTAAATAGGGCACAGAAATACCTATTTATTGATGTATTGAACATTTTTCTAAGTACTTTCAATCAGAAGTTATCACTTTTTTAATTTATATATACGTCGTCTTCTCACAATGTAACTATGTGTGTGCGCACATGTATAAGCATAGCTGCAAACCATACATAAAAAATGTAAACAAAAAATGAACAAAATATAGCATTATTCATTTAATCACAAACAGGTCATTCTAGGAGCTATTTTAATTTTAAAAACTGGAATTAATTACTGGATATTCCTAGTATCAGATTTCGTGGTTGTCACTTGCGCCATTTTAGTAGACCACGTGTTATTCAAATTTCAATTTAATCATCTACATTGTTGCTTCGTAGCAGATTTTTGCTCCTAAATCCAAAAGTATTCGTTGAGCACCAACATGGAAATAATTTCTGAATAGGGGACAAAAATACCTATCAACTGATGTATCAATCATTTTTCCAAGTACTTTCATTCGGAAGTGATATTGCAGCAAACTTTTGAAAAATGAAAAAATAAGTAAATTTTGTTTTTTTTTTCTAAAAATTAAAATATTCGTTGAGCACCAATACGGAAATGATCTCCAAATAGGGGACGAAAATACCTATTTATTGATGTATTGAACATTTTTCTAAGTACTTTCTGTCAGAAGTTATATTGCAGCAAACTTTTGAAAAGTAGAAAAATAAGTCAAAAGTTTTTTGTTCTAATAATTAAAATATTCGTTGAGCACCAACATGGAAATAATTTCTAAATAGGGCACAAAAATACCTATTTACTGATATATTGAACATTTTTCTAAGTACTTTCAGTCAGAATTGATATTGCAGCGAACTTTTGAAAAATGAAAAAAATAAGTAGTTTTTTTTTTTAATAAAAATATAACTTTCTAAAGTTTGAAAAAAATCGAATTAAATATACGCATTTCGGCAAACCGTATTGAAATGTATATACATAATATAGATATAGATATGAATATATTAATATATTTTTATATATATACACTAATTTATTTTAATTATTTTAATAAATTTTTTTTAATAGGTCGATAATAGCGTTCAAAGACAAAAGTGGCAATCTATGTAATGTATGGCAACATATTAAAGATATGTCAAAAAATGTATGTGGCAACACTCAGTCACATTTACAACATAAAATCACAGATTCCACGGAGTATGGCGGTGCTGCTGGTGAACATGTCTAAGACATGTAGGGAGTTATTTTGGTAAGTATTTGATGTATATAATAGAGTTGGGAATAATCGTTCTTTTTACAGATTATTAATTTTTGTTCAGGACAAATAAATGAACAAGTTTGTTCATTTTATTTCTGCGGTGTTTGAATGATTTATCTGTGAATATATTTGCAGATAGTGCACAAAACGAACAGATGACAACTCCTTTTGGAAACAAATTTTTCAGGATTTTAATAATGAAGAAAACAAAAAGGTAATATCATCAAATTCAATCAACTTAAATGCAATTTAAAAACGTTTTTCAAATTTTTAATTGTTCCATCTAGAACTGCTGCAATGGGCCAATCTACTTCCATACAACGGTGGCACTATATGGTGATGAAAACCGTATGTACCGCCAGTACGAATAGTGCAGCTGGTGGCGGTGGTTGCAGTGAAGAAGTAACAGTGAGTTTGTAGTTGGCGCCCGAAAATCCACATCTACAGGTAAATATAGCTTTTTTGTTTTTCTTAATTTTAAGATATTTGCTCCAAAATCAAATTTTTTATTTGTTTCAGTTTTGATGAACGTGTTGCAGCTCAATTAGTCTTTACTCCCATCTCCTGGATTCAAGGTCTTAGTTGTCGCAATTTTCGGGTGATGGCGTTACTGATTACTGACTGACTGACTGATTCATCATCGCACACCCCAAACGGTTAAAGTTAGAATCATGAAATTTTAACTGTGGGTTCCTCCCTCCCCAAAACGATCCGATAAGAAGGGATTTTTGGAAAATCGAATGTTAAGGGGATAAAAAAGGGTAAAAACGGTAACCTTATATCTTCAAAACTAATAAAGATAAAAAAAACTTAAAATTGCGTGTTACTCCATTTAAAAAATAAGCTGACAGGTGTTTCGTACTTTTTCGAAATTCGAACCTTTTAGGGGAGAAAACGGATATGTATCTTTTAAACTAATAAACAAATTTTAAATCGTATTATTTACTTATCACAAAATAAAAAATATGAGTTTGATACTTTTTGGAAATTCGAACTCTTAAGGGATAAAAATTGTGTTTATTTTTGGTACTTTTTTCATAAACTATGTTTTTCTACAAATTGATATAGACATATAAATTATTTATTTTTAGCTCCCACCACGATACAGACATTTATTTGAATAAAATTTTAACACCGCAATGGGGATAAAAACGGAAAATATATTTTTTTAACACTTTAAGCTAATTTTGATAAATTTTTAACATTGGTTCCTGGATTCATGCAAAAATTAACTAACAGAGTGCTATTTGGAACTCGACTGTCAAGCTGTATATTTGTCCAAATCCGGGTTAACAGTTTGGTACTTTTTTTAAAACTTATTTTTCTTGAGCACATTAACACAGATTTTAATCGTTTGAGGCATGTCTTTAGCATAAACAATTTTGGCAAAATGGAATATTTTTAAATTTCAAACTTGAGGGGTGTTCAAGGAGGAAAAGGGGATTTGGTACTTTTTTCCTAATGGTACTTTTTTAAATTATTTCACTTATCGACATTAAAGTTAGCTGATATGTATCCGAATGAAGTTAGAGTTAGGAGTATGGGATAATATTTAGGTACCAAAATGTGAGAACTGATCTATAGGTAATTTTTTTTTTTTTTTTTCTAATGGTACTTTTTGAATTTTCTTTAATAATGGGCCTAGAAACATGAAATTAAACATATATGGTAAAAAGTGAGTGAGAATTTTAAGGGGAGACTTTATCGCAGTTTTTCTTTATCAGAGTGGTACTTATGGTACTTTTTCTTTATTCTAATGGTACTTTTTGATTTTTTTTGTAATAATGGATATAGAAATACGAAATTAAGCATATATGGTAATAAGTGAGTGATGGGAGACTTTTTGGTACTTTTTCTTTATTCGAATGGTACTTTTTGTAATTTCTTCACCAATGATCCTATAAATTATTTCCATGTTGGTGCTCAACGAATATTTTAATTATTAGAACAAAAAACTTTTGACTTATTTTTCTACTTTTCAAAAGTTTGCTGCAATATAACTTCTGACTGAAAGTACTTAGAAAAATGTTCAATACATCAATAAATAGGTATTTTCGTCCCCTATTTGGAGATCATTTCCGTATTGGTGCTCAACGAATATTTTAATTTTTAGAAAAAAAAAACAAAATTTACTTATTTTTTCATTTTTCAAAAGTTTGCTGCAATATCACTTCCGAATGAAAGTACTTGGAAAAATGATTGATACATCAGTTGATAGGTATTTTTGTCCCCTATTCAGAAATTATTTCCATGTTGGTGCTCAACGAATACTTTTGGATTTAGGAGCAAAAATCTGCTACGAAGCAACAATGTAGATGATTAAATTGAAATTTGAATAACACGTGGTCTACTAAAATGGCGCAAGTGACAACCACGAAATCTGATACTAGGAATATCCAGTAATTAATTCCAGTTTTTAAAATTAAAATAGCTCCTAGAATGACCTGTTTGTGATTAAATGAATAATGCTATATTTTGTTCATTTTTTGTTTACATTTTTTATGTATGGTTTGCAGCTATGCTTATACATGTGCGCACACACATAGTTACATTGTGAGAAGACGACGTATATATAAATTAAAAAAGTGATAACTTCTGATTGAAAGTACTTAGAAAAATGTTCAATACATCAATAAATAGGTATTTCTGTGCCCTATTTAGAAATTATTTCCATGTTGGTGCTCAACGAATATTTTAATTTTTAGAACAAAAAAACTTTTGACTTATTTTTCTACTTTTCAAAAGTTTGCTGCAATATAACTTCTGACTGAAAGTACTTAGAAAAATGTTCAATACATCAATAAATAGGTATTTTCGTCCCCTATTTGGAGATCATTTCCGTATTGGTGCTCAACGAATATTTTAATTTTTAGAAAAAAAAAACAAAATTTACTTATTTTTTCATTTTTCAAAAGTTTGCTGCAATATCACTTCCGAATGAAAGTACTTGGAAAAATGATTGATACATCAGTTGATAGGTATTTTTGTCCCCTATTCAGAAATTATTTCCATGTTGGTGCTCAACGAATACTTTTGGATTTAGGAGCAAAAATCTGCTACGAAGCAACAATGTAGATGATTAAATTGAAATTTGAATAACACGTGGTCTACTAAAATGGCGCAAGTGACAACCACGAAATCTGATACTAGGAATATCCAGTAATTAATTCCAGTTTTTAAAATTAAAATAGCTCCTAGAATGACCTGTTTGTGATTAAATGAATAATGCTATATTTTGTTCATTTTTTGTTTACATTTTTTATGTATGGTTTGCAGCTATGCTTATACATGTGCGCACACACATAGTTACATTGTGAGAAGACGACGTATATATAAATTAAAAAAGTGATAACTTCTGATTGAAAGTACTTAGAAAAATGTTCAATACATCAATAAATAGGTATTTCTGTGCCCTATTTAGAAATTATTTCCATGTTGGTGCTCAACGAATATTTTAATTTTTAGAACAAAAAAACTTTTGACTTATTTTTCTACTTTTCAAAAGTTTGCTGCAATATAACTTCTGACTGAAAGTACTTAGAAAAATGTTCAATACATCAATAAATAGGTATTTTCGTCCCCTATTTGGAGATCATTTCCGTATTGGTGCTCAACGAATATTTTAATTTTTAGAAAAAAAAAACAAAATTTACTTATTTTTTCATTTTTCAAAAGTTTGCTGCAATATCACTTCCGAATGAAAGTACTTGGAAAAATGATTGATACATCAGTTGATAGGTATTTTTGTCCCCTATTCAGAAATTATTTCCATGTTGGTGCTCAACGAATACTTTTGGATTTAGGAGCAAAAATCTGCTACGAAGCAACAATGTAGATGATTAAATTGAAATTTGAATAACACGTGGTCTACTAAAATGGCGCAAGTGACAACCACGAAATCTGATACTAGGAATATCCAGTAATTAATTCCAGTTTTTAAAATTAAAATAGCTCCTAGAATGACCTGTTTGTGATTAAATGAATAATGCTATATTTTGTTCATTTTTTGTTTACATTTTTTATGTATGGTTTGCAGCTATGCTTATACATGTGCGCACACACATAGTTACATTGTGAGAAGACGACGTATATATAAATTAAAAAAGTGATAACTTCTGATTGAAAGTACTTAGAAAAATGTTCAATACATCAATAAATAGGTATTTCTGTGCCCTATTTAGAAATTATTTCCATGTTGGTGCTCAACGAATATTTTAATTTTTAGAACAAAAAAACTTTTGACTTATTTTTCTACTTTTCAAAAGTTTGCTGCAATATAACTTCTGACTGAAAGTACTTAGAAAAATGTTCAATACATCAATAAATAGGTATTTTCGTCCCCTATTTGGAGATCATTTCCGTATTGGTGCTCAACGAATATTTTAATTTTTAGAAAAAAAAAACAAAATTTACTTATTTTTTCATTTTTCAAAAGTTTGCTGCAATATCACTTCCGAATGAAAGTACTTGGAAAAATGATTGATACATCAGTTGATAGGTATTTTTGTCCCCTATTCAGAAATTATTTCCATGTTGGTGCTCAACGAATACTTTTGGATTTAGGAGCAAAAATCTGCTACGAAGCAACAATGTAGATGATTAAATTGAAATTTGAATAACACGTGGTCTACTAAAATGGCGCAAGTGACAACCACGAAATCTGATACTAGGAATATCCAGTAATTAATTCCAGTTTTTAAAATTAAAATAGCTCCTAGAATGACCTGTTTGTGATTAAATGAATAATGCTATATTTTGTTCATTTTTTGTTTACATTTTTTATGTATGGTTTGCAGCTATGCTTATACATGTGCGCACACACATAGTTACATTGTGAGAAGACGACGTATATATAAATTAAAAAAGTGATAACTTCTGATTGAAAGTA
This sequence comes from Calliphora vomitoria, assembly GCA_942486065.2. Taxonomy (NCBI): domain Eukaryota; kingdom Metazoa; phylum Arthropoda; class Insecta; order Diptera; family Calliphoridae; genus Calliphora; species Calliphora vomitoria. Next base: position 116,299,145 of record OW818030.2, on the reverse strand, counting down.
CTTAGAAAAATGTTCAATACATCAATAAATAGGTATTTCTGTGCCCTATTTAGAAATTATTTCCATGTTGGTGCTCAACGAATATTTTAATTTTTAGAACAAAAAAACTTTTGACTTATTTTTCTACTTTTCAAAAGTTTGCTGCAATATAACTTCTGACTGAAAGTACTTAGAAAAATGTTCAATACATCAATAAATAGGTATTTTCGTCCCCTATTTGGAGATCATTTCCGTATTGGTGCTCAACGAATATTTTAATTTTTAGAAAAAAAAAACAAAATTTACTTATTTTTTCATTTTTCAAAAGTTTGCTGCAATATCACTTCCGAATGAAAGTACTTGGAAAAATGATTGATACATCAATAAATAGGCATTTTTGTCCCCTATTCGGAAATTATTTCCATATTGGTGCTCAACGAATATTTTAATTTTTAGAACAAAAAAACTTTTTACTAATTTTTCTACTTGTCAAAAGTTTGCTGCGGTATAACTTCTGACTGAAAGTACTTAGAAAAATGTTCGATACATCAATAAATAGGTATTTTTGTCCCCTATCCGGAGATCATTTCCATTTTGGTGCTCAACGAATATTTTAATTCTTAGGAAAAAAAAAACAAAATTTACTTATTTTTTTACTTTTCAAAAGTTTGCTGCAATATCACTTCTGACTGAAAGTACTTGGAAAAATGATTGAGACATCAGTAGATAGGTATTTTTGTCCTCTATTCAGAAAATGTTTCCATAATGGTGCTCAACGAATATTTTTGATTCTAGGAGCAAAAGTCTGCTACGAAGCAACAATGTAGATGATTAAATTGAAATTTGAATAACTCGTGGTCTACTAAAATGGCGCAAGTTACAACCACGAAATCTGATTCTACGGTCATTTAGTAATTTATTCCAGTTTTTTGAATTAAAATATCTTTTAAAATGACCAGCTAATGATTCCACAAATATAGCAATATTTTTGTCATTCTTTTGTTTACATTTTTTTCTAATGTTTACATAAAAAGTACTTTTTTTGCAACTCTGTAAAAAAAGTTTGCCAAAAAGGCCTGTTTGTTTTCTTCAGCTGCGTCAATAACCTTTATTTTATGCTGACATTTATTTGTTTTATTTTGTTTAGGTGTTTTATTGTTATTTTATTTATTTTTGTTACTCCTAACTAAAACCAGTGCTGTATGATTTTGGAGGGTGAATTTGTCCATTTTTTAAATTATATACAATAATATCTTGTTTAATGAACCTAATAACAAGTAAACGAATTCTGTTCGAAATTTTATAATATTTTCGACATTGTTCTAAATTTTCATTCAAAAAATTACGTCAAATGCTCGAAAATTGTAACAAATCTAACACTTCAGAATTTTACAAACATACCGAATAGCTAATTTGCTGGAATTCAAGTTGAAAACAAGTGTAATTCCAGTCTTGAGTCAATTGTCAAGAAATTGAGTTATAGTTTTATTACACTTTATAGCAATAGCATTCTCCAGTAAAAAGGAAACATAAATTCAAGCAATATATTTTTTTTAAACTTGAAAAATATTTGAAAAAATTTAATATTTTTCAAGTTTAAAACATAATTATATAAGTCTAATTCCTAGAAAATGTTCAAGTGCTTGAATACTTAAAAAAAAAATATTGTAAGCTTCAAGGCATATATTTAATTATTTAACTTTTAAATGAACATAAGATTAACGATATCTCTAATACAACCAAATTTAATATGCAATATCCGAAATTTAGAGTACCATAACTCGAAAATTAAGCAGCAGTGATAAATATAATATATACCACTATATCCGGCATAATTACCTGAATATATAGTAAGAATTTGGTTTATATCTGGAGTGGCTCACAAATTGAGATCTCTCTTAACAAAAAACAACGACTTTATTACTATTTTTGGGAGTTTACAGAATCAGTCCCGTTTTCTAAACATCTCATACAAAAATTATATTGATTGAAAGTATGTATAACGTAAAATGATAACCAGAAATTGAGAAAATGAGGCTCAGAAAAGTTTTTTTCATGTTTTACATGGTCAATTTCTCTCCGTGTACTAATTGACGTCCTTGCATTCGATTAACATAAACAATTGCCAAATATTACAACCCTGTTAGAATATTGCAAACAACAAAATAACAAAGAGAACGCAGCAAACATTTAAGAGAAAAATTAGATACATCTGTCAAATAACGGAAAAAGCAAAAGAAAAAAAGACGAAAAGATTTTTTTTTTTGGTAAAACAAATTTGAAAAATTAATTTTTTACAAAGAATTTTCCAAAAATATTTGATAAAAACGGGAAAATAACATGTCCCAAACCCCAGATGAATTGGTGCAAAGTGTTTGTGAAGTAACTGGAACGAATGAGGCAGAAGCTAAGCATTTGTTGGCAGCATGCAACAATGATGTCGAAGCTGCTGTAGCATTATTTTTTGAAGGTGGTGGAGTCGCCACAGCCACAGAAGATGCTGAGGCAAATTTGCCCATAATAGACGATGATGATGGTGTAAGGGCCCCTATAGCACCCATACGAGAACAATTGATAGGACCCGAAGATGATAATTTCTATGCTGCCGCACCACCACCACCAACTGGACGCTTGGCACGTAGTGCTAGCAGACGTGTGAAGGTATGTCCTCTGAGAGATTTTGCTCGAGAAGGCGCTTTAATGGAAGAACAACTGCAGGCTTCGGGTAGCTATGTGGCTTTGAATAATTTATATGAAACAGCCTCGAATAGTCGTGCCAGTACAAGACGAACTCGTGCTGCTGATATGGTAACAACAGCTCAAGCGACCGAGACTAAGAAAAGCCGTTTGGAAGATTTATTTCGTCCACCGACAGATATAGCGTATGCTGGCAGCTTTCAGGCGGCACGTTCGCGAGCTGAGGCCTTGAAGCAGTGGCTGCTGGTGAATGTGCAGAGCGATACTTTTGATTCGCAGCTGTTGAATCGTGATGTTTGGCCAGACAAGGCGTTGCGGAAACTGATGAAAAGACAATTTCTGTTATGGCAGGTAGGTAAAGTTCATAAAAAAGTTTAAAAGATAAGGAACTTTCTGTTAATGCTGAAAGTTTGTTTTCGTGTACTATTTGAAAAATCGATTCACTCAAACACGTGAGTAAATTTTGTAAGTAAAATAATTTTTTAGGCTTTTAAACCGTATCCTTTTTATTATTATTTGTTTATTAACTTTAAAAATACTGCACCTAACACATAACTACACTTTTATTTCAGGTTGACGCTGATTCTTCCGAAGGTCGTCGTTTTGTGGCCTTTTACCACTGTGCCAAGTTGCCGTATCTGTGTGTCATTGATCCTCGCACCGGTGAGGAGATTTGGAAAAGTCCAAATCCCACACAATCTACAATACTCAATGATTTAAAGCAATTTCTCATCGATCACAAGGACTTCAGTCAGGAATTGGAAGACGATATGGGCCCCTCAACGTCTACCAAACGTGCGGCAACTGCCATTTGTCTAGACAGTGACGGCGATGAAGCTAGCAAATTCAATATCGAAGATGATGAGGGCAATTCGAATGCCAGTAGTTCTTCCCAGTCGCAAAAGGCTAATCCCAAGAAACGAAGTAAAATTATGGAGTTGTCCGAAGAGGAACAAATTGCTTTGGCCATACGCAATTCAATGCAAGAAAATGATAAGGCAGCCGCAAAAAATCGCAAATCGAATGGAACTGCCGCTAATGCGGAGGCAGTCGATGATGATGCGGCCAGTGAATGTGGCAGTGTTGAGGAATTCGTCGAGGATGACATCAAAAGTGCCTGTGAACGCACATCTTATGAAGAACAATTGGGTTTGAATAAGGACGAACTCACTATGATTAAACTAAGACTTATCAATGGCGAGGGCGCCGATGAAGTTGTCCAATTGCGTTGGCCTTCCGATACGAAATTGGAAGTGTTGCGCTCTTATATTTCACAATGTCATTCTCATATTCCAAAATGTGGCTACAAGTTAATTTGTGCTTTTCCACGTAAAACTCTTGAAACTGAAAATAATGACAGTACATTAAAGGAGTACGGTTTACATCCCTCTGCCAATTTACACATCACTTTAGATGACTAAATATAAACACTCACTCACTCATCCATTATTAATCTTTGTCACTATCATTGTTTTCTATTAGTTTTTTTTTGAGTCTCACGGACGATAGACTCGTCTTCAGACTTTTGTTTATTTTCCTATTCATTTTTTTCTTCTTTTTAATACTTGTCTAATTTTAATTATTTTCTATATATATTTGTCTTATTTTTTAGTATTTTTCTTTCCTTTGTGTATGTTTATAATGGTTTGCCTCCCATATAGGTAAATGGGAGGGGACATAATTTATTGTAGATGTTCACTTTGATATACATACAACATATTATTATAATTATTAAAACAAAAGTAAAACAAAAACAAAATAAACATTTAATTAAGTCCATGTTAAGGTATAATTCCAAACATTAATACGTTATATTGCGTTTTATTTCATGTTCATATATTTTGATCGAAAACTTTTGACCGATTGAACCTATTTGGTTATTACTATATCAATTAGCAATTACTATTTATGACAAAATTCCAGCTTCACAAGAACCTATATTATTTTAATTGTTTTAAACGTTGGATTAAATATTGTTCTAATTATACCAGAGACCGACTGTTTTATTGCATAAAACTCATAACTTACGACCATTATAAAATAAATCAAATTTCATAAATTATCTCCCCTCTTCTGTAACTCGAAACCGAATAAAGAATCCACATGATTTACTCGATTTCTTTGGAGTAAACAAACCAGTCTCAATGTAGAAAATCGTGCGATTTGCAGAACATAAATTTTTCGACTATTCCTTTTTGAAAATCGCTCGTTATTGAAATCTCTCGATTTACATAATAGAGGGGTATATTTGACTTTTATGTTATTGCTGAGTGTTATTTGTGTTTTCATAAATATTTTTTACTAATACATTCTCGCCACTTAGGTTTTTGACAACTGAGTTAGGTCCATAGAGAAATAAAAATAGAGTGTCAAAGACCTAACTCAGTTGTCAAAAACCTAAGTGCTAAGAACGAGACATTCCGATTTGACAACATACTTGTGTTACCCTATGGCTGAGAATGTATTTTTATACAAAAACAACACTCGTATGTGTGATTATTTTAAGTAAAATTTTTGTTTGAGTTTTTTTCTAGTTTCCGCTCTTGTTGTTTCCGATCTATGTGTATTTATCTATGGCTAAAAATACCAAAATAATTCTATTACCTAGCAATTATTTTGAGTAATATTTTTCTTTGAGTTTTTTTCTAGCTTCCGTTCTATGTGTATCAACTTTCCAAAGCACCCCAATAACTTACATCAATATATCCACTATAGTCCTGGTTCGATTGCTATTTATATTTGGGAAAATCTGCCCACAAATGGCTGATATATCAAAAGCAGATGGAGCTGTAAAAATCGTTTTTGCACAGTGAAAACACAAAGACGTCGTTGTTCTGTCAGTAAGTTGAATCTCAGCTGAAATTTACTATTGAAGAAATAGACCATACATTTTTATACCCTTCACTTTCGTGAGAAGGGTATATATAAATTTGTCATTCCGTTTGTAATTTCCACAATATAATTTTCCGACACTATAAAGTATATATATTCTGAATCCTTATAGATAGCGGAGTCGATTTAGCCATGTCCGTCTGTCTGTTGAAATCAATTTTCTGAAGACCCCAGATATCTTTGGAATCCATATCCTCAATAATTTTGTCAGACATGCTTTCGAAAAGTTTCCTATTTAAAATCAGCAAAATCCGTCCATAAATAACGGAGATATGAGCAAAAATCCGAGACAACTTCTATTTTTGGCCTATTTTTTTTTATCTATATCTCGATTACTAAGTCATAAATATAGACAATATGGATATCTAATGATAGATATTTCAAAGTCCATTGCAACGATGTATATAAGGCTATACAAAGTTGGACCTACAATGAGTAAAAATCGGGAAAAATATTTTATAACCCGAATTTTTTGTCACAAAAAACTTTCTTTTGTCATAAATTTTTTCACTAATAACTTAAAAAAAAATAATTCAGTTTGTGTATTGCAGCGTTGGACAAAATAAAGTGTTTTTTTTTTTGTGAACATAATTTTGTATGTTTCTTAAAATATTTTGTAAGACATTATAGGTAAGTAATTGTAAAGATTATGTTAATACAAAATAAGTTAAAATTTGTATGTAAAAACTCTCTAAATTGCCAAAAAATTTACATTTCCTCACACATCTCCATAGGACACAAAAATGAAGCCGTTGTCGAAAACTGTTAAGGATCTGTTAGTAAAAGACAGGGAAAATGGAATGAAATACAAAGATTTGTCCAAAAAATATAAAATATCCATATCAGGAGCAAGAAAAATATTCGAGCTCTATAAGATTAGAAAATCAAATGAAAGTTTAAAAAAAGTGTCTGGGAGAAAGCTCAAGACAACAAAGCGAGATGATGATCAAGGAAGAATTAAATTTAAGTATTTCATCACGTACTATACGGAGAAGGCTCAACCAGAGCGGTCTGAAAAGTTCTTATGCAAAGAAAAAACCATTACTACGAGCCGCAAATATAAGAAAGCGTTTGGCCTTTGCTAGAAAATATGTAAATATGCCAGAATCATTTTGGAATCGAGTGATTTGGTCAGACGAATCGAAATATGAGCTAAAAAATGCAAAACGTGCTAAAAGAGTATGGTGTGAGCCTTCACAAAGACTTAAATCTAAACATATTGCACATACTGTAAAACATGGTGGAGGAAGTCTTATGGTGTGGGGCTGCTTTTCTTCCTCTGGGGTTGGTCGACTAGTCAGAATAGACACAAAAATGACTGGTGAGCATTATGTTAGCATTTAGCAAGAAAATCTTAACAGTAGTGCTATGGAAATGGGCTTGGGGGACTTTATCTTCCAACAGGATAATGACCCCAAACATACGAGCAAGGTCGCAAAGACATATTTTCAAGAAAACGATATCGAAATACTGGAATGGCCGGCTCAAAGCCCCGATCTGAACCCCATAGAACATCTGTGGACAATACTAGATGACAAAATTCCAATGGAATCTCGAACTAACCTTCAATCATTTTGGGAAAAAATGCAAGCCGAATGGAGAGAGATTCCTGTAAAAATTTTGAAAAACTTGACTTCAAGTATACCTAAAAGACTTCGGGAGGTCATAGTTAATAAGGGGGGAACTACTAAGTACTGATGAATATGTTGTTCCGTCATATTTCTACGGTTATCATCCAATATTTTGCTTTTACACTTTGTTTTGTCCAACCCTGTACAAGGAGTTGTTTAATTAATGTTATTTTGTAGAAAAAGTTTAATTTTAATATATAAGTTTTATTGTTTTTTATATTGCAATGTAAACTAAATAAATGAATTCAATTAATTTTTTAGCATTGAATGTGAATTTGATCCTTTTTTATCTGATGAAATATAACAAAGGTATTTTTGCACTCTATTTTGTCCAACAGTGTAGCTCTCTTACTTGTTTTATTAGTGGACATTCATATCTACCATGTGACCAACATTTTGGTGTAATTGGAAAAAAAATTATTCAAAGAAATTTACTTTCCAGAAAACTGGCTCGAAATTATTCACGATAATACGAATGAGTGCAAGTGATTTTGTCTCTTTCAAATAGGTGGAGTAAAATATAACCAATATAAACATAAAAATGTCGATTAGTAGCACCAAGATGGAGTGGTTGAAAGTTCAGTGGCTAAGATTTCATAAAATCGATTAATTTTAAATTTTTTACAAGTATTCTTAAAATAAGGATGTCATCTTTAATGCAGCCATTGTTAAAAAAAAGGCAGTCAGTGATCATAATACAACTAGATACATTGGAAAATCCGACCATAGCTAAACAAATAAGAGAGCTATATTCGGCTGTGCGGAATCTTTATACCCTTCACCAAATTATACTTTAAAATACAAATTTAAAATATTTTTAGGTAAAAAAAATTAATTTTTTTTTTTATTTTTTTTTCAAAATTAATTTTTTTTTTTTTCGAAATTGTTTTTTTTTAATTTTTTCCATAAATTAAAAACAAAAAAAAAAAATTAATTTATTAGTGAAAAAAAATTTACGACAAAAAATTTTTTTTTTGTAAAAAAAAATCCGGGTTAAAAAATATTTCTCCCGATTTTGATACATTGTAGGTTACTATAGCCTCATATACATCGTTGCAATGGACTTTGAAATATCTATCATTAGATATCCATATTGTCCCGGTTTTTTATTCTCATTTTAAATAGCAACGAGCCGGAAAAATTCCCGATATATTGATTTATCAATCATTTCTGTAAGTTATTTGGAGACTACGGAAAGTTGATTTCAACATACATACGGACAACACATATATCGACTTCGCTATCTATAACGATCCAGAATGTGGGGTCACAAATGGAAAAGGTATAAAAAGAAAAAGGAACTTCTTGAGATGATGCACTTTATCCCGCCCGTTCATCACACTTTTTATAACAACCTGAATTGCTTCAACAGTGTCAGGGATGAGGTATATTTTAATGAGACAGATGTCGAATTGCATCTCGATTTTAATATACAGTGTCGGACAAAGTCGGTGATCCAACCTTCATTGTTAATACATGCGGTGGCAGTCCGGCTGGTTTCAATGAATTCAAAAATTTAGTACGATAATCGACGGCTTGTTCTTCGTTCATTACTGTGTCAATCGATTTGTATTTTATTGTTTCGCCAGGCAGTTTCAATTGTATTTGCTTACTGAGCTTGTTAACATCATAATTTGTTGGTGCCATAATTGTATGTTCCCACAGCCAATCCGAATTTTTGTAGTTGGTTGTAAGACTTGGGAATACCTTATCGACAACGGCTTCAATATTCATTTGCATTTGGCAGAAGTTCGGGAACGAAATCTAATTTGTGACCCGATGTCCAACAATTGTTTTGAGAAGGTTTCGGCAGAAGGGTTTTGCAGCAAATGCAGACACATGTTCGTTCATAGCGTTCGGCTTCTGTAGCTTCATTTCCAGTGAAATAAATTTAAAGGAACTTCGCATCATCATTGGAAAACGCGAGCAATGATTCAATTCTGTGGTACATTTGACCTTGAACTTTAAAGATGGGCAAGAATCCGACGTCATTTGAATTTCATTATTTTGCAACGCTATTCCGTCCACAGACCGAAAATCTGACTTTTCAGTGTTACTCGCTAGGCTTTTCTGAAGATTCCGTGAAAATTTTATCAAAATCGGTCAAGCCGTTTTTGATTCTATACGGAACATACATACAAACATCCATTTTGTATATAAAATGTATATAAAATTCGGCACAGCCAAATGTATAACTCTTACTTGTTTTAATTGCGTATTAATTCATAGGCTTAATTCTCTAGTACTTCAAACGTATCGAATTCATTCCTCTGAGAATTCATTCTTTATAGATTTAATTTCTTATTGAATCTTTTAAATTTTCTTTAATTCAAATCCATTACAATTATCTTAATAACGTTTATTGAATGATTCAATTTGTGTTCAATTAAAATCTGTTACAAAAGGCTCAAGACAATTTTTTCAATTAGTTTTGTAATAGGAAAACAGTAACGGAATTGTCGATTATTTCGGTAACGATAATTGTCGGTAATTCTATTTTAGCTGAATAAAGATAACTGTAGTCAAGCGAAAATGGCATTGAAATACGGCAACATTCTTTCAAATTTTCAATAGTTCAACCTTAATCAAAAGAAAAGGATTATTTATTTTTATATTTAAAATATATTAATTTATTTTTAATAATTCCAACATTTAAATAAAATATATTAAATATATACAGGATTCATTCTTTAAAAATAAAATTCTTTCAAATTTTCAATAGTTCGTTTGATTTGTTTGTTGGTACATTTTGGGGGAAACGCCTCATAATTCAGTTCCAATTTAGGATTTTTCTCGTTTTACTTAAATCTAAATACTTATCTATAAAGTAAGTATATAAATACAGTATATAGAATATATTTATATATATATATATAGTATAATATGTATGTAAGTATGTATAAAAAATAATCTAAAATTTAGCTTACAAGCTATTAAAATTGTTTTTTTTTCTGTTTTTCAGTAAGAATCTAATAATAAAGACATTTTATGTAAAAACAAAATAAAATGTTTCTAGGAAGTTCTTTGTTTTTTTAGGAGATAATTTCAAATGGAGGGTGTATTGTTTTGGTTTTCTTCAATTGAGCACATGGACAGTTTAAAAAAACTTTTTTAGTTAAGGTTTTTATAGATTAGTTGTTCATTTTTTAAAAAGGTTTTGAAAAACCTTTGCATAAAGGAAGACTTACTTAAAATGAGTGTAAAAAAAAGAGTACAAAAAGAAAAACTTTAAGACTTAGTATCTAAAAAGAAATTTAAAGTAACCAGACTAATGCAACCCAAAGCCCACATTAAAATAAAAGCCAACCAGTATATACTGCGGAAGGGACTTTGGAAATCATTGACCACACCACTGCCCAACAGTTCACGGCAAGTATTGCGTGCATAATATACCAAAGCTATGGGTATTATGTATTGTATTCCTGCTCCTGCATAACTACCCGTAAAGGCTACCAAACTTGTTAAATTCTCCGTAAAGTAAGTGATGGCAAATGGTGGCACTATCGCCATTAAAGGGAATAAAATGCGTCTTACAAAGAAGTTGTATGACTCATAACGTGTCATATCTAAGAATAAAGTTTGCAAATTATTACGCAATGTTATGGCTATAATGGGGAAACTGGCCGATAGTGTAAATACTGGAAACAGAGCCAAAAAATAGTCTATCACCACCAATAATTCAGCCTTAAAACTATGATCATCTGTTTGATCTGGTATGAAATTCAATGTATACAAATCCTGTAAACGTTCAAACGCAAAGATGCCAGTCATAGCCAGCAATATGTAAAATAAACAGATGACTATATAATCAGCACACAATATGCGGCTCACGGCCAGTTTATCACGTATGGGTGCCAACAGACTAGGCAGCGAATGATGACACATAAAGGAATAAACACAAGCACCAAACAAAGCGGGCACCCCATAAATATTCATAGATACGGGATGACCTTTGGCTCCATCGGTTATAAGCAATTTCAATGCAATAGAGATCATGAATATGAAAGCTGTAATTGTATAAAATATATATCATATTAGATAACTATAACAATAGAATGCAGCTTTGATGCATATTGCTCCTACTTACCACACCATCTAAATACGACGGTAATGATTTGTAAATATTTTGTTTTTTGTATACTAAATGCCACAAATGGTCCAAAGATAATGGTAAATCCTATCAAAAATAAACGATACACTTCCAGACGTGTAAGATTATGAGTGTGCCAACACTGTCTTATGTCATCATCGGTGTCATTACTGTTCGCTCCCAAATGTAATGCCTCAATATTGAGATCTAGATCATCGGTCAAATTGGTGGAATTTTGATGATCACTGAAAAGGGAGAGAGAGAGGGAATTATTTTATATTGATTGAGAAATAACTAAAATCGAACCATTTTAAATCTAAGTTATCTTCAAAAATACATGACTAATAGCAAGTAGGAGAGCTATATTCGGCTGTGCCGAATCTTATATTCACTTTACCAAATTAAAAAAAAGTAAACATTTTAAATATTTTTAGTTATACAAAAAATTTTTTTTTTAATTGAGAAAACTAATTTTTTTTTTTAATTTATTAATGAATTTTTTTTTTAAATTTATTTTTTAATTTAAAAAAAAATGTTTTCTTAAATTTATTTGTGAAAAAATATTTTTCTCGATTTTGACCCATTGTAGGTCCGACTTGACCCATTGTAGGTCCGACCTTATATACGCTAAGGTCATAGTAAGTCGGTTTCTGAAATATCCAGATATTGATCAAAAATAGTTAAAAAATCGAGGTTGTCCTGGTATTTTTCCTATATCTTAGCTATTTGTGGGCCGATTTTCTCGATTCTAAATGGCAACCGCACCGGGTTTATAGCAAATATATCGATGAATGAATCACGGAAAAACTTTGGCTTTATTTTCCACATAAATACAAAAAAATTTTTCCTATAATGTTTCGTGCGATCAATACTCAAATTTATAGTAAACGGGTGCGATCTGCCTGATAGTCGTGTGTTCTGAATGAAAACGCGTGTATTAGGTATAAGACTACTTATGTCTGCTGAATAAGGATAAGCAGCCCACATTTCGACGATATTCTCAAGTATCATTAAACCGGTTAACAGTTTCATCCCCTATAAGATCCGCCGCCCTTCTTTAAACCAGGTGCTGCAGCTCTAGATTACACCTTGCAGCTACGGGGCATAACGTATGCGGAATGAAATTGCAACAAAACGGAAAACGCTATATTTGTTTCCAACTTTAAAACAAATAATGTATAAAACCAAACAAAATAGCCCATTGTATTGATTTAATGTAAGCAAAAAATGTATTAAATTCATCTACTTTTGTGGCAGTTATGAAGAAATTTATATACAGGTGTTGAAAATACCGATGTTTGCACTTTTCTGAGCTACTATTTGAGTTTCGTAGTCTTATTTTTCTCGTTTTTTTTTTAATAATCTACAAAAACTCTTCTATTTAAAAAGGTCCAAAAACTCTCAAATTATTTTTAATTTAAAAAAATTGGGAAATTGTTTCACTTTAGAAAGTCTGGAATTTGCACGGTGTTGGAAAACACTATAATAATCAGGGCGTGACAGTTGGATGATGGAACAGTTAAGAAGAACTTTCTTTTTTAAAAAATAATCTCTGATGTTTCTTTTTATGAAATGATTAATTTTGTGTACACATTTCATAATATATTAATTAGAATTGATGGTCAAATCAAATTCCAAATAAGTCAAAATTTTCAATTTACATCTGATCGATTAAGATCCATATATATTTTTTTAGAAAAAATATTATGTTCTACTTTGCACATCTTATCAATAATAGGTTTATTTACTTCCAAAAAAAGTCCACTGTGAGACTTAATGTAAAATATAACAAAATGTTCCCGATGAAAATAGATAAAATATGGAAAAAATTGGAAATGTTTTTTCTAGGTAGTTCTTTTTTTGTTAACATTTTGAAATAACTAATAGCCAGATATTCAAATGGGGTTTTAAAGTATTAAGGCAAAACATAACGTAATTCAAAATATGTCCTAAAACACTAATAGCTCATGTACTTTTTCTTTGGCCATGTGGGAACTATATTCCATTTTTTTGACGAATGAAGGTATAGGTCCGACAACGTCTCAAGAAGATTAAACATCTAAAAGTTTCCTTTGCTACATCAAATATTTGATGACTCCAAAGGACGTCTCACTCTTGTATCTAGAATAAAAACGTTAGCTGACTCCCATACGAAGACATGATTGTGATGAAGTCTAAAGTCGTTTGTATATCAAAAGGCAACACTGCGTTTTGAGTGCGTTGAAATAAACTCGGTTAAATTCATCCCATTTGGTGATTGTTGTCATGATTTATCGAGTTATACATATTCATTCTAGATAGCTTAAACTCAGAGTGACAAATTTTTTGTCATTCGCGAAAAATAAATTGGATTTAAAGTGATTGTTTATAAATCGTTCATGAATATTAATAAAAGGGAAGGAAAAAGAACAGAGCCCTGGGGGACTCCGGAGTTCAATACGAGATCATGCCAAGCCCGCTCAAATGCTTTCGATATATCGAGTGCAATTACTTTCCACTCTCTAATGCTTTGTATTGATTGACACCACTGTTCTGAAAGAAGGGCCACAGTTGAACGACTAATGCGAAAGCCATATTGTCTGTAATTCAGAAGTCTACTCGATTCTAAATAATAGAAAAGGTGACAGTTTAACATGCTCTCCATAACCTTCGAGAGCGCAGAACAAATTGCAATTGGGCGATAATTATTCGGATTAGGGGATTGACTGGACGTTGGCAACAATGGGAAAAAATTCCAGAATATGAAAGGTAGAAAAGGCATAGATGACAACTAGATAGGTTACTGAGAGCCAAAAACCTATGTCTGTTATCAAAAACCTAATTCATGAGAAAGTATTTCATGTATTTTGTTATTGTATCACTCGTATGTGTGAAAAGAGAGTAATTTTTTCCATTGATATTTCTCTCTCCTTATATTCTATGCCTTTATTCTATGAGAAAAGGTTCCTAAATGAACGAGCCAGACATTGTTTAGTACAAGTGCTGGAATACAATCCCTACCAGGGGATTTGTTCCCGTTTGAGTCCGGATAGAATTTTCATGACTGCCCGAGTTCTGAAGAATATTTTAGGCATAGTACAAGTGAGATTATATACACATTTTTATATAAACATTTTCTATTTGTATTACAGAATTTTGTAATTGTATTTCAATAATTATATACTGATTTTTATAAACGAAATATTAATGGTCATTTCTCAAATATAATTAACTAGTCAGAGCCGAATCTTGTATACCATTCACCAAGATGATATGGGTAGATATGACCATTGTACATCGATTTCTTGGAAAAAGTGAAAATTTAAAAATTTTGAGTTGACTCTCTTTAGAGGAACAAGTGCGATATGGATGTACCAATCATGTTTGTTATTTGGCTTCGGAAAATTTATTTCGGCAGTCGTACGGACATCGGATTATCGAGTACGAATATTTAGCTGGGTCTTAGATAAATATTTCTTAGTGTTACACACGGAATGACAAATTTTATAAGTTTAACATGGAAGTCAAAAAAGTTTATAAATCAACCTAAAAGATAGGTGTATATTAATTTTGTTATTCCATTTGTAAAACATCGAAATATTAATCGTAGACTTACAAGGTAGTTTGCAAAAATTCTACTATTTGCAAGACCACAACAACAAAGTATATGGTACCGCATTTGTGTGATATTAAATCAGCTGAGTGTTTTCATCATGCTAATATTCGCATTACATACAATTCCCAAAGATGTTTGAAAATTAATTCTAATAATCATAAAACGAATACAATTTTAGGACAACAAAAACAAAATACTTGAATGTACCTATCTTCCTTTTAATATTGACACAAAATCTTGCATTCGAAATGTATTAATACTGAACAGCGCTAATGTTTCTTCTTAGAACCTATTTACATTAAGGATTATCTACGTGATAATTCACTGCAATTTTGTTTTTGGTTGTTTGTCAAATATGTAGATAAGCAAATGGTGTTGGAAAATTTTGAAGAAATCGCATGAATTAGCGATTGCAGAGGCTTTTTGTTCACGATTTGTTGTTGTTTGTGTTGTATATTATAGGTAAAATATGGAAGGCACACCATTTTAAGTGTAAACTTAAACATTATTTCGGTACAATCTTTAAGAGAATAGAATAATCTCCTGCAAATACTCGAAGTATCTTACTATATGATTAAAATTTTTAGCATATTCGCTACTCTTGCAAATATACTACTGAGAGTGATTACCTCTATACAGTGCACTCGCGGTAACGTGAACTAATTAAAACCAAGGGAGTTCATGTTAGTGAAATTGTTCACGTTAGCGATTGTCGAATTTCATGGAAAAAATATAAAATTTTATAATATAAACCCGTGTTTTACACGCTTGAACGTGAAATATAACAAAATTATTGATTAAAATGCATTACAAAACAAAACGAGATCACGAGAAACTATAAATTGAAATTAAATTATATAGCAAATAAAATTACTCATTCGTTGTCAATAAAAAATAATAATTTAGAGGATACAAACACACTTTTTTTATAAGGGGATTCTCAAAACTTTAAAAATTGAATTTAATGTATGTATTGAAGTGTTGTCTACATGATTAGAAAACAAATGCAGTGAAAAAAAATTGTTCACGTTATAGAGCTTTCTGAGTTTGTTCACGTTACAGAGTAGTCAATGTAAGCAAAAGCTTGTTCACGTTAGACGGTGTTCACGTTACCGCGAGTCCACTGTAGTTATACTAAATTTAACTGGACTGAGATGAGGAATTTTCATTTTTAGTATAAGAGAGAACAAGTAAGAGAGCTTTATTCGGCTGTGCCGAATCTTATATACCCTTCACCCAATTATACATTAAAATAAAATTAAAATTTTTTTTTCCAAATTGTTATTTAAATTTTTTTAAAAAAAAATTTTTTTAATTTAAAAATATATTTTTTTTTAAATTTATTAGTGAAAAAAGTGTATGACAAAAAAATGTTTTTTGTGAAAAAAATTCGGGTTAAAAAATAATTTTCCCGATTTTGACCCATTGTAGGTCCAACTTACTATAGGCTTATATACATCGTTGCAATGGACTTTGAAATATCTATCATTAGATATTCATATTGCCTATATTTATGACTTAGTAATCGAGATACATACAGTACAATTGCGGTAACGTGAACTAATTAAAACCAAGGGAGTTTATGTTAGTGAAATTGTTCACGTTAGCGATTGTCGAATTTCATGGAAAAAATATAAAATTTTATAATATAAACCTGTGTTTACACGCTTGAATGTGAAATTCGTTTATTATTAAAATGTAAAACAAAAAATTATTGATTAAAATGCATTACAAAACAAAAAGAAATCACGAGGAAAAATGCACTGAAATAAAATTTCATATCATATAAAATTACTAATTCGTTTCCATACAAAAAATATTAAATTAGAGAATACAAACGCATTTTTAATATAAGAGGATTCCCTAAACTTTAAAAATCGAATTTAATGTATCTATTTCAGTGTTAGAAAACAAATGCAGTGAAACAAATTGTTCACGTCATAGAGTTTTCTGAGTTTGTTCACGTTACAAAGTAGTCAATGTAAATAAACGCTTGTTCTCCATTATTTATGGACGGATTTTGCTGATTTTA
Source organism: Calliphora vomitoria (assembly GCA_942486065.2). NCBI lineage: Eukaryota > Metazoa > Arthropoda > Insecta > Diptera > Calliphoridae > Calliphora > Calliphora vomitoria. The sequence continues at coordinate 116,282,229 of OW818030.2, read as the reverse complement.
AATAGGAAACTTCTCGAAAGCATGTCTGACAGAATTATTGAAGATTTGGATCCCGAAAACATCTGGGGTCTTCAGAAAATTGATTTCAACAGAGAGACAGACAGACGGACATGGCTTAATCGACTCCGCTATCTATAAGGATCCAGAATATATATACTTTATTGGGTCGGAAAATTATATTATGGAAATTACAAACGGAATGACAAACTTATATATACCCTTCTCACGAAGGTGAAGGGTATAAAAAGACCAATAAATGTAAATGATATGCAAACAGAGTAATTTTAAAATCTCAATTTTCATAAATTTCAACCTTTATGATATTCTTTGGAATGTGGTGATAAAGAATTTTCAAACCTATCATAAATACAAAACATTCTACTTTCATTGTATGTATTCATATTTCAAAGACAATCAAACACATTTTATTTAGCTAGTTCATATTTACACTTTCATTTTGATATTTTTTATCTCCATAACAATAGAATCACTTCAATTGATTGATTCACAATAAATACAACAAAAAAACATGTACTAAATATACTTTAAAAAAAAAACATTTTTATCAGAAACATGTGCCTTTTAACCTTGAAATATTTTTTTTTTTTTGAATGCGATTAAATGTAATTGAGCACTTTGAGAGTACAAAATAGCAGGTTAGAAATTAAGCTATATATGTAAATAACTTAAAAGTAAGAAATCATCCTCCTCAAATATAAGAAGCTAGAGGTTCCTAGCATGAGACTACTTTATTCATAGTTTATATTTAAAATGTCTTTAATAAATTTAATAGTTTAGTAAAATTTGATGATTATACTTTCAAATAAGTTTCAACTTTCCCATTTTAAACTTTTATGACGATTTTCACACCCATTTAGTTTATTTTTATTGCAAAAATAAGGTGCTAATTAAATGTCATGTTATCTTATACATTCAAATTAATTTTCTTAAGACTTTTTTTGTATGTTTATACAAATAAACTTTAAATTTGAATAATGAATTTATGATATTATGAATCACAAGTAAAGGAGAATACTTGAAATCATTAGAAATTATCACAAGTAGAGCAAAATGTGAAACCATAACTTAAGTATTGTTTGTAATGATTCAAAGCTGAACAAAAAATAAACTTTTTTAATCTCATTTCGAACTTACATAATTTAGGGTTTCGGCATGGGTTTAGTTCACGTCTGTACAATTTATAAACCAAGGTTCCTAATATTAATAACGAAATTCTGAAAAAATGTTGATACTTAAGCTTCGTAAATCCACTCACTAAATTTACGAATGAAAAGCTAATAATCGATTTTCGACTTTTCGATCAACCATTTTCATTTCGATTTTTACAGTTGATTAATCGAACCCACTAATCGATTTTTTAATAATCGATCTTCATTTTTGGGAACTATAGCAAATGACCCACATACGTTATAATTACGGATTAAAATCATATTTTGGAAGAGTATTATAACTCCTTTACATTGAGGTGCTCATTTTATAAACCGTAACGCCAAACATTTGACAACAATTTTATGGAAAAAATTTCTTAATCGCTGCCAGCTGTAGCTTAATATATTGTAACATTTAATGAAAGCAAAAACGTAGACAATACTAAAAATTCCGTAATTTGATTTCTATTTCGATTAATCGTCATCAAAAATTGATTTCAACATAAAAATCGGAGTATATAATCGATCAGGAAAAAATCGTTTTTAGACCATGAAAATCGATGTTCGACCATAATGGTAATCGATTTACCATTCACTACTTTAAATATAATTTCATTTCTATAGAGATTCGCAAAAGGAATTTGTAAACAACTGAATCTTAACCATTCCGAATTGAACGTTTTACATCGTTCTTATGTTATATTGTCGGCGCAATAGACAAAAGCATATTTTGGATAACAAATGTAAACTCACGTCAAATTCAACGTTTTCCTCAAGCATATTTTAAAACATAAGTAGCAAGCCTCATACATCACCAAACAATGAACTGTTTTAAAAACTTCCTGCTGATTCAGTTTTTATACCCTTCACCATGAGTGGCAAGAGTATGCGACCACATAAAGTATATATCACAGATTATTACAGATATGCAAGTTTTCAATGGTTGTGGTTTGCAGAGCGAGAGAACAAAATAAATTTCCAATAGCCAACGAGTGTGAAATATATTTGTCCCTCTATTCAAACCACAACCATTTTGAAATTTCCTTTTGTTATTTTTATACCCTTCACCTTCGTGAGAAGGGTATATATTAATTTGTCATTCCGTTTGTAATTTCCAAAATATAATTTTCCGACCCTATAAAGTATATATATTCTGAATCCTTATAGATAGCGGAGTCGATTTAGCCATGTCCGTCTGTTTGTCTGTTGAAATCAATTTCTTGAAAACCACAGATATCTTCGGGATCCAAATCCTCAATAATTCTGTCAGACATGCTTTCGAGAAGTTTCCTATTTAAAATAAGCAAAATCCGTCCATAAATAACGGAGATATGAGCAAAAATCCGAGACAACCTCTATTTTTGGCCTATTTTTTATCTACATCTCGATTACTAAATCATAAATATAGACAATATGGATATCTAATGATAGATATTTCAAAGTCCATTGCAACGATGTATATGTATAAGGCTATACAAAGTTGGACCTACAATGGGTCAAAATCGGGAAAATATTTTTTAACCCGAATTTTTTTTCACAAAAAACATTCTTTTGTCATAAATTTGTTTCACTAATAAATTAAAAAAAAAAAAATTAAAAATTTGGAAAAAAACTTAAAAAATTATTTTTTTTTAAATTAAAAAAAAAAAATAATTTTATTTTATATAAGATTCGGCACAGCCGAATATAACTCTCTTACTTGATCTATTTCCATATTTCTGAAACCATCTTATTCATATCTGTATAATTTGTGGTATATATATTTTGGATCGTTATAAGTAACCCTAATTGTTTCTTCATAATTCTTTTTTTTTTATTTAAATTTTTTTTTTCACCATACAATTTTTTTCACAAATTAACAGCCTAATGTACTTCTTTTACTTGTTAATTTTAATATTATTTAAATCCAAATACTGTGAAAGTGTAAGGTTTCTTAGGATTTTCCAACACTAGGTCAACTTTCAAAATATTAAAAAAAAAAAAAAAACACTTGTATACACAACTCCATGACGAAGTTTTGTTTTTTGTTTAACATAAATAAACAATTTCACACACAGGCACATATACAAATTTACTTACCAAAACAAATCACGCAAACTTTTGGCAATAGCAGCTGAATAAATACTTAAATCGCCGTACAGGTAAATAGAAATGCATAGATAGAAGAACACCCGACCGAAATCATTAAAGAACAATGTGGCCATTTCACCCAATTCAAATTTCTGATCCAATTTATAGTACACCAAAGTGGAGCCATGAGCATACAAGGGCATACGTTCCAGACGTGCTGTAGCATCATGGCTGTGTGGTAACAGGGAAGCCGAGGGATCATCTGTATCGAAATCATTTTCATCTACTGAGGCTGAAGCTGAGGGTAGATCTTCCTGCGAGTCAAACTAAAAAGCAAGTACAAATAAACAAAATATTATAAAATACGCTTTTAGCCAGTAGATTTTTTAACGAAATTAAATAATTTCAATTTAATAAAAAGGGAACAGGGTGCCTACATCGTAACTACGTTTAAGAACCTGTAAATTTTGCCACGTTTTCACTGCATTGGCGGCTGCCATGGCTTCAATGATGAAGGTGACGGTTACATAGGATATGATGGCCAATAAAATGATTATAATCAAGGATAGAAACCAGCCAGCTTTAGCAAATACTCCCGGTAGAGTAAGGGCACCAGTGCCCACAATTATATTGAAGATGAATATGAAACCCACCTAGAAGAAAAATACAATAAATTAATTGCTTATAATTAAAACATAAAATAAACCATACCCAGTTGGAATAAGTAGCATTATTACTATTAACTCCATTTAATGAGGCCCGTGTAGCCGTTCTAATATTTTCAGGCATTTTACCAACTTTCAGCCTACTATTTTATATTTGTTATTTTTTGGCAGATAGTAATTAGTACGCTGCTAGTGATTCACTGCTCTGAAGATAAATGCGTGTGCTGTTGTGGATATATTCAACTTTTCTTCATGACCATTGCCCGTATTTTGTGTTGTCTTTTGTGCGTTTGTTGCTATGAATTTTTCCAGATCTTCGAGCTTGGCTTGCCCCTTGTTTTGTTATGTCTAGCTTATCGTGGTCGTCGCAGTTCTATAGTGAAATTTTACACAATCTTTCTTTCTTTTTTTGTATTTTGCCGATTTTCTTTGTTGTTTAGCAATGGTATACAAATTGTTTTTGAATTTTGCCTTGTTCTTTGATTTCTGTTTTATTTACATCTAATTTTTTTATTTATCTCTTTTGCTCTCTTCCATTTTCAATTTCTTCTATTGCAATTTAGAGATGTGTCATAAACGATATATCGATTACTTTAGCAACAAGGTTGCCATTTCTAGATACATATAAAAATTGTTAGGAAATGATTGCATTTATGTGAAATATGTAACATTTCTATATGCGCTAAAAAATCAAAATCTGTATAATTTTTTAAACCAATAATATTTTTTATTACAAATAAAATAAATGCAATTCCTTCAATAACATGAATTTTTATATTGATATATAAGAAATATTATTGTGATTTTCAAGAAATAAGGAGATTTAAAATCTTTTTGATTTGATGTAGATTTAGAATATTTTTAAAAATTTGTTACTCTTTTATATCCAATATTTCTGAAGAACTGTTAAATTGTCAAACAATTTTATATTTACTAGTTCTTTTTCCAAGATAGCTGAATTTCGAATTCAAACAATAAAATTTGTCATATTATTTGTATTCGCTAATGATACATATCCATATTTCATAAGAAGTTTTTATAGCGATTTTTTACATATAAAGACACTATAAAAAACATTGCTATAAGCAGTATCAATAAAAAAAGGAAAAACTATCAACATGAAATGGCAAATATCTCTCAAAAGGCCAAATATGTCCTTAAAATTTAAAAACTTGCTTTAAATATGTTATTAAGGGCCAGGTATGTATTAATATGCCCTTAAAGGAAAAACATGCAAAATATGCACTAACAAATCTATGCAAAAATTCTTAAATTATTTTGAAACGGTTCCATACTGTCCCAAATTATCCCTTCCGTATTTATTAGCTAGTTATTACAAAAATATCGAATATTTCACTTTATAAAACCATTTGTGGAATAATGTACATATCGCTCATTTCCTGCAACAACGTCATAACTCAAAATCAGGGTTTTTTGAACTGAGTAATACAAAATATGCGCCGTTCTTTAGTCTTTCATATAGTTTTATAAGTTTTCAAAAAAGTGGATTATTTTTTGAGTGAGAGTGTTTTTGTTGTTGTACATAGTGAATGGTATGAAAAGCTAATAATCGATTATCGACTTTTGGATCAACCATTTTCATTTCGATTTTTACAGTCGATTAATCGAACCCAATAATCGATTTTTTAATAATCGATCTGCATTTTTGGGAACTTTAGCAAATGACCCACATACGCTATAATTACGGATTAAAATCATATTTTGGAAGAGTATTATAACTCCTTTATATTAAGGTGCTCATATTTTAAACCGTAATGGCAAACATTTGACAACAATTTTATGAAAAAATTTTCGTAGCACTTTTTATATAAATTTCTTCAGTTTCGCTTTAAAATATTTTTCGCTGCCAGCTGAAGATTAATATGTTGCAATATTTAATGAAAGCAAAAACGTAGACAATACTAAAAATTCCTGAATTTGATTTCTATTTCGATTAATCGTCATCAAAAATCGATTTCAGCATAAAAATCGTAGTATATAATCGATTACGAAAAAATCGTTTTTAGACCCTGAAAATCGATGTTCAACCATAATCGTAATCGATTTACCATTCACTATTTGTACACATACAATTTAAAATTCATGTTTTCTCGTACATTTGACAAGTAACAATTTGGGTTAAATACAGATTAGAAAGATGTTAACATCTACTATTTAAATCAGGTTTTATTTCTGAAATCGCATGATTTGTTGAAAATTTATTTAAGAAATAGTAAAATGTCAAAAAACATTCAATGCCGTTTTTTCTCGAAACGCCTTTTTTTGAATTATGACGTTGTTGCAGCATATGAGCGATATGTATATCTATCACGTATTGTTAATATGTATAATTAAAAATTCACTAAATTACTTGTATTTGTTAAAATATCTACATATCATGAAATTTAAAAATTTTTGTCGTTTTTTCTGCTAACAGTTGCAAAAAAGTAGTAGTAGAACCACTCCGGCTCATCTGGCTCACATCAAACACAATATACACACACACATCGTGTATTTCTTATGTGTTTGATAGGTTTGAAGACCCCCCATTTGTAATTAAGAAAAACCCAATATAAAAAAAATGCTTTTGCTCATGTGAGCAGTTTGATTGTAAAGTTTATTTTAAGTACCAAATAACACAACCATTCAAAAGAGCCCGTGACAAATGAGATATTTCTCTTTATATTGCTCTTTTCAAACACCGGCTGTTTCAATTGTTGTTGTTTTCTATTTATTTCTATTGCCTTAACAACATTGTAACAAGTACATAATCACCCATATTTTAAATAAAAACATGTCCAAGCCCATAACATTTGTTACCGGAAATGCCAAAAAACTGGAAGAGTTGGTGGCCATACTGGGTCCCAACTTTCCACGTCCAGTAATATCTAAGAAAATTGATCTACCCGAACTGCAGGGTGAAATAGAGGAAATCGCTGTTAAGAAATGCAAAGAAGCAGCACGTCAAGTGGACGGCCCGGTGTTAGTGGAAGACACATGTTTATGTTTTAATGCCTTGAAAGGACTGCCAGGTAAGTGGTCCACATGATTTTGTTTAAAAAATAAGAGTTAATCATAATTTATAACACTTTTTTTAGGTCCCTATATCAAGTGGTTTTTGGAAAAACTTCAACCCGAGGGTTTGCACAATCTTTTGGCCGGTTGGCCAGATAAATCGGCCAAAGCTGTGTGCACTTTAGCTTTTAGTGAGGGCCAAGACTCGGAACCTATTATCTTTCAAGGCGTTACTGAGGGCAGTATTGTGGAACCTCGAGGTAGCCGGGATTTTGGTTGGGATCCCATTTTCCAACCTTCTGGTTATGAGTTGACTTATGCCCAACTACCTAAAGAAGAAAAGAATAAGATTTCTCATAGATTTAGAGCATTGGATGCTTTCCAAAAGCATTTTGGTGTTACGAAATAGATTTTAAGTAAACTCATTTTGTATTTTTTAAGTTAAAGTGATGTTTTAATGAGTTGTATTTTGAATACTATAACAAAAATTAAAGACAAATTAACAAATTAATTTTATACAAACGTTTTTGTTTCCGTTTCTATTCAGAAATGTAGATTTTATTCTAAATTTACTAAAAAACGATAGTGTAATTACAAAATTAATGTCATTACAGAGTTTTAGAGATTTCGCACTAAAACCAGGGTAACATTTGTGCTTAAATATGTCATTGTTTCTTAAAACTTTAATGATTCATTTCGAAAATGCAATTAAGAATTAATTCTTTCAAACCATTGTTATGAATCAAATAAAACAAAACTTTATTTTTTATGAATAAATAAAAATTATATTTTTATTATTACTTGGCATTTATACACATCACTATGTACAGTAGAAGTAGTTTTATCGTATTTTCTTTAATTGTACGCATAAAATATTGTGAGATTTAATACATTACTATTTACTTAAGTCATTATAGGTGTGAAGGCTTATATATTAAATACTGTATAAATTCTAAAAGAACACTAAAACAAAAGGATAAAACTTCTTAAATATTAGACACACAATTATTAAAACAATTTAAGCTAAAAGTTTTTCTTCATCTGGATGAGGCTGATGATTTGAGCCGGTAACAATTTTAATGGGCCCTGCGGTATTAGTGGCCTTGTTGGGATCGTAGCCGTACATAAATATCGAAGCAATGACCAAGGCGGCACCAAAAGTAAATTGTAAAGTTAGATTAAAGTTGAAAATGTAAATTGAAGCCACACAGGAGATAATAATGGCCAAAGAGGTGGCAAAACCCTTTAAAATATTATCGGCATATTTTACCACAACGGCCACAATTAAACCGCCGCCTGCCTGGAGGAATATTAAGTACCAAATGAATAGATCATAACCAAAGAAGAAACCATGTTCGAAAATTTTCGAAGAATCACTAACGAAACAAGTGATGGTGCCGAAGGGTATGCTCAATAAGGACAGTTGGACATTACGCATCCACACTGAAATATCAGCACCTTTAAGGATCTTTTCAAAGTATATGCCAGCAAAACCGGAGAGGAAACAAGCACCCAAAGCTGCTAGCAGACCCAATAAAGGTTTTTGGTCGGGTCCAGTAGAGGCGGTAGCTGAAGATGCTGCTGCTGCTGCAGCTCCATCGGTTACTGATTGAGCCAATTGCACGAGTATAACACCCAATAGCAGTAAGACCAAAGCTCCCCATTGTGTGGTTAACAGCTTTTTCCTCAATATCACTACGGCAAACATGGCGGTTGTTAGAATTTTCAATTGATATGTTACTTGATAGGTGGCCGCATCCAAATGTGAAGCGGACACATAGAGTAGATTGTTTTGCACAATGTATACTAGAGAGGGTACGCAAACTTTCAATGTATCCATGGGATTGGCAATAATGGTTTTGTGCAAGGATTTCATGAATTTCTGAACATCTTTGCCCTCTTCATTGAATACTAGAAACAGGCAGGTGACAAGTTTAACAACCTCAGACATGAGAACAGCTGAAATTATATAGGGGAGGAAAATGATTATTATGGTGTAAAAAAGATTTTTTTAAGTTAATAAAATAGTGAATTTTGTTCTAGTTAGAAAATCTTTTTCAAAGCTTTATTTATATTCTCTAAAAAAAAGGTTTACACACAAACTATAAAAGCTTTCTTCTCTTAAAATTATTTTACTTAATTATTCTAATTCACAAAAAAGCCTTTCCAATTGAAAAGCTTTTAAACTTAAAAAGCTTTAAGACTAAGGTTTCAGACTAAAAGCATTTTGACTAGGTAAGATTTTAGAATAAATGAGCTTTTTGATTTTATTCTCAAAAAGTTTTTTGATTTTTTGAAACTTTTTTGTACTATGAAAGCTTTTTTAGTTTTGATCAATAAAGCTTTTTGGATAATAAAGCTTTTAGATTAAAAAGCTTTTTGGCTCTTCTAGTTAAGAGCTTTAAGACTTAGACTAAAAAAACTTTCTGACAAGACAAGCTTTAAGACTTTAAAAAAGCTTTTTGGCTAGAAAACTTTTGTAGACTAAAAAAGCTTTTAGACTAACAAAACATTTTAACTACAAATATTTTTGACCAAAGAGGCTTTTTGGAAAAAAGCTTTTAGACTAAGAAGCTTTTTGGCTAAAATAGCTATTTTACTTTATGACTAGAAAAGCTATTAGACGTTAAAATATTTGAGATTAAAAAAACTTTTTGACTAGAAAAGATTTAGTCTTAAAGCTAAAAGCTTTTTGAATAGAAAATATTCTAGACTAAATAAGTTTGTAAATTAAAAAAGTTCTTTGTGTAAAAAACGTTTATAGACTAAAAAAGCTATATTTTCATAAATATTTTTTTTTTATTAAAATCAGTCTTCACAAAAAAAAAAAAAGATTTTTCCAAAAAATACACTAAAAAATTGTTTAAACAAATAGCTTTTTTACTAAAAATCCTAAAACCTAATCTGTTGAACAAAAAACTTTTAATAAAGTTAAAAAGTTGCAGTATATTTTCTTATTCATCGCATATGGAATTTAAACATTACAAAGGAACAAGTTCAGTAACGAAAGTCTAATTTTTAATGAGCCTCAGTTGTCGTAGTTTAAAATTTTAAATTTTAAGAGTTCATAACTTTTGCCAGCTATAGATGAAATTATTGCTGGTTTTGCTAAACTCCTGTGAAAACTTCATTAATGTTAAAACATTTTGGTATTGGCTCATGCAATTGATTTTTTAGTATATCTATAAAGTAATTAAGAAACGTACACTCAACTTTAAGTGCTTGTAAAAAAAAACAAAGACATCATATTTTTCTCAATGCCAAACACTAGATAACTAACTGAATGTTGCAATTTTTCAGTGGAAACAAAAAATAAGATATCAAGTACATAGAAATACGACGACTTCATCATCAATGTTTAAAACAACACCTTTTCAAATACAAATTTGCAAAAAACCATATGTACCTATATAAAAAACAGTATCTAGCAAAATTAATATTTACTTAAATATTTTGACTTTAATAAATTTAATATTTGCTTTTTTTAGTCAAATTTTTTTGTCATTTGATAAAATAAACATTTAAAACATCAAACTTTTTTTCTGTAAAAAGTTAAATTTTAAGTGCCTCAGTACTTTAGAAGCCACTTGACTAAAATCTAAGAAATGTCTATCAAAATACCTATTTTGAAATAGAATCTTAAACTTAATACAAATGATATGAACTACATTAACAAAACAGTAATAAAACTAATATTCCTCATCTATTCAAATAGGGTACCTACAAACAAAAATTCCCATACACCAAGTGTTGATGTCAACACTTAGCTCCCTTCTCCATACTCACCCGTTGAACTTAGAAATATATCACCGGGTCGTGTGCGGGCATAACGCATGGATAAACCCAAAACAGCATTTTGCAATGTTAAAGTTATTAAACTAATGTATTTTAAATGATTGGCATTCACTGAAATTAAAAACACAATAATAATAATAAATCATTAAATACACACTAGACCACAAAATAATTAAATATTATTGTTATTACAGCAGGTGTAACTTACTATGAATATTCATGTTGATTTAAAGTTTTCTTCAAAGCTGGTAACAGACACACACACACACTATTATTTTCTTTTAGTTTTTTTGAAATAAATCTTATTTATTTTATATATATTTATTACTTATTTATAAAATAAACATGTTATAAATTATATTAAAGTGTTCTTTTTTCGTTTAAACTAAATAAAATAAAGTATTTTTAATAAAAGAAAATGTTGAAAAAGAAATTTTATACTTCTTCATTCAACCACTTTACTCTTTTGACGTTGTTCGACAACTCTTCATTTACCATCCACGTAAACAAAATAACAAAAACACACAAAAATGAAAACCAAAAAGAATATACAAAAACAGAGTATTTACTAAAGAGAACAACACAATATTTGACGTTTATCATAAAGTGTTGATTTTGTTGTTGTTGTTTTTTAAGAAAGAAAATGCAAAAACAACATACACTGTAGTTAAAAAATTGCGCCATTTGAAATTAAATATAGCGGGTTATGTATTATTTATTAAATAAAGTATTTATTTTTCAACAATTTGGACTCTATATATTTATTACATTGTATATTTTAGTTGGTTAGTATTATATTTAAATTAATTTTAGTTTTAATCATATATTTAGTGTTCTTACTAATTTTAACTTTTTGTTCTGGCTTTTTCGGGCAGTCGGCATCACTTGTAATTTCATGTACTTTTTAATTGTTCAACTTTATTTTGAATCTTTGAGATAAATATTGTTTTTTGTTTATTTTAATTAATAAGAGTACATTGTGTGTATGGATTTCGGTTATTTGTGGCGCATACTTTATATTAGTTGTATTTGTATAGAAAAAACACAACTTCCGTTTTTGTTTTTTTGAGATAAAATTTTGTATTTGCTGATAGGTACACATAATTTTGATAAAATATTGTATTTCGTACAGTTTTAAGTAAATACAGTGAATGACAAATACGATCGAATTAAAATTATTCGAAAATGGAAAAAATATATTTTATTATTCGAATTTTTCAATTTAGAATAACAACTTATTCGATCAATAATTGTCAATTAATCTATCCAATAGTCGAATAAATTTATTTTCAAGTTAAAATTGAATAATAGTTTATTTAAACAAAAATTTGGACAAAACTATCTCAAAGAAAAAAAGACCAATAGTTTATTATGTAATTCCAATTTGGTTACTTAAAAAATTTTATTAGAAACGACATTCTACATTAATTTTCTAATCGACTTTGGATTAACACCCTCCAAGATCAGAAGATTATGAAACTTAACTTAAAAACGAAAACCTTGTGATAACTTAAGGCCTAGGAGAGGTTAAAATAAGTATCTGCAATAAAGTTTTTAAACATTAATAATAAACAATATAGTAGATATAATTCATTATCAATTTTTAAATCTATCAATGGCTTATAAAACAAATTTTGTATGAAAATTTTATATAAATAAACCAAGTTTGGCTATCGTTACCGTTACCCTCTTAAAATACTTTACCGTTACCGTCACTGATATTCTATAAATAAAAAATCAAATTTTTAACCTAAACAATGTAAATGTAAACAATAGCGGTATTCACAATGTAGTACTTGGCCTGGTAATGTAGTAAAAGAGCACAATATCAAAAAACCAAAAACAAAATACATCAGAAATTGAAATGTTTGTCAATAAATAGCTTTTCTGCTTTTTTACTAGGCCAAGTACTCTACATTGTGAATACCGCTAATGAATTAAAATACAATACAAACTTTGTGAACTTATTTTTAAATTCTATTAATAATTTAATTCAGGCTGAAATTGCTGTTATCATTAAAATGCCGTTACCGAAATAACAGCAAAGTTACCGAAATATTCCAAATTAGCGTTACCGTTATCTTTTAACCGTTTCGAATCGGTAGCCAATCTTGAAATAAAACTTTTATAAATTTAAAATATTGATTATGAATATAGGGGATAATTTATAATCTATTTTAGTCAAATGCCTTAAAAATTTACTGAAACCTTTTACGAATTTAAAAATACTTTTTTAATCTAAAGCTGCATTTTACAATTTTTTATGCCGTTTTAAAAAACAAAACATTTTTAAAACGACTGCGAAGATTAAAAAAAGTTTTTATTGCGGAATTTCGTTTTTTTTAGTTTATTCAACATGTTAAACCGTTTTTGTGTTGCGCGAATATTTATTGTGCAAGCTCCACCATTTTTGAAATAACGGTATATCTCGAAAACGAGAGCTAACCTAAAAAACGGTTAGCACCACTATATTCAGCGTACTCGAATTAGGTTAACTCGCTGGGTGACCCGCTTTACAGAAAAAGGATTTAGAAAGTTATTTCTCATGTAAAATTTGTGAAAAGAGACTTATCACATTTGCACACTAAGCTAACGAAAACATTTAAAAATTGACAGATGAAAATATATTTTCATTCAATTTGGATTCAAACCTTTATAGAATCATTTAGAAATATCCATATAAATATATAAATGCCTTTGTAAGTGTGTTTGTTTATTTGTTGGTTTGTTTGAGCATCACGGCTAAATCGATTTTATTGAAATTTGGAACAATATATAGATCCTTACTTGGAAGCGTCAATAGGCTATAACTTTTTTCAATACTTTTACCAGAAAGGGATAAACAGGTGGAAAACTGGTAAAATTGGTATCTTTAGTTCTTAAACAATAAATACTAAATGGCCGAAACGATTTTATTGAAATGTCCAACATAGACTACGACAGGGGTAGCGAAGCGCACCAGGCCAAGCTAGTATACAATAAAAAGCAAAATATGCACTAAAAAATCGATGCCAAAATTCTAAATAATATTTAATAATTACTAAAGGGCTTAACCGATTTTTACTACGACAGGGGTAGCGAAGCGCACCGGGTCAAGCTAGTTCAATATAATTTCATTATGATAAATTTTAAACATAAATAATGAATTTTCATCAAATAAAAACCTTTGAATATAGCTAAAAAGTTAGTTCTTTGGAATGAAATGTGAATAATTCATAAATCAAACTGAAAAGCATGAACCATAGAGAAAGAACAAGAGCAGAAACTAGAAAAAAAAACTCAACCAAAAATTTTATTCAAAATAATCACACATACGTGTGTGGTTTTTGTTTTCACATAGTTTTTTTTTACTAATACATTCTCAGCTCTTAGGTTTTTGATAACTGAGTTAGGTCTTTGACAGAAGAGTTTCCGCTCTATGTATATTTCTCAATGGCATGAATATTTTTATTTTTTTTAAATTTTTAAGATCAAAATTTGAAAATGCAAGAAATTGTGCCCAAATAAAACAAATTACTTCTTTAGTAATCCTCAGCTTTAGAGATTATTTTAACAGCTTCGGAAATAAGTTGGAATTTAATTGAGAATTTTCCTACATAATATTTCATTGTCATCAGGTTTATGTATGATTTAGAGATAATTTTAACAACTGTTAACATTTTTCGAACATAAATTGAAATTTTCGAACATAATATTGCAATTTCGTCATGTATACGAATGAGTGTTAAATTTGCAGATTCTGATGAACTCCTTAGTGTTAAATTAAACTAAACCATAAATTAATAAAAACTCTGCCTTTCATGTTTTTCTTTTTAAACCAAAAATGTTAAACGTTTATTGGAAAATTATAAAACGTGCTTGCTGCTTACTAGATTTAATTTAAAACCTTTTAAAATTATTATTTAATTTAGCTGTTAACTAATGTGTCTTTTGTTTGTGACTCTCTCTCCTTTAGCCCATTTAATCGACCTTCTTGCTCTTTGATTTTTTGGCAGCCGCTTGCTTAGCACCCTTCTTGGGAGCAGTCTTTGCGTCGCTCTTATTCCAGTAGTACAACATTTGGCTAACAATGACACCGTTAGCGAACGAAGATGCACAGAAAGTAATGACCATCATCTTGTCGCCTGTTTCCTGGAGTGAAGTGAAAATGCGAGCCAAAGAGCCGGCAAAGAGTAAGAATACAGTGGCTGCTGACAGCTGGCCAGTGGATCCGTTTTTGTAGTTAGTCCAGGCTTGAGATAATTTACCCACCAACAGAATGGGTATAGTACAACTTTGTACGGTAACCAGTACGTTGAAAGGAGTTAAGCCGGAACATAAAACATACACAAATGTTGCATAAAAGAGAATAAAAGCTAAGGCTTTGGCTTTGGCACCGCTAAAGAACATGACTAGAGCTGCAATGGCCGCTGTTTGGAAGGCCAAAAATGTATTATCACCCCAGGAACTGAAAGGGAAACCGTTTACATAGCTGTAGGCCATGTGGAAGGTAATGGCGGTCAAATCTAATAACACGGAAATTAGATTAATGCCTTCACCAGATTTGTTCTTAAGGATCTTCAAAACCTGAGGTACTTTAACCAATAAAGAACCGGCAATAATGGCCAAACCAAGGCCTTTACTTAGCAAAGCCTTAAAGCAAGGAACTGCAATAGAAAAATACAAAAGGTAAGTACAATTCTATAAAAAAAACTCATCTGCACTTACCATCAAAATAATTTTGCTCTAGGAAATAATTGTCAAAACATTTTTCACTCATTAAAAACAAAGCTCCTTTCTTAACTACCTCCATTTTGAAGATTTATAGTTTCCTTAATGAATTTGTTGAAATATAAATGTTAGTTTTGCTTTGCTGCAGCCGGTTAGACACGTTTCCCTGTGGATTTGCTTGTACTTTTGAACTTCTTGCTTTCTATAATAAAAAATCAATTAGTTGTGCTCATTTTCTGTGATCAATTTAATGAGTTAACAATGTACTTGTTATCTTTAGATTCAATTTATTTATTTTTCCTTTTGATTTCTTTAGTTTACGCACCCACTACTAAATCGTACACGTAATTGTAATCACACAATTTGATTTTGTTTCTAATCAATTAAATAAATGCAAGAGCAACCCACAACAACAATGTTTGGGAAAATATACGCCGCTTTTGACAGCTGTAGTTAGAGAGAATGATAAAGAAAATATATAAAAGAGATACATAATTAGAGAAATTATTTTAAGAATGGAGTTTAAAGAGAATGTATAAATACAGGGTTGTAAAAAGTCAACTGAATAGAGATGCCACATTTTAAAATGCTTGTATAGTTATTTAAAAAAAAACTGTTATATTTAGTTGAAATTTGAATTTAATTACAAGAATATTTTAGTTTTGAAGTTATAGAACTTTATAGTTTTAATATATAACCTCCAAGGGTTAATGATGTTTAATGTATAACAAATAAAAGCTCTAGATTATATGATTACATTGTTGATATAAAGGCACTCTTGTAAAACAAACTCAGTATTGAAATGTTTGTCATTATTGTCTCTTAATGTGTTTGGCAGCTGAGATTGTTTTCTATGTTATCCATATACAAAACATATTTTTAGTTAACCCTTTGACGACCACGGGGACACCGGTGTCCCAACACAAAAAACATTGAATAACTAAATAACGAAAAAAAATAATGGGTTTCATTTTAATTTAAATTAGTTCGTAAACGTGTCTCATTTACTTTTTATTGTCTTTGAAAATTTACAGTTTTATTGGCACTGTGTTCAAGAATTGTTCAAAAAATTCGTATTATGGTCGTGAAAGGGTTAATATTTTTTTGGAATAAATCTCTATCTTTAATTAAACTATAGTATTTATATGTATGCATATGTGTTAATAATATTTTCCAAGTTACTTGACCCAAAATGTCAAACAATTCCAAATAATACGGAACAATGGATGCTAGTCAAGCATGTAGAAAATAATTATGTACTCATATAAGCAGATTTAAAATTGAAAATGGATTTTCATTTGTTCTATTAAAAATGAACAAACTTGCTAAAATGAACAAAATCACTAAAGTTCCAATAGTGGAGAAGAAAAGTGTTCATACACTGATAGTATTACATGCCTTATACAAGGTGGGGCAAAAGTAATCCTCCTATCAGAAAATGCTACAAATTTTGCGACTGGCCCCTAATGTCAGTTCTGTTTTGACATTTGTGTAGTAAACACATGCGAAATACACGTTAATAAACAATGTTACGCTACACTGCTCCAGAACGCGGAATATTGCTGACTATTTTTTTGACCAATAACCGGTCGGTGACTTTGGCACAACGTGAATTTCGTCGCAGATTTATTGGCCGTCCAACGCCTACTGGTGAAATACTGCGACGTTTAGCCGCTCGCCTCGAAGAGACTGGCACAACACGAGATGCTGCCAGGCGTGGCAGACCCCGCTGTATCCGAGGATGTCATAGAAGCGCCGTCGACATCGACCAGATGACGTGCCACACAAATGGGTATCAGTCAACGGTCTTTACAGCGAATTTTGGTACAAGATTTGAAGATGTTTCCGTACAAAGCCCAGTCGGTGCATCAGCTGTTAGCTGCTGACCGCCAATCGCGTCTAACATACGCTCAAGCCATCCTTAATCACCACCAAGAGGAAGATGATTTTTCATCAAAAATAATCATGAGTGATGAGGCCCATTTCCATCTTAGCGGGTACGTAAATAAGCAAAATTTACGCTTCTGGGGCACTGAAAATCCGCGTGTAACCCACGAAGAGCCATTACACCCGCTCAAAGTCACTGTATGGTGTGCTGTTTTCGCTGGAGGAGTCATCGGACCTTTTTTCTTCGAAGACATCGCTGGCCAAACGGTTACTGTGAATGGTGAGCGCTACAGAGCAATGATCAACGAGTTCTTTTTGCCGCAACTTGATGAATTGGGATTGGAAAACATGTGGTTCCAACAGGACGGTGCAGTGGCACACACTGCACGTGCCACAACCGATGCTGAAGGATGCATTTCCCGGGCGCCTACTCTCCCGTTTTGGCGATTTGCACTGGCCAGAAAGATCGCCTGATTTGACCGCTCCAGACTTCTTTTTGTGGGGCTTTTTGAAGTCGCGGGTTTATGTCGACAAGCCTCAGACTCTTGCAGCTCTTAAAGACAATATCCGTCAAGAATGTGAGGACCTATCGCCGGAAGTTTTGGCCAAAGTGATGGAAAATGCCATAAAAAGGGCTCAAATGACAATCAACAGTGGCGGCGGCCATTTACATGACATCATATTCTCGACTTGATGTAAAAAAAATTAAAAAACCAAATAAAAATAATCCACAAGAAGAATCAAAGTTTTTAATTTTTTTTTTTAATAACAGCCAAAAAACATCGGAAGTTTACTTTTGCGCCACCTTGTATATAGGGTTGCAAATAATTCGAGTTTTATTTTAATAAATTTTTAAAATTTATTGATTATTCGAACGAATAATGAGTAAAAAATATTATTCGTTTAATTTAATAGAATATATATATTTAAAACCAAATATCTTCATAAAATTTATTGAACGACTCCAGTTTTCTCATTTCAAATCTATTACAAATACATAGATTTGAAATTAGTAAAAACAAAATATGTAAATTGAATGAAGAAAACATATTTTAATTCAATTTGTATTAGATTTCATTGCACAAAAAATGAATTAATTCCATTAATTCAACGATGAATGAATTCTAAAAGCCATAGGGTAACATAGAAACGAGACGTAATTGTCAAAAACCTAACTGATCCAACAACAAAACACATGTTAGTCAATGTATTTTGTTGTTGTATTAGACATATGATTTGTTATATTTTTGTTTGACAAAACAGAGTGTCTCGTCTCTATGTATAATTCTCTATGCTAAAAGCCTTTGAATAAAGCTAAATACATAATTATATGTTGGGAATGGATTTATGGAATAAATGGCAGACATTTTTTCTGTATATA
This sequence comes from Calliphora vomitoria, assembly GCA_942486065.2. Taxonomy (NCBI): domain Eukaryota; kingdom Metazoa; phylum Arthropoda; class Insecta; order Diptera; family Calliphoridae; genus Calliphora; species Calliphora vomitoria. The sequence goes on along the minus strand of OW818030.2, from coordinate 116,263,537 downwards.
AACTATTTTTTTAAATTTAACTTGAAAATAAATTTAGTCGATAAATCGAATCGAATTTTTTATTCTAAATTGAAAAATGTTATTCATAGAATAAAAATATATTTTTTCATCGGTTACTCGAATAATTTTATTTCGAATAACCCATTCGCTTTGGAGTCTATTAGACAGTTTAATTTTTATTATTTTAAATTTCGAAAAAAAAAATTTTAAAATCAAAAAATTTAATTTTTTTTTTTTTTTTTAAGTCAAGAATCAAAATACTGACTTCAGACGCATTTGAAAGATAATTATGTACTTTTGCAAATGTTTTTGTGTGTATTTTTTATAAAACATTTATATGGATCTAGAAAACATCTGTCATAAATTTCACTTTGCTAGATTCATGCATATAAATGTTATCGGGATCAAAATATACAGTGCAGACAGATTTATCTTTAATCTTCCATATTTTTTAAACAAAGGCCACAACTTTATTTACATACTAGCTTGACCCGGTGCGCTTCGCTACCCCTGTCGTAGTAAAAATCCCTTCAGCCGTTTAATAATTATTGTTTAAGAACTAAAGGTGCCAATTTTACCAGTTTTTCCCCCTGTTTGTCCCTTTTTGGTAAAAGTATTGAAAAAAGTTATAGCCTATTGAAGCTTCCAAGTAAGCATCTATATACGTTCCAAATTTCAATAAAATCGATTTAGCCGTTTAGTCGTGATGCTCAAACAAACAAACAAACTTACAAAGACATTTATATATTTATATGGATAACTTATTGAAATATATGGAAAAAAAACAAGTAAGAGAGCTATATATTTGACCCTTCACCAAATTATACTTCAAAAAAAAAAAAAAAAAATTTTAAATATTTTTAGGTAAACAAAAAAATTTTTTTTCCAGTTGTTTTTTCATTTTTTGAAAAAAAAAAAAATTTTTTTTCGAATTGTTTTTTTACACATTTTTTTTTTTTTTTAAATTTAAATTTTTTTTTTTTGTTTTTTTAATTTTGTTTTTAATATTTGGAGAAAAAAACTTTTGGTGAAAAAAAAATTCGGGTTAAAAAATATTTTTTCCGATTTTGACCCATTGTAGGTCCAACTCACTATGGTTTTATATACGTCGTTACAAAGGTCTTTGAAATATCTATCATTAGATATCCATATTGTCTATATTAATGACTTAGTAATCCAGATATAGGTCAAAAATAGGTCAAACATCGAGGTTGTCCTGGTTTTTTGCTTATATCTCAGCTATTTGTGGACCGATTTTGCTGATTTTAAATAGCAAACTTCTCGAAAGCATGTCTGATAGAATTATTGAAGATTTGGATCCCGAAGATATCTGGGGTCTTCAGAAAACTGATTTCAACAGACCGACAGACAGACGGACATGGCTTAATCGACTCCGCTATCTATAAGGATCCAGAATATATATACTTTATAGGGTCGGAAAATTATATTGTGGAAATTACAAACGGAATCACAAACTTATATATACCCTTCTCACGAAGGTGAAGGGTATAATAAACATAAGGTGGCACATTTCAGAAAAAAGAATTAACTAATGTTTCCAAGTTCGATTTTAAGCGGACAAAAATATTCACACAGTTTCTAATTTTTAATAGGAAAATAACACGAAGTCTGGTTACGTGTTAACTAATAGTTATACTGACAGTTCTCATACAATAATAATTTTAACCGACAGTATAACTAATAGTTAACACCTAACCAGACTTCGTGTTAATGCGGGTAAGCCTTTCTTTTTAATGACTTCTTTTAATCGTTGCATTGAATGGACCAATTTTGATGTGACGTCAGCTCCAATATTTTGCCATTCTTTTAACAGGACTTGTTTAAGTTGAGTCTTACTAGTAATATGGTGCTTTCCTACACGTCTACCCAATTCATCCCATAGATATTCTATGGGAATCATGTTAGGTGATTGCGAAGGAGTCGGCTGAATGTGGGGAACATGTTGCTCTATCCATATTCGGACGTCATGGACTATTGGGGTCATTGTCCTGTTGAAAATAGAAATGTTCCCCAAGATTTAAGTTTAGAGCGCTTTGTAGTAGGGTTTCTTATGGTACAAGTTTAATATTTTTCAATCAGACGGCAGAGTAAGAGTTTGGAGAAGTCCAAACACTGAATTTGGAAAAGAACAATGTAGTAAACATTGTCAAACATGGCGGAAGAGGGGTCATGTTGTGGGGTTGTATGGATGCATCTGGTGTAGCAAACTTAGTTTTTATGCTGTGTGAACATTTATGAATATTATCGAAACTTATTGCTTTTGGTGTCGGTAATAACTTCTCTCGATTTATATCGAGCTTTCTCAGAAATCGCACTATACGAGTTGTTATAGATGGGATCTCATCAAACGAGTTCAAGTTCAATTCAGGGGTACCGCAAGGCTCCGTTCTTTCTTCTACTCTATTCCTTATTTTTCTAAATGACCTTCTACGTCAAACTTCCAATCCTATCTATTCTTTTGCAGATGGCAGCAACATTTGCCATTCATATTCATTCAGTTATAGATCAAGCCTGTCGGAGATTGGGGCAATGAGGCAAAACATGAATGATTCCCATAATCGGGACCTTGTGACAATCTCTGAATGGGGTCGTGCGAATAGAGTAGCTTTCAGTGCCCGCAAGACTCAGTGTTGCATGTTGACACAAAAACGAACGACAAACAATGTTGCTTCATCTGTATTTATGGATGGTGTAAATATTGGCTCTTGATGTTCTGGGCATGAAAATACAATGTGATGTCCGCTGGTCTAAACACATTTTTCAAGTGTCGAAAGAAGCATTCAAGTGTCTCGGTTATTTGAAACGGTGTAGGAATTACTTCACTCCATCTGATCTCCTCACTATTTACACCACATATATCTGACCACTCCCATGTATGGGCCGGTGCTTCAAAGTCTATTTTGGAGCAGCTCGACCGCGTACAAGAGAGGACGAAGGTGATTATTGGTGACAGTAGGGTATCCAACTTTATTGATTCGCTGGAGCACCGTCGCAATGTGGGCTGAGTTTCACTGTTCTATCGGTACTAGAATGGAATGTGTTCTGATGAAATTAGGGAACTTGTTCCTGATACCCGGAGATTTTTACATAATACACGTTTTTCGTCAAGAACACATCCCTTTGTGGTCGTTTGGCCAGTGGACCGCACAACACATTACAGGGAAAATTCGTTCTTTAGCCGTACTGTACGTATGTGGAACAAACTTCCCGCCGAAGTGTTTCCTGCCATTTCCAATGTGGGAAAGTTCAAATCGAATGTCCACAAACACTACTCTCTCTTTCCTCCCTCCCATAACCTATTTTCCTAGTTCCAACACAATGCTTTGCATGAATAGGGGTCATCCCCTGAGTGCTGGTCCAAGAAGAATATGGGAGATATAGGAAATTATCGTTAGAAAATTTCATAGTATGATTTTTGCATAAATGATTTTTCTCAAATTTTGGTTCGATATTTATAAGAAATTTATGTGTGTTTTTCGGAAGTGGCCATTTTTCATAAAATTAGCTACGCCGATTTTTGTGTATATGAAAATTATAGATGTCGAATATCAAACTGATTACGATATTTATAAGAGATTTATGCGTAGTTAAGAGATTTTCGGAGGTGGACTTAATATGGGGGCTATGGAGCGATATTCACAAAATAAAGCTGTTTAATTCTTGAATACAATGAACTGATTTTGGTTCAATATAAATATTTGTAAGACATTTATGTAGGTTTTTCGGATGTGGTCCTTTTATGGAAGCTATGACTGATTATGGCCCGATCTTCATAAAATTAAGTAAGGCGATTTTATTTGTGGAAAAACATTTTTGTCGAATTTAAACTTGATAGCGATATTTAGAGACGATTTATGCATATTTATGTAATTTTTGGATGTGGTCCTTATATGGGACCTATTATTAATTATAGGCCGATCTTCATAAAATGCAGAATGTCGATTTATATGCCCATAGGAATCATTTATGTAAAATTTTAACCTGATAACGATAGTTATAAGAGATTTATGTGTATTTAAGTGATTTTTGGAACTGGATTTATATGGGGACTATGGTCAAATGTGAACTGATCCAAACGAAATTTCGTTTTGTGATTTATTTTTACATAGAACTTAGTTTTGCTCAATTTTGTTTGGATACTGCTATTTTATAGGCATTTATTTACCATAGAGCTATATTTCGGAAATAAATTTGTATGGGGTCTTGGAGAAATCATGGACCGAATCTTACAATTTTCAATAGGGGTTATCCTTTTATCATAGGAACAACGTGTGCAACATTTCATTTTAATATCTGCAATATATTAAGAGAACATAGCTAAATGTTTTTATTGGTTATACTTGCCGATATTGCCCAATTTCAATGCAGAACATCCTTCCGTCTATGATCTATCGTTAATTCAACAGACATAGCTAGATCGTCTTAGAATTTAAGATGAAAAAATTTTCGTTGTGTTTGGTGATGGGTATAAAAGTGATATTTGGATCGCGATCTGGATTTAAGAATATTCTGCGATCCATCAATATTGAAAGCTACAAGTTCAATAAATATCGCGATACTGAATCGTGGTCAATATATATTGAACCTGTAGCAGTGCCAATTCATATATATTTTGTAATGACATTACAATAAACATTGATTGTTTATTTAATATAATAAACAATCAATCTACTAGTACAAATTTTAAGCTCTTTATTTTTAAACCCTTTCGAAAACATTTTATAGCCACTGTAAATGTGTTCATATATATATTTATAGAAAATTTAAAAATGTTATTTCATAAGTAACACATTAGATTTTCATAATTTACAAAGGATTTGTCAATTCGAGTACATATTCTTTATGTTAAACATTTATACAACTTAACTTTTAATTTTATACTGCCATCATTTAAAAGGCTTTAATTTCAATACTTTTTTTTTGTTAAATATTTTTGTTCTGTGCATTCTTTGCGGTAGATCCGCTTATTATTGTTAAAATCATGTTGTTAGTTTTTTAATTCAATTATATTTTGCTAACTATTTATGCATAACAAAGTTAACTATGACCTGGTCAGAGTCGGGTAAAAGTGGGAGGAGATTTAGAATAATAAAAACTTTCCGCCGTTATTGAATTTATTAGAAAAAAAGTAACTGAAACAGTTTAATTACCTAAATAATTCAAATTATCGCTACCGTTGCCTTTCAACCGTTTCGAATCGATAGCCAACCTTCATAAATACTCGTATTTATAATGAGATTATTTTTTCGAATTTTGTATTTTAACTACTACTCCCCTGGTCAAGGACTCAATTGTAATAGAAAACTACATAAATAATACACAATAATATTATGGTTTTTCCCAGTTGCACAGGGAAACTATGAAGGCATAGAAAAGTCCATATCATCTATTATTATACTTATTATTATCATTTTGATAGGACTGCATTTTGTTTTGCTATTATGTATGTATTTCTGAACAAATTGCAGCAAAAAAAAAAAATTTTAAAATGTACAATAGTATTATGTAAACAGATATTGAATAAAAGCTGTTATTTAAGAAAAAAATAAGCTTTTTATATACAGTTATGTAGGGTTAAGACTGTGATGCTGAGATCAGAAATGACAGTTTCAAAACTTAAGAGTTGTAAAAAGGTATAGAGAAGGGATCCATAAAAAATTATCATTTTAGAACAGTGATCGGTACAAATATCCATGAGGGACCGAAAGTAATCGGTATTTGCCTATATACAACACGAAATTGAGAGTAATTATTTTCAATGTTTCTCAAGCAAAAGTTCTCATCAAGTTATCTTTGTGCCGACCACTGGTTTAGAATCTTGGAAAATAGGAAAACTAGTTTTAGCAAATGCTTTTCTTGATCTTACATAACTTTTGTAAGAACAAACAATATAATAAAGTATGTGTGTGAAGCAAAACTTCCCAACCACTTCATTCTAAATACTTTTTAACAGCTATTGCATAATGTGGGCAAGCGTTGTCATGATGGAATATTACGGTTTCATGCCTGGCCGCATATTCTGGGCATTTTTGGGCCAATTCTCGCTTCAAACGAATCAGTAGCGTTTGGTATAGGTTCCCTGTGATGGTCTGGTCAGATTTCAGCAGTTCACAATAGATAGGATCCTTTTGCTCCCACCAAATACAGAGAATTTCCTTAGCGCCATGAATATTTGGCTGGTGTCCATTCGTTGGTCGGGCTTCACATACGATCTCTTACGCTTCGGGTTATCGTAATGCACCAATACAAGATTCGGTGCAAAAGTGATTTTTTTTTATAGCGTTCAAACATCATTTCGGACATGCGAAATCGTCTTACAAGGTCTCTCGGCTTCAATTCGTGTGGTACCCAATTTCCCTGGTTTTAGATGAATCCGGCTACTCACAAACGTTTTGAAATTTCCGCTTGAGTAGCTTCAATGATTTTGCAAGCTCTTGTTAAGTTTGACAACAATCTTCATGCCTCCAATTCTTGGTCTTTAAACTTTTTGGCTGAACCGTACAAACCAACTCTCCCACGTTGAAATCGATGAAACATATTCACCGGCACTTTTTTCAAATTAAAGAAGTAAAGCAAAACTTCCCGCATATGACGATATTAGACATTTTCGAAGCAAAAACATATAAGAGTGCTATATTTTATATACCCTTCACCAAATTATACTTTAAAATAAAAATTTTAAATATTTTTAGGTAAACAAAATTAATTTTTTTTTAATTATTTTTCAAAATTTGAAAAAAAATTTTTTTTTTTTAAATTGTTTTGAAAAATTTTTTTTAAGTTTTTTTTTAAATTTTTTTCAAAAATTTTTTATTTTTTTGTTTAAATTTACTAGAGAAAAAAATTTATGACAAAAATTTTTTTTTGGTAAAGAAAAACAATTCTGGTTAAAAAATGTTTCTCCCGATTTTGACCCATTATAGGTCCAATTTACTATAGCCTTATATAGACCGTTGCAATGAACTTTGAAATATCTATCATCCATATTGTCTATATTAATGACTTAGTAATTCATATATAGATAAAAATAGGCCAAAAATCGAGGTCCGTTTGTGGGCCGATTTTCTCGATTTTGAATAGCAACCGAGCCGGAAGAATTCCCGATACATTGATGTATGAATCAAGTTTTTAAGTTATTTGGGGTCTTCAGAAAATTGATTTCAACAGACAGACAGACAGACGGACCTGGCTTAATCGACTCCGTTATCTATAAGGATCCAGAATATATATACTTCACGAAGGTGAAGGGTATAACAACTTTGTTGTTTACATTATAATGTTCAATAATTAAGTGGGAATATATGACCCTTCAAAATGACATATAAGTTATTAAAAACCATAGCAGCGTTCAAAATATACATGATCTATTGTAAATTCCACATTTTTAAGTCATACATCCAAAAATATAACTATTTTAGCACGGTGATGTCATTGGAAGCAAGTACTTAGTTAAATAAGTCATTATCACGTTCGTTTACAAATAGTCATTAATACTTTAATAAGTTATTGTAATAGACAAATACACATAGAACAGAAACTCTCTGTCAAAAACCTAACTCAGTTGTCAAAAACTTAAGTGGTGAGAATGCATGAGTAAAAAAAACTATGTGAAAACAAAACCAACACTCATATGTGTAACTTTTTTGAGTAATTTTTTTGTTTGAGTTCTTTTCTAGTTTCCACTCTATGTCTTTAAAAAATTATTCTTTCTTTATTTTCTAAGAGATTAATCTATAAAAAATATTTTAAATCAAATTGTATTAGATTTGAATTAACAAAAATGTAATCATTGAAAGTTTGAATGAGATTTATTATGAATTGATTCTGAATTTAGTAAATGTATCAGATTATATGCCAGACATTACCAAACTACTTCTAAGTAATGCAGATGGTATAAAGTAGTCACTGAAAAAGAAAGTTGTTCAGTAAATTAAATTTCATATCATGCTGAAACACCCTGTCCAAATGATGTTAGAAAATAACATTGAAATAGGAAAAATATGACTATACACAATAATCAGGTTGCTGTTGCAACAGCAATAATATCAGCAACAAATTGCAACAAAATCTACGGCCACAGTACGAATGTATTTCAATCAGTCATTCTCATTCTTGTATCATATTTATAAGAATAACAATTGATTTTTATATATATTTTTTTTGTATTCTCTGGTTGATAAAAGTTTATTTTTTTGTTGAGATGCAGGAGCAAGGTATAAACAACCTTTAGTGGCATAGATGTGTAAATGACATTTTAAGAATTGAAACTAGAATCACTGTTTTAAATGGTTGGTCTCTGATGATGTCTATATATTTTGCAAATCTTCGTGGTTGTCTCACATTTTAAGAAATAACTTTTGGTCTGGTACACCGATTTTTCTGATTTTTAATACCAAACTGCTTATGGCAATAATGCACAATCCACATTAATCTCATTCATTTTGGTTTTGTAGCTTGGTAACACGCTCACCAAAGGTCTCTTTACCTAACTCACTTTCATCCCTATTAGTTATTAAATTCTGACAGCTAAACCACTGCCCTTCTCTGCTAAAAACAAAATGCACTTAGAACAAAGTAGGAGAAAACTTTAACTTGTATTTGAATGATATTTTATCTGACGAACAGGAATACAAAAGGAAAAACCTTAAATTAAAGCTAAACATAGTATTTGTTTTGAACATTCATACAAATATTATGAAAAATAATATGATTGAATGATATGATTGTTGTTGGCATACACAAATAAATATATATCTGATTTGAAATTAAAATAAATTTAACAATACGAAAACTTGCAAAGTAATACTACTAATATGCATAAGCAAACAATAGCTTAAAGGTATTAGGTCGAAAACTGTCTTCAAACTCAAAATTTTCATTTGTGAAAGGAAGTGATTTATCAATAACTCCAGATATCATACGGATTTGAATGTTTTATCACAATTGATTTATGGTGAATGTGTTCCTTCGGTTTTAACATGCGAGAGATGGTTTGTCCGGTTCAGAAGTGGTGATTTTGACATGGAAGACAAAAATCGCCAAGGCCAGCCAAAAAAGTTTGAAGACTAAGAATTGGAGGAAGATTGTTGTCAAACTCAACAAGAGCTTGCAAAATCATTAAGAGCTACTTAACCAGCAAAACGTTTGAGAGCAGCAGGATTCATTCAAAAGCAGGGAAATTGGCCCGAGAATTGAAGCCTAGAGACTTTGAAAGACGACTTTCCATGTCCGAAATGATGCTTGAACGCCATAAAAAAAAATCATTTTTGCACCGATGCTTGGATTGGTGCATTACGATAACCCGAAGCGTAAGATATCGTATGTGAAGCCCGATCAACCAGTCGAATATACACCAGCCAAATATCCATGGCGCTAAGGAAATTCTCTGTATTTGGTGGGAGCAAAAGGGTCCTATCTATTGTGTGCTGCTGAAATCTGACCAGACCATCACAGGGAATATATACCAAATGCAACTGGTTCGTTTGAAGTGAGAATTGATTGAAAAACGCCCAAAATATGCAAATTTAACGTTCGAAATAAATACTTTAAAATATTGTTTAAAAACTAAAAAGTTTTATATAAATTAGCTTATAGTATTAATTCCTTTAAACATTTGCAAATCTTACTTAGTTATCAATCAATATGTTTACATTATTTGTCTTTACATATCAATGAATTTTTTATGTTCTAAACAGTCCAGAGATAAAATTAAAAATTAATAAAATTTTCAGCATACAATAATGTAAATATCATATGTATAACACATATAGTGTTAGTTCTGTAACAAGTGCTGGTACCATTGGGAGATTTTGCAACAAAATTAGTTCTGAACATATAAAACAATGTGGTATATGAAATTGTTAAGGATATCATAGTTATTGAAGAGAAATTAAAATTGGTGAATGTGACTAAATACTCAAAATTCTTTTATAAAAATAAATCTACATATTGTTACGTTTTAACGTTGGTTTATTTTCTTTAAATAAACCGGATACTTTTGATTGCAAATAAAAGCAGTTTTAGTAGTTTAAAATTGTAACTACTCTATATTTATTCAAATGAACAACAACAACAGTCTAAAATAGTCACTATGTATGTGTTTTTATTAAACACACACACGTTTATAATGCACAAATTTAAATGTACAAGACAGTTGATGTTAACTCTAACAGCGCCTATGATCAACTCACGACTGCAACTTCTGCCACTATTATACACACGCCATCTTTTGTGAATCTTCTACAATGCTCTTAACGGACAAACTTGTATGTTCGAATTCTAGAGCTTTCGCTGTCAATGTTAGCAGCTTAAACATTTAGTGTTGCCATACATATAAACAATGCTAATAACCGCATGCTATCAACATTGTTGATAAGTAGAAGCTTCTACTGACGGACGTGTTTATAAACATGATGAATGCTGCAGGCAGTCGTTACAGACCGTTAAATTCAAATCGCTTTTGCTCATTCGTAACAATATATTTTTTCTTAAGCACATAACACAGATTTGAGTCATTAGAGACATATCTGTGTTACAAAAAATTTCGGTACTTTTGCTACTTAAAATGAGTGATTTACAATAGACGGCGCATCTTTTGAACACGGTTTTTGTTTTTAATACCTTATATGTCATTTTGAAGGGTACATATCTGTTGCACATGTTGCAATACCTGTCAAAAAGTATTTAGATTGAAGTATTTGGGAAGTTTTGCCTCACCCACTTGGTCCTCTGGGATACACTTCACTTTGGAACAGAGTATCCGCTATTGGCTTTATTCGTTCTTTGCCTCAAAAGAAGATTTCTGAAATTCAATTAGAAAATTCTGAAATACAATTGGAAATGGTTCTTTAAAACCTAAATATTTTTCATCAACAACTGTGAGTACCTTACTTCTAAAAAATATTGCAGTTTTAATTGAAACAAGTTCTCTCAACATGAAACAGAAATTTGTTAATAAAATGTTGTATTTTGGAAATGTTAAATAAATTTTACATGCAAATAACTGAAATTATTTGATTGTTTGTATTAGTATGTGTGTGTTTGTATTAGTAATGTATGTAAGATTCCTGATAGAAGATAGATGCATTGAAATTGGAAAATATGTATGTTAGAATTTTATGCTAATTTAGTGAGGCATAAGACTAAAACTTTATGTGTTTCTTACCAACAAAAAATAACCATCCAAGAAGTGAAAATATATATCCCTACCAATCCCCAATTTTTAATATGAGGGAGAAGCACTGAAAGTGTGTGAATATAAAATTAGTTTGGCAGTCATATTAAGGTTTCCAGAACTGGACATTTTAGCTTAAGACAGAGAATGTTTCATCATTGATTTTCACAAGGACCCTGATAAGAAATCAATAAATGATCAATTCCATTATTTCCTAAAATACCAATAACAATTTAGTAATAAATAAGAAATTCTGCATGAAATTTATATAAATCTGGTATAAGAACTATATACGAAATTCTCTATCTACAATGACTCACCAACCAAAAGAGCAAATTAATACATAAAAGTGTGAACTTATCAAGCCGAGAGTATAAATATCAATAAAGGTATTTACAGACGACAATACTGAGTATTGATATTTGTCAAGAACTGAAGTATCATAATACAATTTCAAAAAAAAAATACAAATAACTTTTTTGATTTAAGGTCGGTATTCAAACATTTTTAAATCAGCTCAAAAACTGTTTATTTTCATATGTATCCGTGTATGCATTTATAAATACAAATGCAGCTATCAAAAATGTAAAGAAAATTAAAATAATAATAAAGTTTGCAGAAAAATATCAATCAGCATAAATATAAAATATTTGAATACTATTGTGTTAATGTATTTTTCGAAAAGATTTCTCGACATACCGAATGATTTCAATAATGTTTTAATTTTGAAATGTATTAATACACAGTATTGTCGTCTGTAAATATCTTAAGTATGTTTGTGTAGTAACAAAATGAAAATATCTATTCAAATACACGTAAGCTGGTGTGTTGAATTTTTGTGTTTTATTTCGAAATTGGCATAAAACTTATCAATGTTTACAATAAAACCAATGAACCACAATTGGATTTCAGTTTATAAGGTGGTATAATCTGTGTAAATTGAAGGTAACAATATATAAAACAAACGTTCATAAAAAAACAAATATCTACTTACAAATGCAGTATGTAGGTTTAGAATACTAAACCTGCACAGACATGAATGAAGATGTATTATTTTGTTATAGTTAGATACTGAACTATACACATTTGGCGGTGACGTTACAAACTGCAAGGGGGCCTTAAGCAGATAATACTTGCATTTCATTCAAGTACTATATAGCTACATTCACAAAGGAAATTCACTAAAAAACTATGCAATTAAATAAATTAGACTAGACTATGACTAGACTATGACTAGACTATGACTAGACTATGACTAGACTATGACTAGACTATGACTAGACTATGACTAGACTATGACTAGACTATGACTAGACTATGACTAGACTATGACTAGACTATGACTAGACTATGACTAGACTATGACTAGACTATGACTAGACTATGACTAGACTATGACTAGACTATGACTAGACTATGACTAGACTATGACTAGACTATGACTAGACTATGACTAGACTATGACTAGACTATGACTAGACTATGACTAGACTATGACTAGACTATGACTAGACTATGACTAGACTATGACTAGACTATGACTAGACTATGACTAGACTATGACTAGACTATGACTAGACTATGACTAGACTATGACTAGACTATGACTAGACTATGACTAGACTATGACTAGACTATGACTAGACTATGACTAGACTATGACTAGACTATGACTAGACTATGACTAGACTATGACTAGACTATGACTAGACTATGACTAGACTATGACTAGACTATGACTAGACTATGACTAGACTATGACTAGACTATGACTAGACTATGACTAGACTATGACTAGACTATGACTAGACTATGACTAGACTATGACTAGACTATGACTAGACTATGACTAGACTATGACTAGACTATGACTAGACTATGACTAGACTATGACTAGACTATGACTAGACTATGACTAGACTATGACTAGACTATGACTAGACTATGACTAGACTATGACTAGACTATGACTAGACTATGACTAGACTATGACTAGACTATGACTAGACTATGACTAGACTATGACTAGACTATGACTAGACTATGACTAGACTATGACTAGACTATGACTAGACTATGACTAGACTATGACTAGACTATGACTAGACTATGACTAGACTATGACTAGACTATGACTAGACTATGACTAGACTATGACTAGACTATGACTAGACTATGACTAGACTATGACTAGACTATGACTAGACTATGACTAGACTATGACTAGACTATGACTAGACTATGACTAGACTATGACTAGACTATGACTAGACTATGACTAGACTATGACTAGACTATGACTAGACTATGACTAGACTATGACTAGACTATGACTAGACTATGACTAGACTATGACTAGACTATGACTAGACTATGACTAGACTATGACTAGACTATGACTAGACTATGACTAGACTATGACTAGACTATGACTAGACTATGACTAGACTATGACTAGACTATGACTAGACTATGACTAGACTATGACTAGACTATGACTAGACTATGACTAGACTATGACTAGACTATGACTAGACTATGACTAGACTATGACTAGACTATGACTAGACTATGACTAGACTATGACTAGACTATGACTAGACTATGACTAGACTATGACTAGACTATGACTAGACTATGACTAGACTATGACTAGACTATGACTAGACTATGACTAGACTATGACTAGACTATGACTAGACTATGACTAGACTATGACTAGACTATGACTAGACTATGACTAGACTATGACTAGACTATGACTAGACTATGACTAGACTATGACTAGACTATGACTAGACTATGACTAGACTATGACTAGACTATGACTAGACTATGACTAGACTATGACTAGACTATGACTAGACTATGACTAGACTATGACTAGACTATGACTAGACTATGACTAGACTATGACTAGACTATGACTAGACTATGACTAGACTATGACTAGACTATGACTAGACTATGACTAGACTATGACTAGACTATGACTAGACTATGACTAGACTATGACTAGACTATGACTAGACTATGACTAGACTATGACTAGACTATGACTAGACTATGACTAGACTATGACTAGACTATGACTAGACTATGACTAGACTATGACTAGACTATGACTAGACTATGACTAGACTATGACTAGACTATGACTAGACTATGACTAGACTATGACTAGACTATGACTAGACTATGACTAGACTATGACTAGACTATGACTAGACTATGACTAGACTATGACTAGACTATGACTAGACTATGACTAGACTATGACTAGACTATGACTAGACTATGACTAGACTATGACTAGACTATGACTAGACTATGACTAGACTATGACTAGACTATGACTAGACTATGACTAGACTATGACTAGACTATGACTAGACTATGACTAGACTATGACTAGACTATGACTAGACTATGACTAGACTATGACTAGACTATGACTAGACTATGACTAGACTATGACTAGACTATGACTAGACTATGACTAGACTATGACTAGACTATGACTAGACTATGACTAGACTATGACTAGACTATGACTAGACTATGACTAGACTATGACTAGACTATGACTAGACTATGACTAGACTATGACTAGACTATGACTAGACTATGACTAGACTATGACTAGACTATGACTAGACTATGACTAGACTATGACTAGACTATGACTAGACTATGACTAGACTATGACTAGACTATGACTAGACTATGACTAGACTATGACTAGACTATGACTAGACTATGACTAGACTATGACTAGACTATGACTAGACTATGACTAGACTATGACTAGACTATGACTAGACTATGACTAGACTATGACTAGACTATGACTAGACTATGACTAGACTATGACTAGACTATGACTAGACTATGACTAGACTATGACTAGACTATGACTAGACTATGACTAGACTATGACTAGACTATGACTAGACTATGACTAGACTATGACTAGACTATGACTAGACTATGACTAGACTATGACTAGACTATGACTAGACTATGACTAGACTATGACTAGAGTATGACTAGACTATGACTAGACTATGACTAGACTATGACTAGACTATGACTAGACTATGACTAGACTATGACTAGAGTATGACTAGACTATGACTAGACTATGACTAGAGTATGACTAGACTATGACTAGACTATGACTAGACTATGACTAGAGTATGACTAGACTATGACTAGACTATGACTAGAGTATGAGTAGACTATGACTAGACTATGACTAGACTATGACTAGACTATGACTAGACTATGACTAGAGTATGACTAGACTATGACTAGAGTATGACTAGAGTATGACTAGACTATGACTAGACTATGACTAGACTATGACTAGACTATGACTAGACTATGACTAGACTATGACTAGACTATGACTAGACTATGACTAGACTATGACTAGACTATGACAACCACGTCTATAGATATTACGTACATATTGTTTAAATAATATTACTTTCATTTCGCTGTTCAGTTATAATATATCTTAAAAGTATTACAGAAAAATCAAAAATGAGTTGAATAATATTTGAAATACTCCAAAGGCCCTATGCTTTCTCTTTAGCATCTTATCCGTACAAACCTTTGATAGCTACATGCTTTCAGGTAACTGCAACGTAACGCAATCGTAGTACATTTATTATATTAAATTGCATTTGGTAAGAGAAAAAGCTGAAGTACTATAGTTCATGGTGTGGTTGTTTTTGTTATTTCAGATATTGTACTTTCAATATACAAAAATAACAAACAAACAAATCAGATATTACACACCCACACACAAACCTATACAGGAAGACACTAGAAGTTAATGTGTGTGAGTGTGTGTGTGTGTTTGACAGAGACTGAGTGTATGTGTTGGGGGATGCGATGCAATCATTTGGGAAAACATGGATATAAATTTCAATTTTCTGCACTTCCACATTTCTTTCAGTTTCAGTAGATTTTTTTTTCTATTTATTTTTTTCGGTTACAAAACAAAATACATGTGCAACCATATAAAAGAAGATAATAACATTTTCCGTTATAAATAGTAAAAGGTAGCAACAAAAACTACTACAACTACAACAACAGTAGCCCAGTAAAAGTGGCAGCAACAGTAAAAGCAATAACAACATACAATTGAACCCATGTAGTCTATTACATGGATGTTGAGGTGAGTTGCCTGATATGGAGGTTTGGGGGTAATACCTAGTAACGCACTATTTGTTAAAAAATATGGCAAGTATTTTAACTGAAATTGATAATAAATACTTGTTCAGCTAGCGTTGGTTTCGTTTCCTCTTGCTTTTTCAAATTTATTTTTCTTGGTGTTTTATTTTTTCATCACAATTTTTGTTCTGTGCAATTCATCCAATTCAAGTCATCTTTGAAAGATGTTAAAGGTGGTTTGCCATGTTGTTAGGAAACCTTACACTTACATTCACTCTTGTGTTCTTAATTAACTTTCAAGTTTATTTTCTTGACATTTTAGATAAGTGGGTGGAAGTAATGATGTCTGTGTGTGGTGTTTGGTCATCATTTGGAAGGCGTGGCAATTGTAAGGTTTCGTTTTAAGTTACCAATTATATTTTAGCAGGTGTCCTGATTAGTGTGCAATCAGTTGGCTAATAAGTTTTGCTGTTTAAATTGAAGCTGGGAAATTAAAAGTTGATTAGAAAGATAATAAGTTGTGTTTGGCTGTAATTAGGACAATTTAGTGTTCATTAAGAGAAAATTATGAAACTTTTTAAATAAATTTTTATTATATGAAAATTATGTTTAATCTGTTTGAATTTATTAAACATGTTGCTGAATTTCTTTAGGTAAATGAAGTAATTGAATGTTAAATCGATTTTGAACCCAAAGAAAAGGAAGGAACTTTAGAAAATATATACCCTGCTAGTTACCGCATACATTATTTTGTAAGGAGTGGTCGGTACCCAGCACATTATTTTATTTAGTAGAGTTGGTACTTATTATACCCTTCACCATGAGTGGCAAAGGTATATATAAGTTTGACATTCCGTTTGTAATTTCTATTTTTTTGCATTTGCGACCCCTCAAAGTATATATATTCTAGATCGTTATAGATAGCGGATTCGATATATCCATGTTCGTCTGTCCGTCTGTCGGTTGAAATCAATTTTTCAAATCCCCTAAGTAACCTAAATACATGATTGATACATTAATATATTAAGAATCCTTCCCATTCAGTTGCTATTTAAAATCGAGAAAATCCCGCCACAAATGACTGAGATATATGAGAAAAACCGGGACAACCTCGAGCTTTGCTTATTTTTATCTATATCTGGATTACTAAGTCATTAATATAAACAATATGGATATCTAATGATAGATATTTCAAAGTCCATTGTAACGATGTATATAAGACTGTAGTAATTTGGACCTACAATGGGTCAAAATCGGGAATTTTTTTTACCAAAAAATTTTTTTGTCCTTAATTTTTGTTCACTAATAAATTTAAAAAATTTGAAAATAATGTTTTTTAAAATTTTGAAATTTTTTTTTTTTACATTTTTTTTCACTAATAAATTAAAAATTAACAAATTAACAATTTTGATTTTTTTTTTTTTTAATAAAATATATACGGTCTAATTCATAATAACTTAAAACAGCTTTATAAGTCGTTAATAAGAAAAAAATCAAAAAACTGTATTCATAAACGTTTAATAGTCTTATAAGTCTGTTATAAACCATTCATAAATTTGAAATATTTATTGTAGCTTCAACACTACTATAAACCTACTTTAAGGTATTCTTTTTACATTTTATCTGGAAAAAAGGGAATTTTAAAGACATTTTTTTATAAATTTGCAATAATAGGCGATACTATTGCAATTGACAAACGTAATTTTAACTCCGCTGGGGAATATGTTCCAATATAATAATATATGATTTTGTTTCAAATTCCTCCGGCAGTGAGCTATATGAGGTTCGCAAGTGAGTTTGATTGCCATTTTTGTCATTTTCTTTTAACCTGTACCGAAATGTAGTAATAAAATGTGAAAACTTTATGGAAGGAGGTCCACACAATCTAATATACCCATTCCGGAATTCAAATTATGTGTTTCCTTATAGAAATTCATTAAATTTTGTTAAAAATTAACAAAATGACAATAAAAATTAATTAATAAAACAAATCATAAAACAGTGATGTTTATTTTATCACAGAATATTCGTCATTCGAATACTTTTAAAAATAATTGAAATAAAATATATAAAAACGTTTGTATATTAATACATTTTAGCTTAATATAAATTTACTGAATCAGATATACATTTTTTATCTAAAAATTAGTTTTTATCTTCAAAAATGTATTAATACTAAAAACAAACAATTAAAAAAAGAGAATTAAGGAATATTTTATCCTAATTGCAAGCAACACTAACAACGAAAAAGGGGAAATAACTGAGAAGCATTGCCAGATTAGACAAAAAACAGTACATTAGTTATTGTGGCTTTAACAAACGTTTTTGAATATAATACTTTTATTAAAGGTTTATAAAGCAAAAGTGTTTGTTAACAAATTTGTGTTTTAAATCTACAATAAGGTTTTATTATGAATTAGACCGTTAAAATTTATATTTTAAAGTTTTTTATATTTTTAATTTTCATAAATTCGTTAATAGTTAATAGAACGTTTAACGTTTAAAACATTAAAAATATGAGGTAATATTATAATTAATTTGCAATGCTTTGTAGAAAGAATGAGTTAAAATATGCTTAAAAAATTTATTTGTTACTGATCTGCCACTACTTACCATGTGACATCTTCATATCTTTTTGTGTAATTAAACTTTATCTACACACAGCCTCAAAAGTGTGTAAATACCACAAATTATTTGATTTTTTTTTAAGATAATGAAAATCATAAAATTTATCCATCGATTAAAATTTAAAAGTTTCGGTATCTTGGAGATTGGGCGATACGATTCTGAAAACTTTTTTTTTTAAAATTCACTGGTGTTTACTCACTTTTGAGGCAGTGTGTAGGTACTTTCAAAAATATATTTTTATATTAGTGTCTTTGCTTTAGAAATTTTTGGAGAGGGGGAACCTATTAAGTTTTCTTTCAGAAACATATAGATATTTTCAAGTACTTTTTATCCAATAGTTTTATTCGACCTTTTGATTATAATTAAATAAAAAGATTTCTCGAGCTCGAGGTCAATAATTTTCAATAGATTATTTATTTCCAATATTTCGATATCCTACGGGTATCATTATCAAGGCTGTAACAAGAATAACACAACAATGTACGAAAAATTAATAACAATCACTGTGCTTAAATCAAACAAACATACTAATATGATAACATAATAACAAAGAGAAACAAAAACACTTACAATGAGTAACAATTATATTTGTACAAGACGTCTAAACATCTTCACATTTAATATTGCACTAATTATATTATTTTATTTTCTTATTAATTATATGTCTATAGCTATTGGCGCAGTTTTCCGTGTCTGTTTTGTAATTCATTCTTATCTCTCTTGGTATATTGATTATATGTAGCATCTCCAGTGTGTACCGTTTGTTATATTTATCCTCTCTTTGTAATATTTCAACTTTCTCCAAGTTTGGCTTGTGTTTTTTCTCTGCACAGTGGGATGTAAGTGCTGTTTTTTGTGTTGACGTTTTTGTTATATTTTTAAAATCAGATTTGTGTCCTGCTATTCGTGTTTTCAGTTTATTTTTCGTTGTTCCAACGTAAACCTGATCGCATGTGCCTTGGTCATTCCCCTTACAGCTAATCTTATATATTACGTTGGTGTTGTCCATTTTGTCAAGTTTACATTTGGTTTTTGAAAATAATTGTTTTAAAGTATTTGTCGATGTATGTGCAAGAGTAAATTTGTCCTTATTGTAAATTGTAGAATTCTTTATCCTTTCCGCGATTAGTGGCACATATGTCATCGATTTGAATATCTTCGTATTCTCCTCTCGTTCCTTCGGTTTTTTCCTCCTATAATTACGTATTAAACTCGCTACGATATTTTTCGGAAAAGAGTTCTTCGCGAGAATGTTCCTAATTTTTCTTATATTATCCATATGAAAGGATTCGTCGCTAATAGAAAGGACTCTGTTGATAAGGTTATGGGCCGTATTCATTATCACTTTCCTTGGTTGGCACGAGTTATAGTTTATAATTCTAGTACTATTTAAATATAAAATTTCTTGACACTCAGATAAGACATAAATAAAAAGTGAGCTGCCCACTCAAACTACGAACCCATGTAAAAATAAATTAATTCAAAATTATCTAATTACTGACTACATGAATTTCCATTAAGATATCTCCAATCGTTCAAGAGCTATTTAATTATTTATTAAAATAAATAGGTGGTAGTAAATCTGAATCTACTACTGGTCCGATTGCAATATGATTTACGAACAAATAGGGCTTACGAAAATGAAATTTGTTAGAAAACAAGGTGTGATTGCAATAATTGAAATCTATTCATATTTGTAAAAGTTACAAGCTGTAGAAAGTTTTCCTAACCAGATGTGGTAGACTTTGAGATCCTCAGCTTGAAATCTAACAGGGTGGTAAAAAATTTAATTTTATTAAAGCCTATGTCCTCCTCTACGATTCGTTTATACTTCATGTTGCAATAGAACCAGTGGTTTAGAAGATTCAGAATTATTTCCGATTTGTTTACGACTGAGCCCACTGAGCCCCATACGACAAAAATAAAGAAAATTATATTAAAATATAGATCTTGTAAGGGAATAACTAGTCGCTAAAATAATAAAATTTTTCTACTTTGGATTTGTTTTGATAATTTCTAACGGAGAACAAATAAACGTAGTAGAAAAAAAAACCGAAAACAAAGTCTAAGTTCAATTGTGGATTTATATTTTAGAAAAGTGTTTAATTCAAATTTTAAAAAATGGATATAAAAACTGATGGTATTGACTTTATTTTAAATATATTTCATGTCCGTTAATTGTGTTGTGTATTTAAAAAATAATAATTTTTAAGAAGTAGCTTTTCGTACGTGTTTTCCAACTCGCGAACATGGAACTGAGAGATCTTCTGTCCTAAATATTAATATTGATATCTGCTTTAGCTTCCACTATATGTAGTTTGTCATATCTATTGGAGGTGCCACGCCCACTAATGCTAGTTTGCTAATTTTTGGCCTAAATAAGGACTGAGATTGAAAACTTTGTAACATACATATATGTTAATAAAAATGAAACCACTAAACTAACAGTTTTGAATCTTTTTATATTTGGTTGAAATTATTGTTACAATTAACAAAAAAAAAAATATTTTTATAGTTCTAATCACTAGTGATGAAATTTTGAACCTTTTTCGGAAACCCTTCCATTAACGTTTTTATAGTGCTTTCTGTCACTTTGCTCGAACAGGTAGTCCATCTCCGTTTAAAATCTACCACACTTTTGGGCACCTTTTTTGTGTAAATTTCGGTATTGAAAGAGCCATTTGTAACAAATGTTTGTCTTCTTCTGCCGCAACTGCATATTGCTTGTCATGCCAAGAACTTTTTGGGAAAATTTTCTGCTTTCGGGTCCTAAACTTTTCTACAACATTCCCTCGAACATCAGCAATATAAAAATATTCACCCGGAAGCTGCGAAAAATTTTCCATATGTACGTTTCTTCATCCATTATGCAGCAGGTATATTTCTTGTATACAATTTGACTTCAATTTCAGTGCTCTGTCCTTGGCCTCTAATTTTTAGCAGAGTTCCTCTTAGGAACTTTTTGAGCCTTGTAATCTTCTAAACCTACATTTGCTTTAACTTTTCGTACCAAATAGTCCGAGTACTGACCTTACCGGGCTGCTTTTCCACCGGATGTGTTGGGAACTCTTTTGAAAATGCTTTCTATTTTGTTGGCTTTAGAAACATCATGTGGACCATTCCTTCTACCTGAACCAGGTTTTTTGTCAGCAAACTAGTTCTCCCGGTACTGTTTAATAGCAATGGAAAAAGTTTGATAGCTGACCTTTGATTGTTTGGCCAACTTTTCGTAGGACCAAGTTGGATTTTGTTGAAAATCTATATAAATGTCTTTGTAAGTTTGTTTGTTTATTTGTTTGTTTGTTTGTTTGTTTGAGCATCACGCCTAAACGGCTCAATCGATTTTATTGAAATTTGGAACGTAGATAGATCCTTACTTGGAAGCGTCAATAGGCTATACATTTTTTCAATACTTGGACCAGAAAGGGAAAAAAGGGGGGAAAACCGGTAAAATTGGTACCTTTAGTTCTTAAACAATAAATGCTAAACGGCCGAAACGATTTTATTGAAATTTCCAACATAGACTACGACAGGGGTAGCGAAGCGCACCGGGTCAAGCTAGTATTAAATAATTTTAGTACGCACTTTTTTCTGGTCACTCATTTTAATCAGATTAACAACAAATGAACATAATTGGCATTAAACATAATAACTGACATGCTTTACAAAGGTAACTTGATTAAAAAAAAAAAAAAAAATCAAATAATACTTGGGTTAAAAGTTTTAATGAAAAACGTGTGTTAAGAATTTTACAAGCTCAGTCCTTAACTGCCACCACTGTGCGGTGTGTGCTCACATCCGATTCGGCGATGTAATTTACAAGGATAGTTGTGTCTACACGATACAATAGTCAATGTCACTAGAAAAAAAACATAAATTTGTATATACACAATTATTGTTTTTAATAACTTATATTTCATTTTGAAGAGTACATATCTGTCATTTATTCTCACTTAGTTATTGAACATTATGTAAACAACAAAGTTTTTTGCTTTGAAAATATCGAATTTTGTACCAACAAACCTTTATATAAAGGGAAGTTTTGTTTTACTTCTTTAAAAAAAAAATGGCGCTGAAGCACACCGATTGCTCACCAAAGCTTATGGTGAATGTGTTCCATCGGTTTCAACCAGCCGAAACGATACCAAAGCCAAATATCCATGGCGCTAAGGTACTTCTCTATATTTGGTGGGAGCAAATGTGCTGCTGAAAGCTGACCAGACCATCACAAAGAACCTGTAACGACCACAACTGATTCGCTTGAAGCGAGCATTGGTCGAAAATAGCCCAGAATAAGCGGCCAGACATGAAACCGTAATATTGCATCATGACAACGCTCGACCACTTGTGGAAATAACTTTAAAAAACTAATTAGAAAGAATTGGTTGGAAAGTTTCGCCTCACCCGCCTTATACTCCAGACATTGCCCCGTCCGACTACTATTTGTTTCGATCGATGCAGAATGCATATTTTTTTGAGAAAATAACCTCAATATATCATCACTTCTGAATACCTACGGTGCACTGCTGCGTATGAGTTGTATTTATTTATATATTAAATTAAAAATAACTCATACGCACCATATTTCTTGTTTCGTATAAGAACAAATTTAATTAAAAGTTTCATTTCTATAGAAAAACAAATATCCTCACATAATGCAACAAATTTATTATAACACTATTCATTTGTAACCTTTTTATGTTAAATTAAATAACATAGCCAGAAACATTTGTTACATTCGTTACAGTATTTACGAGTACATTAAATAAAACAAAATCAATTACTTTAATCAAAACTCTTTTGTAAATTAACTTTTTTTTACAATAATTTTTCCTTTTTTTTCATTAATTTAATCAAAGACAGCAAAGATTTCACCCTTTTTTTTGTTGTTTGAAAATTAAAAACAACCAGCAGGGAACCAAAAAAATAAAAATAAAAAAAAATGAGATAGAGAGAGAGATGATAACAATAAATTAAAAAACAAAGTTACTTTGTGTAAAAATACCCACATTTATTACACATGTCCATTTGATGGCTTTAATGTTCATTGGAAATAATCGAGAAAAACAGCAGCAGCAACAGCAACAGCAAAAACAATGAACACAAAAAATAATAATGTTGAACAAATTTTTACAAGCAATGAACAACAACAACAGCAACAACAATGCCAGAACAATGTTATTGTTTCTTTGCTCTCTCTTTTTTTTTCAATTGCTTAAATTTGTTAGAGTGAATGAGTGCGTGTGTTTTTAGAATAAAAGGCACTTATGAGAGTTTAAGCATGTGTGTGTGAGTGTTTGTATTTTGAATTCTTTGTTGTAGCTGTAAGTGAATGTTTGTGTGTGTGTCATGTTGTTCGTACCTTTTGGCTAAAAACAACATCATAAATTTTACATGGTAAACCATTGCTATAACGGTAAGTAT
Source organism: Calliphora vomitoria (assembly GCA_942486065.2). Lineage (NCBI taxonomy): Eukaryota > Metazoa > Arthropoda > Insecta > Diptera > Calliphoridae > Calliphora > Calliphora vomitoria. Next base: position 116,239,107 of record OW818030.2, on the reverse strand, counting down.
GTTCCTGTGTGTGCGTATGTGTGTGTGTATGCTGCAAACATAAACACATAGTACATGCTTGTAAATTCTTTACTTTTGCTTCGGGTAAGCAATATCTTTTACTTAACTTCAAACAATATACACACAATTTGCACAAAAACCCAAACAACAAGAATTTCTTGCCTTTTTTTTTTAAATTGCAGAGATTGAAGGAGTTAAATCGTTTTAGTTTTACAAGAAAGTCTTCGTTAGTAAAAACTTTTTTTATTTATTATTTATTAGATTAAAAATAATATTGAAAAAGTATTTTTAAAGGAAAATAAGGTTAATATTAGAGTTTCCAATTCGGTTTTAACCGAAACCGAAACCGCCTGTTTTTCAAGGCCTGAAACCGAAACCGAAACCGACAATTATTCTTCGGTTTTCACTTTTAATATATTTTCACTAGAAAAATTCAAAATTTAGAAATGAGAAACAAACTTTTTCATCCAATATTTCAAAAAACAAATCGGTAAAAATATCTTAAGATTTGTTTAAATTTTTTAAATTGTATTACAATAATTGCTTCAGATGATGTAGCAGGCTACCTTTCGCAGGCCAAATAATGCAAAACTTTTGTAACAAAGTCTTAGTTATTTTCAAATATCTGATAAAAGTATAGAATACTATCTGACCGTTGCGCTTCGACACCTCAATTGGAATAAAGAAATAGTACTATTAAGTCTCCCTTTGTAAATTAATACTAATTCAGAAAAACATGTCTCTAGTTTCATGTTTATTGATTCATTGTAATGTGGATTGTATCTCATTCTAGACGTATTATTAGAATAAAAACAATACCATAAAGACCCACAGTTTGTACTCCTACTCAGCATCATATTTCTGTGTCCTTTATTATAGAAAATACTAAAGAACGGTAAAATGCATTAGCGTTAACTACCCATATTTAAAGGTCCTGCATTGTACAAAAAACTTCCAGTCGACGGGAAGTTTTTGTACTCTCGCTTGTTCTCTTTATAAAGGTGTATATTATCCGTATGACTTTAAAACAAAAAAGAAATTGTAACTAAATTTACTTATCAACCAACCCCAAAGAAAAAAGGTTTGTATAACCGAAATAAATTATTATTGAAAAGTACATCTACTAATCCCCCGTATTTCATTTTTTTTATAAAAAATTTGTTAAATTTATTTACACTACACCCCAACATTTTTGGTCCAATCGAGCCGGATTGGCAAATCGTAAATAAAGTTAACAAATAATATCTTTACAGAGTATATACTCCAAAACAACCCCCGTGGAATTCACAAAGGTAAACCCCCAAGTTGATCTACAAATTTGTTCTTGCTGAAGAACAATTCATCCCCCAAGCACATCTTTAACTTCGAAATAAAAACCACAGCACATCTTTAACTTTTAAATAAAAGTAAGTGTCGATGAACTTTTTATTTTTATTTATCTAAAGTGCCAAAGAGATTACAAAAAAAAAGTGCAACAAAAGTGTATACAGTTATTATTGTGTGAACAAAACAAATTTCCCTCAGTAAAGTGAAACGAAATCCACACAAATCAATAATTTTAGTTATTGAGTGTAAATCTAAAGAAAAAATCAAAAATCTACACTAAACTCATTTACACATACAACATAGTTCAAGACGATCACACGCAACTTGAAGTTGTAAATGTAACTAAACCTTAAACACACTTCGTAGAAAACCACATTCAAACCTTACACAACTTTAAGTTGTAAGTGAAGAGCGAACATAAGAGAGTGTTTTAACATATAAGTTTTTACTGAGCTCAAACCACACACAACTTAATGTTGTGAATAAGTGTAACAAAAGAAAGCAAAAGAACTAAACAAAAAGTGTTCGAACATTTTGTACATACGCATATAAAAAGAAAAACAAATTGTAAACAAAACAAAAGAACTGTTTTCTACATCTTTTGTATCTAGCTTTTTTGTATCGCAGTATCGGTGAATAAGATAAAATATTTATAAACATTGTGTAACCCAGTCAACAATTTTATGTAGAAATTTACTGTAAGATTGTAAACAATTTTTTTGTGTGTTTTTTGGGTTGAAAAAATTATAGTGTCCCAAATAAACATTTTTTTTAAATAAATCAAATTAAATTAAAACAATTTAATTAAAATAAAGAAAAAAAAAAATATATATTTTATAAACCTTTCTTTTTTTTTAATTTTATTAAAATTCGCACAATTTTATTTAAAAAAAAAAAAAAAAAACCTTTTTCACTCTTAAGCAATAACAACTGTATACAAATCATTTTTTTTTTTTGTTCATATATCCGTTGATCTCAAACGAATTTGCACATTTTTATTCAACATTCCATATATATTTTAACTTTGCTGAATATCATCATTTGTATATTTTGCATTTTTTATTATTGGATTTTACGTACAATATTGGCAGTTTTTAGACTCTTTTTGAATTTTATTTTCGACGTCAGTACAATTATTGGCAATTCGGTTGTTAAACAATAATCGCTATCTTTTTGTCGTTTCGTTATCTCTGATTATCGGTACACCTTATTTTCTCTCTACGATTCTTCGAATTTGGTGTTCTAATATATACATACATATATAAAACATTTCTTTTTTGAATTTTGCTCATTTTATTTTTAAATTTCTCTCGTTTCTGAGATTTCATAATGTCGGTGCTCGATTCTTTTATTCGTGCTTCGGATCGCGTGGTTGAATTTCAGGCCTACTTTGATACACTTTCCACTGATGGTCACTCCCTTCACACTTTAGAGGTCCAAAAAGATGAAATTGTTCGTCTATGGTCAGATTTTAGGTCATGTTATGATGAGATTCTTAATAAATTCAATGAGTTAGAGGAAGAAGTCGAAATCGAAACCTTAAAATCGCGATTTTATTCAACTTTCGAAGCGCACGTCAAAGTTCTATCAAAGTCCAACGAACTTTTAGATGCTCTTTGTCAGAGGGCTAGTGCTAATACGGCTGCAGATCCTGTTACCGTCCCTATAATGGATAATTCACCCCATATTACATTGCCTCCTTGTGATACCGAAGTATTTCATGGTGACTACCAGTCATGGCCAACATTTCGTGACATGTTCACGGCTTTATATCGGAACAGCAAACGGTTGTCACCTGTTGAAAAGATGTGTCACTTAATTAAGAAAACACAAGGCGAAGCTCGTGAGTTACTTAAGACATGCCCCATAACAAACGAAGGGTTTGAAATGGCTTGGCAAAATCTGGTCTCTAGATACGAGAATAAGCGAGTTCTTATAAACGCTCAATTAAAAACACTTTTTAACATTTCCCCAGTCTCGAAAGAAACGAGTAGTAACATTAGACGTATTCAACGCACAATCAACGATTGTGTTACAAACTTGTCCCTTCTCAAAATAGATACAGCGAACTGGGATATAATCTTTGTCTACATATGTTCTACATGTTTACCGGAAATTACTCTCAGTCTATGGGAACAATCGTTACCAAATAGCACAGAGTTGCCAACATGGAAACAAATGGATAGTTTCTTGACATCAAGGTTTCAAACTTTAGAATCAGTTGCTGACATTCGTTCCACTTTTGTAAACCCCAATAGTTCCAATAATAACAAATTCTCTAATCCGAAAAAGCAAAATGTCTCAGATAAAAAGATGCTGAATAGCTACAACACCAGTGTATCTATTAATAAATCTGGAAAATGTTCCATCTGTTCTGACGTACACCCCCTAAGACTTTGTCCTTCATTTCTTGGAATGGCTGTTGAAGAACGTTTTGCGATCGTCAAGAGACAAAAGCGTTGTACCAATTGTCTTGGAACTTCTCACAAGTTCAAGAAATGTAGAAGTCAATATGTTTGTCATTTATGCAAACAAAAGCATCATTCTTTGCTTCATCGCACTGAGAGTTCTAACCCCCAAACAGCCACTCGAACAGTGGTTTTACCCCCGAATTCAAACTCTGGTGACTCTCGTGTAATTAATCCCCCTCATACATCGAATTATACCACTAACCCATCAACTTCTGCTGAAGCTGCAGCACAAATGCGACAAACGTATTCAACTCAAATACAGTCCACTACTAATTCAACAGTTTTACTCGGAACAGCTCTTGTCGATATTTATTCAGACAATCTGAAATATACAGTTCGAGCTTTAATCGACTCTGCCTCTGAGGCTACTTTTATTTCAAAAAGACTTCAAAATAAACTCTTATTGAAAACTCGATCTTCACAAACTGAAGTTCATGGCTTGAATGGAGCCTTAACTGCGACATCGACACAGTTATGCTACATTCGCATTGGCTCACCCATTGATAACATGTTTGAAACATCTACAGATGCTTTCGTCGTTAAGAAACTCACTGGTGAACTCCCCTATTACCCCTTATCAGCTCTTAAAGATCATGAATTCTCCGATTTGAGACGGGCTGACGCACATATTCATAAGTGTTCAGAAATTGAATTACTTCTTGGTGGAGACATTTACCCTAAAATCTTACGAACTGGTTTGCGATGGGACAGTACACAATCGTTAGTAGCACAACAAACAGTTTTCGGATGGATTATCACTGGCAAAATTGCGACGCAGAATAATATTCGTTCGGTCTCTTCTTTTTACAATGAAATTGCGCTAAACAATCAGCTTCAAAAATTCTGGGAGCTCGAAGAAGTTCCAAAGAAGCCTCGTCTTTCAGAAGAAGATCTTCATTGCGAAAATGTGTACCAGTCTACGACGTATCGTGATAACAATGGACGCTTTGTGGTTTCATTGCCATTTCGACGCGAATATCCCGAAGATATAAACATTGGCTCTTCTCGTCATATTGCCCTCTCTCAATTTATTAGAAATGAATCTAGACTGATAAAAAATCCCCAACTAAAATCCGAATATGATCGAGTCATTTCTGAGTACTCATCACTCAAACAAATGATAAGTGTCAGCCCATCGAGTGTCAATTCCACATACTATTTACCCCACCATGCAGTTCTGAAACCAGAAAGCACCACCACCAAGTTACGTGTAGTCTTTAATGCTTCGAGTCCGTCATCGAATGGAAATAGTCTCAATGATTTACTCTACCCTGGTCCTATTCTACAGGCAGATTTAACCATTCTGATTCTGCGTTGGAGGCTTTTCAGATACGTTTTCAATTCTGATATTGAAAAAATGTATCGGCAGATACTTGTGAATCCTTCTCACACCCCATTCCAGAGAATAATTTTTCGTAATTCCACCCATGAAGATCCTCAAGATTTCGAACTAAACACCGTAACTTTTGGTGTAAACTGTGCCCCTTACCTGGCTATACGTACGTTGCTTGAATTAGCTAAAACATGCGAAAAAACAAACCCCGCAGTTTCCGATATCTTACGGAATTCTATGTATGTTGATGACGTATTAGCTGGAGCTCATACTCTATCTTCCGCCTTAAAATCTAGAAACGAACTCATCGATGTCCTTCAGGCAGCGGGTTTCTCCCTGCGTAAATGGACAGCGAATCATGATTATCTATTAAAAGGTCTCTCTCCTGATCATCTTCTGGGTACAGAGTTCCTAAAGTTATCAGATTCTTGTACCACTAAAACTCTAGGCTTGCGATGGAACGCTGGAACTGATCACTTCTATTTTCGACTAAAAGACCACCCCGATCGAAACTCAGTTACGAAAAGATCTGTTTTGTCAGAAATTGCTAAACTTTTTGACCCCGCCGGTTGGCTGTCGCCCAAAATAATTGTCGCTAAGATAATCATGCAACAGATCTGGAAGGATGAGACAAACTGGGATGAAGACCTGAAAACATCAACTCTTCAACGATGGCGTGAATTTTTAGATGACTATTCAAATATAGAAAATATACAAATCCCCCGCTTCGTAGATTTTGACCCGTCGTATTCAATCGAACTACATGGCTTTTGTGACGCTTCGGAAAAAGCTTATGCCGCAACTTTGTATCTGCGAGCAGAAAACCATGGTTGCGTCTCTTCACATCTGTTAGTCGCCAAGACTAAAGTGGCACCAGTCAAGTTTGTGTCATTACCCCGTAAAGAACTTTGTGGAGCAGAACTACTGGCTACAATGATCGACTCTATTCAGTCTCAACTTAACCTTCAAAATCTTCAACTATATTTGTGGACCGATTCAACAATAGTCTTGGCATGGCTACAAAAACCCCCTAATCGATGGAAAACTTTCGTTGAGAACAGAGTTTCCTCCATCGTTGAAAAAGTTGGCAGTCAATCTTGGTCTCATGTTGACTCTAAAAACAACCCCGCCGATTTGGCAACCCGTGGACTCACAGTATCCCAACTCATGTCAAGTGATTTATGGTGGCATGGACCTTCGTGGCTCAGATGTCCCCAGAGTGAATGGCCAACAAGTTCCAGTTTTAACACTGACGAAGAGGCAAAACCCGTTCATGTACACGTTAATCAGGTCCAAAATACAGATATTTTGAGGGATTTTTCAGATTTTCCAAAAGCTATGCGTGTTATATGTCAGATATTTCGTTTTTATTACAGGTGTAACCGAAGTCAACGTCATAATTTAGTAACTACCGATGAATTAACACGAGCTGAACTAGATCACGCAAAATCTCGAATGATCATAGCATGCCAAAAGTTATACTTCGGAAATGATTATAACTTATTATCTCAAGGACTAGAAATTCCTCGAAAAAGTAACATTTTAACGTTTAACCCGTTCATAGACACCACTGGTATAATGAGAATAAATGGTCGATTGGCTAATTCCCCGCTATTAAGCTATGATGAACGGTATCCGATATTACTGCCATATCATGGACGCTATACCAGATTATTTTTGATATATTTGCATAAATATGCTATTCATGGCCAGAACGCTCTCTTGTATAGACTAATGCGCCTTTATTATTACGTTCCTAAGCTCAAGGTTCTAATCAAAACAATAATTTCCCAATGTCGTACATGCGTAATACAAAAACGTCAGAAAAGTCAGCAGATAATGGCGGCTTTACCTCCAGAGAGGACAACTCTTTCTCGCCCATTTGATAATACAGGTGTCGACTTCGCTGGCCCCTTCGATATTAAGACTTATGCAGGCCGTGGTTGTAAAGTAACAAAAGGTTACGTATTAGTATTCGTCTGTTTTGCAACAAAGGCTATACATCTCGAAGCCACCAGCGAAATTTCGACTCAAGCCTTCTTAGCTGCGTTTGCACGATTCTTTTCTCGTCGTGGTTCACCAAGTGCTATATATTCAGACAATGGTACTGCATTTGTTGGCGCTTCCCATATATTGGACGTTGACAAAACCAATTTTATCTCCCTTGTACGTCGGAAATTACTTGATAAACATACGTTTGCTTCGCTTGAATGGCATTTCATTCCTCCAGGTGCGCCACATATGGGAGGACTCTGGGAAGCCGGAGTCAAGAGCTTCAAGATGCACTTAAAACGAATCTCTCATAGTCAGAGTTTTACATATGAAGAGTTCTCTACTTTATTGGCTCGAATCGAATCATGTTTAAATTCCAGACCACTTAGCCCTAGTAGTGAAGACCCTGCATATCTATGTGCTTTAACCCCAGGACATTTCCTTATCGGTAGTCCATTATTGTCACCCCCCGAACCTAATTTAACTGATCACTCATTGAGTTATGTTAATCGATGGCAAAAATTAAAGGTTCTACATCATCATTTTGCTCAAAGGTGGAAAGAAGAATACCTCAAGGAACTCCACAAACGTTTTAAGTGGAAATACCCCCAGCGTGATTACGCTGTCGGAGATCTAGTCATTATAAGAAGAGATAATTTACCCCCAAATCAATGGCGACTTGGCCGCATTGAAAAAGTTGTTCGCGGTAAAGATAACCGAGTTAGAGTCGCCGAAGTACGAACTGCCAATGGCATCGTTACTAGGCCTATCGTAAAATTAGTTTTACTCCCCAATCCCGAACAACACTAATAACTTATTTTTTCTATTTATTCACAGCTACTACGATGTCCAGTCAACGCCGTCGAAGTCTCTCACCGTTGGAGGAAAAGGACAAAGGTCACCATAAACGCTATCGTCACGAATCGTATGATTGCCGTTTATGTCGCAAAGATCACCCCCTCAGAAGGTGTATCAAATTTAAATCAATGAATGTCTCTGAGAAGCTAAAGGTCGTCAAACGTTATCGGTATTGTGAAAATTGCTTAGGCCACTCACATCTGATAAACCGCTGTCGCAACACTGATCGTTGCCGCCAATGTAAGGGCAAGCACCATACTCTACTCCACCGCCATAAACGTTTGAACGAGAAAAGATCTGACGCCGACATCTCTAAAAACCACTCATCCTCCGTAATCCGTAATATTACGTTTCTTCCGACTGTGATATTAAAAATGGAACTGGGAGATAAATATCATAATGTCCGAGGTATACTTAACCCATGTGTGGAAGTCAGTTCCATAGCTGCATTTCTCGTGGAACGATATAAGTTACCCGAAGAAAAAATTGGTTCAGATCGATGGTGTAAACTAAAGATACGCCCACGTTTCGATGATGGTATTAGTTTCAATGTGACGGCTATGGTGACCAGTGATCTTCCCCGAAAACAACCCAAAGAGAAGATTGATGAAAGAGTTGCTTCTCTTTACTCCAATCTAAGACTGGCCGACCCTAATTTTTATGTGGATTTGGACATAAACTTTGTTCTGGGCGCTGATATTTATCCCCGTCTTGTTCGACCCAGCATACAGCCAGAATCAGTCGGATCTCCAATGGCTCAAGACACCACCCTAGGCTGGGTCATAATTGGAAAATTTGGCGTCTAGGGGCAAATCCTTTTTTTGTTGCTGTATATACATAGTATATCTATACATTTATTTGAACTTTTTTGAATCGATTATTATACATATTGAGAAATGAATTGTACAAACAAGAATTATTACCATTTTATATAATGTAAATTTATTATTAAAACTTGAATTCTGTATCTAATCTTATAGTTATGTATCTCTGGTTTTAAAGTTGCATGATAGCAAGGGGGCCGGGATGTTTATGCGTAAAATGCATTAGCGTTAACTACCCATATTTAAAGGTCCTGCATTGTACAAAAAACTTCCAGTCGACGGGAAGTTTTTGTACTCTCGCTTGCTCTCTTTATAAAGGTGTATATTATCCGTATGACTTTAAAACAAAAAAGAAATTGTAACTAAATTTACTTATCAACCAACCCCAAAGAAAAAAGGTTTGTATAACCGAAATAAATTATTATTGAAAAGTACATCTACTAATCCCCCGTATTTCATTTTTTTTATAAAAAATTTGTTAAATTTATTTACACTACACCCCAACAACTATAATCACCTTTCGTGAATTCTAACTCATTCAGAATCATTTGTGCCTAATTTTAAGGTTTATTATTATAAAATATTCAAAAAGTACCTTTACAATAAATAAATAGTAACATTAATAATCCGTTTTGAATTCGCCTTTCTACGTTCATCGTTATAAAATATTCAAAAAGTGCTACTAGTTCGAAAAAGTACCTGCAATTCCCTTTTTTATATTCTAACTCAGTCAGTATCATGTGTGTTTAATATCCTGCTTATAAGTTCATTATTATAGAAATTTCAATAATAGTTTCTGTTACCTCAATATCATTATGCCCTCTATCCTTGATTCTTTCTTTACTCAGAAGCATATCAGCCAACTATTATGTATATACAACAGCGAAAGGCATTGAGCTCTCAAATGAGCTCTCTTATTTTTGTTTTCACATGTACGCAAGCACATACATTGTATAAAAACAATCAAAACCAGTCAGTCTCGCATAAGCATTGATAGAAGCAGGTTGTTTTAAGCTTTTCGCTTTTTATGCTTGTTTATTTCAGTTATTGTTTTTGTTTTTTTCTCAACTTTTTACTCAACTCATACAACTACAAAATTAAAAAACTGTAGTGGTGTGAGTTTGCCTTTCGCTGATATACAATAAGTAAAATCAGTTATTATAATAAAAACTACCTTTAGAAGAAAAAGTTAAAAGTTTCCACTCTTAAGCCACTGTCAAGTTTGACATTTCAATATTATAGGTTCAATATTATAGAAAATTCATTTTGAAGAACGAAAAAGTACTCCTTAGTTTGGTTTAGTTCTCCATTTTTAGTATCATAATACAATTGAGCACCCTATTCTTGAATATTTCTTTACTGAGAAGCATATTAGCCAACTTTAACTAATTTAATATATTAAATGGGTACCATTAAAAGAAAAAGTACCAATTTTCCTTTATCCTCGTAAACACTCGTAAAATTTGAAATTTAAAAAAATTTAAAATTTAAATTTGTTTAGGAGTTCCTATATTATTAACTGATTTAATAGTTAATAAATTATCACAAAACCGAACCGAAACCAATCGGTTTTCAACTTTTTAAAACCGAAACCGCGGTTTTGAAATTCTTTGGTTTTTTTGGAAACTCTAGTTAATATATTATGATTATAGCTTTTTTAATAAAAAACGATTTAAAATCAAAAAATGAATTTATGTGGTAAATTGTTAGGGGATAAGCTAGTTTCTATGCGCATTTCACTTGTAACTAAGGCCAGATTATCAGGAAATCTTTTCCTAAAAAATAACTTTTTTATGATAAATTTGTCGTGCATCAAAACTCAATTATAATAAACTCAATTATTGAAGTCAAAAATTTATATTTTCATAATTTTGGATTATCGGTGACGGTCATTGAAGTTTTTAGGTAAACGTAGCTTAGGGATAACCGTAGCCAACCTTGGTAAAGGCACATTTCTTCGAAGAAAATAAACTTAGTTTGAGATCGTGTATACTTTTTATTTAATAATAACGCATACCAGGCGTGTGATACTACGCTAAAAAGTAAATACATTCTGTTTATGTGTTGAAGATTTTTCGGCGTTTCAACTCTGGAGCAAACAACACACAACTGAAACGTACGAAAAAAAAAGCATTTTATAAGTTTAAATCAGCAATACTTAGCAATTGTCCTTGAAATCGAAAACTGAAACTAATATGTCGGATTTCGAATTCGACAGTTAAACAAAAATTCATTTTTGAATTAGCAAGGAAAATTAGTCTTGAAACCATTATGTTTCAAAAAGTACCGCAATATGAGTAGTTGACCCGTTTTTGGTACATTTTTTATCCCTCTGTAGAAAAAAACCTATTTCCCTTTTAATTTTTTTTTAATGGAGAGGTTTTATAAAAAAAAAAACATTTGTTTACCATATTAATGTACATAAAAAACATTTTTATAAAAAAAAGTACCAAAAGATCAATTTGAATCCCTTATACGTTCAAATTTCAAAAAAGTGACAAAATCCATTTTAATTTTTTTTAGAAGGACTACACTTCCATTAAAATTTTATAACTGGGATATGGGATACAAAAGAGTATCAAAACTCGAGTTTTGCCCGTTTTATTCCCTTAAAAGTAATGTTGTATTTTTGGTCTAGCTTTATTAGTTCCGGCTATGTAGAGATACCGATTTTACCCTTTTTTATCCTCGCGAAATTCGGAATTCCAAAAATCCCTTAGCAGTGGATCTACACATCGGGAGAGATGCCTACATACAAAATTTCAAGACACATAAATTTTGAAATTTTCAAAAGTTCAAAATTGGGAAAAATGTTTGTATGGGAAAATTTGAAAATCGGCTCACGAATGGACGAAGTGAACTTAATTCAATGTTTTAGGTGTCTAAAATCATTTTCACAAAATTGCCATTCTAATAAAACCATTGTCTAGCTCACCGGTTGGGTGGTTTGAGAGTCTACAACGGACATAGGTAGAAACATTTTTTAAGTTTTATATATCGCTCATTTGCTGCAATAATGTCATAATTCAAAAAAACCAAATTTCAAGTTTTTTTAATTACTGACAAAGTCTTGTGAACTAGTTTCTCAAATGCACACACACTTTATAATGTACAAACTTAAATGTACAAGACAGTTGATTCTAACAGCGCCTATGATCAACACAACTCACGACTGCAACCTCTGCCACTATTTGTACATACGCCATCTTTCGGGAATCTTTTACAATGCTCTTAACGCACAAATTAGTATGTTCGAATTCTGGAGCTTTCGATGTCAATGTTAGTTTTGGCTTTCTATGGGGATTTGAATCAGCTATGTACAAAATTTGATAGAGTGATTTATTTCTTAAAATTTTAAATAACTTATATTGAAATGTATGTTAATATCATTATATAAAGGGTGTCTCAGTAAGAGTGCACTTTTTAGTGATAATTTTTTTATGCAAATGACACTTGTGAAATTTGGCAGCTGTCACATTTATTTATTCCGATTATTAAAAATAGAGCGCTTTACGAAAGAACAACGCGTTTTAATTGTGAATACTTATAACTAAAATTTTTAAAGTTATGCTGAGACCGCTCGCAAACTTCGAAGAATTTTCAGTCTCAAAAAGAGCACCTAATGTGTCAACCATTTGAAGAGTGGTCAAAAAATTTGAAGAAATTGAGTCGGTTATGGTCAGTAAGACTCCTGTGCGTCAACGTACCGGTTGATCTCTAGAAAACATTGCTGTTGTAAATGAGAGTGTCGCCTTAAACCCAAAAACATCAATTCGGCATCGCTCTTCACGTAGCACTACGCAGCGAATTTTGACAAAAGACCTCCACCTTCATGCGTACAAAATTCGGCTTATTAAGAAGCTCTAACCAGCAGACCATGGAAAGTGCCGGCAATTTATTTAATGCGTTGTGGAGCAAAGTGAACTCAATGCCAATTTTTCGAGAAAAAATTGTATTCTCCGATGAAGCACATTTCCATATGAATGACTTCGAGAAACACAAAATTTACGAATTTGGCGCTCAGAAAATCCTCATGCTATCCATGAGAAACAAATGCACCCACAACATTTATCAGTCTTGTTCGAATTTTGTTCAGGCGGCGTGATTGGGCCTTACTTTTTTGGAGATGAGGCCGAAATTGCAGTGACTATGAATGGCATTTGTTACAGGAACATGTATCTGGCATGGATCTGAATGACATATGGTTTCAGCAAGACGAAGCCACCTGCCACGCCGCGCATGCCAAAATCGATTTATTGCAGCAACGATTTCTAGAACAAATTTTCTCTAGAAATTTGAATATCAACTGGCCACCAAAATCAGGCGATTTAACGCCGTGCGATATTTTTCTTTGGGGTTTTGTGAAATCTCAAGTTTTTGCGAATAAACTAGAAACAATTCCTGAGTTCAAATCCGAGATCCAACGCGTAATCGGTGAGATACACCCACATCTTTGTGAAAAAGTTATGGAGAATTAAATGAATAGAGTAATGGCCTGTCATCAGAGCCGTGGGGATCATTTGACGAATATTTTATTGCATACTTAATAGGAACATGTCTTCTTTACAATTCAAAAAAAAAAAAAAAAAATCACAACTATCTCATAAAATAGGTGTTTTTATTTTATAAAGAAAAAGTGCATTCTTACTGAGACATCCATTTTAATTTATTGATTGACTATAAAACTTTTTTCTGATATATAAACCGATTGATATCATTTTAATTTTAATTATGCAAAATCTGAATTATTAGGAATTTATTTTTAATTTTTTTTTCTTAAACTGTTTGAATTTCCTCATATAAATCATTTAATTCCTTTGCACATCTGTTTTTATTTATCTATAAAAATTGCAAAATATTCACTGATATTGAACATCAATATGTCTGTTGTTATTATTGTTTGAGAAATTCTATGAGCATGTGTGTTTGTTTTGGGTTTTGAGTGCGTTTGTTATAGACAGACTGAAGGAGGATGGACAGACGGACAAACAGACAGGCTCATTGCTGCAACCTACAAGTAACCAAACTTACACTCTCATACACACTTGTATTAAGGTATAGAATATATATAGAAAGTACAACAAAAAAAAAAAAAAAAAAGGAAATGAAACAAGTACAAATGCACTTATCTTCTTTAATTTGCTATAGTAGCTGGTTTTAGGTGGGTCAAATGAACAGGAAGTAAAATTACTGAAATAAGTAAGAAAAAAGTGTAAAAAATATAAAACAAATTAACTATAAATAAAGTATTTTTTGATAAAATAAAGTCTTGAAATTAATAATAAAGTTTTCATTGCAATTTATAATGTAAATTTCTTTTAAATTTATTTACTTTCATATTGGGCTGGCAGACAGTCTAGTTGTAACATTTTAACATTATACATGGAGTAGAAATAAATGTTTATTTTTTTATACCAGGTGCTTCCTCAGTTAAGATTTTATACTGGATTCTTACTTATTGATACTTATTTGTTGTTACCAGGAAACAAATACCCATTTATAACATTCAATAGCTATTGCATACATATAGGAGCAACACATACGTGCTTGCATATATATACACGCACCTATACATGCATATACATTAGCTTGGCTCTTATTTTGAACTGTTTAGATTTTCATGCTCCTAAAGTATAAAATTGTAAATCCGTCAACTAGAACAAAATGCTGATAATTTGAGAAAAATCGTAGAACGTTAACTGGAGGCTGCACATTTTATTTGAAGTTTCGTTTTTAATTATATTAAAAATATTTTTTATAATTTATTAAAAAATAAGATAAGTTTTTAATCGTGCAACTGCTCATTGTTAAGGAAAATCTTTAGAAAATGGTAGATTTCTTTTTTTTAGATATTCCTTATCCAACCACGATTTTGTATGTTACCTTTTTTAATAAATTTTAGTGTAGAGGTCTAATTTTGCTTTCTTAGACAATTTCGATCCCAGAAATTTTAAATTTGCAAAATCGATAATAAGCTACCCAAAGAAATAATCTGAAATTAAATATTAGCCAATAGACTTTGAAATGTATTTTTCACAAATAACACTGTACAAGGTGGCGCAAAAGTAATCCTCCTATCAGAAAATGCTATAAATTTTGCAATTGGCCCCTAATGTCAGTTCTGTTTTGACATTTGTGTAGTAAACACATGCGAAATACACGTTAATAATCAATGTTATGCTACACTGCTCCAGAACGCGGAATATTGCTGACTATTTATTTGACCAATAATCGGTCGATGACTTTGGCACAACGTGAATTTCGTCGCAGATTTCCTGGCCGTCCAACGCCTAATGGTGAAATACTGCGACGTTTAGCCGCTCGCCTCGAAGATGACTGGCACAACACGAGATGCTGCCAGGCGTGGCAGACCCCGGAGTAGCCGTTCTGCAGAGAATATTGCTGTTGTAGCCGAGGATGTCATGGATGCGTCGTCGACATCGACCAGACGACGTGCCACGCAAATGGGTATCAGTCGACGGTCTTTACAGCGAATTTTGGTACAAGATTTGAAGATGTTTCCGTACAAAGTCCAGACGGTGCATCAGCTGTTAGCTGTTAGCTGCTGACCGCCAATCGCGCCTAACATACGCTCAAGCCATCCTTAATCACCACCAAGAGGAAGATGATTTTTCATCAAAAATAATCATGAGTGATGAGGCCCATTTCCATCTTAGCGGGTACGTAAATAAGCAAAATTTACGCTTCTGGGGCACTGAAAATCCGCGTGTAACCCACGAAGAGCCATTACACCCGCTCAAAGTCACTGTATGGTGTGCTGTTTTCGCTGGAGGAGTCATCGGACTTTTTTTCT
Organism: Calliphora vomitoria; assembly: GCA_942486065.2. Taxonomy (NCBI): domain Eukaryota; kingdom Metazoa; phylum Arthropoda; class Insecta; order Diptera; family Calliphoridae; genus Calliphora; species Calliphora vomitoria. The sequence goes on along the minus strand of OW818030.2, from coordinate 116,223,489 downwards.
TCGAAGACGTCGCGGGCCATACGGTTACTGTGAATGGTGAGCGCTACAGAGCAATGATCAATGAGTTCTTTTTGCCGCAACTTGATGAATTGGGATTGGAAAACATGTGGTTCCAACAGGACGATGCAATGGCACACACTGCACGTGCCACAACCGATATGCTGAAGGATGCATTTCCCGGGCGCCTAATCTCCCGTTTTGGCGATTTGCACTGGCCAGCAAGATCGCCTAATTTGACCGCTCCAGACTTCTTTTTGTGGGGATTTTTGAAGTCGCGGGTTTATGTCAACAAGCCTTAGACTCTTGCAGCTCTTAAAGACAATATCCGTCAAGAATGTGAGGACCTATCGCCGGAAGTTTTGGCCAAAGTGATGGAAAATGCCATAAAAAGGGCTCAAATGACAATCAACTGTGGCGGCGGCCATTTACATAACATCATATTCTCGACTTGATGTAAAAAAAAAAAATTAAAAGACCAAATAAAAATAATCCACAAGAAGAATCAAAGTTTTTCATTTTTTTTTTAATTACAGCCAAAAAACATCGGAAGTTTATTTTTGCGCCACCTTGTATAACAAAATAAAATTTTTTCCAAAATTACAAGGTCCAGCCTATAAATTTTGAGGAGTCAAAAAAACAAGACACGTGTATCGGCGTTTTGAAAGTTTACATCTGAATTTCATTTGAGGGGGTTCTAGCACATTCTTATTGTTAATCGGCATAAGAATCCATGTGACCCTTACATTTTAGGTATAAAATGTTTTCAGCAAATTTATGTAAAATATTACGGAGAATTTTTTTTGTAAAATATGTTAACCCTGGGTATGAGTCTTTTATGTCCTTCTTTTAAAAAGAGCAAAAAAATTATTTAAACAGATATTTAAGTCCCTGAATATATCTAAACGGAAAATTTCTGTTTTTGTTTGACATATACATTTGTTGTTAGTCCAACAAAAGAAAAATGAAGAAAATCGGAAAATATTTGGACCCGCTGTTATCAAAAAACTGGAGTAGGGTGGGTAAAAATTTTGAAAATTTAATTTTCAAATCTGAATATCTTCTAAGTTATAAGAGATTTCTGTCACTACAAACTTCTACTTATCAGTAATCTTGATAACATCTGTTATTTACACTGTTTATAAGTATGACAACATTAAATTTTAAAGCAGCTAACATTAACATCAAAGCTGCTTAAAGCTATAGGTGATTATTGTTGAAATATAACATTCTAGTTTTATCCGTTAGATAATTCATGAAACAACTAGAGGATGGCACTTTGTATATAAATAGTAACAGCGAGTTGTAGAGCAGTGAGTATATCGAAGGCGCTGTTAGCGTTAACATCAACTGTATTATCAGTATATTATAAAATATGAAATATAAAAACCATTTTGAATTAAATTATTTTTGAATCTTGAATCTTCAAATAAAATTTACTCAAACTTTCAGCATTTGTTTTATAAATGACGGAGAACATTTTTACACCTCCAGGGTACATAAAATCGAAAAAGTGTTAAATAAGGTCCACCCTTATAGACATACATAAATACACTTACTAAGGCAATTTTTTTTTTTTATTTTGTACAAAAGATTTAAAACATAAATTGGTCTTGGTGTTTACGCATATAAGGTATTATAACAGGAAAACAGTCAGAGAAATTAAAAAAAAAAAAAAACCTTGGATTCAAATCTACTAGAAATTAAATGCTTATTTAATACTTTCAAACTAAATTATGTAACAAGACAAAATTTACAAATTTCTTTAGATTTGGAAAGATTTTCTAAGATATTTTCTATAGAAAATCATGTGTATAACAGTGTTTTCTATATGAAATCTTCAGTAACAGTTTATTTATAAAAAATCTGCAGTATAACAGTTTTTTTTTTATAAAACACCTTCGGTATAACAGTAAAACCTTGTGTTTAAAAATGTTTTCTACCGGAAATCTTTTGTATAACAGTATTTTCTATAGGAACTCTTCAGTAGCAGTTTATTTACATAAGATCTTCAGTATAACAGTTTTTTACATAAAACAATTCTTCAGTATAACAATATTTCTTATGACGGTATTTTCTATAAAACAACTTCAGTATAACAGTATTTTTATAGAAAATCTTCAGTATAACAGTGTATCTTATAAAAAATGTTGTGTATAACAGTATGTTCTATAAAACACTTTCAGTATAACAGTATTTTTTTATAGAAAATCTTTAGTATAACAGTATATCTTATAGAAAATTTTGTATATAACAATGGTTTCTATAGGAAATATTTTGTATAACAGAATTTTCTAAAGGAACTCTTCAGAAGCATTTTATTTACATAAGATCTTCAGAATAACAGTTTTTTTTTGTTTAAATCTTCAGTATAACAATATTTCTTATAGAAAATCTTGTGTGTAACAGTATTTTCTATAAAACACCCTCAGTATAACAGTATTTTTATAGAAAATCTTCAGTATAACAGTATATCTTATAGAAAATTTTGTATATAATAGTATGTTCTATAAAATATCTTCAGTATAACTGTCTTTTTTACAGAAAATCTTCAGTATAACAGTTTTATTTTTTTTAGAAAATCTTGTGTATAACAATGGTTTCTATAGGAAATCTTGTGTATAACAGAATTTTCTTCAGAAAAAATGCGTATATAACAGTATTCTCTATAGGAAATCTTATGTATAATAACATTTTGTCTTCAGTATAACAGTATTTTTAGCATTTCACTCACTTTTTACTTTCAGTGTACTCCCTATATTCATAGCGTATGTGTATTTTTCTGTCTGGCTGGATGACTGTATTTTTTATGCGTGTAGAAGATTAAAAAGTATTAAAAAACATTACACCTTTCATGTGCCATTATAAATTTTTTCAATTGTTCTTTCTTTCTTTCTGTTCATCTGTTTGTTAAAAGAAGAGTTAAATTCCTTGTTATGAATGTGTGCTGATGATAGATTTTCTGGTAACATGGGTATCGGGAAAGGATATTAAATTAGTTAAAGCTTTTGCTTGGTTATTATTAAAGAGAGAGAGAGAGAGTATTAAATTGTTTAAACAAACAAGGTAAACCAAGTGAAACAGTAATAACGTATACATTTAATGACTTTGATTTTATTAAGCGGAACGGTCATTATTTTTCACAGAATCCTATGAAATGGGAACTATAAATAAAGGATTTTGGAGGTTTAAAGTTCAAAATGTCCTACAATTAATACAAATTGGTTAATCCAGGGATTTATTACTTTAAAAAAAGATAAATTATTTGTATTTCAGTTTTAAGAGTTTGTTTTGAAAAACTATACAGAATTATAGATCGTTACTAGTTAATCGATTGAAGTTAGAAATAATATACGTTTTTATACTATGAGCAATTCTACTACAATAAAATACTAATATTGCTGAGTGACTGAGTTATCATTGCACTGCCCAAACACTTATGTAGGTTCGTCTCTCATCATATAGATCCACTAAGAAGGAAATTCAAATGTTTTGGAATAAAAAGGCTAGAAACTGGTAAATTTGGTAACCTTATATATTCTGAACTAATACAGATATAAAATAGAAAAATTAAAATGCATTTTCATGTATTTAAACAAAAGTGCAGATGACTGTTTGGCACTTTTTTAAAATTTTAACCTGTATTTTGGCACCCTTTGTATCTGTTAAACCGTATTCCCAAATTAATTTAGTAAAAACTAGGAAAATGGGGATGTTGAAAACAATAATTAAACCAGCTACTTGTTGTGCAAATAGTGAAATTTATATCTCAAATAAAATAAATTTAATTTTATATGAATATAACGAAAATTTTTGAATTCCCAAAATAAAAATAAGAAATCCCACAATTCCTCATTATCTAAAAATATATATATTATTACAAAAATATATGACAGTGTGATTTTCTAAGCACCAATTATGAAAAAAGATAACAAAATGAATTACCAAATTTATTGATTTATTTATTATTTTATAGAATTCCCAAATTGATTTAGGAAAATCCCAGAAAATGGGGATGATTATAAAGAGTCAATAACCGGAAAATTTTTGTAGAAATTGTAAAATATATATTTTTAATACCATATAAACATTTTATTTATGAATTTTTATGGAATATTAAGAATTCCCAAAATTTAATTTAAAAATCCCACAATTCCCCATTATATAAAAATATATATTGTATAACAAAAATATATGATAGTGTTATTTTCTAAATAAATATTATGAAAAAACGATAACAAAATGAATTCCCAAATTAAAATTGAAAAATCCCCAAACTGGGATTCTTTGAAATATCCACAAAAAGAAGCATAAATTTCATCTGAATACAAAACTATGATTTATTTATTACATTATAGAATTCCCAAATTGATTTAGGAAAATCCCGCAAAATGGGGATGTTTAAAAAGATTCAATAACCGGAAAATTATTGTAGAAATAGTTAAATTTATATTTTTATTACCAAATAAAAAAATTATTATGAATTTTTATGGAATATTAGAATTCCCAAAATTAAATTTAAAAATCCCAAAATTCCCTATTATCTAAAAATATATATTGTTTAACAAAAATATATATGAGAGTGGGATTTTCTAAATAAAAATTATGAAAAACCTAAAAAAATTTATTCCCAAATTAAAATTGAAAAATCTATGAAATATCCACAAAATTAAGCATATTTTTGCATAAATTTCATCTGAATACAAAACTATGATTTATTTATTACATTATAGAATTCCCAAATTGATTTAGGAAAATCCCGGAAAATGGGGATGTTTATTAAAAGTCAATTACCGGAAAATTTTTGTAGAAATAGTTAAATTTATATTTTTATTACCAAATAAAAATTTTATTTATGAATTTTTATGGAATATTAAGAATACCCAAAATTAAATTTAAAAATCCCACAATTCCCTATTATCTAAAAATATATATTGTATAACAAAAATATATGAGAGTGCGATTTTCTAAATAAAAATTATGAAAAACTTAAAAAAATGTATTCCCAAATTAAAATTGAAAAATCCCCATACTGGGATTCTAGGAAATATCCACAAAATAAATCATATTTTTGCATAATTTTGATCTGAATACAAAACTATGATTTATTTATTACATTATAGAATTCCCAAATTGATTTAGGAAAATCCCGGAAAATGGGGATGTTTATAAAGAGTCAATAACCGAAAATTTTTGTAGAAATAATTAAATTTATATTTTTAATACGAAATAAACAAATTTTTATGAATTTTTATGGAATATTAAGAATTCCCAAAATTTTATTTAAAAATCTCACAATTCCCTATTATATAAAAATATATATTGTATAACAAAAATATATGATAGTGTGATTTTCTAAATAAAAATTATGAAAAACATAAAAAAATAAATTCCCAAATTAAAATTTAAAAATCCCCAAACTGGGATTCTTTGAAATATCCACAAAATAAATCATATTTTTGCATAATTTTGATCTGAATACATAACTATAATTTATTTATTACACTATTGAATTCCCAAATTGATTTAGGAAAATCCCGGGAAATGGGGATGTTTAAAAAGATTCAATAACCGGAAAATTATTGTAGAAATGGTAAAATTTATATTTTTATTACCAAATAAAAAAATTTTTATGAATTTTTAAGGAATATTAAGAATTCCCAAAATTAAATTGAGAAATCCCACATTTCCCTATTATCGAAAAATATATATTTTATTGCAAAAATATATGACAGTGCGATTTTCTAAGCAAAAGTTATGAAAAACATAAAAAAAATTCATTCCCAAATTAATATTGAAAAATCCCCACTCAGGGATTCTACAAAATATCCACAAAATTAAGCACATTTTTGCATAAATTTCAAAAGAATCGATTTATAAATACATAACTATCATTTATTTATTACTTTATAGAATTCCCAAATTAATTTAGGAAAATCCCGGCAAATGGGGATGTTTAAAAAGAGTCATTAAATCACAAAATTGTTGTGGAAATAGTGAAATTTATATTTTTAATGTCAAAAAACTTATTTTTATAAGTTTTTTGGAAAATTTTAAGAATTCCCAAAATTAAATTTAAAAATCTCACAATTCCCTATTATATAAAAATATATATTGTATAACAAAAATATATGATAGTGTGATTTTCTAAATAAAAATTATGAAAAACATAAAAAAATAAATTCCCAAATTAAAATTGAAAAATCCCCAAACTGGGATTCTTTGAAATATCCACAAAATTAAGCATATTTTTGGATAATTTTGATCTGAATACAAAACTATGATTTATTTATTACATTAAAGAATTCCCAAATTGATTTAGGAAAATCCCGCAAAATGGGGATGTTTAAAAAGATTCAATAACCGGAAAATTATTGTAGAAATGGTAAATTTTATATTTTTAATACCAAAAGCCTACTGTTTATAAGTTTTTGTGAAATTTTAAGAATTCCCAAAAATGAATTTAATAATCCCACAATTCCCTATGATCGAAAAATATATATTTTATTACAGAAATATATGACAGCTATAGTTTCTAAGCAAAAGATATGAAAACATTAAAAAAGTGAATTCCCAAATTAATATTGAAAAATCCCCACTTAGGGATTATACAAAATATTCACAATATTAAGCATATTTTTGCATACATTTCATAAAAATCGATTTCTAAATACATAACTATCCTTTTTTTATTACACTATTGAATTCTCAAATTGATTTAAGAAAATCCCGGGAAATAGGGATGATTAAAAAGAGTCATTAAACCACAAAATTTTTGTGGAAATAGTGAAATTTATATTTTTAATATCAAAAAAGCTTATTTTTATGAGTTTTTAACAAATTTTAAGAATTCCCAAAAATTAATTTTGTAAGTCCCACAATTCCTTATTATCTAAAAATATAAATTTTATTACAAAAGTATATGACAGTGTGATTTTCTAAGCAAAAGTTATTAAAAAAAATGAATTCCCAAATTAATATTGAAAAATCCTCACAATGGGTTTCTATGAAATTATGAAAAACTTAAAAAAATTTATTCCCAAATTAAAATTGAAAAATCCCTAAACTGGGATTCTAGGAAATATCCACAAAATTAAGCATATTTTTGCATAAATTTCAAAAGAATCGTTTCCTAAATACATAACTATCATTTATTTATTACTTTATAGAATTCCCAAATTAATTTAGGAAAATCCCGGCAAATGGGGATGTTTTAAAAAAACTCAATAACAGGAAAATTGTTGTAGAAATAGATAAATTTATCTTTTTAATACCAAAAGCCTAATGTTTATAAGTTTTTGTGAAATTTTAAGAATTCCCAAAATTAAATTTAAAAATCCCAAAATTCCCTAGCTCGAAAAATTTATATTTTATTTAAAAAATATATAAAAGTGTAATGTTCTATACAAAAATTACGGAAAACTTTAAAAATAAATTATTCCCAAATTAATATTGAAAAATCCCCACACTGGGATTCTACAAAATATCCACAAAATTAAGCATATTTTTGCATAAATTTCATAAGAATCAAGTTTTAAATACATACTTACATATAATCATGCATCCAAATACAGATACGAACCACTTCCAATTTTATCAGTTTTACAGATATGTATTTGTAATTTCCTCGTTCATTGTTAAATTCAGTTCTTTTAAATATGTTCCTAACAAATTGTTTGTATGTTATTATAAAATTCCCTTTATTTTTCAACTACTGATTTAAAAAAATCATACGCTTTCACTACTACCTTCACTATCATTTCACTATTATAAACTTATAACTATGTACATTAATCCATCATGCTTTATACTCTGAAAATTATTTCAATTTGATATTAATTTTTCATCTGTGCATTTACGAAATGAGCTCAGCAATTGGCAACAACAGGAAAAAAAAGAATACACTTTAACCAAAAACCACTTGAATACGGTTGAAAGTAAAGTGGGAAATCATTAAAAAGTCAACACTAGCGACAAATATCAACTTGTAACCGAGTTCGAGTACTTATTTGTCGCATCAAGTAGTTGCCAATGAGATGCAAAATATACAAAAAAAAAAAAAATATGAAACTGTTAAAAAATTGTGGAAAATGCACAACATGAGAAAAAAAAAACATAAAATACAAACAATATATTGCATACTTTTTTGTGTAACAGAGATGGGTATTATGAAAAATTTTTAAATTTTAAGGAAATATTATCGAATTTTTAATTTTCGTCTCTTTTTTCGAAAAATATGTAGAGGACTTCAGTGATTATCACTTATGATAAAAATGATATTGTTTTTAATAAAAATTACAAATATTGTCACTTTTCTGTCTCCATATTTAATTATTTGCTTTCCCTTCACACTTGTCCAACTCCGATTGTAATGCAGAGTATGCAGTAGCCAGACACTGTGCTGTACTCATCATGCACATGCATAAATACATATGTATGTATGGATTTATGTATACATATGCGAGTGTGTGTGTGTGTATTGAAAACAGTGGCAAGTAGACAAACAAACAAACAAATAAACAACATGTCCTGATTATGCAAGCACAAGTATGAATGAACATGCAATTTTTCAAGAGATTTGTAAATATTTATGAACACAATATTATTTTTTTTTCTATGTTTTGTTTTTAGATTTTATACACATTGATAGAGATTAGAAAACGAATAATAGTTATGTTGTTTGTGTTGTTATCTGGATTTAGCTGCCATTAGTAGAGATAATTGTAGTAAATAGAAATTTTGCATAAATAAAGTAATCGAGTTGGAATTTAAATTGAATAATTTTCTGGAAGAAATATAGGTAATAATAGATTAACTTTTTTCTAACTTATTTTTTAACTTATTAAGAAAGAAATCATAAATTACAGAATTTATAAAACATTGTTACGAATTTGCAATAGCGATTTGAATTTAACTGTCTGTAACGACTGCCTGAAGCATTTATCATGTTTATAAACAAGTCCATCAGTAGAAGCTTTTACTTATCAACAGTTTTGATAGCATGCGGTTATTAGCTTTGTTTATAAGTATGGCAACACTAAATGTTTAAGCTACTAACATTGACATCGAAAGAATTCGAACATACTAGTTTGTCTGTTAAGAGCATTGTAGAAGATTCCCGAAAGATGTCGTGTGTATAAATAGTGGCAGAGGTTGCAGTCATGAGTTGAGTTTATCATAGGCGCCGTTAGAGTTAACATCAACTGTCTTGTACATTGTAAACGTGTGTGTGCATTTCTGCGAATTGATAAACGTGTATAAAGACACTGAGTGACTATTTGAACTGTTGTTGTTGAACATTTTAAAGAAATAAAGAGTTGTTACAATTTTAAACTACTAAAACTGCTTTTATTTGCAATCAGAAGCATCTGGTTTATTTAAAGAAAATAAATCCCCGTTTTAAAAAGGTTAAAACGTAACAATATGACATTGCACGTGGGTAATTTTTAATAAAATTCTTAATTAACATTTAGATTTACTTCACGTAAAATCTATTTTCTTCCAATAAATAATAAGTACTTGAACAAATCATTATTACAAACATGACGGGAAATATGTAACGTGCTAGATCATACTAAAAGTTGTAATAAAAAACGAATATAAATATTTCAATATGATAACTGTCAACAGAAAGCTTTAAAAAATTATGTTAAATTCTTAGATTTTTTGCATTTTTTCTAGATACTGTCGCGTTCTTGATCACATGATTATTGCTAATATGTAAAGGATCTTCCAATAGGGATTTTCGAACAATGATAGCGGCCATATATTTGAAGCTACATCTGAAGAATTGGCTGTAATTTATTCAGTTTGTTTTGACAAATCACAAAACACGTGCAAATGATAAAATTGTTTTATAAAAATTAATGTTTTGTTTGGGCAATATTCCGCGCACATCGCTCATTTTAAATTGAGGCCCATTTCTGGATGAATAGTTATTGAACAAAAAGAAATTTTTGAATTTGGGACGATACCAATCAACATCAGATCCAAGAACGTCCAATGCATTCCGAACAAGTTACTGTTTGGCGTGGGTTTTATAATGACGTTGGCCATGCCTTTACCGTCAACGGCGAACGCTATAGGCCGTTGATTACCAACTACTATTGGCCTGAATTCTATGATATGAAACCCAACGATATGTGGTTTCAAGGACGGCGCTACATATCACACATCTCATGTCACAATGGACATTCTTCTCGTGCGATTTGAAGGTGTGGTCATCTCTCGTGGTGGTGATGTGAACTGGCCTTCGAGATTGTGCGATTTGACCCCATTAAACTTTTTTTTTTTTTGGGTTTTTTTGTAAAGTCCAGGTCTATGCGAATAAGCCACAAACTACTTCTTGTGGATTATTTTTATTTGGTCTTTTAATTTTTTTTACATCAAGTCGAGAATATGATGTCATGTAAATGGCCGCCGCCACAGTTGATTGTCATTTGAGCCCTTTTTATGGCATTTTCCATCACTTTGGCCAAAACTTCCGGCGATAGGTCCTCACATTCTTGACGGATATTGTCTTTAAGAGCTGCAAGAGTCTGAGGCTTGTTGACATAAACCCGCGACTTCAAAAAGCCCCACAAAAAGAAGATTTGCCAGTGCAAATCGCCAAAACGGGAGATTAGGCGCCCGGGAAATGCTTCCTTCAGCATATCGGTTGTGGCACGTGCAGTGTGTGCCGTTACACCGTCCTGTTGGAACCACATGTTTTTCAATTCATCAAGTTGCGGCAAAAAGAACTCGTTGATCATTGCTCTGTAGCGCTCACCATTCACAGTAACCGTCTTCGAAGAAAAAAGGTCCGATGACTCCTCCAGCGAAAACAGCACACCATACAGTGACTTCGAGCGGGTGTAATGGCTCTTCGTGGGTTACACGCGGATTTTCAGTGCCCCAGAAGCGTAAATTTTGCTTATTTACGTACCCGCTAAGATGGAAATGGGCCTCATCACTCATGATTATTTTTGATGAAAAATCATCTTCCTCTTGGTGGTGATTAAGGATGGCTTGAGCGTATGTTAGACGCGATTGGCGGTCAGCAGCTAACAGCTGATGCACCGTCTGGACTTTGTACGGAAACATCTTCAAATCTTGTACCAAAATTCGCTGTAAAGACCGTCGACTGATACAAATTTGCGTGGCACGTCGTCTGGTCGATGTCGACGGCGCTTCCATGACATCCTCGGCTGCAGCAGCAATATTCTCTGCAGAACGGCTACTCCGGGGTCTGCCACGCCTGGCAGCATCTCGTGTTGTGCCAGTCTCTTCGAGGCGAACGGCTCAACGTCGCAGTATTTCACCAGTAGGCGTTGGACGGCCAGGAAATCTGCGACGAAATTCACGTTGTGCCAAAGTCACTGACCGATTATTGGTCAAATAGTCAGCAATATTCCGCGTTCTGGAGCAGTGTAGCGTAACATTGTTTATTAACGTGTATTTCGCATGTGTTTACTACACAAATGTCAAAACAGAACTGACATTAGGGGCCAATCGCAAAATTTATAGGATTTTCTGATAGGAGGATTACTTTTGCTCCACCTTGTATTTATAATTGTTGATCGACCTTTTCTTCAATTCTTATAGATAGTTTCCTATACACAGGCTTTGAAGGTAAATCATTGTTGTCAAAGAAGAAAATTTGTCCAAAATATTAATTGTACTATAAAGCTTCTTTTATAGTATCAATCAATGATAAACAATTTTGTTTCCTCTTTCATATTAGGTGCATGAATAAAAAATTTCATGTGAAATCTATTTAAAAAAAATATTTTGAATAACTCTGATTGGCGCAATGAACAAACTTAGCTTACATTGCAACATTTTGAAGTTCCCTAAGGAATCCTTAGGAATGTGCTGTTCGAACAGTAAAGTTGTTCTGCCACCAATTATTTAGTCGCCAGAGCCGCTTCTAAGTTACATTTCCGGCGCTAGTCTGATTCCCAAGCACTTCCTTCAAAATATCCGAAAGTACAACTCATGTTTTCAACTGACATCTTTCGGGGCAACTAATATCATAAACAACGTCGGCTTCATGTCCACCTTTAAAGTTCAATGCCAAATGTAGCACAGAATTGGATCATTGCTCTCGCTTCCCAATGGTGGCGCGAAGTTCCTTAAAATTTATTTCACTGAAAATGAAACATTAGTTAGACATCGGAAATGGAAAAATTCCATCATCTGGCTACAGTTAATAAGTATTTCGGGTGCGAAGTTAGGTCGGGGAAGTCCGTGCTTCAGTTTTGTTCGACACTGTATATTAAAATCGAGATGCAATATAAACAGATCTTTTCTAAGGGCCAGCTACGCGGACCGAGTTCAGCTAGTATTCCATACATAATGACACCAATAGGAATTTCAAATGGAAAAAATGTCGATGATATCTCACAGACACTTTTTTATTTAAATTAAAATATAAAGTCCGTGACTTTTTGAATGAAACACAGGTTTTTGGATTACAAATTATGTTATTTTTCAACTCTATACATTGTGACCAACGTTTCTCTAATTTGTTTATCCCTTCCAAAAAATAAGATTTGTCGAGGTCATCAAAATAGCTATTTTTTGTGAGACGATTTTATCGTTGCAGTCAAATTTCTTTCCGTCGAGACATTTCATCAGGATTGGAAACAAAATATAGTCACTTTGGCCTAATCTGGAGAATAGGGCGGAAGACGGATTATTTCGTAGCCTAATTCATGGATTTTTGTCATGGATTTATTCCTTTTGTGAACCCGATTGTGAGCAAACGCGGCAGCCATCATGCGAAAAGCTATCTCATACCCAAGTGATCTTTCGAAATTGAAACCACTGAGCCATGTGTGATTCCTATGGCATCCACAATCTACCGCACTTTCAATCTCATATCGTGATATTTTTCAATCTATGGCATCCACAATCTACCGCACTTTCAATCTCATATCGTGATATTTTTCAATCGCTTCTGCTGTAGAGACCTCAATTGAGGGTCCAGAATGTTCGGCATCTTCCGTGCTTGTATGGCCAAAACGAAATTCAGTCAACCGCTTTTTTACGATTGAAATTGATGGTGCATAGTTCTTATAGTATGTATCAAGCTTAGCCTTTATTTGAGTGCTTTTTTCTTTCACAAAATAATGCTTAATGAGCAGACGAAATTCTCTTTTTTTCTCTTTCTCCTCAAGTCACGAGATAGTCTACTATCAATGGCTGTCAAACACACACTAAATGGCGGAGATTGTTCAAATTTTGAAAGTAGTCAACTGACAGAGGCCTGTTGGCAGGAGCAGTGTTGTACTTTCAGTTAAGAGGCGGGAAATTCAAAAAGTCACGGACTTATTGACCCACCCTCGTAGGAAGCGCTTAATGAAACACCCGTTATATTCGGAACAGCAAATCGACAAAACCTACCCTCTCTTTACTAAGCACAGTGCTACCAAAATGCTTTTATTACAATATTGACGGAAATTATGTAGCGTGCTAAATCATACTACAATTAATATACAATATCAACATGACCACTCTAAACAACAAGCTTAAACAAATTATGTTCCAATTTGTTTGATTTTTGTATTTGTCTAGATGCAGTCGAAAACCTGTTTTATTTTTTGACGCGTTCTCAATCCTATGGTTATTGCTAATATAGTGGAAACAATAAAACCTAGTGCTACTAAAATGCTTTAAAAAATGGAAACAATATTAAAAATTAGGATTTCTATATTTTGTTTCACTTTTAAGGCGTATGATTGTCGCGTTCATCACCTCGAAGATCCCTGTATCTAAAAATAAGGCTTTAAATTCCCATACATCCTTTTTTTTTTTTGATATTTTAGTTTTATACAGACTTGTTTTGTTTATTTACTACCATTTTGTTTGTCACTTTCGAATATCTGCTAAAAACCGAATACATCAACTCCATTTGAATGTTTTAAACAAACGCTAACTAATATTGATGTGCTTGTGTGTAAGGTATGTATTTATGTCAGAAAAAGATTTAAAATAATGTTCATTTCAAAACATGTCAGATTTTTATTATTGACAATATAAAAACCGTTAAAAATTATGATCTAAAAAGCACATACCACCACACAAACACTAAAACGCAAATACCTAAACACTAGGGTATAAATACTTTTTTTTTGTTGTTTCAAAACATAATCATACACCCTGATCCACATATGAATGTATGTATGGAAGTATGGCTTTCATGCACGTTTCGATTTGAGAATTGCGAGTAAAAATAATCACTTAGTAAAATTAAAACACTCTCAGTTCTTTATTTTTTTCAGTTTTTTTTTTTGTTTATGGAAACTTGACGGTATTTCGTTTTGTGATTTCATTTCAATTTTGTTACATTTTAAATGTGATTGCTTTGGCAATACCCCAAAGATTGTTGTTATTTTAAATAGAATTTTTGTTGCTAAATAAAATATAATATACAATACATAGTGGCAAGTATTTGTTTAACAAAGGGAATATAACAAAATACCTTTTAAACAATGTTGCAAATTCATACATTAGTATGTATGTACACTACCTTGTATTTACTCAGTTTTTGTTGCTGCTTATAATAATAATAATAAAAAATTATCGAAAAGAAATTAACTACACTCGCTGACGCACTCGCTCTTTCAATTGTTTGTGTTTATTGCCCTGTTGTAATTCCTTGGGGTATTTGGTTGCCAGATTGGCTTGAACGAGTGTGCTCGTTTTAATTTCAATCAATATATATTGTTTGTTACCTAAGTAGTTACGCTTTTTCATACAAACAATCAGGAATGGAGGTACTCGCTGGTAGTTACAGGGTTTTGTTATAAGAAAGGTAAATTAAAAAAAAAACAAATGTTTTCAAATAATAAATACTACACCCAGAGAAAAATATAGTTGCAAATGGTCACCGCAATCATTTAAAAATGATAATATGTTTTTTTTAAACAATATTATGGTCACTGTAATAAATGTTGCTAACATATTATGATAACCACTATCTAAAATCAACGTAATATAATATCCTTCATCATACAAATTATTGCCACAAATATATACTTAATAAACTCTTTGCGGTTTAATGGTCACTTTACTAACCACCTTTACTATACTCTTTGAAACATAGTTTATTGACATTTTGCTAAACGATTATATTTTTTTGAAGTCATCGTTTATGTTCTTTGCAAATCTTTGACGTCAGGGTGCTCTGGTTAGATAAATATATTAATTTGTAAGCCGCAGTTTTTTAAGAGACTTTCAATAAAAAAGCTCAGAGTGTTTATTGTTCATCGAATTCAGTGTTTCTTGGATATTTCGTTTGTTTGGTCAGACAATTTAGTGAAAATTACTAGATTTCAAACAAATGTATACAATACGAAAATTTGTATCATAACTATTTTTAATGCCAAACGCCACGGTGGTTAGTAAACTAACCACCCCACTCCACAAAAAACCTTGGAATGGGTTGGTTTTTTTGTATGTTTTGATTTATTTTTTCTTACTTTTTATAATAAACTAACCTTCATTAAAGTAAAAATGCAATTGTTTTGATTTGAAACTTAAACACATAAAACCGTGTCTGAAAGAGTTAAGGAGTGCGCTGTTTCATATTAATTATAATATTATTAATAACAGCTATGTTCATGCGAATCTATCTGTTTAATAAAAGGAGTAACGTTAATGAGTGTCTGACTAATTCAACATCGCACAAACACCAAATGGTAGACACATGTAATTTGGACTAAAGGTTTGTGGTAAAAATTGTTAAATTCGTTATACCTTCTAAACTAATACAGATATAAACAAAATTTAAAATGCTTCTTTATCAACATAAAAAATTAAAAGACATGGGTTTGGTATTTTTAATCTTTTTAATTCCTTAAAATATAAATTATTTTTTCGGAAATTCGAACCTCTTTAGGTGTATTAATCCGATTTTGATAAAATTTTAAACATTTGTCATAGAAAAATTAACTAACATAGCTTTATTTTGAACTCAAGTACGATTCTGGATATATAGTTTGGTACTTTTTTAAAACATATTTATTCTTGAGCACATGACCGCAGATTTGACTCGTTTGAGACATATTTTTGTCACAAAACTTTTTGCCAAATTTCAAAGTTGACGCGTGTAGAAGTTGCAAAATTGGTATTTTTTCTTCTAATGGTAATTTTTATACCCTTCACCATGAGTGGCAATAGTATATATAAGTTTATGATTCCTATTGTAATTTCTATACTTTTTATTTGCGACCCCACAAAGTATATATGTAAGTATATTCTGGATCGTTATAGATAGCGAAGTCTATATAGCCATGTCCGTCTGTATGTTGAAATCAACTTTCCGTAGCCCCCAAATAACTTAAAAACATGGTTAATACATCAATATATCCATATCCGGCTCGGTTGCTATTTAAAATCGAGAAAATCGGCCCACAAATGGCTGAGATATAAAGAAAAAACCGAGACAACCTCGACTTTTGGCCAATTTTTTATGTATATCTGGGTTACTAAGTCATTAATATAAACAATATGGATATCTAATGATAGATATTTCAAATTCCATTGCAATAATGTATATAAGCCTATAGTAAGTTGGACCTACAATTGGTCAAAATCGGGAAAAATATTTTTTAACCCGAATTTTTTTTTTAACAAACTAATTTTTTATCGTACATTTTTTTTAGTATTAAATTAAAATTTTGAAAAAAAATTGGAAAATTTAAAAAAAAAATTTTAACATTTTTTTTTTAAATTTTGAAAAAAAAAAATTTTTAAATTTTGTTCACCTAAAAATATTGTTACGTTTTTACCTTTTTAAAACGTGGGTTTATTTCCTTTAAATAAACCGGATACTTTTGAATGCAAATAAAAACAGTTTTAGTAGTTTAAAATTGTAACAACTCTTTATTTATTTAGAATGTACAACAACAACAGAATTAACTAGTCACTCAATGTCTTTATACACGTATATCAATTCGCAGAAATGCACACAAACTTTATTACGTACAACCTTATATGCACAAGACAGTTGATGTTAACTCTAACAGCGCCAATGATAAACTCAACTCACGACTGCCAGCTCTGTCACTATTTATACACGCGCCATCTATCGGGAATCATCTACAATGTTCTTAACGGACATACTAGTACATTCGATTTCTAGAGCTTTTCGATGTCATTAGTGTTGCCATACTTACAAACAATGTGAATGATGGACGTGCCTTCAAACATGATGAATGCTGCAGGCAGTCGTTACAGACCGTTGAATTCAAATCGTCATTGAACATTCATAACAATATTTAAATTTTGTATTTTAAAGTATAATTTGGTAAAGGGTATATAAAATTGGGCACAGTCGAATATAGCTCTCTTACTTGTTTAATATTTTTAAGTTTTTACCTCTTAAAAACGGTGGTTTATTTCCTTTAAATAAACCGGAAACTTTTGATTGCATATAAATGCAGTTTAGTAGTTTAAAATTGCAACAAATCTTTATTTATTAAAATTTACACAATAACAGTTTAAATAGTCGCTATGTGTTTTTGAAGAAATACACGTTTAAAATTCACAATAATACACACACTTAAATCACACTTTATAATGTACAAGCATGCAGTTGATGTTAACTCTAACAGCGCCTATGATAAACTAAACATCGACTGCAACCGTAGCCACCATTTATACACTGCGCCATCTTTCTTCTAGTAGCATCATGAAAGTTCTACCATGATCAACTCAAAGCTTTTATTCAATGTTGTATGTTCCACAGATATGTTAATAATGTCCACAGTTATGTTAACTGCGGTTAATTGTCCACAATTAGAAGCCTCCAGAAATATAATGGTTGAGAATCGTAATGCAACTTTAAACCAGCCGTTAAAACCGTTTTATTTGAATTCAAATACAATTTTGTAACAATAAATTACATTATTTAACTTATATAAGTTTTATAATAGTTCGCTGATATGCTTTTTTTAAAGAAATAATCAAGGATAGAATGCTAAATGGTATTAAGGTACCAAAAAGGGAAAACTAATGATACTTTTTCATTCTACAAATGGTACTTTTTGAATTTTCTATAATAATGAACTTAGAATCAGGAAATTATAGACACATGATCCTGTGTTAAAATCTTTAGCAAAGGAACTATTTGGTACTTTTTTCCTTTTAATAGTACTTTTTTTAATATTTTAAAATGGTTTACGTAGACAAATGAAATTAAGCATTATTTGTTTTGAGTGAATGACAATTCATATGAGTTAATTAATGGTACTATTTCTTAACAACGTTATTTGTATGATACCACTTAATATCTTTTAAATCGAATAAAAATGGACGATATCGACCCAGAATACAATTGTTATCTAAGACTTTTTATATCCATCATCAAAAAAGATGGAGGGATTTCGTCATTCCGTTTGTAACATATCAAAATATTTGGTATATATTGTTACGTTTTTGCCTTTAAAAAAAACTGTGTTTATTTCCTTTAAATAAACCGTATACTTTTGATTGCAAATAAAAGCAGTTTAATAGTTTAAAATTATAACAACTCTTTATTCAAATGTACAACTCTTTATATATTATAATGTACAAGAATACACTGGTAATGCAGTTGATGTTTACTCTAACAGCGCCTATGATTATCTTACTGACTGCAATTATCTGCCACCATTTATATTCCAGTGCCATATTTACGGACAAAACTAGGATGTTCCACTTCTAGAGCTTTCAGCAGGCTTAATGTTAGCAGCTTTAATAGTTAATGTTGGCATCACTGTGCTGTCAAGTATTCACTTGTGACAATGTATACAAAAGCTGGTAGATGTGCAAACCCGTGTTAAAATCGTTAAATTAAAATCGTTAGTGCAACTTCGTTACAATATTGTTTGTTTACTTTTTTGGAATATGTAGTGTGGTTACAAGTCCAAAAATTTTTAAATAATCGAATAAATCTTTATTTACTAACAATTTACAACAGTTTTTAATTCTTAAATAACATTTAAACATAATGACAACATTTTAAGTATTTTGTTTTTATACATTCCAAATTATGACAAAAACAAGCTCCTCGAAACCTCTTCAAATTCGTCACTAACATCATTATGACAATAATTTCAACATTTACCAATAATTTCCAACACCCTCAAGGATTCAATGTAGCGACTGCGACATGACAAATAATTCCTCAAATCTTGTTTAGAATTTCAAGTTTTGCAGCACAAACACTTGACAGTTCATGTTAAAGTGGGAGTTGGTAGTTGGTAGTGATACTGTTGCAGTATTTCATAAAAGAAAAAACAAGTTAGAATGGTTTTTATGGCTGAGTAGAATTTTAAATACGCTACACAAATTCCATTCAACACTGATGTCCTTTTACACATACACACTGAAGCATACACAAATCAGTCATTTGCCTAAATTGTATTACAGATGGCAACTGACAGCATCATTTTCTGTTACCAAATGGCAACCAGAAATTTGTGGTTGCCCTCTGGCAACCCAACTAAAGTTCGGTTGCCATCCATAATCGACACAAAAGTGTATGTTATTGTAGTTATTTACAAAACTAGAAAAACATAATTGTTCTAAAAACAACAACAACACTTGTCTTTTACTCACGAAATTCATATTCACATTACATTAATAAACAAAACAGTAAACTTTATAAATGTTTAAATTTGTTGTGGAACTCTTCATATTTTTCAAGATTGTCTTACATTTCGATGTATAACTTTTTCCCCTCTTAAGCGATTTGGCTGATTTTCAATAACGATATGCCTAAAAGAATGACAAACATGGTGAAAACTAATCGTTTAATTTGATGTAGTACTTAGAAGGTGAACGTGATTTACACATACTACCTACAATTTCATAAGAATATTGTGGATTCATGGAAGAATATTCCTATGTATTACATACGGAACGACGAGCATATATATCTCCAATACACCACGAGTAGTGGAGGAGGGTGTACACTACAGATTCTCCACCATTGTAATCACGATGCCTGTTTTTGTTTGGTTTCAGCGCCAACACTTACGGACAGACTGTGCAACACTCAATACTAGAGTATCAATGCGACAAAAAGTTGTAATGAAAAAAATAAAAAAAATAAAAATATAAAACACCGAAATACAAACAATTGAAGAGAAAATCTATTGGAATTATAAAAATACAATAAAACTAACAACAATGTAAAGTGTGGAGAGGATACGATAAGAATGAAAATTATACAGAAGGAGCACAACAACTTCAAAATAAAATCTATTGAAACTTTGTTGTTGATTATTTTTTTTGTTGTTGTTTGTTTTGTTTGCAAAGGGACAAGTACTTGTATATACTTTGTCTTTGTTGCAGATAATTGTAATTTGAACACGAAATGTAAAGGGGAATATAAGAAAAAGGAAACAAAATAATATTAAAGGGCTATAAAAGGTGTTCAAATTCAGTTAAAAAAAAATGGTAGGGAATCTTACTTGCTGCTGGAAGGCAAACATTTTAATTCGTTCAAAGGTGTGATCGGCACTCATAGTCAGTATGTGGCGAATATGATCAGAGATTTGCCAGTACAAAACAGGAACGTCATTGAAGTTCATAAATATGATTTCACAATCACTAGCTGGTCGGACTACGACAGAGAATGAAAGTGCAATAAGTAAATCCAGACAAGTGGTCGGCATAAAGACAACATTTAATAAGATTTTATTATTATTGGGTGATGGCGTATCTTTTGAACGTGTATCTTTTGTTTTTAATAATTTATATGTCACTTTGAAGGGCACATATCTGTCATTTATTCTCACTTAGTTATTGAATGTTATAGTGTAAACACAACGTTTTTTTGCTATGAAAATGTAAAATTTTGTACCAACAAAGAGTCATATGTCCAACTCAACAAGAGCTTTCAAAATCATTAAGAGCTACTCAACCAGCAAAAGGTTTGCGAGCAGCAGGATTCATTCAAAAGCAGGGAAATTGGATACCATACGAATTGAAGCTGAGAGACCTTGAAAGACGATATGTCCGAAATGATGCTTGAACGCTATAAAAGAAAATCAGCGGCTAACCAGCCGAATCGAGAAGTTTTTCCTCACCCCTTTATAGTCCAGACCTTGTTCCGTCCGACTACTATTTGTTTCAATCGATGCAGAAAGCTCTCTCTGGGATATGCTTTGGAACTGAGTATCCCATATTGGCTTGATTCGTTCTTGACCTCGAAAGATGAGTAGTTCTATTGGCTCGGAATCCATATGCTGCCAGAAAGATGGGAAAAGGTCATATATTCCATGATTTATTTACAACGACCACTGTCTGGATTATTTTTTTTTTTACTAAGTGTCGTAAAGTTAACGTTTCTAATTTTAAGTTATCTGGGGCCTTTTAAGAGATGATTTTTGATAAGTTTTTTAAAGGCATGACTTTGAATTTTCTAACTTCATAGAAGAGTAAGTTAGCTCTTCTAAGTTAATATCAAACGGAAGTAAAGAACAATACAATAACAGCAACATTCCCCCCCTCTCTTTTTGAAAAAAATAAAACGGAAATAACTAAAGTGTTTTTAAAACTAAGATTAAGATATTTTTGTAATGACATTATCCTTTATATTATGTTTCTACTTTTTTCTTGTGAAGAAAATACCCTTAAGCCTTTTTCTTAATGTATCGTTGTTGAGCAAAAAAAGGGTGCGCTTTTCATTTCCTTTCATCTGCTGTCTTTACTTTTGTAACAAATACAAGTGTGTATTGTTGCAGTTAAGTCAGTTTTATGTTGCATGCAACATATTGACAATAGATAATGCAGCTGCAACTGGAAGCTTATGTTACTACATACTTATATAATGATAGTTGGTGTTTTTGCTTCTTGTGTATCTTATTGATAAGTGTCATGACAAACAATGAAAGTATTTTATTTTTCTGCTGAAAGATGGGGATTTTTTACATAGTTTAGGGTAGAAATTTAGCAATATTTTGTTTTTAAAGGCTGAACCAAAGTGCCAATGCTTTACACTTTCTTGTAATTCATTTATAAATCAGTTTAATAAGTATTTATTTATGTATTGGAAATATTTTCTGTGAAACCTTCTCAAATTCCTTGTCTTCTCTTTGAATTTATAATACTGCACAACTGTTAGTTTGTGGTATGGGTGTGTATGTGAAGATTTTATAAATTCCTGAAATAAGTTTCTTTTTCGGATTTCGACAATTAAAACAACTTTTAGTTTCAACTTTTGGCACTTGTCATTACATTGTAGCAGGTGAATTTTTCAGAAAACGAAGATATCAAATTAGTTAATTAATACTATCGGAATTGGTTTTTTAAGCTTTAAGTAATTGTAATGATATTGAAAAGTTAGTTTATAGTTATAATGTTGGATTTCGGACGAAGATAGTTTGTTATAAAGTTATAAAGTTATAAAGTTATTAAGTTATAATGTTATAAAGTTATAAAGTTATAAAGTTACAAAGTTATTAAGTTATTAAGTTATAAAGTTATAAAGTTATAAAGTTATAAAGTTATAAAGTTATTAAGTTATAAAGTTATAAAGTTATAAAGTTATAAAGTTATAAAGTTATAAAGTTATAAAGTTATAAAGTTATAAAGTTATAAAGTTATAAAGTTATAAAGTTATAAAGTTATAAAGTTATAAAGTTATAAAGTTATAAAGTTATAAAGTTATAAAGTTATAAAGTTATAAAGTTATAAAGTTATAAAGTTATAAAGTTATAAAGTTATAAAGTTATAAAGTTATAAAGTTATAAAGTTATAAAGTTATAAAGTTATAAAGTTATAAAGTTATAAAGTTATAAAGTTATAAAGTTATAAAGTTATAAAGTTATAAAGTTATAAAGTTATAAAGTTATAAAGTTATAAAGTTATAAAGTTATAAAGTTATAAAGTTATAAAGTTATAAAGTTATAAAGTTATAAAGTTATAAAGTTATAAAGTTATAAAGTTATAAAGTTATAAAGTTATAAAGTTATAAAGTTATAAAGTTATAAAGTTATAAAGTTATAAAGTTATAAAGTTATAAAGTTATAAAGTTATAAAGTTATAAAGTTATAAAGTTATAAAGTTATAAAGTTATAAAGTTATAAAGTTATAAAGTTATAAAGTTATAAAGTTATAAAGTTATAAAGTTATAAAGTTATAAAGTTATAAAGTTATAAAGTTATAAAGTTATAAAGTTATAAAGTTATAAAGTTATAAAGTTATAAAGTTATAAAGTTATAAAGTTATAAAGTTATAAAGTTGTACAATTATACAGTTATATCATAATTTCTGTTCTAATTATAAATTCTGAAGTCCAGCTTATTCTTCGTTAAATTGTTTATTTTAAATATAATTAATATTACAAGCTTTCAAGTAAAACTTATTGAATGAAAATTGTTTGTGCTACAACAAATCTAAATCTTTCAAAAACTATCGATAACCAAACCAAATAAACTTTCTCTTAACTAAATTAAAATTGATTCACTAAATCTTTCAAGAAAATACTATCCAATAAAAATTTTCTATTTTAATTTCTTGTTTTCGCGCCAACAAAAAATATGTAAATTCTATTTAAAAATTTTACACAAATTTTCTTACTCCCTGGAAAGTGCTTTAAATAAACGCGTTAAAGTTCACCACAAAACTTTTGTAAAAACCACAAAAACTTATGTGACAAGGATAGAATGGTCTCCCAAAAGGACTACGCCAATATCATTTTCATATAGTGCTGGTAATAACATTTTTGCATAGCGCTGCATCAACTAGAATAACAGCAGCAGATAACAAAAGTTTTTCACAGCTTTCATTTGACACATGAATACATTTTATTGGAGTGGGACGATGTAGTAAAAGATAAAAGTATGGGAGTGACGGATTGTTGGTTGGTTGGTTCGTTGGTTGGGTACCAGTGATAATAATAATGTACATTAAAAGGAAAACTTGAATCAACTTAAGTTAGTTTAGTAATTCTTTGAAGCTGTTATTGTCTTGAAATAAACCTTAAACCTCACACATACATACAGACAGATTACGTAGGATTGAATGTTGAATTTTGAATTCAGCCTAAAGAGGCTGGTGCACGTTGCTGCTAGAATGCCACAAACAAAATAGAGTATTATATAGTGGAGTAAGCAAGTTGTGTGGCAAGTTTTAAAAAGAAAATATATAAGATGAACATGAATTTGTTATGTAAACGACCGTAAAAACTAAATTTGGTGGTGATGATGTTGTTAGCGGTAATGGTCTTTGTAGATTCATATAAACTGATTTGATTTTTAACAACACTCTAAGTCTCTACCTCCTGTTACACAATTGGTATAAGCGAGCAAGTGTGAGTGTTTTGCTCGGTCCATATGAAGTGATTTAAAGTTCAAACAATTCTTATGATTTTACTATTGTGAGTGTTTTGCTCGGTCCATATGAAGTGATTTAAAGTTCAAACAATTCTTATGATTTTACTATTTACAAAGGTATGAGTTTCAATGGAGAGGAATAGACAAGAAGACACTGCGGCAAATGTCACTTAAGAAATGCGCGAACAAAAAACTTTTTGTTTTGTGCTAAAATAACAAAATACAGCACATTTGGAAATTACTTTAATTTAACCTTTAAATGGCTCTAGTCATAGTCTAGTCATAGTCTAGTCATAGTCTAGTCATAGTCTAGTCATAGTCTAGTCATAGTCTAGTCATAGTCTAGTCATAGTCTAGTCATAGTCTAGTCATAGTCTAGTCATAGTCTAGTCATAGTCTAGTCATAGTCTAGTCATAGTCTAGTCATAGTCTAGTCATAGTCTAGTCATAGTCTAGTCATAGTCTAGTCATAGTCTAGTCATAGTCTAGTCATAGTCTAGTCATAGTCTAGTCATAGTCTAGTCATAGTCTAGTCATAGTCTAGTCATAGTCTAGTCATAGTCTAGTCATAGTCTAGTCATAGTCTAGTCATAGTCTAGTCATAGTCTAGTCATAGTCTAGTCATAGTCTAGTCATAGTCTAGTCATAGTCTAGTCATAGTCTAGTCATAGTCTAGTCATAGTCTAGTCATAGTCTAGTCATAGTCTAGTCATAGTCTAGTCATAGTCTAGTCATAGTCTAGTCATAGTCTAGTCATAGTCTAGTCATAGTCTAGTCATAGTCTAGTCATAGTCTAGTCATAGTCTAGTCATAGTCTAGTCATAGTCTAGTCATAGTCTAGTCATAGTCTAGTCATAGTCTAGTCATAGTCTAGTCATAGTCTAGTCATAGTCTAGTCATAGTCTAGTCATAGTCTAGTCATAGTCTAGTCATAGTCTAGTCATAGTCTAGTCATAGTCTAGTCATAGTCTAGTCATAGTCTAGTCATAGTCTAGTCATAGTCTAGTCATAGTCTAGTCATAGTCTAGTCATAGTCTAGTCATAGTCTAGTCATAGTCTAGTCATAGTCTAGTCATAGTCTAGTCATAGTCTAGTCATAGTCTAGTCATAGTCTAGTCATAGTCTAGTCATAGTCTAGTCATAGTCTAGTCATAGTCTAGTCATAGTCTAGTCATAGTCTAGTCATAGTCTAGTCATAGTCTAGTCATAGTCTAGTCATAGTCTAGTCATAGTCTAGTCATAGTCTAGTCATAGTCTAGTCATAGTCTAGTCATAGTCTAGTCATAGTCTAGTCATAGTCTAGTCATAGTCTAGTCATAGTCTAGTCATAGTCTAGTCATAGTCTAGTCATAGTCTAGTCATAGTCTAGTCATAGTCTAGTCATAGTCTAGTCATAGTCTAGTCATAGTCTAGTCATAGTCTAGTCATAGTCTAGTCATAGTCTAGTCATAGTCTAGTCATAGTCTAGTCATAGTCTAGTCATAGTCTAGTCATAGTCTAGTCATAGTCTAGTCATAGTCTAGTCATAGTCTAGTCATAGTCTAGTCATAGTCTAGTCATAGTCTAGTCATAGTCTAGTCATAGTCTAGTCATAGTCTAGTCATAGTCTAGTCATAGTCTAGTCATAGTCTAGTCATAGTCTAGTCATAGTCTAGTCATAGTCTAGTCATAGTCTAGTCATAGTCTAGTCATAGTCTAGTCATAGTCTAGTCATAGTCTAGTCATAGTCTAGTCATAGTCTAGTCATAGTCTAGTCATAGTCTAGTCATAGTCTAGTCATAGTCTAGTCATAGTCTAGTCATAGTCTAGTCATAGTCTAGTCATAGTCTAGTCATAGTCTAGTCATAGTCTAGTCATAGTCTAGTCATAGTCTAGTCATAGTCTAGTCATAGTCTAGTCATAGTCTAGTCATAGTCTAGTCATAGTCTAGTCATAGTCTAGTCATAGTCTAGTCATAGTCTAGTCATAGTCTAGTCATAGTCTAGTCATAGTCTAGTCATAGTCTAGTCATAGTCTAGTCATAGTCTAGTCATAGTCTAGTCATAGTCTAGTCATAGTCTAGTCATAGTCTAGTCATAGTCTAGTCATAGTCTAGTCATAGTCTAGTCATAGTCTAGTCATAGTCTAGTCATAGTCTAGTCATAGTCTAGTCATAGTCTAGTCATAGTCTAGTCATAGTCTAGTCATAGTCTAGTCATAGTCTAGTCATAGTCTAGTCATAGTCTAGTCATAGTCTAGTCATAGTCTAGTCATAGTCTAGTCATAGTCTAGTCATAGTCTAGTCATAGTCTAGTCATAGTCTAGTCATAGTCTAGTCATAGTCTAGTCATAGTCTAGTCATAGTCTAGTCATAGTCTAGTCATAGTCTAGTCATAGTCTAGTCATAGTCTAGTCATAGTCTAGTCATAGTCTAGTCATAGTCTAGTCATAGTCTAGTCATAGTCTAGTCATAGTCTAGTCATAGTCTAGTCATAGTCTAGTCATAGTCTAGTCATAGTCTAGTCATAGTCTAGTCATAGTCTAGTCATAGTCTAGTCATAGTCTAGTCATAGTCTAGTCATAGTCTAGTCATAGTCTAGTCATAGTCTAGTCATAGTCTAGTCATAGTCTAGTCATAGTCTAGTCATAGTCTAGTCATAGTCTAGTCATAGTCTAGTCATAGTCTAGTCATAGTCTAGTCATAGTCTAGTCATAGATTAATGAAGTGTTCCAACCAAAGGGTTAACAAATTTCTTTTGGATAACAAAAGTAATTCATTGCATCTCATCATGGCCTTTTGTTCTTTTCCTGGCTGCGTACACATATAGGTTTGTGTGTGAAAAATAGAGTATAAATATAAACTCGTATGCAAGTAGAATCGAATGTATACGAGTAAAAGTTTTTGAATTTAAAAGAAATGAATGAACCACTAGAAAACTTTTCCTGTTTACCAAGTTAACCAAATAACATTATTCGTGTTTTCTTTTGCGCGTTATTGTTGGTTGTTTTGCTTTTGCTTCTCTTGCCAGCAGCTAAAAGTTAAACACGCATCTTTTGTGCAACCAACTCTTACTTGGGGCAAGAGCAAAAAGCGATAAAGGATGTGTTGTATGGTTTTGTTTTTAAGCAAATTGCTTTTGTTTTGCAGCCAGGGATTTTAAGCAGAAACGGATGTGTATGCGACTGTTTTTTCTGTATGTCTGTGTGTGAATGTGTAAGCATTTCATTTATGTAGTTTGGTTTAAAACACAAATGAAACTAGAAACTTTTTCGTCCCTTTTGCAAGCATTCATTCACTTATGTCGTTTAAGGATTTCCATCACTAACAACAACATGCAGCACCAGTAGCAGCAAATAAGTAACAGCAATGTTGGCTTTTGCTTACAACGAAGACAATTGCATAGAAGAGAATGTTTTATATTGCTGGTATTTATGCATGTTTGAGTGCGTGTTTTTAAAAAATGGAGACAAAAATGTCCTTGCTACATGGCGCCATTGTCAACATCATTTGTCGCCATTGTATGGCTTACATATGTGAAGTATTCTTATACATATTTTTTTTCTACTTTTTCTCACAATTCTACTGTACTTCCTTTTCGTCTTGACTTTATTCTCTAGCATTTTCTATTTGTTAATTCAGCCCTGGGTAGCTTTGAATACTTACAACAACAGCTAAATTTATATATTTGAATTAGAATACTTGTGGTAGCAAAGTTTTACTATTTTTTTTTTATGCATTTATGTATGCAGCGGGGCATGTTTGCATGTTTTTGCATATTACTTAGTTATGCATACTCACACAAAGCTTTACATTATTGTTGCTATTTTCTATTCAATAGTTTTTTATTTTAGTATTTTTTTTTGTATCTTCTTTTGTACTTACAATTATGCGTATACTCTAAGCTGGATATGTTAACAAATTGTAAACTTTATTACACATGTCACTTTACTTTACTGCGTTTTTTTATGATGTTTGAGCCAACTTAAAATAATATACTAAAATACTTTGTACAAATGTTAGTAACCCAGCAAAAACTTGGTAATGACTTGCAATACTTTTCGATGACTACTACATACCGTTGACATTACTTGGAAGTAGTCGTGTAATGACTTATTTATTATCTGTTATATAACCGCTTATTTCTTAGTTATTTGCATGAGCATATTTTGTTTTTACTGATAACGGCTTTAGTTTGTCCTAATAATCAATGAGTTATTGAAGTTTTAGTGATGTTTAAGAAATGTGCATATTTATAACCGGTTGTGGTTAGTACTTGTCTCTAATGACAAATGTAATGAGTTAAATGCTATAAAGTGCCAGAATTGAGAATTTGAACTCGTTATTTGGTAATTAAGGTTTTTTCTGGGCTATTTTCTACTTTTCAAAATTAACAACAAATTTCATTTGAAAAATATTATGCCATCTTTTACAAATTTATCAACATTTACCAACAAAACTTTTGTTTCGCCAGACTCATGTAATTTTTTACAACTTTAAATTACGCTCTATTAGAAAAAAAAAAAATCTAGTGACAAATTAACTAATCTACCAACAACTGAATACAACCGAATAAAATTTAGCTCAAAAAACAAATTGTTACACGTCTATAGACGACGGACTATAACAATGAACAATACAACCAAAAATGCATATACAGACTGAACTGTGGATGATGATGACGATGATGATAATGATGATGACATACAACATTGTGTTCCCAAACAATATCCCTGGCATTTGAAGCCAACTAGTAACATGAATGAACTATCAGGGATGCGTAATGAGAAGCTACCAAAAAAAAAAAAAAAAAAAAAAAAAATAGAAAATAAAACAGTAAAAATGCCACAATGACAATGTGGCGGAATGGTTATGGGATACACATCTTTATGTACATGAACACAGGGCAAAACAAAAGCCATTGAGAGCAATCCTGAAAAGTGTACATTCAGCACAATCGATGGAATAAAACATGACACAATTGTTTGATGCTGCTTTAGTTGTTCAAATGAAGATTAAACTGCTGCTTTAAAGGCTTTTTGCTTTTGCTACTGACGATGATGACGCTGATGCTGATGCTGATGCTGGTGATGATGTTATTTAAACCATCACTCTACTTACGTTTGGCCTATCAATCATTCCACAACCACTTGGAATACATTACACTTTCATCACACACACACACAAACACACACAGATATGGCCATTTTATGCATTTCATTCATTCTTAGGCTTGATGTATTTGCTGCATTCTCTCTTTTGTTTTTTTTTGCATTTGTATGTTATAGTGTGTATGGCACATTCTAGTGCTTGCAACCATTTAAAACTTCCTCTTCATCTATTCATTCACTATAAAACTGCCGCTGCAAAAAAGGTCATAGTCCGAACAGAAAAGTTAAACAAAAGCGTTGAGGATAAGGAACTGAATGACTATGAACATCGAGTAATACGAGTTGCATTTTGTGGCATGCAGTGTTGGTTTTAACTTAAAATTAAACTAATTTTCGAGAAAAAAAAAGAAAAATACATGGGAGAGATGTGTATGAGTAAATATTTAGTATATTTAAAAAAGTTTTGTTGAGTAAAGGGTTACTCATTCAAAAGTGTTATTTGTTAGAGGGCTTGAATATGGGAGGGATCAAAAATCTAGTGGCCGTATGTTAGTTTATAATGGGTAAGCTCCTTGTATCGCCACACATATTTAGGAGCTTTGTATAGCTCTTTTATTCGCCACATCAGGTTATAAATAAAGCACATACACTGAAAAGTAAGACTAACAACGTCTGTGATGAATTTCATACACCTTTCACCAAAGTATTAAAGACAAATATTAAAAATAATTTTTGGTGAAAAATTTACAATAATCCCGCATTTTTAAGTCATACATAAAATTACGTACAGTATTGGCCATAACTAAAGCACTCCCTCAATGGATTTTTTCATATCATAATTTTTTGGATAAAAAAGATTTTTTTGGGATGTATTTTGTATATATATTATTAATTTATATTGTTAATGTTCATATTGCGTTCATTTAGGAAAGGATAATTTTATGAACAACGACGCGACGGTCAAAACAAAAGCAGCCCTTATAAGATGTTTAAAAATTTGACTATGCTACTGCATATTTGCAATGTCAGTTAACGGGACTCACAACGGATGCATTTAAAAATTCCAAAAGATACAAATAAAAGAAGGCGTAGTCTGTATAATTGAAGTTTTATATAGTTTATTGTAAAAAAACAATGGATGCCAAGGAACAAGTACTCCAGTGAATTTATAATTTATTGAAGACTGGAAGCCGTGCTTATCACGGCATGAATTGAGTAAACAATATTCAATTAACAGATCAGTTATTTCCCAGCTGATTCCAAAGTTTTTGCAGACTGGTCGTATATTACCGGGGCATTCTGGAGGACGTCCTCGTAAAACCACACGATATGATGATTCCTTGATCAAAGGAGCAATGCAAAAAGATCCAACATCATCTGCCAGTCATGTAAGAACAAGTTTATGATTATGCGTTAGCGAAAGAACAATCCGTAGCAGAGCAGTAGAAGCACGATTATTCAGCCGATGACCAGCAAAAAAACCGTTTATATCAGCTAAGAACAAGAAAGGTAGACTGGAGTTTGCCAAAGCCCACATCGACTGGAGTGTCCAAAAATGGAACACAGTACTATTCTCTGACGAATCCAAATACAAATTAAAAAGTTCTTATGGAATAAGGCGTGTACGCAGACGAAAAGTAGAAAGACTGAATCATAAGTACTGCAAAGGAACAATTAAACATGAAGGAGGCAATGTAATGGTCTGGGGTTGCTTTTCTGGTCAAGGAATTGGGCCAATTCATAAAGTTAATGGGATTATGGATCGGTTCATGTACCGTGATATATTGAAAGATGTAATGTTGCCTTATGCCAGTGAAGATATTCCACTTATAGAGAGCTTCCAACAGGATAACGATCCTAAGCACACCTCCAAAGTGGGTAAGACTTGGCTACAGTTCCTCATTGGCCTGCACAATCTCCTGATCTCAATCCTATTGACAACTCTTGGGATATTGATAATATGAAAATAAGTCGTGAAAATTGCAGAAATAAGGATCGACAGTTTTCACGATTAATTTCAAGGCGTTATTATATTCTCGGAAGGAATATCGCAAGACACCATAAAAATCTTAATATATTCTATGCCTAAGAGATGTGCTTGTGTCATCCAAAAAAAAAAGGATTTGCAACAAAATATAAATTAAAAATGTTTTTATATTATATCCATGAAGGGGTGCTTTAGTTTTGTCCGTTTTATTTTCCAGCTTAAAATATCTTTTGATTTAATGTTACCTCTTATAGAAAGATTAACTTTAAAATTATTTGTTTATCAATAGTAAATATATTAACAATTGAAAATAATACATAATACAAATTTAAAACTTAGTTTTTATACAAAAAAGTTATAACCAATATTGTATCTCTTCAACGTAGTTTTAGTAACTGATATTTCATTTTAAGGCGTACATATCTATCATTTATTCTAGCTTAGTTATTGAACATTATAGTGTAAACAACAATGGTTTTTTGCTTCGAAAATGTTGAATTTTGTTCCAACAATGCGTCATATGCGGGAAGTTTTGCTTTACTTCTTCAACTTGAAAAAAGTGCCGCAGAAGCACACCGATTGCGCACCATACTTATGGTGAATGTGTTCCATCGGTTTCAACGTGCGAGAGAGTTCAGAAGTGGTGATTTTGACATGGAAGACAAAGATTCCTATCTATTATGAGCCACTGAAAACTGGTACAGGGAACCTGAACCGAACACAACTGATTCGTTTGAAACGAGCATTGGTCGAAAAACGCCCAAAATATGCGGCCAGATATGAAACCGCAATATTGCATCATGACAGCACTCGGCCACATGTTGGAGTAACTGTAAAAAAGTATTTAAAATTAAGTGGTTGGGAGGTTTTACCTCATCCGCTTAATAGTCCAGACCATGTCACGTCCTAGTACTATTTGTTTTGATCGATGCCGAAAGCTCTTTCTGGGATACGCTTCACTTTGGAACGCTTCACTTTGGCTTAATTCGTTCTTGGTCTTAAAATATGAGTAGTTATTTTGGCTCGTAATCCATATGTTAACAGAATGCTGGGAAAAGGTCATAGCTAACAATGGGAAATAAGTTGATTAAATTTATATTGTACAAATGTTTCAAATGTTACAAATGTAAAAGCTAAAAATTTAAAAAAATCCCGAAATATAAAAAAATTAAGAAAAAAAATGTTTGTGAAAAAATAAATTAGGGGAAAAAAACAATTTGTTAAAAAGGTTGGTTTGTTTACGTGGTAGTTCGCTGCGTGCGAACAATCAAGTAGGGTCGAAGGGACCCCGTTTTGACAAAACCACACCACTCGTTAGATGTAATGTCGTTTGCATCGTAATGTATATAAAATGTATGCAAAAAAAGTCGAGTTTACTAGACCCAACCTGTAGCTGTGAGATATCTCAGTAGGTCATTGAGTTAAGACCCGGCTATCTCACCAACTTTGGTCAATATATAGTTGCCCATGAATTTATGTCTCATGACACTCAGGGCTGAGCATTCGCAGAGAAGGTAGAAAATCGTTTCCTCTTTTTGTCTATCCTAACAACTGCGACAGTGGTCGTAAAAAGGGAGTCCCAGGCGATTTGCATGCTTGCCTAACATCCAGTGTCCCGTTAATACTGCCAGCAACCTTGATATATCCCTTCTATTCCGGGTTATCAGTTGTATAGTACGTTTTCGTTAAAAGATGGCCACATCAACTTGGCTACCCTACATGTGTCTAAATTACGCTATTCTCAGCCTTTGTAAGAAAGTGTCTGAAGATAATACCTTTAATAGTCCCCAGTGGAATTGCTACTGAGACCGCATTGGAGGTATCTAAGGCAGTTCCCATTCTGGCTAGTTCGTCTGCCTTTTTATTACCGTAGTGGTCTCTGTGCGCAAAGTAATGTCAGAGGGACGTCCTAGTCTTGACAGAGAATTCTTACATTGCCTGAGTAATGAAGATGATGTTGTGTAGGCCTTCAGTGAGAGAAGGGCCGCCTGACTGTCGACAAAGATACCTATTTTGCCACGAGTACAATGATCATGAAGTGTATTGCAAGCTACCATGATTGCATAAATTTCCGGCTGGAAAACACTACACTCATTCGGAAGACGATATGAGATGCCTACCCCAAGTTCGTCACAGAAAACTCCAGAACCAACACCACAGCTCATCCTAGTGCCGAATTCGTACACGAGATTACCCCTACCCCACTCACTCCTGGAGGGAATCAAGACCTTGAACACCCTATCATAGTCTGTGTATTTGGTAAAAAGTAGTGATAGTCACGATTTTTTGCTTATATCTCGGCCATTTTTGGAGCGTTATTCTCGATTTTAAACTTAGTTGGACTATAGCGAATATATTCGTAAATGTAAGCTAATTGCAGGCTTCTGAAAGTTGATTTCAACAGAAAGATGGGCATGAATATATCAACTTCGCTATCTATAACGATCCACAATATATACTTATGGGGCCACAAATGAAACAATTACAAAAGGAATAACTAACTTATGTATGCCCTAGCAACTCATAATGGAGGGTATAAAAACAAAAAAAATATTAATGTATTTTTGGTTTTTGCTTATATCACAGCCATTTATGACCCGATTTTCTCGATTTTTAATAAAAGCCTAAGTTGGACTCTAGCGAATATATTGATCAATCATGTATGCAATTTATTTTGGGACTTTGGAATGTTGATTTCAACAGACAGATGGATCGACATGACTTCAATATCTTTAAAGATCCAGAATATATATAACCTTGACACTCATGGTGAAGGGTATAAAAAGTGATACATAATAAATATCTTCTAAACTCCTGGACCGATTGCAAAATGATGTACTATCAAATCATACAGGAGGACGTAGGCTTTTAGAAAATTAAACTTAAGACCATCCTGTTAGTCCCCATTCATACTGTGAAACATTTGCTGCAAAACATTTGAGTTTGTCAATGAAAGGGAAAGAGGAATGGAAAACGGTACTCTGTTTCATATACATGAAGTTTATGTTTAGTATGTCATCCACATTTATTCGTTCATATTCGTTCTGTACTGAAATGTCAAAAACTTCACTGTGTGGACACGAATGCAGTTTCAAAAGAGAATTTAAAAATGTTTTGCTGTTAATGTTTTGCAGCAAAAGTTTCACAGTGTGGACCGGGACTTAGAAGACAAGGTGAGATACAGGGTTTCTTTAATAATCGCTTTTATATATACAAATCAAACATCAGTTTCCCCAAACACATTTTTTTTGTTTCGAATGACTTATTCGTTCAAAGAAGATCACTCCATCTGATCTCTCTGCCATTTAAACCACTTATATCCGACTGAAAATGGCAGTATACTTTCATGTATGGACCGGTGTTTCGATGTCTATATTGAAATTACTCGACCGCGTACAGGACAGGGCGAAGGTGCTTATCGGTGATAGTAGTGTATTCAACTCCATTCATTCACTGAAGCATTGAACCAAATAAAGATGTAATCGTATTCTTTGAAATATATTTCTATTCCCATATAACAGCGTTAGGTAAAGCTCCATTCTATTTGGCGGTATATGGCCAACTTAGACTGTCTTATTTGAGTACCTGGGGTTCAGCCTTTTTCCATTCGGCCGCTCTACAAATCATCTTCCATCACTGTTTTTCAAATTGTATTTGCATTAATCCGAAGATAAAACAGTATTCCATTTCTGTCTCGACCAATTTAAATATTATTTGTTTGGGCTAGAAATTCGTTGCCAGTTGAATGTTCCTGTATTCATGACCAATTTTTCCAAATTTTAGATTCACTGCTTACGTTCGAGTACATAGCGTCAGTTTTTTCATTCTTCTAGTAAAATGTGTGGAAAACATCAATTAATGACAAAAACAAAAAGGATAACGATTTTCGAAGACATTTAATTTCTCTTCTTTTCATTTTTCTCAATGAATTTCCGCTAAAACTGAATAGTTTAACTCAAGCATCATTTTCTTTTATTTAATTTTTACCCAATAATAGATCAATTTTCTAATGAGTTTGAATAATTCTTTTGGATATATTTTTATATTTGCGTTGTAGATGGGATGACAAATATTTAAAACCATCAACTATGAGTTTTGCTATGGATTATTGCAGCTTTTTCGGAAATACCCTTTAGAATATAAAATAATTCTATTTTTAAATGCATTCTTACATGTGTGTCACATCCCAGCAGTTAAGCAAGTAGTCAATGTATCCTTATAGACAGTAATTGTCACCAATGTCTGATCACTAGGCTGACTACAATTTATATATTTTGGGTGATTTGTAGCGCAGAAAAAAGTCAATTGGTTACTTTATACATCTCATGTAATCTAGCGCTAAGACAAGTCTCTTAAGTGTCTCTAAGTAATCTAAAGTGTAGTAACTTTAAATGTTAATTTTGTAGTGCTTTTTTTATGAGTAATTAGAACAAACTGGTTTTATTCAAATTCACATCAGTTAAGCAAATAACTAGTCAATGGATCCCTAATAGACAGTAATTGTCTCTAATGTCTGATCACTTGGCTGACTCCAATTTAAATACTTTTGGTCATTTGATACTTATCTGCTCTTTGTAGTACAGAGAGAAGTCAATTGGTTACTTTAGTGTCTCTAAGTAACGTAGAGCAGTCACTTTAAACATTTTGTTACATATAAAACGTACAAACTGGTTTTATATTGTAGAAACTGTATTGTTATAATTATCATACAGTTTATTTTCTTCTTTCTTCAGTATAATGACATCCCATGTAACCTAGCGTGAAGTCAATTGTCACTTTAGTGTCTCTAAGTAACCTAGAGTGTAGTCACTTTATACGTTTATTTTATACTGCACTTTAAGAAGTATTTATTTTACTCAACAGAAGTATTCTATTGGAGAGTTGTCGGAAGAAGGTTCGTTTGTATGTAATTGGTTATTAGACTGTTTATGAATGCGTTGACTACTATGGACCAGCTATCACAACGTCTCACTGTAATCAAAAAGGGTCAATTGACCCTCTGCTTAGGACATGAACGTATTAACATAACTATTCACATAGCTAGTTATGTAACTAGTTGTCATCCTAAGTGATAAAATCACTAGTTCGGGGCAGTCTCCTAAAACTGCTGGGTTGTGTTGTTATAATTCTCATACAGTTTGTTTTCTTTAGCTTAAGTATACTTACATCCTATGTAACCTAGTGTGAAGTCAATTGTCACTTTAGTGTCTCTAAGTAATCTAGAGTGTAGTCACTTTAAACGTTTGTTTTGTACTGCACTTTAGAAATTAGTTCTTTTACCCACCAGACGTAATCTATTGAAGAGTTGTTGGATGAAGATTTGTTTACAAGCAATCGGTTATTTTAACTGACTATTAGAGGTCAATTAACACGATATGTAACTGATCAAGTACCAGTTAAGTAGATAGTAAGGTAATTAACCGTTATGTGAATCCAATGCGTTAATCACTTTGGATCAGCTACCGGACAGTCTCATTGTAATCCAAAAGGGTCAGTTGACCCCCTGCTTAAGAAATGAACGTGTTAAAATAACTAGCCACGTAGCTAGTTATGTAAATAGTTCTCACCCTTAATGTTAGGTAAAATCACTAGTTCTGTACAGTCTCCTAGAACTGCTGGGATCTGTGTAATCATATATATATATGTATGTATGTGTAAGTATGCATGTATTTGTGTTTATATTCTATTGTTTTTAGTAAAATTTTTACTAAGCGAATAATTGTTCATTGAATGGTCAATTGTTAAAACCATGAGATTGAAATGTGTACACACAGTGATGTGTTTAGAAGTAGCAGTGATGCTATTTCAAACACTTGAAAAGCCAGAAACTAAGTTATAATGTTTAATATACGCTATTGTGCCTACAGTTCTTTATGATAATCTATTTACTCATTTAGAGAATGATTACGATCACATGACCAGACTGAACAGTAAGTACCTTATGCTTAAACCGTATGTCGATTTGAAATGTTCAGGAGATGGTTTGTAAAGAAAAAAAATTAAAAAATTCGGATATTTAAATTTTTAATATATTGTCTCCTTTTCACTTCTCATTTTTCATAATAAAATAAATTTTTTGGAGAAACTTGAAGAACTAACATTAGCAAATAGATAACGGGCGAAGCCGTTGCGGTCAGCTAGTATGTTAATAAAAATGAAACCACTACAGTTTTGATTTTTTTTTATTTGATTGAAATTATTATTGCAAATTACAAAAAAAAAAAAAAAATTTATAGTTCTAATTACTAGTGATGAAATTTTGAACCTTTTTCGCAAACCCTTCCATTATGTTTTTTATAGTGATTTCTGTCACTTTTTTCGAACAGGTTGTCCATCTCCGTTTAAAATCTACCACACTTTTGGTCACCTTTTTTGTGCTCTTCAATTCTCTTTTAACAAGAGCCCAATATCTCTCCACTGGCCTTACCTCCAGGTAGTTTGGAGAATTTGCCTCTCTTGGTACAAATACCCCATTATTGTTCTTGTACCACTCAAGGGCTTGTTAACCATAGTGACAGGATGTCAAGTCAGGCCAAAAATAAGTGGACACATTAAGAAGTCTTATGAATGGAAGCATCCTTTTTTGTAAACATTCGTTGATGTAAATTTCGGTATTTATAGAGCCCTTTGTAACAAATGTTTGGCATTTTTGCGCAACTGCATATTGCTTGCCATGCCAAGAACGTTTTGGGAAATTTTGTCTGCTTTTGGGTCCTAAATTTTTCTTCAACATTATCTCGAGCATCAGCAACATAAAATTTTAGACCAGGAAATTGCGAAAAAACTGCCAGAACATACATTTCGTCATCCATTATGCAGCAGGAATATTTTTTTTTTTATAAAATTTGACTTCAATTTCCTTGCTCTGTTTTTGGCCTCTACATTTTTAGCAGCGTTCCTGTGAGGAACTTTTTGAGCCTTGTATGTTTTTGAACCTGCATTGGCTTTAACTTTTCGTACCAAATAGTGCGAGTACTGAGCTAACCGGGCTGCTTTCCTACCAGATGTGTTGGGAGCTCTTTGGAAAATGCTTTCTATTTTTTTGGCTTTAGAAACATCATGTGAACCATTCCTTCTACCTGAACTAGGTTTTCTATCATCGGACAAGTTTTCGCGGTACTGTTGAATAACAGTGGAAACAGTTTGACGGCAGACCTTTGATTGTTTGGCCAACTTTTTGTTGGATTTTGTTGAAAATATTTAATAATTTTAGTACGCACTTTTTTCTAATCACTAATTTTGATCAGATTAACAACAAATGAACATAATTGGCATTAAACATAATAACTGACAAGCTTTACAAAGGTAACTTGATAAAAAAAAAAATAAAAAATTCAAAACGTGTGTTAAGAATTTTTCGATCTCAGTCCTTATATATCATGAATTCCATCAAAGACCTCAGATAAAACACCAGTTTTTGAACTTGGGTCTTGTGATTATGACCTTACATTCCCGTTGGAGTCCTTTAGATATTTCCATTGTTATTCATTTCAATTTCAAGAAAATTTAGTTAAAAATCAAGTAAATTTAAATGGGCTGTAATTTTAAATATTGTTACGTTTTAACGTTTTTATAAACCGGATACTTTAAATAACCCGGATACTTTTGATTGCTAATAAAAAGCTGTTTTAGTAGTTTCAAATTGTAACAACTCTTTGTTTATTTAAAATGTACAACAACAGTTCAAATAGTCACTCAGTGCCTTTGTACACGTATATCACATACACTTTATAATGTACAAACTTAAATGTACAAGACAGTTGATGTTAACTCTAACAGCGTTTATGATAAACTCTCTGACGACTGCAACCTCTGCCACTATTTATACACACGCCATCTTTCGGGAATCTACTACAATGATCTTAACGGACTAACAAGTATGTTCGAATTCTAGAGCTTTCGATGTCAATGTTAGCAGCTCACACATTAAGTGTTGTCATACTTATAAACAAAGCTAACAACCGTATGCTACCAACATTGTTCATAAGTAGAAGCTTCTACTGATGTACGTGTTTATAAACATGTTGAATGCTGCAGGCAGTCGTTACAGACTGTTAAATTCAAATCGCTATTGCAAATTCGTAACAATATGCGCTTGTATTTTATGAAGCCGTAGTCTGAATTGATTCATGCTGAGCTTATTGTGCTACATTTCTACTCTTTCAGTGAACTACTCAGTGAACAAGTATTCAAAGTATTTATGTAATTTATTTTGTTTAACTGAAAACAAAAGATGGTCCCTACATTCATCGGATGTGGTGGTTGGTCATTTCGCTGAATACTACTACTACATCATTCTATCTACTTTTTTTGTTTTTGTTAGTTTTTGTAAATTTGTTCCATGTGCACGATTATTTACAAAATTTTCAAATCACATTTTCTATATTGATTTGTGGATTTTAAATTGCATGTCCTGTGGCGATGTGGTGTTGTGCATGCATGTTCATTCTTCTATATTGTAAATTTGAAATAGTTGTGGGAATAGAAAACTAAAATATTTTGCGCAAAAAAAAAAACACAATATTTTGCTAATTACTTATAATTAAGCTATTTTAGCTGTGCATTACAGTAATTGTGATGAATTTTTAAATCAATTATTGCAGAAATATTTTTGGTTATATTTGAATGAAATTAAAATGAAATGGTCTAATGAGACCAACAAGAAATAATAAATTAAAATAGAATAAAGAATTTGTATTAAATTTGTTTACAGCTCACAGTGGGACTAATAACATTTTTCCCTTTTAATTATTTTCATTATTCATTGAATCTTCTAGCCACCCACAACTCACTCCAAAATACTCCAAAAGCAAACACACACGTATCAATCATTAAAACTATTTAATCATTATCATTACATGACTGACTGACTGGATGGATGGCTGGTAACTGGCTGGGTTGGCTGGTTCGTTGGCTAACTGACTGACTGAGAAGACTCATTGCATATTGTTTTTTTCGTTGGTAGATATTTTCGTGCCCAGTAAACCCAGTAACCACTTTAAATTGTTACAAATGCTTACCAATTTAACTAGCCACTAAAACTTTGTTTTTACTTTTTTTATTATGTCATGAATGCTTCATTAAGTTTTTATTGAAACAACGATGAATTGAAATAGAATAGAGTTGAATCGAGTGAAGTAGAACACAGAATAGAATACTAAACGAGAGAGGAAGAAGCTGCACAAAACCCATAAAAAATTTTAACATCACAAAAAACAGACTAGATGAATATAAAATGTGAAAAAAAAACATTGCTGTTGAAGCCTGTTGAATGAAGAAATTGAAGAATGTCGAAAGAGTTTGAGTAGAAAAAAAAAA
Organism: Calliphora vomitoria; assembly: GCA_942486065.2. Classification (NCBI taxonomy): domain Eukaryota; kingdom Metazoa; phylum Arthropoda; class Insecta; order Diptera; family Calliphoridae; genus Calliphora; species Calliphora vomitoria. The sequence goes on along the minus strand of OW818030.2, from coordinate 116,182,788 downwards.
AAAAAAGAAAAAAACGAAAATGTCACTGCTAACGTTCGAGTACGTACATTGCTTCAGTTTATTCATTCTTCTAGTAAAATGTGTGGAAAACATCAATTAATGACAAAAACAAAAAGGATAACGATTTCCGAAGACATTTAATTTCTCTTGTTTTCTTTTCTCTTAATGAATTTCCGCTAAAACTGAATGGTTTAACTCAAGCATCATTTTCTTTTATTTCATTTTCACCCAATAATAGATCAATTTTCTAATGAGTTTGAATAATTCTTTTGGAGATGTTTTTTTTCTTTTGCGTTGTAGGTTTTTCTGTAAGGATTAAAACAATTGACATAAATTTAAATGGTTATATAATGAAATGTTTTTTTTTTTTTTTTTTAGATATAAAAGAAAAGATAAAGTTAATGCGATTATTTGCAATTTGTCTTCTATTTTACTCACTCACAATGACGTTTACTTAAGGGATAACATAAAGTTAGGTTGTGGGTAACAGGAAATATTTAACCAACTAACTAACAAACTAACTAACTACACTAACCTACTAGCTAACTTTTTGAGATCTCCCCTCGAAAGGAAACTAATATCTGTAGACCAGAACATTTGCTTCAGCTTCATCCAAAGGCTTTTATTTAACCCTCTAATGTCAATTTCTAAAAAAATGGGTAAAAACTTTTTTTATGGTAAATTTGGGCATTTGATTTCTAAAACAACATTTAAAAGATTGTAAAATAAATGAGTGCCTTAAGGCACTCATGGCGCTTTTAAGTTTGAAACATAGTCGCCTTTTAATTAGTATAATTTATAAATTTTTATTGAAAAAAACTTTTCTATTTGTTCATCATTTAAAATGTTTGTTCACTCGATTAGCCATTTCTTAAAATTTGATGTAAGAAATTGCAAAGCAAAGAAAACCAAACAACATTTTGCTATATGAAGGAAAAACAGGCAGCAAAACTAGTCTAAAATGCAGAAGAGTGCCTGAAGGCACTCATGAAGTCACTCATCAATAAATCAAATCTTTAAAGAGTAGGTTACCTTTTTTTACATAAATCTTGACTCCAATCGGGAAATTTTAAAACACTTTAATCAACGTTTGATAACACAACAAGGACTTCCCATATTTTTTTTTGGTTATTAATGCACTTAGTTTGTAAAAAGTGCAGTAAGTAAGAAAGAAGAGGGCTTTTAAAAGCTTTCAAGGCTTATTAATATATTTAAGCACGTTTTATATAAACTGTTACAAGAGTTTTTGAAATGAAAAATCAGTATTATTTGCATTTTTGCGATGAGTGCCTTGAGGCATGCTTAAGCGTTACAAGGTTAAATACAATTCATTCATTGTTGAATCAATTCATACCAGAATTAAGCCTATAAATTAATTCATAATGAACTTAGGCGAGCCTATAAAATATCATTGTTACAAGCAAATGATCCCCATCAGAAGGTAATTTACAATAGCGAATATCTCAAATTAAGTAAACTTATAAAAAGACAGATCAAGATTGATAAGAGAAACTATTTTAAAGAAATTGGCTTGGAGGCTCAAACGGCATATGAAAAAGGAAATTTCAAGGAACTAAGGAATGAGATCGTAAAATTCTTACACACGTTTTTCATTAAAACTTTTAACCCAAGTATTATTTGATTTTTTTTTTTTTTATCAATTTACCTTTGTAAAACATGTCAGTTATTATGTTTAATATCAATTATGTTCATTTGTTGTTAATCTGATTAAAATGAGAGATGAGAAAAAAGTGCGTACTAAAATTATTAAATATTTTCAACAAAACCCAACTTGGTCCTACAAAAAGTTGACCAAACCATTAAAGGTCTGCCATCAAACTGTTTCCAATGTTCTTAAACAGTACCGGGAGAACTTGTCCGTTTATAGAAAACCTGGTTCATGTAGAAGCAATGGTCCACAAGATGTTTCAAAAGCCAAAAAAATAGAAAGCATTTTCAAAAGAACTCCCAAAACATCCTGTAGAAAAGCAGTCCGGTTAGCTCAGTGCTCGGACTATTTGGTAGGAAAAGTTAAAGCCAATGCAGTTTTAAGAATATACAAGTCTCAAAAAGTTCCTGACAGTAACTCTGCTAAAAATGTAGGGGTTAATCACAGAGCAAGGAAATTGAATTCAAATTTTATACAAAACAAAAAAAAAAATATACCTGCTGCATAATGGATGACGAAACGAAGGTATGGACAATTTTTCTCAGCTTCCGGGTCAATATTTTTATGTTGCTGATACTCGAGGGAATATTGTAGAAAAGTTTTGGACCCAAAAGCAGAAAATTTTTCCAAAAAGTTCTTGGCATGGCAAGAAAAATACAGTTGCGGCAAAAGAAGCCAAACATTTGTTACAACGGTCTCTATAAATACCGAAATTAACATCAAGGAATGTTTACAAAAGAGGATGCTTCTATTCATAAGACTTCTTAATGTATCCACTTATTTTTGGCCTGATTTGGCATCCTGTTACTATGGTAAGCAAGGTCTTGAGTGGTACAAGAACAATAATGTGTTATTTGTACCAAGATAGGCAAATCCTCAAAACTGGAGCTAAGGCCAGTGGAGGGATAGTAGGCTCTTGTTAAAAGAGAATTGAAGAGCTCTTGAAATCAATTTTCTGAAGACCCCAGAAATCTTCGGGATCCAAATCTTCAATAATTCTGTCAGACATGCTTTCGAGAAGTTTCCTATTTAAAATCAGCAAAATCCGTCCATAAATAAAGGAGATATCAGCAAAAATCAGAGACAACCTTTGAAAATTTCATCTAAAAAGGACAATTTATTGCATGCTTTGACAAAAAAGCAACAAAACGTACATATGTTTGGATGTGTGTTGGCTTCATTCATTTTGTTTTTGTTTTTTTTTGGTGTTTCGTTTCGATTAGCGTTGTTGTTTTTATACTCTTTACCTTCGGGAGAAACATATATATAAGATTGTTATATCGTTTGTAAATTCTACAATATAATCTGTTCGTCAGGAATTAAATGTAAAACTTTTAAAAGTTTTCTTGATATATTTAGGATGCAATACGCTTAAAATAGGCAATTAATGCATCCACAACAAAGGTGAAGGGTATATAAGATTCGGCATAGCCGAATATAGCACTCTTACTTGTTTTTATTAAAATGTATGTATTGTTACGAATTTACAATAGCGATTTGAATTTAACAGTCTGTAACGACTGCCTGTAGCATTCATCATGTTTATGAACACGTTTATAAGTATGGCAACACTAAATGTTTAAGCTGCTAACATTGACATCGAAAGCTCTAGAATTCTAATGTACCAGTTTGTCCGTTAAGAGTATTGTAGAAGATTCCTGAAAGATGGCGTGTGTAAAAATAGTGGCAGAGGTTGCAGTCGTGAGTGAGTTTATCATAGGCGGTGTTAGAATTAATATCAACTGTCTTGTACATTTAAGTTTGTACGTTATAAAGTGTGTGTGTGTGCATTTCTGTGAATTGATAAACGCGTATAAAGACACTGAATGACTATTTGAACTGTTGTTGTTGTACATTTTAAATAAATAAAGAGTTGTTACAAATTTTAAACTACTAAAACTGCTTTTTATTTGCAATCAAAAGTATCCGCTTTATTTAAAGGAAATAAACCAACATTTTAAAAAGGTTAAAACGTAACAGTATGTTAACATATTTTCCATCTCAGTCCTTTTATCAAAATTATAATTTGTGATTAGACTAAGTTCTATATTCAAGTAAAAATTATAAATAAAGAACATGTCATAATAATAATTCATAATGAATTCATTTAAGGAATGGTTAAGAGATAAAATTTATTTTGGTAAGACCACCTCAAGGCGGTCTTCGATTTTTGGGCCCCAGTGCTGTATTAAACACTTTTTCGCTTCAAAATAGTGTAAACTGTCTTTAGGCAACACTTTTTTACATTTTCTTTATACCTTCCAATATATTCTGACAAGTCGTTTGTCAGCTATGATCAATCAAGTGAAAAAATTCATAAAATTAGCATCGAAAATTATTTTGTAAATTTAACTATTAAAAAACAACACTTAGAATAAAATGATCGACATTAAAATTTTACGGTAGGTAGATAACATTTTATATTTAAGTTTTAAAACGTATTTGAAGTAAAAAAAATAAAAAGTTTGATTTAAAAACGAAATAACGAAGGCCTCTTGCCGGTTTGCGTGTACAAAAATGTCCTCCTCTCTTCTATTGATGTTTTCACCTTTTTGTTCATAAAACACTATTGTTCGCTTATGGTTCTATTATTTTTCCTTTTATTTTACTATTGTGTTAAAGATGGATATTACTAAATGTCCTTATACGAAAAATATCAATTTGGAGCAAATGATGAACAATTTCTCGAGTTCATCGATTCTGTACAGTTCTGTATATAGCACAGATGAATATATTGATTGCGATGACAGTGTTGCTGATTCCACTTATGTTCCAAAAATACATGCCCAATAAGCCGCATAAAAGAAGGATTAAATTGTTCGTGCTTTTTGATTCAAATGGTTTTGCCTACCGGTTTTAAATCTATACAATGGGTCCGAAGATAACATTATTTTACCTGTTATACCGGACATTGGATATATACCTAAAATGTTTGGAGATTCCTAATTTCATGCATTACATCCTGTACTTTGATATGGAATTTATGCTTTGGGCACAATGAGAGGTACTAATTTTGTTTTGTTATATTTCTTGTTGATCATGATTTGCTTTTGTGTAAGCTGTGAAATTAACCAAGAGAAGAGATGATTTTGCGTAGAATACATGACCTCAATACATGTAGTCGATGTGAATACTGTATTATGGAAGGATAACAAATATATTTTTCCGATTCAGAAGAACCTATCATGGTGAACAACAATCAAAGGTTCCTCGGTATGATAGAAAGCAGAAGAAATACGAATTTCTGCCCTCAAATTATTCGAGAATACAATGATCGCATAGGTGGAGTAAATCTCATGGATCGTCTCCAGGGTTGACACCATGTTTTAGCAAAGACTCGCAATATTATGATTAGGTTGTTCTACTATTTTGTGGGCATGGTCTTTACAAATGCATTCTTTTTATATAAATGTCTGCAGGCCAATGCTTCCAGCAATGTGTCCGATTTAAGAACTGCGGTTACAGTTCCAGATTTGCGTGAGGAAGTTGCTGCTGGACTTGTTTCCTTCAAAAATATACGGTGTGTAGGATAACCATCTATTCAAAATCCCGGTGAGTATTTATCCCTACAGCCTGGCATATCAGGTGTTGGGAAAAGAGCTGCTCATTAAGTTGCTTATGTTCAATACAATGCTGACGATCTTTTTCTTGTTTGGTTGGAGAGAAAAGCCAAAAAAAGTTGCGACATTGCAAAAAATGTGACACTTAAGTCGTTTGTTCCCAATGAGACCTGGCTTTATGCGGTCAATTTGATAAAAATTGTTTCTGGAACTACCACCACCGAAAGTAATGCGTATTTTAACTTTGTTTGTTCCCTTTTCTAAATAAAATTTTTTTATATATATTGTTACATTTTTACCTTTCAAAAACGAGGCCTACTTCCTTTAAACAAACCGGACACTTTTTATTGCAAACAAAAGCAGTTTTAGTAGTTCAAAATTGTAACAACTCTTTATTTATTTAGAATGTACAACAACAACAGAATATAATAGTCACTCAATGTCTTTATACACGTATATCAATTCGCAGAAATGCACAGAAACTTTATTACGTACAAGCTTATATGCACAAGACAGTTGATGTTAACTCTAACAGCGCCAATGATAAACTCAACTCACGACTGCCAGCTCTGCCACTATTTATACACGCGCCATCTATCGGGAATCTTCTACAATGCTCTTAACGGACATACTAGTACATTCGATTTCTACAGCTTTTCGATGTCAACATTTAGTGTTGCCATACTTACAAACAATGCTCCACTAATGGAAGTGTTCATAAACATGATGAATGTTTGCAGGCAGCAGTTACAGACCGTTCAAATTCAAATCGTCATTGCACATTCGTAACAATATAAATTTACCTTTCGTGTCATATTACAAGTAAACTGGCAAGACCGCCTACAGGCGGCCTTCACAATTTTTTACGTGGCGTTCGTTCAGAATAATTTTTTTGCCTGAAAATTAAAACTTACAGTTCTATTGACTACATCTACTTGAAAAAAAAAAAATTATTGGCTTCATCGACTAATATTTCGGTTTTGCCAGTTAGAGGGTTAAGAATTAATTCTTTTGAAACTTTGTAAAGTAGTCATTGAAAAGTAAGTTATTAAATAGATTTTTCCAAGTTTTTGCTGCGTTAGTTGGGTTGTCTGAAAAACGATCGACGACTTGATTTTTAAAGATTCATTTATTTTGTCATTCCGCTTGAGACAATTGTCGTAACAAGTTTGCTTTCTGCTGGAAAAAAACAATCAGATATCTACATCATCAGGTCTTCTATGTTGATCAGAAATGTTTGGTATTAAAAGGTATTGTTTAATGCTAAAAACACGTTGTTATTAAAAGATGTGACTGACTAGCCACCATAGGGTATTTATTTATTTTTAATACTTTTAATTAGAGTCTCATCTCTATAGGAGGTATTTTTAAAACCTTAATTTTAATATTTCCATTATTAATTCAATTTAGTTAGAATTCCTACAATTATAATTTCAACATATATAGATTTCTTTTACTTGCGATGACTTAAACAACTTAAATCAATTAAAAAGCTGCATACAAAACTTGTAAAGTTTTCTTATAATTTGTTTAATAAAATTTCCGAAAAGTATTTTCAAAAGTATCCTTTGATAACCTAACAAGCAACAACTCATGTACTTACATAGTTAGTTAGCAGTGTGTTTGTGAGAGTGTAAAGTTAAATTTTCGTAAGTTTGTGTCTGTGTGCAAAGGAATTAAACTCATTAACATTCAACAATTTAATCTGAAGCTGGTTTGGAATTTTACCTTTTTTTTATAAGTTTTACTGGTTGGCTGTCGTATTATGATGAGTATAACTTTATTTTCGTTAAAAGGTTAGTTTGTGTGTTATTTTTTTGAAAATAATTTTCTTTCTCTGTGTGTTTCTTGCTGACAAATCATTGAGTTGAGTTTGTGTTGAAATGAAGTGTAGATGTGTTCGAGTTACACAGGATGAAAATACAATAATTGCTTTTATGTTTTGTTGTAGTTGCTGTTGTTGTTTTTGTTTTTGTGAGTTTTTAATCTGATTTTTGCTAAATTAGGTTTGAAATAAACTTTTCTGTTGTTGATGTTGTATGTGTTTTGTTTGTTGGTTGGTTGGTTGGTTTGTTGAAGTTTATCTATTTCCATTTCTCTTTGTAGTTGTTGCTATTGTTGGTTTGTTTAACACAAGGACAAACTTTAATTCCATTTACTTAAATTACTAAATAAAAAATACTAAAAAAAAAATTAGCACAAGAAAACAATATTAAGAACCAACAAGTATTGGTTTAACTCGAGTTACTTAGAATAAAGTAAGGACTCAATATACAGTATTCAGAATACTTTAATTATTTCGCCTGAGATTTCTACGAATGTAGGTACTAAACCAGAGTCTAGAGTCTTGTTTAGCTTTTGTTAATATTATAAAGAAAATCTGTTTTCTATATCAATTGTTTTAGGTTTATATATCAAGATTCCACTGTCTTTTATATTACTCTTCTAATATCTTTAGTATTCTATCCACCATCTTTAGACGATTATGCTGTTATTCCAGTTGTTTGTTTTAATTTTCATTTAAAAACTCTTTTCCCTACTAAATGATGTACTTTAATTTGTATAAAAAAGAATAAAATTTATGTCTTGCAAACAATTGAATTTATAACTCAACTCAACTTAACTTGAATCAAACAAAAAAGAAAAAAACCTAAAAAGAAAGAACAACTAACAACATTATTATCATGATTATTATTATTATGAGCCATTGACAAAGTATTGTTAACTCAAACAAATGCGTCACATAATAATGACAATAAAAAAAAAAGAAAATCTTCAAAATGACAATCATTTTGTGTTAATAATCCCAACCAAAAAAACAAATAAAATTCCTTAAATGTTCTACAAGCAAATGAAATGTAGTCGTCATTACAAATGTCAGGGGATTTATAATCATTGGGAAATAATGGCTATTTATTAGAAAAGTTTTCTCTTAAAAACTTAAATTATGAAAATGGATTTTGTTTGTGGACGATGCTATTAAGTTTCTGGTGTGATGGTTTTATCCACGTAGTAATGAAGTTTTGAAGGCAATTAAGAGATAAAGAGTAGAGATTTAATGAACAGGATTTAATTTAAAAAAATATTTTCTAAAATATGCCTCAGTACCTCTAAACTAGTCAACGAATTTACTGAACATTTCAAAATGTCTTTTAGTTGCGTTTTGTTTTTTAAATTCCAAAATTTATTTTAGCCCTAAATATTCTAATAAAAATGTCTTGGAACTCGTTCACATTAAGTAATATTCATACTAATAGGTATGTTGCTAGGTTTATTAACCCTCTAACTGGCAAGACCGTAAAAGTTGTACGATAAAGCCAATCATTTTTTTCAAGTATATGTAGTCAACCGTAAGTTTTAATTCTCAGGAGAAAAATGACACCAAAGGTAAATTTATATTGTTACGAATGTGCAATGACGATTTAAATTCAACGGTCTGTAACGACTGCCTGCAGCATTCATCATGTTTGAAGGCACGTCCATCATTGACATTGTTTGTAAGTATGGCAACACTAAATGTTTGGACTGCTGGCAATGACATCGAAAAGCTCTAGAAATCGAATGTACTAGTATGTCCGTTAAGAGCATTGTAGAAGATTCCCGATAGATGGCGCGTGTATAAATAGTGGCAGAGCTGGCAGTCGTGAGTTGAGTTTATCATTGGCGCTGTTAGAGTTAACATCAACTGTCTTGTGCATTTAAAGTTGTACGTAATAGAGTGTGTGTGCATTTCTGTGAATTGATAAACGTGTATAAAGACATTTGAGTGACTATTTAATTATGTTGTTGTTGTACATTCTAAATAAATAAAGAGTTGTTACAATTTTAAACTACTAAAACTGCTTTTTATATATTTGCAATCAAAAGTATCCGGTTTATTTAAAGGAAATAAACCGCGTTTTTAAAAAGGTAAAAACGTAACAATATATATAAACAAATTTTATATAGAAAAGGGAACAAACAAAGTTAAAATATGAATTATTTTCGGTGAAGGTAGTTCCAGAAACAGTTTTTGTCAAATTGACCGCATAAAGACAGGTCTCATTGGGAACAAACGACTTAAGTGTCACATTTTTTGCAATGTTGCACCTTTTTTTTTTGGCTTTTCTCTACACCCAAACAAGAAAAATATCGTCAGCATCGAACTGAACATCAGCAACTTAATGAGCAGCTCTTTTCCCAACACCTGATATTCCAGGGTGTAGGGATAAATGCTCATCAAGATTTTGAATAGATGGTCATCCTTCAGACAATATATTTTTGAAGGAAACAAGTCCAGCAGATATTTCCTCCCGTAAATCCGGAAGCTGTAAAAGAAAAAAAAGTTCTTTAATCGGACACATTGTTGGAAGCATTGGCCTCATCGGCCTGCAGACGTTTGTATAAAAAGAATACATTTGTAAAGACCATGCCCAGAAAATAGTAGAACAATCTAATCATAATATTGCGAGTCTTTGCTAAAATATGGTATCGACCCTGGAGACCATCCATGAGATTTACTCCACCCATGCGATCATTGTATTCTCGAATAATTTGAGGGCAGTTAATATCGATGAATTTCTTCAGCTTTCTATCATACCGAGGAACCTTTGATTGTTCTTCACCAGGATTGGTTTTTCTGAATCGGGAAGACATATTTGTTATCCTTCCATAATACAGTATTCACATCGACTACATGTATTGATGTCATGTATTCTACGCAAAATCATCTCTTCTCTTGGTTCATTTCACAGTTTACACAAAAGCAAATCATGATCAACATGAAATATGACAAAACAAAATTAGTACCTCTCATTGTGCCCAAACCATAAATTCCATATCAAAATATAGGATGTAGTGCATGAAATTAGGAATCTTCAAACATTTTAGGTAGCTCCAATGTCCGGTATAACAGGTAAAATGATATCATCTTGGGACCCATTGTATAAATTTAAAACTGGTAGGCAAACCCGTTTGAATCACAAAGCACGAACAATATGATCCCTCTTTTATGCGGCTTATTGAGCATGTATTTTTGAAAATGGTGTTTCGTATTTGGAACATAAGTGGAATCAGCAACACTGTCATCGCTATCCATATATTCATCTGTGCTGTTTTTGATATTTTTCTGATATTTTTCGTGTAAGGACGTTTAGTAATATCCAGCTTTAACACAATAGTAAAATAAAAGGATACACATAATAGAACCATAAGCAAATAATAGAGTTTTATGAACAAAAGGTGAAAACATCAATAGAAGAGAGGAGGACATTTTTGTACACACAAACCGGCAAGAGGCCTTCGCTATTTCGTTTTAAAATCAAGCTATTTATTTTTTTCACTTCAAATACGTTTTAAAACTTAAATATAAAATGTTATCTAGTTACCGTAAAATTTTGTTGTCGATAATTTTATTCTAAATGTTGTTTTTTAATTGTTAAATTTTTCGAAATAATTGTCGATGCTAATTTTATGACTTTTTGCACTTGATTGATCATAGCTGACAAACGACTTGTCAGAATATATTGGGAGGTTAAAAGAAAATGTGAAAAAAGTTTTGTCTAAAGACAGTTTTCACTATTTTGAAGCGAAAAAATGTTTAAAACAGCACTGGTGCCCAAAAATTGAAGACTGCCTTAAGGTGGTCTTACCGGTTAGAGGGTTAAGAAAGGATCTTATGAATGATGTTTCTAAATCACTATGCGTATGAGTAAAATTTATTTTTTAAATACTTGGACGAATTAAAAAAGTGGAAATAAATCTATAACTTCTAAACGGGTAGTTAGATTTTAGATTAACGCCATATTTATATGCTGCAATGAATATTTAAGAAGAAAATTAAGGAATACTAGGATATTTGTTATGTCGGATAGCCAGGCTGCTCTTAGAGCCTTATCATCATATAAAGTGAGGTCTGGTGTTGTTATGTATTGCTAGACATCCTTGAATGAACTCGGTGGGAAAAATGAACTCACATTGTGCTGGAAACCTGGCCATGAAGGTCACGCTGGCAATGAACAGGCTAATTGTCTGGCCAACAGGGGCGCCTGACGATTGTTTATAGGACCTGAACCGTTCTTTGGCATCCCACCTGGATACACTGTGGAAAGTATTTGTTCTGAATTTGTCCGATTTTGGGGTAATTAAGCAGGACTTAGATAGACCAAATGGTTCATTGACCTACTCAAACGTAGATCTCTATCGCTCGGCAAGGGTGACTTGAGAATACTCACTGGATTATACACCGGACACTGTAGTTTAAAGTACACGAATTTATTTCAGGTAATGTTGAGAATAAACAGTGCAGGTTTTGTGAACTTCATGCCGAAACCTCTGCTCATGTTCTATGCGACTGCCCAATGCTGGCAATGTGCAGAACTAAATGGCTCGGAAGGGCCTTTATGGCCCCCGGGGAACGTGATTGATCTCCCACCAAATAGTATAGTTGGCTCATACGTTGCGTAAATCTGTTGAAATGAAATACTTAAGGCTGCAAAAAAGATCCTTTAGATCGCAGTGCGTAAAGCCTCACTAATAATAATAATACAGGCAAACCCCGGTATAACGAATCTCACTTTAATGAAAATCCGATATAACGTACAACCACATTTTTACGGTCTAATTCATAATAAAACCTTATTGTAGATTTAAAACACAAATTTGTTAACAAACACTTTAGCTTTATAAACCTTTAATAAAGGTATTTTATTCATAAACGTTTGTTAAAGCCACAATAAGTAATGTACTGTTTTTTGTCTAATCTGGCAATGCTTCTCAGTTATTTCCCCTTTTTCGTTGTTAGTGTTGCTTGTAATTAGAATAAAATATTCGTTAATTCTCTTTTTTTAATTGTTTGTTTTTAGTATTAATACATTTTTGAAGATAAAAAGTAATTTTTAGATAAAAAATGTATATCTGATTCTAGTAAATTCATATTAAGCTAAAATGTATTAATAAACAAACGTTTTTATATATTTTATTTCAATTATTATTAAAAGTATTTGAATGACGAATATTCTGTGATAAAATAAACATCACTGTTTTATGAATTGTTTTATTAATTTATTTTTATTGTCATTTTGTTAATTTTTAACAAAATTTTATGAATTTCTACAAGGAAACACATAATTTTAATTCCGGAATGGGTATATGTGTGGACCTTCTTCCACAATGTTTACACATTTTATTACTACATGGAGTTACAGGTTAAAAGAAAATGACAAAAATGGCAATCAAACTCACTTGCGTACCTCATATAGCTCACTGCCGGAGGAATTTGAAACAAAATCATATATTATTATATTGGAACATATTTCCCAGCGGAGTTAAAACTACGTTTCTCAATTGCAATAGTATCGTATATTATTGCAAATTTATAAAAAAATATCTTTAAAATTCCCTTTTTTGCAGATAAAATGTAAAAAGAATACCTTAAAGTAGGTTTATAGTAGTGTTGAAGCTACAATAAATATTTCAAATTTATGAATGGTTTATAACAGACTTATAAGACTATTTAACGTTTATGAATACAGTTTTTTGATTTTTTTCTTATTAACGACTTATAAAGCTGTTTTAAGTTATTATGAATTAGACCGTTAATATTTAATACGTACAACCACATTTTTAATAATAACAATTTTGTACTCGACTTAACGAATGTTGAGCAATATAAAACAAAATCAAACAAACAATCAAATTTTTAACATTGACAATTATAACAATGTGTCAAGAATGCCTCAAATAAACATAGATCTTTAAGGAACAATGTGTATCCCCTAGTGGAAAAGGATTTTAATTGTTGATTACTAGACCAGAGGTGAAACACATTCCAGTTAATATAATTTCTTTAATATCCATAGCCATAGAAATACAAAAAGACTTTTTAATGGTGGATTTAATGCAAGTGATACTTTTTAAAGAATCTGCATACAATTATAGTTGAGCACAATCTAACTCCTGATGTTATTCTCAATGCGAATAAATCGGATATCTATTGGAAAATTATACTTCATATAAAACATTTGTTCACGCTAGAGAAACTAGTTATCGAAGGATAGACTTACCATTTTAGTTTGCGCCATGAATGAGCAGCTAAAAAAGATTAAATATTTTCTTCTTTAAAAGGCAAAGAAACGCAGCTCGTTTCGTAACAAAGTGCTGCTGCAAACGATCTTCATTGAAATAATTAATATTTTTAAAGGTAGAATCATTTTAAGAATTGAAATCTCTTTTAATGAAGGCTTTTTTAATCCTTGGTAATGCCTCAAGTCAAACTACCGAAGAACAATAATAAAAACTACAAAATATGGAAAACATTTTGGACTATAGTCATGTCTCCTAATGTTACACCGCTTAAAACTTATTCAAAAAATAAATCGCGATATAACGAATGGACCTGACAAAATATCGTTCGTTATACCGGGATTTGTCTGTAATATAATGTAAAAAACTGTTAATAGAAAATAATGAATTAAAACGAATGAGACTTGACATAAGAGTGGACTTTAGGTCTGTCATAGACAAGTTAAAGAATATTTTTGACGTTAAATTCAACTATATATATAAAACTAGCTAAAACTGTTTAACAATAGCATCAAATATTCTTCGCCAAGTAGAAAACTACGTGCAAAAGTCCGAAATATTTAAGTCACAGCACAATGGCAGAGATGTTCAATTATTGATAATTTGGGTGAAGAGTTCCACTGAAAGGATCCTATATAAAACGAGCTTTAATCCTTTTACTTGGAGGTGGCACCCAGTTAAAATCGGTTTAATTGAAAACATACTTTAATTTTGACTATAGTTAAGAAATAATTAAAAGCTGATTTTTATTTTAAAGTTGTTTTTAAAGAGAACCGACTTCAGCTATTTAACCAAGATTACACAGTGCAACCAAGATTGGATGGGTTACCTTTGCTACCTACGGACCTGAAGAGGGGAAAAAATATAAAAAAATCTAATTTTTTAAAGTGTTTTGCTATTTTGATCTTGAAGATGAAGTTTTTATGATTTTATATGTTTACAATTTTTGTTCTTTATGATAAGGGCTACAACTTTGCCTCAGAGAGTAAATCAAAATTCCAAACTGTTTGCAAGATATGAGCCTGAAGTTATCAATTTTTTGCAAAAATGACCGAGGCCTCAAATTTTTGGGGGCCCACAAAAACGTGCATGACTTTGGGTTTTTTTTTGGTCTTTTATCACGTAGTGGTGTCCGTATATGAATCAAAAAATAACACACAGTGTTATGGACCAATGTTTTTCATTCGAAAAAGTTGAACATTATGCGTATACTTAACATGGAGATTTACATATATTGAATATTAATTATACGCCTAAGCAAATAGTTGCTTACCCAAATAAACGAATTCTTAAAAAAATACATACATATAATTAAAATCCCGCCAAATTCCTTACATCAGAAATTACCACTATTACAAACCGTTAAGAAGAACTGCGCATGTTTGTCAAAAATTAAAGAGAACATATAAAAAACATTTAAGGGAGTACATACTCAAGGTATGTACTTATACGACTTGTTTAAAATTATGCTAATAAATGTAAATTTGTGACCTAAAATTAATTTACTATCTACAAACTAACAAAAATATAAAAGGAAGAAAAATAAACCAAAAAATCAAAATAAATTAAGAAGTTGCTAAAATTGTAAAATAAAATCTATTTTTTGTATGAAATTATAAAAGTGTCTCTAGTTCCTTTAATAATGGTCTAAATTGAAAAAGGATGAGAACCTGTGATGACTTTTTCATGAAACTATAAAAGTGGCTCTAGTTCCATTAATAATAGTCTAAATAGAAAAAGGTTGAGAATCTGTGATCACTTTTATTTTCCACCAAAAATCGTTTTTTGGTATGAAATTATAAAAGTGGCTCTAGTTCCTTTAATAACGGTCTAAATTGAAAATGCATGAGAATCTGAGATCACTTGTAATTTTCACCAAAAATCGTTTTTTGGAATGAAATTATAAAATTGGCTCTAGTTCTGTTAATAATAGTCTAAATTGAAAAAGCATGAGAATCTGTGATCACTTTTTTGTGAAATTATTAAAGTGGCTCTAGTTCCTTTAATAATGGTCTAAATTGAAAAAGGATGAGAATCTGTGATCACTTTTGTATGAAATTATAAAAGTGGCTCTAGTTCCTTTAATAATGGTCTAAATTGAAAAAGCATGAGAATCTGAGATCACTTTTATTTTCCACCAAAAATCGATTTTTTGTATGAAATTATAAAATTGGCTGTAGTTCTTTTAATAATGGTCTAAATTGAAAAAGGATGAGAATCTGTGATCACTTTTGTATGAAATTATTAAAGTGGCTCTAGTTCCTTTAATAATGGTCTAAATTGAAAAAGGATGAGAATCTGTGATCACTTTTGTATGAAATTATTAAAGTGGCTCTAGTTCCTTTAATAATGGTCTAAATTGAAAAAGGATGAGAATCTGTGATCACTTTTGTATGAAATTATTAAAGTGGCTCTAGTTCCTTTAATAATGGTCTAAATTGAAAAAGGATGAGAATCTGTGATCACTTTTGTATGAAATTATTAAAGTGGCTCTAGTTCCTTTAATAATGGTCTAAATTGAAAAAGGATGAGAATCTGTGATCACTTTTTTGTGAAATTATTAAAGTGGCTCTAGTTCCTTTAATAATGGTCTAAATTGAAAAAGGATGAGAATCTGTGATCACTTTTGTATGAAATTATAACAGTGGTTCTAGTTCCATTAATAATGGTCTAAAATGAAAAAGGATGAGAATCTGTGATCACTTTTATTTTTCACCAAAAATCGATTTTTGGTATGAAATTATAAAAGTGGGTCTACTTGCTTTAATAATGGTCTAAATTAAAAAAGGAGAATCTGTGATCACTTTTATTTTCCACTAAAAATCGTTTTTTTTATAAAATTATAAAAGTGGCTCTAGTTCCTTTAATAATGGTCTAAATTGAAAAAGAATAAAAATCTGTGATCACTTTTGAGTGAAATTATAAAATTGGGTCTAGTTGCTTTAATAATAGTAGGATGAGAATCTGTGATCACTTTTGTTTTTTATAAAAGTGGCCTTAGTTCCTTTAATAATGGTCTAAATTGAAAAAGGATGAGAATCTGTGATCACTTTTATTTTCCACCAAAAATCGATCTTTTGTATGATATTATAAAAGTGGCTCTAGTTCCTTTAATAATGGTCTAAATTGAAAAAAGATGAAAATCTGTGATCACTTTTACTTTCCACCAAAAATCGATTTTTTGTATGAAATTATAAAAGTGGCTCTAGTTCCTTTAATAACGGTCTAAATTGAAAAAGGATGAGAATCTGTGATCACTTTTATTTTCCACCAAAAATCGATCTTTTGTATGATATTATAAAAGTGGCTCCAGTTCCTTTAATAATGGTCTAAATTGAAAAAAGATGAAAATCTGTGATCACTTTTACTTTCCACCAAAAATCGATTTTTTGTATGAAATTATTAAAGTGGCTCTAGTTCCTTTAATAATGGTCTTAATTGAAAAAGGATGAGAATCTGTGATCACTTTTCTATGAAATTATAAAATTGGCTCTAGTTCTTTCAATAATGGTCTAAATTGAAAAAGGATGAGAATCTGCGATCACTTTTGTATGAAATTATAAAACTGGCTCTAGTTTCTTCAGTAATAATCTAAATTGAAATAGGATGAGAATCTGTGATCACTTTTATTTTCCACCAAAAATCGATTTTTTTATGAAATTATAAAATTGGCTCTAGTTCTTTTAATAATGGTCTAAATTGAAAAAGGATGAGAATCTGTGATCACTTTTATTTTTCACCAAAAATCGATCTTTTGTATGAAATTATAAAAGTGGCTCTAGTTCCTTTAATAATGGTCTAAATTGAAAAAGGATGAGAATCTGTGATCACTTTTATTTTTCACCAAAAATCGATCTTTTGTATGATTTATAAAAGTGGCTCTAGTTCCTTTAATAATGGTCTAAATTGAAAAAGAATAAAAATCTGTGATCACTTTTGAGTGAAATTATAAAATTGGGACTAGTTGCTTTAATAGTAGTAGGATGAGAATCTGTGATCACTTTTGTTTTTTATAAAAGTGGCTTTAGTTCCTTTAATAATGGTCTAAATTGAAAAAGGAGAGAATCTGTGATCACTTTTCTATGAAATTATAAAATTGGCTCTAGTTCTTTCAATAATGGTCTAAATTGAAAAAGGATGAGAATCTGCGATCACTTTTGTATGAAATTATAAAACTGGCTCTAGTTCCTTTAATAACGGTCTAAATTGAAAAAGGATGAGAATCTGTGATCACTTTTATTTTCCACTAAAAATCGTTTTTTTATGAAATTATAAAAGTTGTTCTAGTTCCATTAATAATGGTCTAAAATGAAAAAGGATGAGACTCTGTGATCACTTTTCTATGAAATTATAAAATTGGCTCTAGTTCTTTCAATAATGGTCTAAATTGAAAAAGGATGAGAATCTGTGATCACTTTTATTTTCCACCAAAAATCGATCTTTTGTATGATATTATAAAAGTGGCTCTAGTTCCTTTAATAATGGTCTAAATTGAAAAAGGATGAGAATCTGTGATCACTTTTATTTTCCACCAAAAATCGATCTTTTGTATGATATTATAAAAGTGGCTCTAGTTCCTTTAATAATGGTCTAAATTGAAAAAGGATGAGAATCTGTGATCACTTTTGGATGAAATTATAAAAGTGGCTCTAGTTCCTTTAATAACGGTCTAAATTGAAAAAAGATGAGAATCTGTGATCACTTTTATTTTCCACTAAAAATCGTTTTTTTTATGAAATTATAAAAGCGGCTCTAGTTCTTTTAATAATGGTCTAAATTGAAAAAGGATGAGAATCTGTGATCACTTTTATTTTCCACCAAAAATCGATTTTTTGTATGAAATTATAAAAGTGGCTCTAGTTCCTTTAATAATGGTCTAAATTGAAAAAGGATGAGAATCTGTGATCACTTTTATTTTCCACTAAAAATCGTTTTTTTTATGAAATTATAAAAGTGGCTCTAGTTCTTTTAATAATGGTCTAAATTGAAAAAGGATGAGAATCTGTGATCACTTTTATTTTCCACCAAAAATCGATTTTTTGTATGAAATTATAAAAGTGGCTCTAGTTCCTTTAATAATGGTCTAAATTGAAAAAGGATGAGAATCTGTGATCACTTTTATTTTCCACTAAAAATCGTTTTTTTTATGAAATTATAAAAGTGGCTCTAGTTCTTTTAATAATGGTCTAAATTGAAAAAGGATGAGAATCTGTGATCACTTTTATTTTCCACCAAAACTCGATTTTTTATGAAATTATAAAAGTGGCTCTAGTTCCTTTAATAACGGTCTAAATTGTAAGAGGATGAGAATCTGTGATCACTTTTATTTTCCACTAAAAATCGTTTTTTTTATGAAATTATAAAAGTGGCTCTAGTTCCTTTAATAATAGTCTAAATTGAAAAAGGATGAGAATCTGTGATCACTTTTATTATCCACCAAAAATCGATTTTTTGTATGAAATTATAAAAGTGGCTCTAGTTCCTTTAATAACGGTCTAAATTGAAAGAGGATGAGAAGCTGTAATCACTTTTACATGAAATTATAAAAGTGGCTCTAGTTCCTTTAATAATGGTCTAAGTTGAAAAAGGATGAGAATCTGTGATCACTTTTATTTTCCACTGAAAATCGTTTTTTTATGAAATTATAAAAGTAGCTCTAGTTCCTTTAATAACGGTCTAAATTGAAAGAGGATGAGAAGCTGTAATCACTTTTGTATGAAATTATCAAATTGGCTCTAGTTGCTTTAATAATGGTCTAAATTGAAAAAGGATGAGAATCTGTGATCACTTTTACATGAAATTATAAAAGTGGCTCTAGTTCCTTTAATAATGGTCTAAGTTGAAAAAGGATGAGTATGTGTGATCACTTTTATTTTCTACTAAAAATCGTTTTTTTTTATGAAATTATAAAAGTGGCTCTAGTTCTTTTAATAATGGTCTAAATTGAAAAAGGATGAGAATCTGTGATCACTTTTATTTTCCACCAAAAATCACTTTTGTATGAAATTATAAAATTGGCTCTAGTTCCTTTAATAATGGTCTAAATTGAAAAAGGATGAGAATCTGTGATCACTTTTACATGAAATTATAAAAGTGGCTCTAGTTCCTTTAATAATGGTCTAAATTGAAAAAGGATGAGAATCTGTGATCACTTTTATTTTCCACTAAAAATCGTTTTTTTATGAAATTATAAAAGTGGCTCTAGTTCCTTTAATAACGGTCTAAATTGAAAAAGGATGAGAATCTGTGATCACTTTTATTTTCCACTAAAAATCGTTTTTTTTTATGAAATTATAAAAGTGGCTCTAGTTCCTTTAATAACGGCGTAAATTGAAAGAGGATGAGAATCTGTAATCACTTTTGTATGAAATTATAAAAGTGGCTCTAGTTCCTTTAATAATGGTCTAAGTTGAAAAAGGATGAGTATCTGTGATCACTTTTATTTTCTACTAAAAATCGTTTTTTTTGTATGAAATTATAAAAGTGGCTCTAGTTCCTTTAATAATGGTCTAAATTGAAAAAGGATGAGAATCTGTGATCACTTTTATTTTCCACTAAAAATCGTTTTTTTATGAAATTATAAAAGTGGCTCTAGTTCCTTTAATAACGGTCTAAATTGAAAAAGGATGAGAATCTGTGATCACTTTTATTTTCCACTAAAAATCGTTTTTTTTATGAAATTATAAAAGTGGCTCTAGTTCCTTAAATAATGGTCTAAATTGAAAAAGGATGAGAATCTGTGATCACTTTTATTTTCCACTAAAAATCGATTTTTTGTATGAAATTATAAAAGTGGCTCTAGTTCTTTCAATAATGGTCTAAAATAAAAAAGGATGAGAATCTGTGATCACTTTTGTATGAAATTATAAAAGTGGCTCTAGTTCATTTAATAATGGTCTAAATTGAAAAAGGATGAGAATCTGTGACCACTTTTATTTCCACTAAAAATTGTTTTTTTTATGAAATTATAAAAGTGGCTCTAGTTCCTTTAATAACGGTCTAAATTGAAAAAGGATGAGAATCTGTGATCACTTTTATTTTCCACTAAAAATCGTTTTTTTTATGAAATTATAAAAGTGGCTCTGGTTCCTTTAATAATGGTCTAAATTGAAAAAGGATGAGAACCTGTGATCATTTTTATTTTCCACTAAAAATAGTTTTTTTTATGATATTATAAAAGTGGCTCTAGTTCCTTTAATAATGGTCTAAATTGAAAAAGGATGAGAATCTGTGATCACTTTTATTTTCCACTAAAAATCGTTTTTTTTTATGAAATTATAAAAGTGGCTCTAGTTCCTTTAATAATGGTCTAAATTGAAAAAGGATGAGAATCTGTGATCACTTTTATTTTCCACCAAAAATCGATTTTTTGTATGAAATTATAAAAGTGGCTCTAGTTCCTTTAATAATGGTCTAAATTGAAAAAGGATGAGAATCTGTGATCATTTTTATTTTCCACTAAAAATCGTTTTTTTTTTGAAATTATAGAAGTGGCTCTAGTTCCTTTAATAACGGTCTAAATTGAAAAAAGATGAGAACCTGTGATCATTTTTATTTTCCACCAAAAATCGATTTTTTTGTATGAAATTATAAAAGTGGCTCTAGTTCCTTTAATAAAGGTCTAAATTGAAAAAGGATGAGAATCTGTGATCACTTTTATTTTCCACTAAAAATCGTTTTTTTATGAAATTATAAAAGTGGCTCTAGTTCCTTTAATAATGGTCTAAGTTGAAAAAGGATGAGAATCTGTGATCATTTTTATTTTCCACCAAAAATCGATTTTTTTGTATGAAATTATAAAAGTGGCTCTAGTTCCTTTAATAACGGCCTAAATTGAAAAAGGATGAGAATCTGTGATCACTTTTATTTTCCACTAAAAATCGTTTTTTTATGAAATTATAAAAGTGGCTCTAGTTCCTTTAATAACGGTCTAAATTGAAAAAGGATGAGAATCTGTGATCACTTTTATTATCCACCAAAAATCGATTTTTTATGAAATTATAAAAGTGGCTCTAGTTCCTTTAATAACGGTCTAAATTGAAAAAGGATGAGAATCTGTGATCACTTTTGGATGAAATTATAAAATTGGCTCTAGTTCCTTTAATAATGGTCTAAATTGAAAAAGGATGAGAATCTGTGATCACTTCTATTTTCCACTAAAAATCGATTTTTTGTATGAAATTATAAAAGTGGCTCTAGTTCCTTTAATAACGGCGTAAATTGAAAGAGGATGAGAATCTGTAATCACTTTTGTATAAAATTATAAAATTGGCTCTAGTTCCTTTAATAATGGTCTAAATTGAAAAAGGATGAGAATCTGTGATCACTTTTATTTTACACCAAAAATCGATTTTTTGTATGAAATTATAAAAGTGGCTCTAGTTGCTTTAATAACGGTCTAAATTGAAAAAGGATGAGAATCTGTGATCACTTTTATTTTCCACTAAAAATCGTTTTTTTATATGAAATTATAAAAGTGGCCCTAGTTCCTTTAATAATGGTCTAAATTGAAAAAGGATGAGAATCTGTGATCACTTTTATTTTCCACTAAAAATCGTTTTTTTTATGAAATTATAAAAGTGGCTCTAGTTCCTTTAATAATGGTCTAAGTTGAAAAAGGATGAGTATCTGTGATCACTTTTATTTTCTACTAAAAATCGTTTTTTTTGTATGAAATTATAAAAGTGGCTCTAGTTCCTTTAATAATGGTCTAAATTGAAAAAGGATGAGAATCTGTAATCACTTTTATTTTCCACTAAAAATCGTTTTTTTTTATGAAATTATAAAAGTGGCTCTAGTTCCTTTAATAATGGTCTAAGTTGAAAAAGGATGAGTATCTGTGATCACTTTTATTTTCTACTAAAAATCGTTTTTTTTTGTATGAAATTATAAAAGTGGCTCTAGTTCCTTTAATAACGGCCTAAATTGAAAGAGGATGAGAATCTGTGATCACTTTTATTTTCCACCAAAAATCGATATTTTGTATGAAATTATAAAAGTGGCTCTAGTTCCTTTAATAACGGTCTAAATTGAAAAAGGATGAGAATCTGTGATCACTTTTATTTTCCACTAAAAATCGTTTTTTTTTATGAAATTATAAAAGTGGCTCTAGTTCCTTTAATAATGGTCTAAATTGAAAGAGGATGAGAATCTGTGATCACTTTTATTTTCCACCAAAAATCGATATTTTGTATGAAATTATAAAAGTGGCTCTAGTTCCTTTAATGGTCTAATGGTCTAAATTGAAAAAGGATGAGAATCTGTGATCACTTTTATTTTCCACCAAAAATCGATTTTTTGTATGAAATTATAAAAGTGGCTCTAGTTTCTTTAATAATGGTCTAAGTTGAAAAAGGATGAGTATCTGTGATCACTTTTATTTTCTACTAAAAATCGTTTTTTTTTGTATGAAATTATAAAAGTGGCTCTAGTTCCTTTAATAACGGCCTAAATTGAAAGAGGATGAGAATCTGTGATCACTTTTATTTTCCACCAAAAATCGATATTTTGTATGAAATTATAAAAGTGGCTCTAGTTCCTTTAATAACGGTCTAAATTGAAAAAGGATGAGAATCTGTGATCACTTTTATTTTCCACTAAAAATCGTTTTTTTTGTATGAAATTATAAAAGTGGCTCTAGTTCCTTTAATAACGGCCTAAATTGAAAGAGGATGAGAATCTGTGATCACTTTTATTTTCCACCAAAAATCGATATTTTGTATGAAATTATAAAAGTGGCTCTAGTTCCATTAATAATGGTCTAAATTGAAAGAGGATGAGAATCTGTGATCACTTTTATTTTCCACCAAAAATCGATTTTTTGTATGAAATTATAAAAGTGGCTCTAGTTCCTTTAATAATGGTCTAAATTGAAAAAGGATGAGAATCTGTGATCACTTTTATTTTCCACTAAAAATCGTTTTTTTTATGAAATTATAAAAGTGGCTCTAGTTTCTTTAATAATGGTCTAAGTTGAAAAAGGATGAGAATCTGTAATCACTTTTATTTTCTACTAAAAATCGTTTTTTTTGTATGAAATTATAAAAGTGGCTCTAGTTCCTTTAATAACGGCCTAAATTGAAAGAGGATGAGAATCTGTGATCACTTTTATTTTCCACCAAAAATCGATATTTTGTATGAAATTATAAAAGTGGCTCTAGTTCCTTTAATGGTCTAATGGTCTAAATTGAAAAAGGATGAGAATCTGTGATCACTTTTATTTTCCACCAAAAATCGATTTTTTGTATGAAATTATAAAAGTGGCTCTAGTTTCTTTAATAATGGTCTAAGTTGAAAAAGGATGAGTATCTGTGATCACTTTTATTTTCTACTAAAAATCGTTTTTTTTGTATGAAATTATAAAAGTGGCTCTAGTTCCTTTAATAACGGCCTAAATTGAAAGAGGATGAGAATCTGTGATCACTTTTATTTTCCACCAAAAATCGATATTTTGTATGAAATTATAAAAGTGGCTCTAGTTCCTTTAATAACGGTCTAAATTGAAAAAGGATGAGAATCTGTGATCACTTTTATTTTCCACTAAAAATCGTTTTTTTTGTATGAAATTATAAAAGTGGCTCTAGTTCCTTTAATAACGGTCTAAATTGAAAGAGGATGAGAATCTGTGATCACTTTTATTTTCCACTAAAAATCGTTTTTTTTATGAAATTATAAAAGTGGCTCTGGTTCCTTTAATAATGGTCTAAATTGAAAAAGGATGAGAATCTGTGATCACTTTTATTTTCCACTAAAAATCGTTTTTTTTTATGAAATTATAAAAGTGGCTCTAGTTCCTTTAATGGTCTAATGGTCTAAATTGAAAAAGGATGAGAATCTGTGATCACTTTTATTTTCCACCAAAAATCGATTTTTTGTATGAAATTATAAAAGTGGCTCTAGTTCTTTCAATAATGGTCTAAAATAAAAAAGGTTGAGAATCTGTGATCACTTTTGTATGAAATTATAAAAGTGGCTCTAGTTCCTTTAATAATGGTCTAAATTGAAAAAGGATGAGAATCTGTGATCACTTTTATTTTCCACTAAAAATCGTTTTTTTTATGAAATTATAAAAGTGGCTCTGGTTCCTTTAATAATGGTCTAAATTGAAAAAGGATGAGAACCTGTGATCATTTTTATTTTCCACTAAAAATAGTTTTTTTTATGATATTATAAAAGTGGCTCTAGTTCCTTTAATAATGGTCTAAATTGAAAAAGGATGAGAATCTGTGATCACTTTTATTTTCCACTAAAAATCGTTTTTTTTTATGAAATTATAAAAGTGGCTCTAGTTCCTTTAATGGTCTAATGGTCTAAATTGAAAAAGGATGAGAATCTGTGATCACTTTTATTTTCCACCAAAAATCGATTTTTTGTATGATATTATAAAAGTGGCTCTAGTTCCTTTAATAATGGTCTAAATTGAAAAAGGATGAGAATCTGTGATCACTTTTATTTTCCACTAAAAATCGTTTTTTTTTATGAAATTATAAAAGTGGCTCTAGTTCCTTTAATGGTCTAATGGTCTAAATTGAAAAAGGATGAGAATCTGTGATCACTTTTATTTTCCACCAAAAATCGATTTTTTGTATGAAATTATAAAAGTGGCTCTAGTTCTTTCAATAATGGTCTAAAATAAAAAAGGTTGAGAATCTGTGATCACTTTTGTATGAAATTATAAAAGTGGCTCTAGTTCCTTTAATAATGGTCTAAATTGAAAAAGGATGAGAATCTGTGATCATTTTTATTTTCCACTAAAAATCGTTTTTTTTTTGAAATTATAGAAGTGGCTCTAGTTCCTTTAATAACGGTCTAAATTGAAAAAAGATGAGAACCTGTGATCATTTTTATTTTCCACCAAAAATCGATTTTTTTGTATGAAATTATAAAAGTGGCTCTAGTTCCTTTAATAAAGGTCTAAATTGAAAAAGGATGAGAATCTGTGATCACTTTTATTTTCCACTAAAAATCGTTTTTTTATGAAATTATAAAAGTGGCTCTAGTTCCTTTAATAATGGTCTAAGTTGAAAAAGGATGAGAATCTGTGATCATTTTTATTTTCCACCAAAAATCGATTTTTTTGTATGAAATTATAAAAGTGGCTCTAGTTCCTTTAATAACGGCCTAAATTGAAAAAGGATGAGAATCTGTGATCACTTTTATTTTCCACTAAAAATCGTTTTTTTATGAAATTATAAAAGTGGCTCTAGTTCCTTTAATAACGGTCTAAATTGAAAAAGGATGAGAATCTGTGATCACTTTTATTATCCACCAAAAATCGATTTTTTATGAAATTATAAAAGTGGCTCTAGTTCCTTTAATAACGGTCTAAATTGAAAAAGGATGAGAATCTGTGATCACTTCTATTTTCCACTAAAAATCGATTTTTTGTATGAAATTATAAAAGTGGCTCTAGTTCCTTTAATAACGGCGTAAATTGAAAGAGGATGAGAATCTGTAATCACTTTTGTATAAAATTATAAAATTGGCTCTAGTTCCTTTAATAATGGTCTAAATTGAAAAAGGATGAGAATCTGTGATCACTTTTATTTTCCACTAAAAATCGATTTTTTGTATGAAATTATAAAAGTGGCTCTAGTTCCTTTAATAACGGCGTAAATTGAAAGAGGATGAGAATCTGTAATCACTTTTGTATAAAATTATAAAATTGGCTCTAGTTCCTTTAATAATGGTCTAAATTGAAAAAGGATGAGAATCTGTGATCACTTTTATTATCCACCAAAAATCGATTTTTTATGAAATTATAAAAGTGGCTCTAGTTCCTTTAATAACGGTCTAAATTGAAAAAGGATGAGAATCTGTGATCACTTTTGGATGAAATTATAAAATTGGCTCTAGTTCCTTTAATAATGGTCTAAATTGAAAAAGGATGAGAATCTGTGATCACTTCTATTTTCCACTAAAAATCGATTTTTTGTATGAAATTATAAAAGTGGCTCTAGTTCCTTTAATAACGGCGTAAATTGAAAGAGGATGAGAATCTGTAATCACTTTTGTATAAAATTATAAAATTGGCTCTAGTTCCTTTAATAATGGTCTAAATTGAAAAAGGATGAGAATCTGTGATCACTTTTATTTTACACCAAAAATCGATTTTTTGTATGAAATTATAAAAGTGGCTCTAGTTGCTTTAATAACGGTCTAAATTGAAAAAGGATGAGAATCTGTGATCACTTTTATTTTCCACTAAAAATCGTTTTTTTATATGAAATTATAAAAGTGGCCCTAGTTCCTTTAATAATGGTCTAAATTGAAAAAGGATGAGAATCTGTGATCACTTTTATTTTCCACTAAAAATCGTTTTTTTTATGAAATTATAAAAGTGGCTCTAGTTCCTTTAATAATGGTCTAAGTTGAAAAAGGATGAGTATCTGTGATCACTTTTATTTTCTACTAAAAATCGTTTTTTTTGTATGAAATTATAAAAGTGGCTCTAGTTCCTTTAATAATGGTCTAAATTGAAAAAGGATGAGAATCTGTAATCACTTTTATTTTCCACTAAAAATCGTTTTTTTTTAAGAAATTATACAAGTGGCTCTAGTTCCTTTAATAATGGTCTAAGTTGAAAAAGGATGAGTATCTGTGATCACTTTTATTTTCTACTAAAAATCGTTTTTTTTTGTATGAAATTATAAAAGTGGCTCTAGTTCCTTTAATAACGGCCTAAATTGAAAGAGGATGAGAATCTGTGATCACTTTTATTTTCCACCAAAAATCGATATTTTGTATGAAATTATAAAAGTGGCTCTAGTTCCTTTAATAACGGTCTAAATTGAAAAAGGATGAGAATCTGTGATCACTTTTATTTTCCACTAAAAATCGTTTTTTTTTATGAAATTATAAAAGTGGCTCTAGTTCCTTTAATAATGGTCTAAATTGAAAGAGGATGAGAATCTGTGATCACTTTTATTTTCCACCAAAAATCGATATTTTGTATGAAATTATAAAAGTGGCTCTAGTTCCTTTAATGGTCTAATGGTCTAAATTGAAAAAGGATGAGAATCTGTGATCACTTTTATTTTCCACCAAAAATCGATTTTTTGTATGAAATTATAAAAGTGGCTCTAGTTTCTTTAATAATGGTCTAAGTTGAAAAAGGATGAGTATCTGTGATCACTTTTATTTTCTACTAAAAATCGTTTTTTTTTGTATGAAATTATAAAAGTGGCTCTAGTTCCTTTAATAACGGCCTAAATTGAAAGAGGATGAGAATCTGTGATCACTTTTATTTTCCACCAAAAATCGATATTTTGTATGAAATTATAAAAGTGGCTCTAGTTCCTTTAATAACGGTCTAAATTGAAAAAGGATGAGAATCTGTGATCACTTTTATTTTCCACTAAAAATCGTTTTTTTTGTATGAAATTATAAAAGTGGCTCTAGTTCCTTTAATAACGGCCTAAATTGAAAGAGGATGAGAATCTGTGATCACTTTTATTTTCCACCAAAAATCGATATTTTGTATGAAATTATAAAAGTGGCTCTAGTTCCATTAATAATGGTCTAAATTGAAAGAGGATGAGAATCTGTGATCACTTTTATTTTCCACCAAAAATCGATTTTTTGTATGAAATTATAAAAGTGGCTCTAGTTCCTTTAATAATGGTCTAAATTGAAAAAGGATGAGAATCTGTGATCACTTTTATTTTCCACTAAAAATCGTTTTTTTTATGAAATTATAAAAGTGGCTCTAGTTTCTTTAATAATGGTCTAAGTTGAAAAAGGATGAGAATCTGTAATCACTTTTATTTTCTACTAAAAATCGTTTTTTTTGTATGAAATTATAAAAGTGGCTCTAGTTCCTTTAATAACGGCCTAAATTGAAAGAGGATGAGAATCTGTGATCACTTTTATTTTCCACCAAAAATCGATATTTTGTATGAAATTATAAAAGTGGCTCTAGTTCCTTTAATGGTCTAATGGTCTAAATTGAAAAAGGATGAGAATCTGTGATCACTTTTATTTTCCACCAAAAATCGATTTTTTGTATGAAATTATAAAAGTGGCTCTAGTTTCTTTAATAATGGTCTAAGTTGAAAAAGGATGAGTATCTGTGATCACTTTTATTTTCTACTAAAAATCGTTTTTTTTGTATGAAATTATAAAAGTGGCTCTAGTTCCTTTAATAACGGCCTAAATTGAAAGAGGATGAGAATCTGTGATCACTTTTATTTTCCACCAAAAATCGATATTTTGTATGAAATTATAAAAGTGGCTCTAGTTCCTTTAATAACGGTCTAAATTGAAAAAGGATGAGAATCTGTGATCACTTTTATTTTCCACTAAAAATCGTTTTTTTTGTATGAAATTATAAAAGTGGCTCTAGTTCCTTTAATAACGGCCTAAATTGAAAGAGGATGAGAATCTGTGATCACTTTTATTTTCCACCAAAAATCGATATTTTGTATGAAATTATAAAAGTGGCTCTAGTTCCATTAATAATGGTCTAAATTGAAAGAGGATGAGAATCTGTGATCACTTTTATTTTCCACCAAAAATCGATATTTTGTATGAAATTATAAAAGTGGCTCTAGTTCCTTTAATGGTCTAATGGTCTAAATTGAAAAAGGATGAGAATCTGTGATCACTTTTATTTTCCACCAAAAATCGATTTTTTGTATGAAATTATAAAAGTGGCTCTAGTTCCTTTAATAATGGTCTAAATTGAAAAAGGATGAGAATCTGTGATCACTTTTATTTTCCACTAAAAATCGTTTTTTTTATGAAATTATAAAAGTGGCTCTAGTTTCTTTAATAATGGTCTAAATTGAAAAAGGATGAGAATCTGTGATCACTTTTATTTTCCACTAAAAATCGTTTTTTTATATGAAATTATAAAAGTGGCCCTAGTTCCTTTAATAATGGTCTAAATTGAAAAAGGATGAGAATCTGTGATCACTTTTATTTTCCACTAAAAATCGTTTTTTTTATGAAATTATAAAAGTGGCTCTAGTTCCTTTAATAATGGTCTAAGTTGAAAAAGGATGAGAATCTGTAATCACTTTTATTTTCTACTAAAAATCGTTTTTTTTGTATGAAATTATAAAAGTGGCTCTAGTTCCTTTAATAATGGTCTAAATTGAAAAAGGATGAGAATCTGTAATCACTTTTATTTTCCACTAAAAATCGTTTTTTTTTATGAAATTATAAAAGTGGCTCTAGTTCCTTTAATAATGGTCTAAGTTGAAAAAGGATGAGAATCTGTAATCACTTTTATTTTCTACTAAAAATCGTTTTTTTTGTATGAAATTATAAAAGTGGCTCTAGTTCCTTTAATAACGGCCTAAATTGAAAGAGGATGAGAATCTGTGATCACTTTTATTTTCCACCAAAAATCGATATTTTGTATGAAATTATAAAAGTGGCTCTAGTTCCTTTAATAACGGTCTAAATTGAAAAAGGATGAGAATCTGTGATCACTTTTATTTTCCACTAAAAATCGTTTTTTTTTGTATGAAATTATAA
The DNA here is from genome assembly GCA_942486065.2 of Calliphora vomitoria. Classification (NCBI taxonomy): domain Eukaryota; kingdom Metazoa; phylum Arthropoda; class Insecta; order Diptera; family Calliphoridae; genus Calliphora; species Calliphora vomitoria. The sequence goes on along the minus strand of OW818030.2, from coordinate 116,153,016 downwards.
AAGTGGCTCTAGTTCCATTAATAATGGTCTAAATTGAAAGAGGATGAGAATCTGTGATCACTTTTATTTTCCACCAAAAATCGATATTTTGTATGAAATTATAAAAGTGGCTCTAGTTCCTTTAATGGTCTAATGGTCTAAATTGAAAAAGGATGAGAATCTGTGATCACTTTTATTTTCCACCAAAAATCGATTTTTTGTATGAAATTATAAAAGTGGCTCTAGTTCCTTTAATAATGGTCTAAATTGAAAAAGGATGAGAATCTGTAATCACTTTTATTTTCCACTAAAAATCGTTTTTTTTTATGAAATTATAAAAGTGGCTCTAGTTCCTTTAATAATGGTCTAAATTGAAAAAGGATGAGAATCTGTGATCACTTTTATTTTCCACTAAAAATCGTTTTTTTTATGAAATTATAAAAGTGGCTCTAGTTTCTTTAATAATGGTCTAAATTGAAAAAGGATGAGAATCTGTGATCACTTTTATTTTCCACTAAAAATCGTTTTTTTATATGAAATTATAAAAGTGGCCCTAGTTCCTTTAATAATGGTCTAAATTGAAAAAGGATGAGAATCTGTGATCACTTTTATTTTCCACTAAAAATCGTTTTTTTTATGAAATTATAAAAGTGGCTCTAGTTCCTTTAATAATGGTCTAAGTTGAAAAAGGATGAGAATCTGTAATCACTTTTATTTTCTACTAAAAATCGTTTTTTTTGTATGAAATTATAAAAGTGGCTCTAGTTCCTTTAATAATGGTCTAAATTGAAAAAGGATGAGAATCTGTAATCACTTTTATTTTCCACTAAAAATCGTTTTTTTTTATGAAATTATAAAAGTGGCTCTAGTTCCTTTAATAATGGTCTAAGTTGAAAAAGGATGAGAATCTGTAATCACTTTTATTTTCTACTAAAAATCGTTTTTTTTGTATGAAATTATAAAAGTGGCTCTAGTTCCTTTAATAACGGCCTAAATTGAAAGAGGATGAGAATCTGTGATCACTTTTATTTTCCACCAAAAATCGATATTTTGTATGAAATTATAAAAGTGGCTCTAGTTCCTTTAATAACGGTCTAAATTGAAAAAGGATGAGAATCTGTGATCACTTTTATTTTCCACTAAAAATCGTTTTTTTTATGAAATTATAAAAGTGGCTCTAGTTCCATTATTAATGGTCTAAATTGAAAGAGGATGAGAATCTGTGATCACTTTTATTTTCCACCAAAAATCGATATTTTGTATGAAATTATAAAAGTGGCTCTAGTTCCTTTAATGGTCTAATGGTCTAAATTGAAAAAGGATGAGAATCTGTGATCACTTTTATTTTCCACCAAAAATCGATTTTTTGTATGAAATTATAAAAGTGGCTCTAGTTCCTTTAATAATGGTCTAAATTGAAAAAGGATGAGAATCTGTAATCACTTTTATTTTCCACTAAAAATCGTTTTTTTTTATGAAATTATAAAAGTGGCTCTAGTTCCTTTAATAATGGTCTAAATTGAAAAAGGATGAGAATCTGTAATCACTTTTATTTTCCACTAAAAATCGTTTTTTTTTTATGAAATTATAAAAGTGGCTCTAGTTCCTTTAATAATGGTCTAAATTGAAAAAGGATGAGAATCTGTGATCACTTTTATTTTCCACCAAAAATCGATTTTTTGTATGAAATATAAATTGGCTCTAGTTCCTTTAATATTGGTCTAATTGAGAGAGGATGAGAATCTGTGATCACTTTTCTATGAAATTATAAAATTGGCTCTAGTTCCTTAATTAATGGTCTAAATTGAAAAAGAATGAGAATCTGTGACCACTTTTGTATGAAATTATAAAAGTGGCTCTAGTTCCTTTAATGAGGGTCTAAATTGAAAAGAATGAGAATCTGTGACCACTTTTGTATGAAATTATAAAAGCTACGAAACGTTCAGCTTTTATTTTCGAAAAGGCTCGTTGGGCTGAGCTCAATGAGTTCTTTCGGCATTTTAATTGGAAACTCTGTTTCTTAGACAATAGTGTCAATGCCATGGCGAAAATGGTCGAAAACATAATTATGATAGGGATGAAAACCTTCATTCCATCAAAGAAAATTTCGATTAAAACTATGGAAAAATCCTGGTTTAATCAGAAGTGCAAAATTGCAATCAGATGTAGAGAGGAAGCATTCAGAATCTGGCGTGATGACAAAAATGCCGAAACTGATTCGCTACGCAAAAGGGCGAGATCTTCGTGTGCCAAAGTGCTGAGGCGTGAAAAATCTCTACACGAGCAGCGCCTCCGAGCCAAAGTTCTTACTGCTCCCCGGGGCAGTAAAAGCTTTTGGTCATTCGTTAAAAGAATTAAGGATAATGCTAGTTCATCAATCCCTACTCTTTTAAGGGATGGCCAATCATTCACTGACCCGGTTGATAAAGCTAACCTTTTGGCTGAATTATTTGCAAATAATTCGAACTTACCGGAAAGCAATCAACCACTACCCGAGCTCGAAAGAGTATCAGTTACTATGCCGAATATATTCTTTCGGGCTCGAGCAGTTAAAAAGGTTTTAGCGGATCTCAACATAAATAAGTCTCCTGGGCCTGATGGTATACCAGCACTGGTCTTGAAGCAGTGTTCTTCGACGCTAGCTCGTCCATTAGCTAACCTTTTCAGCACTTTATACCGTGCCGGCAAATTTCCAGTATGTTGGAAGGTTGCTAATGTAACGCCAATTCCTAAAAAGGGAGAGGCAAACAACCCTGAAAATTATAGCCCAATAGCAATTTGTTCTGCACTTTCCAAAGTAATGGAAAGTATGGTTAACCACCATCTTGTGAAACATTTGGAGTTCAACAATTTACTCAGCGTCCGGCAGTATGGCTTTCGTAGAGGACGCTCTACGGGAGACTTGCTAGCCTTCCTATCGGAAAAATGGTGTCGTTCCATACACCGTTTTGGCGAAAGTAAAGTGGTGGCTCTAGATATTTCTAAAGCGTTTGATAGAGTATGGCATGGTGCGCTTTTAGCAAAACTTATTGCTTTTGGTGTCGGTAATAACTTCTCTCGATTTATATCGAGCTTTCTCAGAGATCGCACTATACGAGTTGTTATAGATGGAATCTCATCAAACGAGTTCAAGGTACCCCTGTACCGCAAGGCTACGTCCTTTCTCCTACTCTATTTCCTATGTCAAACTTCCAACCCTATCTATTCTTTTGCAGATGACAGCAACATTTGCCATTCATATTCATTCAACTATAGGCCAAGCCTTTCGGAGATTGGGGCAATGAGGCAAAACATGAATGATACGCTTAACCAAGATCTTATGATAATCTCTAAATGGGGTTGTGCGAATAGAGTCGATTTCAATGCACGCAAGACTCAATGTTGTATGTTAACACACAAACGCACAACAGATCATGTTGCTCCATCTGTTTTTATGGGTGGTATAAATATTAAGGAATCAGAAGCTCTTGATGTTCTAGGCATGAGTATTCAGTGGGATGTCCGCTGGACAAAACACATTTTTCGAGTGTCGAAAGAAGCATTTAAGTGCCTCGGTTTTCTAAAACGGTGTAAGACATATTTCACTTCATCTGATCTCCTTACTATTTACACCACTTATATCCGACCGAAAATGGAATACAACTCTCATGTGTGGGCCGGTGCTTCGAAGTCTATTTTGGAGTTACTCGACCGCGTACAGGAGAGGGCGAAGGTGCTTATCGGTGACAGTAGGGTATCCAGCTCTATTGACTCACTGGAACATCGTCGCAATGTGGGTTGTGTTTCACTGTTCTACCGATACTACAATGGTATGTGTTCTGCTGAAATTAGGGAACTTGTTCCCGAAACCCGTAGTTTTTTTCGCAACACACGTTCTTCGGCAAGGGCTCACCAATTCGTTGTCGACTGGACAGTGGATCGCACAACACATTACAGGGAAAATTCGTTCTTTAGCCGTACTGTCCGTATGTGGAATAAGCTTCTTCCTGAAGTCTTTCCTGTCACTTTCAATATAGGAAAATTCAAATCAAATGTCCACAAACACTACTCCCTCTATCCTCCCTCCCATAACCTATTTTCCTAGTTCCAACACAATGCTTTGCATGAGTAGGGGTCATCCCCTGAGTGCTGGTCCAAGAGAAAAAAAAAAAAGTGGCTCAAGTTCCTTTAATAATGGTCTAAATTAAAGAAGGATGCGAATCTGTGATCACTTTTCTATGAAATTATAAAGTGGCTCTAGTTCCTTTAATAATGGTCTAAATTGAAAAAATGATGAGAATCTGTGATCACTTTTATTTTTCACCAAATATCGATTTTTTGTATGAAATTATAAAAGTGTCTCTAGTTCCTTTAATAATGGTCTAAATTGAAAAAGCATGAGAATCTGAGATCACTTTTATTTTCCACCAAAAGTCGATTTTTTGTATGAAATTATAAAATTGGCTCTAGTTCCTTTAATAATGGTCTAAATTGAAAAAGGTTGCGAATCTGTAATCACTTTTATTTTTTTGGAATGAAATTATAAAATTGGCTCTAGTTCTGTTAATAATAGTCTTAATTGAAAAAGGATGAGAATCTGTGATCACTTTTGTGTGAAATTATAAAAGTGGCCCTAGTTCCTTTAATAATGGTCTAAACTAAAAAAGGATGAGAATCTGTGATCACTTTTGTATGAAATTATAAAATTGGATCTAGTTCTTTTAATAATGGTCTAAATTGACCCTTATCTGAGATCACTTTTATTTTCCACCAAAAATCGATTTTTTGTATGAAATTATAAAATTGGCTCTAGTTCCTTTAATAATGGTCTAAATTGAAAAAGGATGAGAATCTGTGATCACTTTTGTATGAAATTATAAAATTGGCTCTAGTACTTTTAATAATGATCTAAATTGAAAAAGGATGAGAATCTGTGATCACTTTTATTTGCAAACAAAAAATAATTTTTTTATTTGAAGTTATAAAGTTGGCTCTAAATTAAGAATTTTATTTTCTACTATTTTATCATAAACCTATTTTGTGTATGAATTCTAGGGTATTCAATTAATCGGGTTTCTGGTTTAATCGGTTAATCGAGCAAATAATTAATCGGGGTTTAGATTTAATCGGTTAATAATCGGGTAATTTTAAATTATATGATTAACCGAATAATTTTTATTTTAATTTTAAATTGAAAATGGAACCACAAATTTTGTATAGTTATTTAAGCATTTTACAAATAAAAATAACAAACAAAGAAATCAACAAAAAAAAGTAATAACAAAAAAAAAAAACATTTTGAAACATCCACATCATTTTGAATTTTTTTAAAAAAAAAAACTTTTTTAGGGTAGGCCGTAGTACTTTAGTACCTCTAATTCACACATTTTTAGACCGATTTAAAAATTTTAAACAATTATGGAGAGGCAAGTAATTAATCTTTCATAAAATGTATACTTCTAGAAATTATTTAAGTTTTTATAAAATGTTTATCATTTTCTTTATTTTTTTTTTGTAATTTTTTAAATTCAACACAAGTTATTTTAATTTTTTTCTATGAAAACATACTTTTTGTGCACATTGTTTTAAAGACAAGTCTATAGCGAAAAAAACGAGACATTACTTGTAAAAATCGGTTTATATTTGCAAAAGTTATTAAACTTTTCCAATAAATTAAAAACAGTCAAACATTTTTTTTTTTGGTATAGTTTTTAGTTTATAGGCACGATATATCTTTTAGATAATAAGTTAAACTTTAATCCTATGTTAAAACTAGATCGGCGGCAAATGGCGCCAACAGTTAAAATCCTAGTAAAAATTGCGTAGGTAAGCCAAAAAACATTATATATTTTAAATGAATAAATTTCAAATCTGCTAACAATATACTTATACAAAACTCATAACGAAAATAGAATCTGGACTAGATACCCTTTCCAACAAGGTAAAACAATCCTAAAAAAAATAATTATAAATATTAAATACTACCCCCTTAAATATGGTATAATTTTAACTCCCCAAATCTTTAAAGTAGAAAGTAGTGTGTTCTGTCGCCATTTTCGAATACTTATGTTGACATAATAACTATGATTTCTGCAAATAATTATTGCTTGACATCTTAGCTTTACGATAGAATTAGTTTTGTGGTTAATTTCAAACATTTGCAAAAATCAATTATGAGATGCATACACCTTATATTATCCACTGTACATTGGAGTCCTTTTTGGAGTTTTTAGATTGGGAATACTTTTAGTAGTTTCCGATAAAAGTCTCGTTTCAGATATGTCTAAATAAAATGTGTGTGCTTAAAATTATACATTTCTATATAAAGTGCAAAAAAAAAAAAAAAAAAAATTTCGGTTAATCGACACAAATTAATCGGTTTATTTGTTATTTGAAAATCGGCAATTTTAAATTATTCGAACAGTTAATCGACCAAAATTAATCGGTTAACCGATTAACGGTTAATCGATTGAATACCCTAATGGATTCCTTTAAACTGTATTCATTTCTACGATAGTTTCCATTTTGGAAAATATTTTAGTATTTAGAAATAACAATAGTTTGCTTTCTACATTTTGGTTGTTCATTGTAGAGTTTCCAATTCGGTTTTAACCGAAACCGAAACCGCGGTTTTTCAAGGTCTAAAACCGAAACCAACAATTATTCTTCGGTTTTCACTTTTAATCTATTTTCACTAGAAAAATACAAAATTTAGAAATGAGAAACAAACTTTTTTCATCCAATTATTCATCCAATATTTTTAAACACAGATTCTAGCTCATTCTAGACGTATTATTAGAATAAAAACAATACCAGAAAGACCCACATGAATGAACATTAAATTTGTTTAGCAGTTCCTATATTATTAACTGATTTAATTGTTAATAAATTATCACAAAACCGAACCGAAACCGATCGGTTTTCAATATTTTAAAACCGAAACCGCGGTTTTGAAATTCTTCAGTTTTTTGGAAACTCTAGTTCATTGTGATTTCAGTATTCCATTCTTGCATACTAGTTATTATAAATTTAATTAAATTTGTGATTTTAAAATCGATATTAATTGATAGGAAATTAAAAAAATTAATAAATTTTTAACAAAAGCAAAGACATGAATCTTGAAATAACTATAAAAAACTGCAGAGAGTGCAAAAATGAATGTGTAAAGTAGAAAAAATCTATGCATTTTCAACGTGAATAGTGAAATTCAACTTTGATTAAACAACCAATTCAATATTACCTAGCAGCAAAATAAGACTATAAATGAGCACTATTTTTATGGAAATTTTAAGAAAAGTCGCTTATGTAGCCCTTAGATACTTGAAATAAAAGAACTAACTAGGATGAATATCAAAGTTATTTCAAGGTTATTAAAAAACTGCTTCATTTAATATTTATATTTTCCATTTACATCAAGAAAAGCTTTCTTTCATACTTATAGTTCAAGTAGTATTAATTACTTTTGATAATTTATGGTTGCCCTTGCCTACAGTAGTGTGCTGAGAGTATTTTTGAAAGAAAAACAAAGATTTCTACTTGCAATTATTGGCATTGAAATACATATACTCACACTTATGCCGCAGCAATGCAGCAAGTAAAACAAAAAAGTGCAACATGACAATATCCGCAAACATTTACATTGTCTCTATGTGTCTTTGAAAGTATGTCTGTCTGGCTGGCTGTCTCTCACGCTCTATCTTGCTATCTATTTGTATATATGACTATCTGTCTGTCTGTCTTACTCTATCTTCAGAGTCTGTCTGAACAATGTCTGTAATTTTAAAAAGTGGTAAAGATAATAAAGTATGTATGTAGTTATATGTTGACTTAAGTATATGTGCAGTAAGGTGGCCCCTATTTAGAATTTTTTTTATGACTAGACTATGACTAGACTATGACTAGACTATGACTAGACTATGACTAGACTATGACTAGACTATGACTAGACTATGACTAGACTATGACTAGACTATGACTAGACTATGACTAGACTATGACTAGACTATGACTAGACTATGACTAGACTATGACTAGACTATGACTAGACTATGACTAGACTATGACTAGACTATGACTAGACTATGACTAGACTATGACTAGACTATGACTAGACTATGACTAGACTATGACTAGACTACGACTAGACTATGACTAGACTATGACTAGACTATGACTAGACTATGACTAGACTACGACTAGACTATGACTAGACTATGACTAGACTATGACTAGACTATGACTAGACTATGACTAGACTATGACTAGACTATGACTAGACTATGACTAGACTATGACTAGACTATGACTAGACTATGACTAGACTATGACTAGACTATGACTAGACTATGACTAGACTATGACTAGACTATGACTAGACTATGACTAGACTATGACTAGACTATGACTAGACTATGACTAGACTATGACTAGACTATGACTAGACTATGACTAGACTATGACTAGACTATGACTAGACTATGACTAGACTATGACTAGACTATGACTAGACTATGACTAGACTATGACTAGACTATGACTAGACTATGACTAGACTATGACTAGACTATGACTAGACTATGACTAGACTATGACTAGACTATGACTAGACTATGACTAGACTATGACTAGACTATGACTAGACTATGACTAGACTATGACTAGACTATGACTAGACTATGACTAGACTATGACTAGACTATGACTAGACTATGACTAGACTATGACTAGACTATGACTAGACTATGACTAGACTATGACTAGACTATGACTAGACTATGACTAGACTATGACTAGACTATGACTAGACTATGACTAGACTATGACTAGACTATGACTAGACTATGACTAGACTATGACTAGACTATGACTAGACTATGACTAGACTATGACTAGACTATGACTAGACTATGACTAGACTATGACTAGACTATGACTAGACTATGACTAGACTATGACTAGACTATGACTAGACTATGACTAGACTATGACTAGACTATGACTAGACTATGACTAGACTATGACTAGACTATGACTAGACTATGACTAGACTATGACTAGACTATGACTAGACTATGACTAGACTATGACTAGACTATGACTAGACTATGACTAGACTATGACTAGACTATGACTAGACTATGACTAGACTATGACTAGACTATGACTAGACTATGACTAGACTATGACTAGACTATGACTAGACTATGACTAGACTATGACTAGACTATGACTAGACTATGACTAGACTATGACTAGACTATGACTAGACTATGACTAGACTATGACTAGACTATGACTAGACTATGACTAGACTATGACTAGACTATGACTAGACTATGACTAGACTATGACTAGACTATGACTAGACTATGACTAGACTATGACTAGACTATGACTAGACTATGACTAGACTATGACTAGACTATGACTAGACTATGACTAGACTATGACTAGACTATGACTAGACTATGACTAGACTATGACTAGACTATGACTAGACTATGACTAGACTATGACTAGACTATGACTAGACTATGACTAGACTATGACTAGACTATGACTAGACTATGACTAGACTATGACTAGACTATGACTAGACTATGACTAGACTATGACTAGACTATGACTAGACTATGACTAGACTATGACTAGACTATGACTAGACTATGACTAGACTATGACTAGACTATGACTAGACTATGACTAGACTATGACTAGACTATGACTAGACTATGACTAGACTATGACTAGACTATGACTAGACTATGACTAGACTATGACTAGACTATGACTAGACTATGACTAGACTATGACTAGACTATGACTAGACTATGACTAGACTATGACTAGACTATGACTAGACTATGACTAGACTATGACTAGACTATGACTAGACTATGACTAGACTATGACTAGACTATGACTAGACTATGACTAGACTATGACTAGACTATGACTAGACTATGACTAGACTATGACTAGACTATGACTAGACTATGACTAGACTATGACTAGACTATGACTAGACTATGACTAGACTATGACTAGACTATGACTAGACTATGACTAGACTATGACTAGACTATGACTAGACTATGACTAGACTATGACTAGACTATGACTAGACTATGACTAGACTATGACTAGACTATGACTAGACTATGACTAGACTATGACTAGACTATGACTAGACTATGACTAGACTATGACTAGACTATGACTAGACTATGACTAGACTATGACTAGACTATGACTAGACTATGACTAGACTATGACTAGACTATGACTAGACTATGACTAGACTATGACTAGACTATGACTAGACTATGACTAGACTATGACTAGACTATGACTAGACTATGACTAGACTATGACTAGACTATGACTAGACTATGACTAGACTATGACTAGACTATGACTAGACTATGACTAGACTATGACTAGACTATGACTAGACTATGACTAGACTATGACAAGGCTTTTAAAAAAATCCAAAATAAGTGACACCCTATTTTGCAGTTTTTCGAACAAGTGAGTGAAAAAAGTAGTATATGGTGAGGTATGTATGTGGTGCAATGCCTGCATTTTACTTCAGTAATAGACAAAAATATACCCCAACTCGCTACTACAGACACATAAACAGAGACTAGTAGACACCAACTACAGCTCCTACGCCATCAACAACAACTAAATAAGAATGCTGTTGCCATAAGTAGAAAACTTCATATAAATACATTTACGTGATAATGATGAAAAACGATGAAACTCCAAAAGTACTAAAGTAAAAATCGTGATGGCATAGATGAAAAATAAAACAACAACTACGGCAACAACAATAACTGCAAGCTGCAAAGATTCTAATTAATTTAATGTCAATTATTTTCTTTCTGGAAAAGGAACGACAGGTGGGTTTTTATCAATACTAAACTGAATGCTATTTTCAAACTACAATACACGACAGTAGGGAAGTCATGCAACCATACTCGAAACCTTGAGGTAACATTTTGACATGTCGTATTGTTTTGTGCTGCGTACACTTGGTGGTGGGGGCTTTGCTTTGGGAAGCATTACAAATTTCATAGTTCTTTTAACATTTCAATGTCAATTAGTGCAACTTTCAAAAATTCGTATCGTTGTTCTTAGTTCTTAGATGCATCATCAGTTCAATTTCATCATGTTCATGTACGTTTTGTTTGTCTTCTGTAGTTGGCTTCATCTTTTCCCCTGTAATTTGTGTGTTTTCTTTGATGATATTTTCAATGTTATTTAAAAGTTGAGCTCATGAAAAATAGTTCATTGGTAATATATTTGTGAATAGTGTCCTAATTTTATTTTTGATTTGCCTGAATTTGTGAAGTAAAGTTCGACAACTGATAGTTTAGAGTTAGATAATAATGAGTTTTCATTGCAGAACAATATTTCAAAAAGAATGAAAGAAACAGACAGACAGACGGACGGACATAGCTGAGACATAGCTTTAAGATTCGGTATAGCCGTATACCCATACTTGATCATTTTTGTAATTTCCACCAATATTTTTCAAATAACTGCTCTAAAGAGCATTCTACGAACATTTTGCTTTCAGTGTCTCCCACTTTATTAGAAAATTCAATTTCACTTTTGCTATTTATATCATGCTCACGAAAATTATATTAGAAAACTGTGAATAGTGAAAATATTCACTGACATTTAAATGTTGGCAATAGTTTGGTAATTTTTATAGTTTTTTTTTTTTCAAAAATAAAACGACAACTTTTCGACATGATGACATTTCTTATGAAATTTATTTATACACTTAATAGAATAAAGTTTAGAAATTTCTTAAGAAAACACTTAAAAAGAAGAGTGTAGGGTTTTATATATTAATATATTTATATAGAGAAATAAAAGTAAAGAAATTTCAAATTGAAAACTAAATTTTATAAAATTTCTTAAAGCAAATAATAGCACAGTGATACAAATGTGAAAGAAAAAGGGGTTCATATAATAATTCTACTTTATTGAATTCTATAGATTATGAAAATACCTATAGTTCTTCTCGATCACTTCGTTTTAGTCATAAATATTTTTTTTAGAAACTAATTTTAAAATAGTTTATTTTATTCGACAGAAATGAGTTTTACCTTTTAAACAGAAAGGGATTTGCAAAAAACGGTTAGAAAACGATTAAGTTACGGTAGTTTAAAGTCAGGATGCTACCAAACTAAAGCAAAATACTGTAAGTTATGTGAAGAAAATAAAAATCTGTTGCAAAAACTACATTTCTTTAAACATAAACGACAGCTATTTTTCATCCAATATTCAAAAAGTCTCTTCTATTTGAAAGGTAAAACATAAAGTCTATTTTTTAAGCCTGATAGTACGAAAGGATTAACTGCCAAACGAACTGTCAAATTATGCTTCCTTTTTGACATTTATGATCAGTATACTATGGCAATTCATGATGAATAGATTTACTCTGGAACAATGCTACCAAATTATCCACATTACTTTGAAGATCAGTTACCGATTCGCCCAGCTAATTGACGACAGTTTTATCGCCAAATTGTGTTTAGCGATGAGGCTTATTTTTTACTTAAAGTTCCGATACGTCGAATTAGTTAGCCATTGTGAACTACCACTTGCGAATTTTCAACTTATAACCTCTCAATTTTTGCTTTTGTTCATCATGACACAGTGGGGCAGAATCAAAATTTTTTGGAAATAAATCTGGCATTTCTAAACCGATGGTCCTATCGAAACAAAATTTGACGTGGGGGTAACCAAGGAGTATTCGAGTTCAAGATATTAAAATGGACCTTACAAATACTCCAGGTGCGGTGCTATGGGGGCTCAAAGTAGGATACCTTCGACATGTACAATTTTTAAACACGTGCCATTTTTTGTTTCCCATCCGATTTCAAAGATTTTGAAGCGCTCGGCTAGGTCTTAAAAAAACATGCTTGCGTGTGCTATTTATCTCTTATAATTTCCGAGTTATGAGCATTTCAAAATTTAAATTTTCAAATTTTGCCACTCCTTGGTCCACTTTTTAAAAAATATAGGGCTTTTTTTTGAACCGAATGGACTCGAATTTTTTTCGTTAGTTAGATAGCTAAATTATCAATAATATGTAAAAAATTTCAGAGCAATATCAATTACAAATCCGAAATTAAATGATTTTCAATTTAAAAATTCAAAAATTTTTAGATTTTTGCTGTTTTTTGAGCGAAAAGGTTACTTAACTCTTTTTTATTAAAAAAAAAAACTTTCTTTAAGAACATATAACCACTTTATTTGTTTCTGTAAGGTATTTTTACAGAGATTATTTTGGTATAAAAAACATGTCATATTTTTCAAACATGTCGCCCCTACGTTCTTCGCAATTTGACCTATTTTTTATCAAAATTTTAACTTTGGACCACATGTTCTAAAATCCCAAAGCTGGGATCAAAAAACGGAAAGCAGCCTTGGAAATCATGATGTGATTTCTATATATTTTTAAAGCATTTTCCCAACTCCGAAGAAAATGTAGAACCTGTGGGCAAAACTGTAAAAAATACCATTTTTGGGATTTTCGCTCCAGTTTTTAGGAATTGCGGGATTCCCTTTGACCTTTTGACAAGTTTGTTTACACTTTGTTATTTAGAATGACAAATTTAAAAAACTCTGCAAATTTGGTTTAGTTTTGTTAATAAATAAAGATTTTATTACATTGGTCCCCAAGGTCGTTCGATTTGACACCTCGATTATTTCCTGTAAGACCACGTGAAGTCACTGGCTTATGCTGATAAACCAGTAACAATTGACGGCCAGCAATACTCGGAAAAAGTTGCCCAAAATTTAATGTCCTGAATGCGCTTCGTCAAGAGCAAGCCAATATCGGATACTTTGTTCTGAAGTGAATCGTTTCCCAGAGAGAGCATTCTGCATCGATCGAAACAAATAGTATTCGGACGGGGCAAGGTCTGACTATAAAGCGGGTGAGGCAAAACTTCCCAACCACTTTATTCTAAATACTTTTTAACCCTTTCAGGACCATAACGAAACTATTAGCTAATATTAGTATCCAATTAAATGGTTTTAGATTAAAGTAAGGAAAAATTAAAAAAAAATTAAAAAACACAAACCGATTTTTTGGAATTTTACGGGAAAAATTTTTCACTATGGATCATTAAGGTAATAAAAATAATACTAATGGTTTTGAATAAATGGCTAAGATTTAAGCTTTTTTGAACAGTTTACACATCTCTTTATTTTACCAGCCTTTTGCATGTTGTGTGCAAATTCCGTTTCATTCCAATTTTTCTATTGGCCATTTCCTTTACAGTAGGCCTTGCTCTTAGCCTAGAGGTGAAATTATTTACTTAACTTCTTGCTACAATTTGGCGATATTCGAAACTTGTCAATGGTGGATCTTCTACGCGTTTAGCTTCATGTAATTTCAGGTAGACTATATACGAGTCAATAAGTACTATGTCCAGAATATCAAAGCATAAGTGTAAATAATATTTTATTTTTGATTTGCGGTCGACCTCATAACATACTTTCCGCTGATCCATAAGGTCCACGCCGCTCATATACTTATTATACTTTGTGACCATTTCAGGACAAGTCACGTTTATTTTTTTAGCACACCCTGATTGGTAATTCATTCCAAAAACGCTTTCATTTCAATGAGTTCAATAGTAAAAGATCTTCCGTGCTTATTAGCATATTCAGCTTGGTAACATCAAAAAAAATCACCATTGAGGTCAACATATCGAATTCATATGCGCTTTCGTTTAATACATGAGGTACATAAGAGAGAATATAAGTTCCAATTCCAGAGGAGTGTCCTGACGTGTATCCAAAGTTACATTATTTTCAATTTCATGATTATTGTCCCTTCTTCAATACCTTCATCATCTAAAAAGTAGTAGTAGCACAAAAAATTTCACTTGTAGTCCAAAGAGAGAAATACTTCCCATGGAATTCATGTGCAATTTCGAAGTACATTTTTAACTCTTTCATTATACCCTACACCACCATAGTGGGGAGGGTATATTGGATTTGTGCAGATGTTTGTAACGCACGAAAATATTAGTCTAACACCTTAAATTATACCGATCGACTCAGAATCACTTTCTGAGTCGAATAAACGATGTCCGTCCGTCCGTCCGTCTGGCTGGCTGGTTGTCCATGTAAACCTTGTGCGCAGAGTACAGGTCGCAATTTTGAAGATATTTCGATAAAATTTAGTACATATCATTTTTTCTGCCCAAGGACCAAGCCTATTGAAACTGGCTGAAATCGGTCCATTATTTCACCTAGCCCCCATACAAATGTCCTCCCAAAATTGGACTTTATCGGTCATAAATGTTTAATTTATATAGGTATCTACACAAGTTTTTCTCCAAATAAGTTTTATATATACCAAATTCATGTCACGAAATTTTATTATGATCGGTCCATAATTAGTCATAGCTCCCATATAAGGTCTGCTTCCGATAATCGCTTTAACGAGCATAAATCTCTTAAAAATGTTGGTGTATACATAAAATGCAACATAAATAACTTTCATATAGACATTAATCACATGACAAAATTTCATGGTGAACGGTCCATAATTTTTCATAGCTCCCATATAAGGCCCACTTCCGAAAATCACTCACGAATATAAATTATTGAAATTTTGAAAGAAAAATGTTTTTGCTCATTTACTTAGTGTAGGGTATTATATGGTCGGGCTTGACCGACCATACTTTCTTACTTGTTTTTTAATACATTTTTTACACTTCTATACTCATTTCATATTATGTATCAACCGCCAAAATCAGAAAAAATTAGCAATGCAATAAACGAAAATTGTAAACACTCAAGAAAATTTTGGGATTCCCCGTCAATGATTTGGCACTTAATTTATTCAATTCTGTCAACTTTATTTTACATTATTAAAGCAAAAAAATGTATGTTAAGTACTAAAAATATGTTTTAATTATTAATTGAATATATGGGAAAAATGTTTCCTATTGTCGTCCAAGGGTTAACAGCTATTGCAACATGTGGCCGAGCGTTGTCATGATGGAATATTACGGTTTTATGTCTGGCCGCATATTCTGTACATTTTTCGGTTAATGCTCGGTTCAAATGAATCATTTCGTTGGTATAGTTTCCCTGTGATGGTCTGGTCAGATTTCAGCAGCTTATAATAGATAATATCCTGTTAGTCCCACCAAATACAAAGCATTACCTTAGCGCAATGGATATTTGCCTTTGGTGTCGATTCGGCTGGTTGGCCAGGCTTAACGTACGATCTTTTAGGCTTTGGGTTATCGTAATTGAACCATTTTTCATAGCAAGCAATGATCCCGTGCAAAAATGGTATTCTTTTATACCGTTCAAACATCATTTCGAACATGCAAAATTGTCTTTCAAGGTCTCTGGGCTTTAATTCGTATACGGTACCAAATTTCGCTGCTTTTGAATGAATCCCGCTGCTCATAAACGTTTTGAAATTGCTGCTTGAGTGAGTAGCTCCCAATGATTTTCCAAGCTCTTGATTAGTTTGACAACAATCTTTATGGAGTAGTCCCTCCAATTCTTGGTCTTTAAACTTTTTGGGTTGGGCTGGGCGATAATTGTCTTCATTGTCAAAATCACCACTTCTGATCTGAACAAACCATCTCTCGCACATTGAAACCGATGGAACATATTCACCATAAGCTTTGGTGTTTCAGCGTTACTTTTTTTTTCAAATTAAAGAAGTAAAGCAAAACTTCCGGCATATGACGTTTTGTTAGTACTAAGTTCAAAATTTTCTATGCAAAAAAAATTTAACTTATAATGTTTAATAACTAAAGCTGCCCACACACGGGTGATTTGTGCGTATGATTTGTTCGTGCTCGACGTCTTGTTACTTGTTAATGGGGCTGTGCGCGCACAAATCACAAGCTTAAGTGAGAATAAATGACAGATATATGCCCTTTAAAATGACGTATATGTTATTAAAAACAAAAACCGCTTTCAAAAGATACGCCATCTATTGTAAATCCCATGAAAGATTCACCATCTGTTTGAAATCCCACCCATTAAGTTTGCTAATACAAAAAGTACTAAACGAAGTGATCGCGAAAAACTATAAGTATTTCCGAACTCTATGAACTGCAATACAACTGAATCTAGAGTTTCCAATTCGGTTTTAACCGAAACCGAAACCGCGGTTTTTGAAGGCCTAAAACCGAAACCGAAACCGACAATTATTCTTCGGTTTTCACTTGTAATCTATTTTCACTAGAAAATTCAAAATTTAGAAATGAGAAACAAACTTTTTCATCCAATATCTCTAAACACAGATCGGTAAAAATATCTTAAGATTTGTTTAAATTTTTTATATTGTATTACAATAATTGCTTCAGATGATGTAGCAGGCTACCTTTCGCAGGCTAAATAATGCAAAATTTTTGTAACAAAGTCTTAGTTATTTTCAAATATCCGATAAAAGTATGTAGAACTAGCTGACCCGGGGCGCTTCGCCACCCCAATTGGAAGAAAGAAATAGCACTATTAAGTCTTCCTTTGTGAATTAATACTAATTAAGGATAACATGTCTCTAATTTAATGTTTATTGATTTATTGTAATGTGGATTGTAGCTCATTTTAGACGTATTATTAGAATATAAACAGTACCATAAAGACCCACATTTTATATTCCTACTCAGCATCTTGAATTTTTAATTTCATATTTTTGTGTCCATTATTATAGAAAATACAAAAGAAAGCTAAGACTATAATCACCTTTCGTGAATTCTAACTCATTCAGAATCATTTGTGCCTAATTTTAAGGTTTATTATTATAAAATATTCAAAAAGTACCTTTACAGTAAAGAAATAGTAATGTTAATTATCCGTGTTGAATTCTCGTTTCTAGGTCCATTGTTATAAAATATTCAAAAAGTACTTCTAGTTCGAAAAAGTATCTGCAATTCCCTTTTTTGTATTCTATCTCAGTCAGGATCATGTTTAATATCCTGCTTATAGGTTCATTATTATAGAAATTTCAATAATAGTTTCTGTTACCTCAATATCATTATGCCCTCTATCCTTGATTCTTTCTTTACTCAGAATCATATCAGCCAACTATTATGTATATACAGTAAGTAAAATAATTTATTATAATAAAAAGTACCATTAGAAGAAAAAGTAAAAATTTTTCACACTTAAACCACTGTGAAATTTTAAATTTCAAAGTAATTTCCTGATTCTATGTTCAATATTATAGAAAATTCATTTTGAAGAACGAAAAAGTACTCCTTAGTTTGGTTTAGTTCTCCATTGTTGGTATCATAATACAATTGAGCACCCTATTCTTGATTATTTCTTTACTGAGAAGCATATTAGCCAACTTTAACTAATTTAATATATTAAAAAGGTATCATTAAAAGAAAAAGTACCAATTTTCCTTTATACTCGTAAAATTTTAACTTTATATTTGTTTAGCAGTTCGTATATTATCAACTGATTTAATAGTTAATAAATGATCACAAAACCGAACCGAAACCGATCGGTTTTCAATTTTTTAAAACCGAAACCGCGGTTTTGAAATTCTTCGGTTTTTTGGAAACTCTAATTAAGTGTTTTGGGCCATAAACTATTACTTTTTATGAACTAAAGCATGCTTTTAGGCAGCTTTAAAAAAAAATTATTTCAAAATATATTTAGAATTTTTTAAAGTTTTTTGCGATTTTGATCTTGAAGATGAAGTTTTTATGACTTTATATGACTTTATATGTTCACAATTTTTGTTCTTTATGACAAGGGCTACAACTTTGCCTCAGAGATTTAATCAAAATTCCGAACTGTTTGCAAGATATGAGCCTGAGAAAATGATAACTTTTTTGCAAAAATGACACCGGCCCCAAATCTTTGGGGGCCTCGGCATGACTTTGGGCAAAACTGGGAGACACGGTCTTTTATCATGTAGTGATGTCCGTATATGGTTATTTTTTCATGACTCTAAAAATTACACACAGTGTAATCCCTGCAAATGTTTGCTGTATCATGTATTTTGTATTCTTCCTTAAACAAGTTAGTATCTCAATCTTCGTATTACTATCATTTTCATATATATTTTTTTAAATACAATTTAATTAATTCTTAAAAATATCTGTATAACTGTCACTTTCATGTATTTGATATTGTATATATCTACGTAATACGAGTACATTTCATTTTAATAATAACAAATCATATTTATTAATTTTAAAATATTTCATTACTCAAATTTCCTTATTATTTATGCATAATATAAAATATCTTTTAGTTTATGAAATTTCCACAAAAATTTAGTATTGCTTCAGTTTCAACTTACTCAAGTTTCCAAAATTTTACTGACACCTGTCATTGTTATTTCGAACAATTTTGTTGTTGAGGCTTTAAAATGAAACGAGTATTAATTTAAAATGGTTTATATCTGTGTAGTTATTATTTAGTTGTAGATATTTTTTTGTTTTATAATTTAACTCTAACTTTACAATAAGGGTATTCATATTTGTTTGCAAAAAATGCAAAATAGCAAAAATATACTTTAATTGACATAAAAAGATTATTGCAAAAAATGAGATTATTGCAGAAAATGGAACAGTACACTACGTTTGAAAAAGAGAGAGAGAGAGAGAATTGGATGGAGTGGGAAAGCGGGTATACCAGACTTTTTCGGGCAGAACAAGGAGTTACTTAGTGTGATTTCCAGTCGATTTCTGGATCGCTTGTGAATATAATTGTACGATTTTGAATGAATGTCTATATTAACAAGTTTTTACTATAAAAAGTGTCTTACTCCTTCTTATTTCCTCATAGCTCTACACTCTTCTGCATAGTTATAGAAAATTTTAGATGCATATACAGAAATCAAAAGAATCCTTACAGTTTTTGATAAATTGTTAAATTTGTACGTCATTTCATGGTATTTTGCTTCTACCAATGTTTCTACTAAAATGTATGTTGTGAATGCCTTTACAGTGTTTTTGATTTTTGTTTTAACTATCAAATTTCTGTGCAAAAATTAAATTCATTATGTGTAAATGTCATCATTGTTATTTGTTGGCAAAATGAATGGCTTTTGTTTTGTTTTATTTTATTTTTCATTTTGCATAAAATTTTAATCAAAATTTTAGACAACCTGTCAAAAATTGTCTAATTATTTAATAAGGGAAATGATATTTGAAACTCTATGGTTGTAAATATTAATTTGGAAAGTTCGGTTGTGGAGACAAACTTTTGATTTATGCTTTTATGGTTGACATGGTTGAATAAAATGACATATTGCTTTAATACTTATATATAATCAAAGTGCATTAGTTTTGAAACCATAATTAAATATGAAAAATAAAATCAAAATTATTTTAGAATCAACATTTAGTAACAAAATATTATAATAAATAACTTTAATAATTGAATTGTTTCTAATCAATATCTTATGGGGCAACTGTATGAGAAGATGGGAGGAAATTAAAAAATAAAATCTGGATTTTGGAAAAAAATAATTGGATCATCGGAAAGGTAAGACTTATTTCTATATATACACATCATTAAATTTTTCGACACTATTTTATTATATCCGCTAATAACATTCAAATGAGGGTAATAATCTAAACAAATAATTGATTATGTTTACTTAGCTTTCATTAATCTTTATTTCTCTTTTTACTGTGATTGTGTTAGACAACGTGCAATGACTTATAATAGATCTTGAACAACATAAGACTGCCAAGGAAACCCGTAGCTGGCACCTTATACCTTTTAGTCTGCTAAGCAACATTGCTAATTCACTGCTTTTCGATGACGCAAAGGTAGCATCTTTATCATTCAGCGTTTATTAGGAAAAACGATAGATCATAAAAAATGGGGTTTATATTGATTTTGTTATTCCGTTTGTGACTCATCGAAATATTCATCGCAGACCCACAAATGCATCAGTATTCTGTTATGAATGTTCATATCATTATGACATTCGTCCATCTGTCTGTTGAAAATACGATAGGACAAATAATCTCTGTTGATAAGGTTTGTTTGGTATTGAAAACGGGAAATATCGGTCCATGATTTCACATAGCTCCCATACAAATATCCCCTCAGAATAATTTTTGAGAAGCCATGAATATGTTGATTATGAGGCAATAGTGATAAAATGATGCACAAATTAGTTCTAAGTCTCTGTCCCCATACAAGGTCCCCCTCAGAAAATGACACGAACATTCAAAAATGTCTTATAATAATATTGCGGTGCCCGAGATATGAACTACGTTTCGTACAAGTTGATGAACTCTCATTACTATGTTATACTTGTTTTTTTCAGTCATCTCGCGTTTTCGAAATATCGCGGATTTTATATTTTCATTGAATACTCCATTTTTTGTGGTTTTTCTTCAAAATTTTGGCTAATGCAGCTTAGAATGTGAAATTTTTTTGTAGCATGAAACTAGTCTACTGATACATATGTTTCTTTTGAGTATAAGTAATAATTCTGGTGGATGTTTTGGCATATTTGTCTGTCATGAATGTTTAAATTTAACTCTTTTAGCTTTATATTTAATAAAATGTTGTATTCCGAAAATTCTAAATAAAAATTTTATGAAATATTTAGATAATACTCCGATCTTAAACATCATAAAAAAATAGTTTTTTATACCCTTCACCTTCGTGAGAAGGGTATATATAAGTTTGTCATTCCGTTTGTAATGTCCACAATATAATTTTCCGACCCTATAAAGTATATATAATCTGGATCCTTATAGATAGCGGAGTCGATTTAGCCATGTCCGTCTGTCTGTTGAAATCAATTTTCTGAAGACCCCAGATATCTTCGGGATCCAAATCTTCAATAATTCTGTCAGACATGCTTTGGAGAAGTTTCCTATTTAAAATCAGCAAAATCCGTCTATAAAGTCCATTGCAACGATGTATATAAGGCTATAGTAAGTTGGACCTACAATGGTTCAAAATCGGGAAACATATTTTTTAACCCGAATTTTTTTCACAAAAAAATTTTTAAATTAAAAAATGTTTTTTTAAAAAATTGGAAAAGACTTAAAAAAAAAAATGTTACAAAATTAAAAAAAAAAAAAAAAAAAATTTTAATTTATTTTAAAGTATAATTTGGTGAAGGCTATATTAGATTTGGCACAGCCGAATATAGCTCACTTACTTGTTTTAAATAAATTTTTAGGTAGTCTTAGACTTATTTCTTAATACAAATTTAAGTCTAACTACAGCAATATAATACTTCATTTGACTTTTTTTAAATATCGCGAATTTTGTATTTACCAGATATATAGCATTTTTGTGAAAATATCTTAACATTTTTATTAAAAACATTAGTTTATTTTATAGAAAAAAATCAATTTTTACACACATATAGATAAATAAATAAATTATATATCCAGGAATTGTTAAGTTGCTAATTTGAATACCAAAGTAAGAAAAATTGGAGAACAGTGTATGTAATTGATTTTCGGTGAGCTTTTAACATATATTCGCCACAAATGTAAAAAAACATATTAGGATCTTTAATACAGCATCTCATCTTACTAGCCATAATGAAATAATAAAATAAGATAAATTATATTTATATTTTTGAGTCCTTCGTCCTTAGTCTCCATTTATGCAATATTCAACCAATAAGATAAAAAACTATAGAATAACCAAAGATAGTTTTGAAAATGAATTGTCCCATATATAGTTTATCAATTACATTTTTCGCTGCACCAAACCAAAATGTCAATTTTGTTCCTCTGTGTAATTATTGATATCGTGATTTAATTGGGCATTTTAAATGAACCTAAATATTTATACCAACTTTTGTGAGGATCGGTCTATAATTGAACCCACCCCACTATAATCCCTATGTCAGAGGAATATTTTATTGTCACATATTGATGGTGGGTATACAAGATTCAAATATAACACTCTTATTTGTTTTAATATCAATAATTTCGTCGAAATGTAAAATTTGTAACTTATAATTTTAAGAACGATTAAATGCACAACTGCTCTTAAGATGTTTTCTTCTATAATCTAGACGACATATATGCAATTTCTACTTTTATGTCCTCTTTTAAGTCTGTCAAGCTAGTGACACGTTAATATATACCCGAAACTTCAATGAGATAAGTAAGAAGCAATTAAATCAGGAAAACTTTCGGTTAAATAGAAATTAGCAGTTTCTATTATAGTTTTTTATTTGAGTTTTTTTCCAAATACTTTATATGATCATATTTTTTTTTAGCAAAGAATCTCATTTGAAAACAATGTTCAGCATTTTTAGCATCATAAAGCATGAAGAAGTGAAAAGACATTTTTATTTTATGACATAGAAACATTCTTAAAACGTAAAAGGACTTCCTATCATTAAATTTAAATAAAATAAAGTGTGTGTGAAATAACATCAACATGTATTCGTTTGAAAGAACCGCTGCGTCTTCGCTATGTGGCACGCATCCGATATGTCCAATGACTAAGGCTCATAAATCAGGCTGAATTTGACCTATGACATAGGTTATGATTGCTTTGAAGACTGCTGTAGTTTATGGATTATTCTCATAGACTTGCGACTTAAGACAACCCCACAAGAAAAAGTCTAACGAGGTCAAATCGCACGATCTCGGTGGCCAGTACTCATCACATCCACGTGATCACATTCGTTGGTGTCCATATTATCCATAAGTTGGTAATCAGCTATTGATGGTGATGATCTGGCCAACGTCTTTCTCTAAGAAATATGGACCGATGACTCCGTCAGCCCTAAATCCAAACAGTTAGTTTTTTGGGTTAAATTGGACACTCGGAATCTTATAATATATTTTTTTTTATTAATTTTTGACAATTGATCTTAGTTGTGGTAGAATTTAAACCATAGGGTAACATAGAGACGAGACGTAATTGTCAAAAACCTAAGCCTGTTGTCGAAAACCTAACTCTTGCAACAACAAAATACATGTTAGTCAATGTATATTGTTATTGTATCAGATAAATGAATTGTTGTATTTTTGTTTACCAATACGGAGTGTCTCGCGTCTATGTATAATTCTCTATGATTACAACAATACAACCGAGTTTCAATATTTGGTATTGAGAATCAAATAAAATTCAAACAAATTAATATGCAAAACAGTTTTATAATACTCTGTAGGTGTTGGGAAAATTCAAAATTCAAAAGTCACAAACACATATAAATTTTTGTTACTAACACATATTTAGAGTTAGGTACTTTTATACTAACATATGTTTAGAGTTAGGTAGTATTGACAAAGACTTGGACTGCTTGTTTTACTTTGGTAGAAAATTTAAATAATAATATCATAAGACTTTTGTAGTTCGGCTGATATTTATTGAAATTACCTTATAATAAATTGATTTTTCAAAGCCAAACTCACAGTATTCCTATTCACAATTATTGCCTATAATATAAACTATTATTTCCTTTAAATTATTGAAAAAGAAAACAAAATGTGTCAACAACATTAGAAGCACTTACTTACACAGAAAAGTAATATATAAACAGATATATAGGTAAATGAATAAATTATATATAATATACTTTTATATATAAGTATGTACCTGTAATACAGATACACAATATGCAAATTCTATTATTTTCAAATTAAATTTATATTAAATATCAATATATATATATTCCAAACAATGAACATAATTTACATAAATACCTACTATACATACATATGTACGAACAGATAAATTCAACTGAAAACGATTATAAATTCATAAAACTAAGTGAAAATAATACTAAATTTAGTAAATAATAATAAATATAAATCCAATATACAATGTATTTACACATACATAAATAAAATTGAGTTTATTATAAGAGAAATAAGTAATATTCTTAAATTATACACTAAACTTAAATACAATTGCAGACAAATACATACAAATACACATTGTATACTCGTAAATATACAAATACATATAAACAAATAAACGCATATATATATAAATATAAATTCATTTTCATTTTGATTTCCTGCAAATAACCAACCACACACTCACATACTAGCATAAATAATAATTGTACATTAGGAAGGACCTAAAAAAACGTAGTTGATGGTCTTAATTACAAGGTGGCGCAAAAGTAAACTTCCGATGTTTTTTGGCTGTAATTAATTAATTTTATTTGGTCTTTTATTTTTTTTTACATCAAGTCGAGAATATGATGTCATGTAAATGGCATTTTCCATCACTTTTGGCCAAAACTTCCGGCGTTGGGTCCTCACATTCTTGACGGATATTGTCTTTAAGAGCTGCAAGAGTCTGAGGCTTGTTGACATAAACCCACAAAAAGAAGTCTGGAGCGGTGAAATCAGGCGATCTTGCTGGCCAGTGCAAATCGCCAAAACGGGAGATTAGGCGCCCGGGAAATGCATCCTTCAGCATATCGGTTGTGGCACGTGCAGTGTGTGCCGTTGCATCGACCTGTTGGAACCACATGTTTTCCAATCCCAATTCATCAAGTTGCGGCAAAAAGAACTCGTGACGTCTTCGAAGAAAAAAGGTCCGATGACTCCTCCAGCGAAAACAGCACACCATACAGTGACTTTGAGCGGGTGTAATGGCTTTTCGTGGGTTACACGCGGATTTTCAGTGCCCCAGAAGCGTAAATTTTGCTTATTTACGTACCCGCTAAGATGGAAATGGTTCTCATCACTCATGATTATTCCTCTTGGTGGTGATTAAGGATGGCTTGAGCGTATGTTAGACGCGATTGACGGTCAGCAGCTAACAGCTGATGCACCGTCTGGACTTTGTACGGAAACATCTTCAAATCTTGTACCAAAATTCGCTGTATAGACCGTCGACTGATACCCATTTGCGTGGCACGTCGTCTGGTCGATGTCGACGGCGCTTCCATGACATCCTCGGCTACAGCAGCAACATTCTCTGCAGAACGGCTACTCCGGGGTCTGCCACGCCTGGCAGCATCTCGTGTTGTGCCAGTCTCTTCGAGGCGAGCGACTAAACGTCGCAGTGTTTCACCAGTAGTCGTTGGACGGCCAGGAAATCTGCGACGAAATTCACGTTGTGCCAAAGTCACCGACCGATTATTGGTCAAATAAATAGTCAGCAATATTCCGCGTTCTGGAGCAGTGTAACGTAACATTGTTTATTATCGTGTATTTCGCATGTGTTTACTACACAAATGTCAAAACAGAACTGTTATTAGGGGCCAATCGCAAAATTTATAGCATTTTCTGATAGGAGGATTACTTTTGCGCCACCTTGTACATTGGACATTTATATAAGAAAAAACAAAGAAGCACTTAAGATAAATAATATATGTATAAATATTAGCGCTGTTAGATGTGATAGATATGGATAATGATAATTCCATGATCAAGAACGCGACATACGTACGAAAAATTGTTTCTTGTTTCCATTTTTTGATAGCACTACGTTTAGTGCCTAAGTAGGTTTTACCGTTTCCTCTATATTAGCATTAAACATGAGATAAAAAACGCGACAAGGAATATAATACGTTTTCGACATAATTAATAGAAAGTAATCAAAATGCCAGGAAAGAGTTCAGTGTTATCATCTCCCGCTTCCTGGCAAATTCTTCCTTTATAAAGTGGTCCCGATAGTTTTCATGGCCAGACATCCTTATTAGAATGACTTTCTATTAAATTCGGAAACATTCAGATCTCTTTGGTTAATCTAAATATCGATAAAACATACGCCATTCCAGTAACAACTTTCTGGCTTTTGAAGATATCATTGGCTTTCTGTTGAGAGTTGTCACGCTGAAATAGAAATGCCAGGAAAGCGTTCAATATTATCATCTCCCGCTTCCTGGCAAATTCTTCCTCTGTACAGTGGTCCATAAAGTTTTCATGGCCAGACATCCTTATTAGAATGACTTGCTATCCAATTTGGAAACATTCTGATTTCTTTGGTTAATCTAAATATCGATAAAACACTCGCTATTCCAGTAACACCTTTCTGGCTTGTGAAGGTATCATTGGCTTTCTATTGAGAGTTGCTATGCTGAAATATTTTATGTTTTTTCAACCATAGGTATGATTTATCACGCGACAATATGGGGTCCCAAGTAACTGTTCATTATTGGAAAGATGGGATGGATACCATCACCTTAGAAGTTTTTCTATAATTTTGTCACCATTATAAAGTTTATATCACATATGACTTATCTTTTGTTTACAATTTATTTTAACTCATTGAGTTGGTTTTTGTTTTATTATATTTTTATTTATGAAACAAATGATAAACAAAAATCTCAGGATCTCGAAAAATTGGCACAGAGTTAATCCGCATTGGTCTATCCGACAACACGATCAGTAGAGCCTGAGGATGAAACACTGAGAAATTTTCTGTGCATTTAGTGGAATTAAAGGGAAAAACATTCATATAGTAGCCATAAAGAACCCGGAATATCTTTTTGTTTTAGGCTAAGTCTTTGCTTCAAACTTAGCTAGCAACAAAGATTTTTGGAGAAACAGAGATAGAGATGTAAAGTTCTATTTATCCCTATAATTCCTAAAGCATCAGACAACAGACCAATCAATCTTACATCCTTTTTATTAAATGACTGTACTTTCTAATCTTATCTCCATTTTACAGCAGACCTGTGCTAAGGACAGATTTGTTTGAATATGTTCAGTATAAAGTGTCTTCCAATAGGGAATTCCGAACTTTGACAGTTGGTAGCGGCCAAATTGTTAAAGCTACACTAAATGACAGTCTGTCATTTATTCAGTTTGTTTTACAAAATCACCATGGAGGGATATTGCGTTCAACAACAAGTGCAAATAATGAAATTTTTTTTATCAAAATGGATGTTCTGTTCGGTGTGTGTGTTTTTACAGTCGCAATATTCGTCCCATCGAGATGACTATTCGTAGTGTGGTGGATAAATTTGAGTCCACTGGTTCAGTAAACAATGAAGGAACAACCGTACGATGATTAAATGGAAGATCTGCCGAAAAAATCGCCGCTGTTCGTGAGAGGCAGTCGATTTCACTTCGCTCACAAGAACTCACCTTTTCGCAGACCACAACTTGATGAATTTTGCATCGTAGCTTAGTCCTGCACCCGTACAAAATTAAACTAATCCAGGAGCTGAAAGTAAATGACCATAGACAATGACGTGAGTTCACTGAATAGGCCCTGGAGCAGTTGTAAACTGACCCTAATTTTCATAAAAAAATCATCTTCAGTGATAAGGCCCATTTCTGGATGAATATTTGCGTCAAAAAACAAAATTGTGGAATTTGAGACATGAGATCCAATGGGGGCCAATGCAACCAGAAAAAGTTACTATTTGGTGGGGATTTTGAGCTGGCGGCGTCATCGGTCCATATTTCATTGAGAACGACGTTGGCAGGCCGTCACCGTCATCGGCGAGCGCTATAGGTCGCTGATTACCAATTTCTTTTGGCCTGAATTGGATAATATGGACACCAACGACATGTGGTTTCAATAGGATAATGCTACATGCCACACAGCTCATGCCAAGTTGGACATTCTGCACAACCGATTTGAGGGCATTGTCATCTCATGTGGGGGTGATGTGAGCTGGCCACCGAGTTCGTGCCATTTGACCCCATTAGACTTTTTTTTGTAGTGTTTCTTAAACTCCTGGTCTAAGTTAGACTGGTTGGACAACCGTCTGGCTGGTTGTCCATGTAAACCTTGTGTGCAGAGTACAGGTCGCAATTTTGTAGATATTTCGACAAAATTTAGTACATATCATTTTTTCTGCCCAAGGACCAAGTCTATTGAAATTGGCTGAAATCGGTTCATTATTTCACCTAGCCCCCATACAAATGTCCTCCCGAAATTGGACTTTATCGGTCATAAATGTTTAATTTATATAGGTATCTACACAAATTTTTCTACAAATGAGTTTTATTAATACCGAATTTATGTCACCAAATTTTGTTATGATCGGTCCATAATTAGTCATAGCTCCCATATAAGACCTTCTTCCGATAATCACTTCAATGAGCATAAATCTCCTACAAATGTTGGTATACACATAAAATTCAACATAAATAACTTTCATATAGACATTAATCACATGACCAAATTTCATGGTGATCGGTCCATAATTGGTCATAGCTCCCGTATAAGGCCCACTTCCGAAAATCACTCACGAATATAAATTATTGAAATTTTGAAAGAAAAATGTTTTTGCTCATTTACTTAGTGTAGGGTATTATATGGTCGGGCTTGACCGACCATACTTTCTTACTTGTTTTAGTTTTATTTAAATGCAAAAAAATGGATAAGTTTTTTCGGGACATTCCTAATATACACAGTTCTATTTATACATCACCATTGTTGTCAGAATATTTAAATGTTTTTGCCTATATTTATGGGAGTGTGAGTCTGTGTGTTTTTCTGAAAATTGAAAAGGAAAACTATCGAATGAATTTATGAATTTATAATGAAACAGTTAACGAGGCTTCATAGTTTCCCACTTTTAATAAACGTCATTAGTAGTAACATTTAAATCATGATTATTGTTAAAAAACAAATAGAATTGTGAGAGTGGCCATATGTATGACTTGATAAGTCATACATATGGCCACTTATCATAAAGTTTATTAATGATTTTTAGCAGGATTTGAGTTACGCAAGTGATAAAAACAAACATTGAGTAATCAGATATGATAGGATATTTCATAAATTCAAGGGCGGGTCAATAAGTCCGTGACTGTTTGAATGAAGCAAAGGTTTTTGGATAGGAAATCGTTTTTTTGATGCATTTACAAGGGGAAAAAAAATTTTTTTTTAATTTTTTTTAAAAATTTTGCCAAAAGTTTGGGGTCATTTATACCCAAGTGCCATTAAGGATTAATTTCCATTTTTGTGCTGTTGTTATAAATACTAGACTTCATGTTATATTTTTCTTAAGTTTCATCAAAATCGGCTCAAAAATAAATAACATTTCGCTATCTTTAAATTAGAAATTCCAAATATTGAAAAATTTTACCTTTGACCTTCACGATTTCAGGTTTAACTTTTTACAATTTTAGTAAAACTTTCAGAGTATATTTAGAATTATCTAGACTATAATATTCCGAATAGGTTTTACTTAAAATTCATAACAGTAGGGAAATAGAGCTCAATCGCCAAAAAATGGCCAAATAATTAGTTTTCTCGAAAATTTCAAAATTTAAATCTCTGGTACGGAAAACCTATAAGCGATATTTTCAAAATTTTTTCCTATTTTTATTCCCTATTACATTCTCAATAAATCCCAATGAGATGATCAAAATATTCTGAAATTTGTTTAACAAAATTTTTAAAAATTTGAAAATGGAGTTTTGAAACTGCCGTTAAAAAAATTAAATTTATTTGGTCATACCTGCGAATAGGTTAATGGTATCCTATGAAGACAAAAACTCATATACAAGTAAATATGGATATATTTTAAGTAAAAATTAGTTTTTATTTTAATGTTTATCAAAATATGTTAATTTTGTTCCTACATTTCTTATTTTAGAGGCCTGAGACTCGTTAATGGCCTGGGGAATTTTTAATAACTTTAAATTTGTTTGACCAATTTCTCGTTTTTATGTCTCATTAGAACGACAATTACGTACACATTTCTATTCTTTTAAATTAAATTTAAAAAGTAAATTTTTAATGGCAAAATTTTTACAAAAGCTGAAAAAAATGCATTTTTTCCCCTTGCAAATGCATCTCAAAACTTCAGAGGGCTTGCGGCACGTCTTAACCCCAACCGATTTACCTAAAATTTTTTCATGATGATTTGATGACTGGCGAAAATCCAACTTTCGCTTATTAAGGGCCACCCTAGTGTGCACCCTTGCATTGTCGTGGTGAAAAAGAACGTTTTTTCTCGGCCGAATAGGTTGGTTTATTTTCAAATGTACATTGACTAACCTTTTGAAGGCAGTCAATGGGGATTATACCGCGTGCATCCGAAAAAACGGACGCCATGACTTTATTGGCCGACAAACTCAACTTAATGCCTATTAAACCCGAGAAACCCACTGTTTTGAGAGCTGTTGTGTTATGGTGGATTCACGTTTACGAAACGGTGCAAAAAATCGTCCATATTGCAGTTTAATAACGCCAAACACTCCTTCAAAATTGTCACACGATTATGTTTGTGGTTGATTATGAGCAAAAAAGACACCTACCTTGCGGAAATCTTTCTCATACCCAAGGGATTGAAATTCAATTTTCTCCTTAAGACACGAGGTAGTCTGCTATCAATGGCTGTCAAACACAAACTGAATGATGCAGCTTGTAAAAATGTTGACAGGTGTCAACTGACAGAAGTCTGTTGACATGAGCTGTGTTGCCTTTTCGTAGAAGCTTGCATGATTGTTTGAAGTCATGTTAGAGTAGTTCGGTTGTCAAACAAATTTTAATCCTTTTACATACTT
The DNA here is from genome assembly GCA_942486065.2 of Calliphora vomitoria. Lineage (NCBI taxonomy): Eukaryota > Metazoa > Arthropoda > Insecta > Diptera > Calliphoridae > Calliphora > Calliphora vomitoria. The sequence goes on along the minus strand of OW818030.2, from coordinate 116,121,646 downwards.
TTTCAAAGTTTTGGTTGATTATATCCTTGTTTTTATAGAGTTTTATGGAAACTAATTATTAAATTCCCCAATTATCTAAAGCTGGCATCACTAACATATCACTTTATTATGTACATATGCATGTAGTACTTACTTCTACTGTCGTTTCAGCACTATAATGAAACAGATTTTACTAAAGCAGTTTGTAGTAGTCATTGTTATTGCTACTACTACTTACTTGCTATTTCTGTTATTATAAATTATTCAAATGATGCCATTATCATAATTAACAGGTAAATATTTAGAGAAATATTGACCATATTTAACTGAAAATATAAACGAGCAATACATACAAACACACACACATTAACATGAAAAATATGTATAAATGGTTTTGTAAGCCAAATGCAAATTGTAGTTCATTTAAGTATAGGTTCATTCGTTCATTCATTCATTTACTAAATTATTAAAATCAACAACAATAACAACAACTACAGCTACAATAATGCTGATGAGGAGCAACAAAATGATGCTGTATAGTAGAGCTGTTTGATTGCTGTGATGAAGATGAGAAATTGCAGCAATGATAGATAATCTCTGCAAAATTCTTCAATTAATTCTTGAAATTATTTGTTAGTAAGTACATGACTCTGTAGCTACATATAGCATTTTGTTGTATTCGGTTATTAACAAGAAATTTCACAAATTAAATACTATTGTATTTGAAGATGCCATGGTTTCGAAATGCAGCAATAATAATTATTGTAATAAACATTTAGATATTCTAAATTAAGATGAACAGGATTGTGAGAGATTAGGGCCGCGTTCAGAAATTGAAAAAATGTTTATCCTTTAGCTGACGTCTTGGGGTGCATCGTAGTCCTCTTCCAAAACGTAGTGTACAATCCTTTCATTGTAATAAACATTTAGATATTCTAAATTACGATGAACAGGGTTGTGAAAGATCAGAGACGAGTTTATAAATTTAAACAAATTTTAACCTTTAGCTGTCGTCTTGTGGTGCATCATAGTCCGTTTCCAAGACGCTGCACACAATCCTTTCATTTATGGTGTTTTCCATCTTCTTCTGGTGTGCCATAGAGTTTTAGGCTGATGAGCAATTTGAATTGATGACAGAATAACAAAGTTACTCTGCCACTTTCCTTCCCACAGTTTTTGCATATGTAAGCCGCTTTTTAGAATTAATGAAAGTGTAGTTCTTCTTTTAGAATCACCACCTCCAATTGAAGAATTCATCGGCAGATTTCATCACTTTGAGGTTGATTGCCGCCAGATTCTCAGAAGAATTATCTTTTGGGAGTTGGGAACTCTAAAGAAGTGAGAGGAACTCGTCTTCTTCTTGGTTTGGCCAACGATGTTCTGCTCTTCCGGAGAACGAACGATCTTCCACTTCTCAGTGGAGAATGGTATGGATGGATCATACCGTTGGTTACCTTTTTGCTGGCCTGCTCTCTGGTCAAGTTTAGCTACTTTTCTGCTGGTCGCCAAAGGATAATATTCTCTTTGTAGAGAGTTTAGCTTACTTCCTCGACTATCTTGCCAACCTCATCGATATATATATTATTTGCATGACACGAGGTGATTCCATTATTACTTGAGTCGGAAAATTCGGATTCTTCGCATGTCTAGTGTGGCTGAGGGTGGCTTTCGTTTCCACGTTCTTTGTTTTTCTTGAGGCATTTTCAATATTAGAAGCCACCTTCGATATTGTTTTCTTACAGGTGATGATGACAACTGAGTTTATTAGACTCTGCACCGTAATTTTGTTACAATCTTTGATTTATTCTATATTTGGATTAAATTTGCGTAATACACTAGTTTATTTTTATTTGGTCTGCTAAAAGTTCTGGACTCAAGGTTCTAAGTCTAACATAAATTGTCCAATATTTGATAAAATCCATGAATTCCTCATAATCTCCATCGCCCGCCTGGTGACGCGTACGATGGGAGTAAACTTTAGCAAAATACTCTACACGGAATGTAAATGACAAAGTGTCAGACCATAATTGGATACTTTTTGAAGTGGGAATGTTTGTTTTTTATTCATTAATTCAAAAAATTACAATTTTCATTAATATGGTCTCAGCGCCTCTAGGGCTTTGTTGAGACAACGTTGGCTACGTTCCTGAATAAAAATTAAGTAGAATCTCGGAAGTGTATGATACGCCTTCTGGTCTTAAAGTAGAGATGATAAAGTTGAGGAAATTTTAAGTAGAGCTTTTGTAAAAGGATTTGAAATTTCATATCTTCAAAAATTATGGTATTGATGGAACTCAGAAAGAAGTACGTAGACCCTTTAAAATAAGGTGTTGGAAACTTAACGAGTTAAGCTTAATATCCTCAAGAAAGCCATCTGCAAATCTATTGGACATACCAATGATTCCTCAAGACTTAGCAATGTCCTGTCAGGTGGGGCTCTAATCCAGTCTAAGATTGTTGACTCCTGATCACAAACTTCAGCGGAATCTCTGAATATTCTACTCTACATTCATTTTTATGTACGGATATGGTTGACGGAGAATTGCCCCACAGTGGGTCATACTTATTTTAAAATTAATATTAACATAATCTCCTAAGACAGATAGTTTCTCATCTTATAAATAACCGGTATCTGAAGGCTGTTGTATATGTAGCAGAGTGCACAGGGAACCATTAATTTTTGGCTTCATATATTATATAAATTCTATCTGTCTTCCAACTACGTTTCTGTTGTCTGGAAAAGGATAAAATTTAGTTTTATTGCTTGCTTTCGCCCAATAAGCCTGTCATACTTTTAGTTGAAAGACTAATTGCTTCACAAGAAACTTCCAGAACGTATGGTCGAGCAAGGATATTAAAAAAATATTGTTTTCTTGCTCTTAGCCATAGCTCTAGCCCCTATTATTTTCTACGTATTCTGGCACTATTTACTGTTGAAAATACGTCTACGTTCATATACATAGGGAAGGTAGGAAAGCAGTAGATTCGCGGTGTATGGCGACCCATAGGATATTTTGTGCAGTCTTTAACATCAGCACGATAGGCCCAGGCTTCTTTTGACTTTAAAGTTCATCCGAACAACATCGCTCTGCACGAACCTGAAATAGGGCAATCCCAATGTACATCCTCAGAGGTCTCGTTTTGTATCTCGCAATATCTGGATGGTTTCGACTCCGCATTACCTAAAGACATTTGATTGTATCTAAGGCCACAATATCCGGTAAATAACTCAGTAACTACTCTAAGATTACTTTGTTCGAGTAATAACAACTTCTACGATTTACTAATGAATAGAGTTATTAACCATTACGTCTTTATGAGCTCAAATAAATCACTCCATTGGTGAGCGATTCAAGTCAAAAATTAATAAAAAAAAGTTTGCGGCCCAATGAAAGTGCACTGGACTTTCTGTTGTCAAAAAAATCGTTCCGTTCGTTACCATGACCAATGACCAGGTAATCATCACAATGGCAATAAGATGTAACGCTGTAAATGAGGACACCCGAGAAGAAGAGGATAAGGTTCCAAGTATTTACCGCCTGATTACGACTTCGACCTTGCTCAGGCTGTGTAAGAAAGAACTGTTCAGTTTAGGCGTCAATCTAAAATCATCCTTGTTTGATTTCCTGCTCATTACGGTAATGAGCAGGCAGGCAGGCGAAATGACCTGACAAGGATTTGCTTCAAATGTTTTAAATGCAGTATCTGTCGAAATACCCACTTTATTTCCTCATTCTGAAAGCAAACCTTCGAATACATAACGACTCTCTCGGTCTTTGATAGGATGTTTAAAATTCTTATTCCTTCCAATTAATGCATATGGTTCAATGGTGAACTGCATCGTTAAGAACTGAGGTTTTCTGTTATGAAAACCTTCCACGAAGTTTTTTTCATGTAAAACTGTACATACCTCCCTGATCATCAATTCCTCAGCCTGAATGGCACTGGCTTAATCTGATAGACCGTTGACGTCAGGGAGGTATGTAAAGTTTTACTTAAAAAAAACTTCGTGATAGACTATTAAAAGTGAAATCTTCAGACAATATCTTCAAAAGACTGACAATGCACAGTGGGGCAGAATCAACATTTTTTGAAAATAAATCTGAAATTTCTAAACGGCTGGTTCGATCGGGATAAAATTTGATGCGGACGTACCCAAAGAGCATTCGAGTTTAAGTTATTAAAATGCTCCAGGGGCGGCGCTATGGGGGCTCAAAGTACGGTACCTTCGTCATGTACAATTTTTTAAACACGTGCCATTTTTTGGTTTCCCATCCGATTTCAAAGATTTGTATTCTTTGATCCCCATAGTGCCTCACCCGGAGCTTTTGCAGGGCCCATTTTAAAACCTTAAACTCAGCCGTTTAGAAATGCAAGATTTATTTTCAAAAAAATTTGATTCTGCCCGACTGTGCAATGGAAAACATGCAAAACTGGGAGATAATTGTGGCCCGCTTAGAATGAGAAACGCAGTATACAATTCTTGGAAAGGATGCGGAAGTATGGAAGGCTCATAGGTAAATATGCAAGCAGACTAGGGGTTCCTTTCAACTCTGTCAATGTCAGACTTTTTATCTGTTATGATTTAGATTTTTTTGAGAAGCAACGATCTATCTGAGACAAACAGTGTGCACAGGTATTTCTTATATATCTGAATGGAAAACCAGAATTCTCAAAGCTTAACTTCCGCTCTATTGAGAAGTTTAAACCACTAGAAGATAGAATATTTACATATATACTCAGTTCTTTGGTTGTAGTCTCTATTTACGGCCCAACTAACCAATTAGTGTTAGCACATTCCTGATTTCTTGGCATCAACTTGTTTATGGTTTTAATTTGGTATTGTTTGAATGCAATATAATATTTTGAACGGAATAATTGTGCTGATAAACATTCATCTATTAAAGGAAATAGTTGCTCTAACAAACATACTCTAACAACTAACGTAAATGATATTTCTATGCATTTTAAACAATAGAAACAAGCTAAATTGTAATAAAATATGTACAACTAACATATAAATCCAATAAAGCAATCCGACATACATACTAACAAATGTACTTGGATGCAAACAAACATGTGTAAATAAATACATATCCGGATATTTTCGAAAATACACATGTTAGAGTATTTAGATGAATGAATGTATTTAAACAAGAAATACTACATGGTACAATACAAGTGTAACAAATACAAATAACAAACAAACAATAACAATTCAAAATTCATTAATTTTATATGTCAGACAGTGTACATGAATGATTATTACGCCATGTAACAATGTTCGTTCGTTAGTTCGTTCTAACAGCAAAATGTTTGTTTGAAATGTATAAATGTAGCTCTCGTTCTCTCACTTTATCTTCCTCAGTTGTAATAAATATTGTTAGTAATTAAATATTTAAGGAAAGTCAAAATACATATTTAATAATTTTCTAATACTTATTGATTTTACTGCAGTCTGAATCATTAGAAGAAAAACACATGAAAATTAAGGGGAAGTGTTGGTTGGTTTGTTAGCAATTTAATGTGTTAATTTGGTTAGAAAATAGTATTTTGTAACTAAAGTTAATTAAATTTTGCAAATTTATTATTAAAGAAATGTAATAATAAATTGATGTATTTAGCATGTGGGTTAAGGTTGCCGATATATAATGTCAATTGATTAATTTAAGTTTAAGTATTTGAACTTTAACTTAAATTATTTATGGATTTTTTTCTAGTGATTAAAGAGTATCACTCTTAGTTGTTTAATATAGATGAAATTGACATTAATGACATTTGTTTAAAGTTTGCAAATAATGATTTGAATAAAATATGTTAAAAAATCCTTTTCAAATGCTTCTTAAAAGTCTAATAAAGTAGTTTAAAAACTAATAGAGTGGCATGGAAATCATGCGAATGCAACAGACTTTCGCACAATCTATATATATAAATGGGGCATTTCACGTCAAGTGAACCAACTTTTGAAATCGATGTCTTCCGATCGGAATGAAATTTGCACCAATGTTAGTTCTATTGGATAGTAATTCGGACACAATTTTTCAACAAGATCGGTCAAGAACTCTCTGAGTTATAGGAGGTCAAAATTTGACATTTTGGCCAAACAGGTGTTTTTTCTTATCCATATAACTTATTATCTATTGTTCTTAGCAAAAAGTGTTGTGGTGAACTTAATAACAATCATTACTTTTGTCAGTGTTTTTGTTTGTTTTATTTTACAACACAACAAAAAGGACAGAAATTTGTATTTCTATCTAATAAACATTTTTACAACAACATGTTGTTTAAATATAGCAACATTATATACAGAGTATATTTGTTTTTGAGATAAATTACAATAATGTAATGTTTATAAACATTTCAATATACAATGTTGCCACTGAGACAGTAAACTAGCGAGTTACAATTACCCATGTACAATTAATTGCACTTAAATAAAATTCAATATTGGGGGATAGGAAAAAATACAAAAATATTTTTATATTTTATTTTACATATTTCTCTAATATAATTAAATTATTACCACAAATAATCATTAATGTAATGATTATATTCGGTGGGTCGTCAGGCCCAGGGCGATTTTACACTGTGATCATTTAGAATGACAACTCTGTGCTCCATGCATATCTTTTCACCGAACTTAGTTCGTAGAGTATTTTCTGTTCAACTTCCTTTTTACATTAACTTTCAAGAAGTGTGGACCTACAAAATTTTTAACCAAAAAGAAAAAAAAAAAGTGAACAAAATTTTTGTTTAAGTGTGCAAATTTTAAGTTGTAGTGGCTTCCATAGAAAGACAAATCCTCCTTCTACCAGAACACTAAGAGGTCATTTAAACGGCACATGCCCACATGTTGGTGCATATCACTAACCTAATCTTTAAGATATTGTGGTAAGTGATAATTCTAAAATAATCTTGCGTCAGACCAATCCTGAATTATACCGATTCTTTCCCTCTTCCTAGGGCTAAAATCCACATGTTCCTGTATAAATAATCTTACCTTAAGCGAAGAAACTTTTTGCCACAAAATTTGTAATCTTGCATACAAAAAAAAAAACAAAAATATCTAGAGACCACGAGATCATATTTGTTTCTACCTTCATTCTAAAATAATTCCTCAGGATAAGTGAAAGCTAGACATCTAGAAGAGTGAACCGATTTACCATCACCAGATATTACCCTCAACTTCCAAAAATTTACATTTTCTCTTGTCCATATTTGAGACGCAAAATCGTCTCGAGCCTCACACCTAAAATACAGAATAAAATATTCCCGGCTATTCTAAATCTCACAAAACGTCTAAAAAACTAAATCTCAGCGATGTCAAATTGCTAAAAGACTACTAAAAAAACTATTTAAAACATAAATTACACACTTATTTAAAACATAAATTACAAACTTATTTAAAACATAAACTTAAAACATAAACTTATTATTGTCTTTAAAATCCTAACTTCGCCTTAACCTATTGAAACTAATTAAATATCTGCAAACTTAAACAATATAAACACAAATTGTAACAAAAACTATCAAACTAATCCTCGCTAATGAGTATGCAAGAACAATTTTAACATCTACCAATTTTATTAAACAAGATAAATTAAACCAAACAACTGCATCGATCACGAGGAGGCCTCATCGTAAATCGCTGTTAAACTTGGTGAGTGAAAACAACCTTTAAATATAAATATATAGTATAGTAAATTCTTGCATACGACCTTTATCTACACAAAACAAAGCACTGATCAATCAATAGAATCCATACATTTCATGAATGAAAAAAAAAAACAAAAACAACTTAAATTTCTTATTTTGATCTTAAACAAAGTATATTAGTAATGTGGATCCTATTCATTGATTAAAATTGGTTTGTTTTGTTTGTTCTTTATTTTGTTTGTTCTTGGTTTTGTTGAAGTAGAAGATAACACAGAAAAACTATAAAACTAAAAAAAAAAAAACAAAAACACACAAATTTATTCTTAATTAATTATTTAAACTATGAATTATGAATTATAAAGAAAACACCATCATTTATTTTGTTATTATTTATATATTTTATTATAATTATTAATATACATATATTTTTGTTACATATATTTGTATTGAACAAATTTTCTTCTTTCCATTCAAAATTTGCTACGAATTTTCACAATTAAATTACTAACTAATTAACTTATAAATAAACATATAAATATCTTCACTTAAATTTTAAATAAATAAAAACAAACTTAAATTAGAACCAACACACTTAATTAAAAAAAAAAAAAAAATTAAAAACTTCAATGAAAGAAATAGGAATGACATTTTCTTATTCCTTTTAATACATCATTCGTAAAAAAAAAATTACCTACTTTATATTACAACAATGATACTTTACGATATGCAGAGTTCTCATTGATAGTAATATACGGTAATAAAACGTCAACGTAAACGTTAATATTTAAACTATTATAAAAACAAAATTATTAATAACTTAATTAATTGTTGAGGAATTTTAAATTATTGGTTGGTTTATTAAAAGTTTAATAATTATTTAAAAATTAAAAAAGAGGATAGTTATATATATGTACAAATGTTTAAATATTGAAAAAAAATAAAAATGAGATCTTATATTTTTATGATGTTTGCCTTATACATTACCACTTTTTTTTTACAATTATATAACAAATTTAGTTATTTGTGCATTGTTAAATTTTATAAGGAATTATATTCAGCCAAATTTAAATATTTCTTCATATACAACCTACAACAAATATTTTTATTTTGATTTATTAATGTTAACTTTAATGTTTGAATTGGCATCTAAATAAAGTAATGAATTAAAAAATGACTTGCTAAGTACTTTTGTTCTGTTCTCGTCAGTGGTATAACATGTTAGGGTAAACTTTTGTGGGATCCTGAATAAAATTCATTTAAGCCACCAGGATCAAGGAAGGGTGGGTTTTGAGGTGCGACTTCTCCAATGACAGCTGAGAAGTCAGATTACAGGAGCTATTTTTAACAGTACCAATTTATTTATCAAAATTTTTAGTACATAGCAGGGGTTTTATTTGTTTAAGCTGTGTCTATTCGGTTCATAAGTTTTTTTTTTTCATCGTTTCAACTATATAGGGAGTCTGATAATAAAATTTTTGTGATGATACAGGGTCAAGAGGAAGTGGTCACGAACCCCGCAACCGACTGATTGCTAGCACTGAAAGGCTCCCGCAGACCTATTTCATTCTTGGACCATTGTGGAAATTTAAATTAGTAATATTTGTTGATATTTAAATTTTTCTTTCCACTAAACAAGTGAATTTTATATTATTTTTCGAAGAAAAATAGCAAAATTCAATCTTAAAATAGAAGTTACATTACAAATGGCGCCCAACGTGGGGCCGAAGAGCTCTATTATTTAGAGTATTTTCGGTTCTAATTTTTATATTAAATTTTGTAAATTTCATTTTTGTTTGGTATTAGTTTGGGGACTATAATCTTTGAAAACATTCTTTTGAATATATATGCTCTTCTGGATCATTAGGTACCTGAGGATGTCCATTTCGAGTATCCTAACCGAAAGCCTCTACTTATGTCGTTCATAGAACATTTTCGATTTCATAGTTGACAAATTTTATCATTAACATATTTGCGTAAGATTATATATTTTCGATTCCTTCGACTAGTTGCCAGCTACTATTAAAGAGGACGGATTATGTAAATTTGCATATAGCAATTTAACATCCACTTTTTGGTAGTCAGAAGATACATTCTTAAGAAAAACTAAAAACAGCATTAGTTTGGTGTGTTGTAGAATCCGTTTAATGTAGTATTACTCAAATATTTCATAGACCAGTTTTGAATCCTGTACTGTTTAAATCTTTAAGCTTTTGTAACCCTAACATTATTATTGCCACGAAGAGAACAATTCGTTAGATTTTTTATTACAACAAACAAATATTATAAACGTTGATACTGGAAATTACTAAATATCGACAGAATTTGATTACGGATTTAGATTATATTATAGCTATTCAGTTATTATAGTTTTATTTAAATTCTATGAGATATTCAAATTTCACAAGTTATACAGATTAAATTTTTTGTTCTATATTAACCTAGAAATTAGATTTTGTATTTGCATAAGCGGCCTATAATCAAGTAACATACATATGCGTTAGTAGCTAATTTTATTAACAGAGCGTTTGATTAAAAATATAGAAATACTGGAATTACAAGTTTAATTTTGTTAGAGAAGACACGGTTGATTTTGCGTAGGTTTAATTGCATTATCAAAATGTCTTTCCCTCGAACTCCACCTCACCCTACAGTTTCATCTGATGCTGTATCTCCAACACAAGTCGCTGTTGGTGGCTCAGAATCTAATTGTCATATATGTAATGAAAAAATGGATGAAAAAATAGCATGTATGATAATAAATCGATGCAGTCATGCTTTTCACAGGTCTTGCATTGAGAATAGTTTAGATAATAATAAATCTTGTCCTGTGTGTAACTTAACGTGTGAATTGGAAGACCTGCGGAAAATTACTTTTCCTCTTAAACAAAATATACCTAAAGGTAAATCCAAACTTCGTGGAGGACAGATGAGATATCAAACTAGAAGTACTAGTCATAATCTATTTCAAGATAGTTCAAGTCAGCCTGTTGATGTCGATGCAAATGAGTCAGTCGATCAGTGCTTAACTTCTTCTCCATCTACCTCTAATGCCCAAAAGCAGGTACCGTTAGGTCAAAGTCAATCTCGATTTCAAGCAAACAACCAACTAACACTTGGCCAAATTAATAAAATAATAGAAAGAAAACTAGCAGAAGCATTAAGCAACTTACATTTGCCTAATGTGAATCAATCTGCTCAACCCACAAATCAAACAGCAGTGAATGAGCCTAATTTAGATATTCAAATTATGGAATCTAATTTGCCACGCTCATCGCAAAATCTGCAATCTCAAACTAGTTATAGAAATCAGTCTCCAAATTTCCAAATAAATCATCCACCTCCTATAAATACTCAAAATAACAATAACTATACAAGTCGATTTATGGCTTCGGAAAATGTAAATAATAATAATATGTATCATATGGAAACAAACTACTCACGAAGTAACAATCGTCATTGTAGTAATATCCAAACACCTCCTAGCTCTCAAATTTCAACTTTTAACACCGATAAAGTCACATCAATAATTCAAAATTGGTGTTTAAAATTTGATGGTTCACCTAACGGTTTAAAGGTTGAAGAATTCCTCTATCGGTTAACATCTCTAACAAATGATAATTTTAATGGTGACTTTGGCATTATTTGTAAAAACTTGCATATCCTTTTGTCAGGAAAAGCTAGAGATTGGTTCTGGCGTTTTCATAAGCAAGAAAAGGGCGTTATTGATTGGAATGAGTTTTGTAGCGCAATAAGATCCCAGTATAAAGACTTTAAGTCTACGTTCGATATACGGGAGGAATTAAGAAACCGGAAACAGAAACCGGGAGAATCTTTTGATGTGTTTTACGAAAGTATATCGTCAATTATGGATAGATTGCCATCCGCTTTGTCAGAAATGGAGCTAATAGAAATAATTATGCGCAACTTACGATCCGAAATTCGTCAAGAACTTTTATATATTCCCGTGCATTCTATACCTCACCTCAGAAAATTAGTTCAAATGCGCGAAACATTTTTTGATGACGAACATGTAAAGCGTAGTTTACATAATCGTAACATGAATGCGTATCGAAAGCAAGTAGGTGAGATTGACATAGAACCTGAAAATGAAGTTAATGTATCATCAGAAGTGTCTATAAATGCAGTTTACAATCCCAGTTCATCACTACGGTGTTGGAACTGTGACAAACTTGGTCACTTGTGGGAAGACTGTATACATGATCGTATGGTGTTTTGCTATGGTTGTGGTGCTAAAAACACATACAAACCACAGTGCATTAAATGTAAAGAACGTAAACAGTCAAAAAACTATCAAGCTCTAACTCAACCAAAGAATCCAATATAAATAGTAATGTTGTTACAAACATTGCTACATGTCCAATAAAATCACCACATTTAACAAATTCTAAAATTCCTTATAATCCAGCCCTAAACAAAAATACAAATTTATACACTAAAGTTTTGAAGCGTCACAATTCAAATGTATCTATAGATGAAAATCTTGACGTAAATAAAATAATTTATCCAAAACTGCCTTATCATGTCAGATGGGAGCGTTATATTGCTAAACGTAATGACATTTTTAATAATTCATTTATATCGAATATTGAGTTGAAAAAAAACCCGAAAAGAGCAACATTAAGAATGAGAAAGTATTTTAAAAATCGTAAGATATGTACCAAGCTATTAATTTCCGCTATAGTAAGTAATCCAAACGATAATCGCTTGTATGCAAAGGTTTCCTTTTTGCATTTCGTCGAATACGGTTTATTAGACACTGGTGCTAGCGTCAGCTGTATTGGATCTAATTTTGCACTTGAAAACTTTTCTAAATTTTCTAATTTTCGTAAATGTAAAACATATGTGAAGACTGCCGATGGGACTTCTCAAAAAGTCATCGGTTGGCTTAATGTAGCGGTTACATTTAAAAATTGCACTCAAGAAATAAACCTTTTTATTATTCCTACAATATCCCAGCGTTTAATACTTGGGATTGACTTCTGGAAGAAATTTAATTTAATGCCTAATATAATTGCGACAACTGATTTTTTCGATAAGTCTGTTTTTTGCACAAGTATGCCTGAATTGGCGGATTCCCCAAATTCTGAGTTATTATCTGGAAATTTAACCAAGTTAAATTCTGTAGAATCTGACAATCAATATATACTCACTGCCAGCCAAGATCAGCACCTAAATACCGTAATTTCCCTTTTTCCTAGTTTCGAAAAACAAGGACTGGGAAGAACTGGGTTAATAAAACATGTGATAGATGTAGGCGAAGCCAAACCTATCAAACAAAGATTTTACCCAGTATCTCCAGCTGTGGAGAAAGTAATGTATCAAGAAATCGACCGAATGTTGTCATTAGGGGTGATTGAACAGTCAAACTCGCCTTGGAGTTCTCCGATGCGGTTGGTCATAAAGCCAAATAAGGTACGCCTTTGTCTGGATGCAAGAAAGGTGAATTTAGTTACCACCAAGGATGCATATCCATTACCATCCATTGAGGGAATTTTTGCACGGCTGCCAAAAGCTAATATTATAACTAAGCTAGACTTAAAAGACGCTTACTGGCAAATTCCTCTCGATGAACAATCTAAACCAATTACAGCCTTCACAGTGCCAGGAAGGCCATTATATCAGTTTACCGTGATGCCATTCGGTCTGTGCAATGCACCCCAGACCATGTGTCGACTGATAGATGACCTGATTCCGGCGGACTTAAAGACTAAAGTTTTTGGCTATCTCGATGATTTGGTCATAGTATCCGAGCATTTTGAAGAACACCTAGGCGTATTAGTGCGTATATCTGAACAGTTTCGAAAGGCTAACGTTACATTAAATATTTCTAAAAGTCGATTTTGTGTAACGCGAGTCAAATATTTAGGGTATGTAATCGGTGACGGTGGAATTATAACGGACCCTGATAAAGTCAGCGCAATTCGGGATTGGCCAGTACCAAAGAATATTAAACAAGAAAGAGGGTTCTTAGGTTTAGCCGGATGGTACCGCCGGTTTATTGAGAACTTTTCCACCGTGGTGTTCCCAATAACCGAAACTTTGTCATCCAAAAAGAAATTTTTATGGACTGAAGAAGCACAAATTGCGTTCGATAACATCAAACAACTATTAGCTTCGGCTCCGGTATTAAATAATCCGAACTTTGAGAAGAAATTTTTCGTACATTGCGATGCCAGCGATTATGGGATAGGTGCTGTGCTAGTGCAGCTTGACGAAAACGGCAGAGAAAAACCTATAGCCTATATGAGCAAAAAGTTAAACTCTGCTCAGAGAAATTATAGCGTCACTGAACGTGAATGTTTGGCAGCAATTGAGGCAATACAGAGGTTCAGATGTTATATAGAACTTCAGGAATTTGAAGTTATAACGGACCACTCAAGTCTTGTATGGCTCATGAGGCAGCCAAACTTAAGTGGTCGTTTAGCACGATGGGCTCTAAAGCTTCAATCATACAAATTTAACGTGAGCCATCGAAAAGGCAAAGAAAACGTTGTTCCAGACGCCTTGTCTCGCATACCTTGTGAAGAAATCAACGCTATTGTTCATTCTGAACCGGAAATCGATTTAGATTCTTCATGTTTTCAGGACGAGGAATATAATAATATAAAAAGCAAAGTAGAGGCAAATCAGACCCATTTTCCTGATATAAAAATAGTTGGAAAATATATTTACATTCGAACAGAACATTATGATGGAACAGAAGCTATGGAAAATCAAGTTTGGAAATTATGGATTCCTCAAGGACTTCGTCACTCACTCATAAAGCATCTACATGATTCGCCTACTGCTGCTCATGGAGGAATGTATAAAACACTAGAGTTGTTAAGACGGACATTTTATTGGCCTGGTATGGTAAAAGACGTTAGAAATTTCGTAAGAAATTGTGATATCTGCAAAACTACGAAACATCCAAATTTTGTATTAAAACCGGAAATGGGAAATCAAGTCATAACTATAAGACCATTTCAACGGCTTTATATAGATTTGTTAGGCCCTTACCCACGAAGTAAGAATGGAAACATAGGTATTCTCATAGTTTTAGATCACCTAACAAAATTTCAGTGGTTACAGCCCTTAAAGAAGTTCACTTCAAATGTTATAAAAGAATACCTTGAACACCAAATATTTCATACATATGGTGTACCGGAAGTGATTGTTAGCGATAATGGTGCACAATTTAAGGCTAATGACATAAATGCATTTTTTACCGAAAAGGGTATACAACACGTATACACCGCAGTATACTCACCGCAATCAAATGCATCTGAACGAGTAAATCGTTCAATTCTTGCATCCATTAGAGCATATCTAAAACAAGACCATACTAAATGGGACGAACATTTGAGTGCCATTAGTTGTGCCTTAAGAAATGGTTACCACCAGTCCATTAACATGTCGCCATATCATGCATTATACGGGTTCAATATGGTAACTCATGGATCAGCCTATTCCTTGTTAAAATCTTTAAAAATACTAGATGAGCCTTTCCCATCACTCTCAAGAGATGATCATTTGCAGTTGATTCGAAAAAATATCCAAAAATACCTAAAACAAGCCTATGATCGGAATCAAATAATATAATCTGCGAACAAGACCTGAGACTTTCAATATTGGCCAAGAAGTACTGCGGCGTAACTTTGTGCAAAGCAGCATGGAAAAGCGTTTTAACGCTAAATTTGCTCCACTTTTTGTAAAAGCCAAAGTTAAAGAAAGACTAGGAAATCACTATTATGTGTTGGTTGATTTGCAAGACAAACTCGTTGGCACCTACCACGCCAAAGACATACGGTCATAAAAATTTTAAATTGTGTTTTTGATTAAAACATTTGCTTAAGAGATTCCTTTTTTTTTTAAATACAAATAAGGGCTATATTTATTACACAGATCCTTTAGAAAATGAAATATAGAATATATCGTTCGAAATTCCATACATAAAATACCAAAAATAAAAAGTGCATTCAAATACAGTTCATCGTTCTCTTTCTTCCTAACATTTTCACTCAAAGAGTAAATGTTATGCAGTTTTGTGGTGAACTTAATAACAATCATTACTTTTGTCAGTGTTTTTGTTTGTTTTATTTTACAACACAACAAAAAGGACAGAAATTTGTATTTCTATCTAATAAACATTTTTACAACAACATGTTGTTTAAATATAGCAACATTATATACAGAGTATATTTGTTTTTGAGATAAATTACAATAATGTAATGTTTATAAACATTTCAATATACAATGTTGCCACTGAGACAGTAAACTAGCGAGTTACAATTACCCATGTACAATTAATTGCACTTAAATAAAATTCAATATTGGGGGATAGGAAAAAATACAAAAATATTTTTATATTTTATTTTACATATTTCTCTAATATAATTAAATTATTACCACAAATAATCATTAATGTAATGATTATATTCGGTGGGTCGTCAGGCCCAGGGCGATTTTACACTGTGATCATTTAGAATGACAACTCTGTGCTCCATGCATATCTTTTCACCGAACTTAGTTCGTAGAGTATTTTCTGTTCAACTTCCTTTTTACATTAACTTTCAAGAAGTGTGGACCTACAAAATTTTTAACCAAAAAGAAAAAAAAAAAGTGAACAAAATTTTTGTTTAAGTGTGCAAATTTTAAGTTGTAGTGGCTTCCATAGAAAGACAAATCCTCCTTCTACCAGAACACTAAGAGGTCATTTAAACGGCACATGCCCACATGTTGGTGCATATCACTAACCTAATCTTTAAGATATTGTGGTAAGTGATAATTCTAAAATAATCTTGCGTCAGACCAATCCTGAATTATACCGATTCTTTCCCTCTTCCTAGGGCTAAAATCCACATGTTCCTGTATAAATAATCTTACCTTAAGCGAAGAAACTTTTTGCCACAAAATTTGTAATCTTGCATACAAAAAAAAAAACAAAAATATCTAGAGACCACGAGATCATATTTGTTTCTACCTTCATTCTAAAATAATTCCTCAGGATAAGTGAAAGCTAGACATCTAGAAGAGTGAACCGATTTACCATCACCAGATATTACCCTCAACTTCCAAAAATTTACATTTTCTCTTGTCCATATTTGAGACGCAAAATCGTCTCGAGCCTCACACCTAAAATACAGAATAAAATATTCCCGGCTATTCTAAATCTCACAAAACGTCTAAAAAACTAAATCTCAGCGATGTCAAATTGCTAAAAGACTACTAAAAAAACTATTTAAAACATAAATTACACACTTATTTAAAACATAAATTACAAACTTATTTAAAACATAAACTTAAAACATAAACTTATTATTGTCTTTAAAATCCTAACTTCGCCTTAACCTATTGAAACTAATTAAATATCTGCAAACTTAAACAATATAAACACAAATTGTAACAAAAACTATCAAACTAATCCTCGCTAATGAGTATGCAAGAACAATTTTAACATCTACCAATTTTATTAAACAAGATAAATTAAACCAAACAACTGCATCGATCACGAGGAGGCCTCATCGTAAATCGCTGTTAAACTTGGTGAGTGAAAACAACCTTTAAATATAAATATATAGTATAGTAAATTCTTGCATACGACCTTTATCTACACAAAACAAAGCACTGATCAATCAATAGAATCCATACATTTCATGAATGAAAAAAAAAAACAAAAACAACTTAAATTTCTTATTTTGATCTTAAACAAAGTATATTAGTAATGTGGATCCTATTCATTGATTAAAATTGGTTTGTTTTGTTTGTTCTTTATTTTGTTTGTTCTTGGTTTTGTTGAAGTAGAAGATAACACAGAAAAACTATAAAACTAAAAAAAAAAAAACAAAAACACACAAATTTATTCTTAATTAATTATTTAAACTATGAATTATGAATTATAAAGAAAACACCATCATTTATTTTGTTATTATTTATATATTTTATTATAATTATTAATATACATATATTTTTGTTACATATATTTGTATTGAACAAATTTTCTTCTTTCCATTCAAAATTTGCTACGAATTTTCACAATTAAATTACTAACTAATTAACTTATAAATAAACATATAAATATCTTCACTTAAATTTTAAATAAATAAAAACAAACTTAAATTAGAACCAACACACTTAATTAAAAAAAAAAAAAAAATTAAAAACTTCAATGAAAGAAATAGGAATGACATTTTCTTATTCCTTTTAATACATCATTCGTAAAAAAAAAATTACCTACTTTATATTACAACAATGATACTTTACGATATGCAGAGTTCTCATTGATAGTAATATACGGTAATAAAACGTCAACGTAAACGTTAATATTTAAACTATTATAAAAACAAAATTATTAATAACTTAATTAATTGTTGAGGAATTTTAAATTATTGGTTGGTTTATTAAAAGTTTAATAATTATTTAAAAATTAAAAAAGAGGATAGTTATATATATGTACAAATGTTTAAATATTGAAAAAAAAATAAAAATGAGATCTTATATTTTTATGATGTTTGCCTTATACATTACCACTTTTTTTTTACAATTATATAACAAATTTAGTTATTTGTGCATTGTTAAATTTTATAAGGAATTATATTCAGCCAAATTTAAATATTTCTTCATATACAACCTACAACAAATATTTTTATTTTGATTTATTAATGTTAACTTTAATGTTTGAATTGGCATCTAAATAAAGTAATGAATTAAAAAATGACTTGCTAAGTACTTTTGTTCTGTTCTCGTCAGTGGTATAACATGTTAGGGTAAACTTTTGTGGGATCCTGAATAAAATTCATTTAAGCCACCAGGATCAAGGAAGGGTGGGTTTTGAGGTGCGACTTCTCCAATGACAGCTGAGAAGTCAGATTACAGGAGCTATTTTTAACAGTACCAATTTATTTATCAAAATTTTTAGTACATAGCAGGGGTTTTATTTGTTTAAGCTGTGTCTATTCGGTTCATAAGTTTTTTTTTTCATCGTTTCAACTATATAGGGAGTCTGATAATAAAATTTTTGTGATGATACAGGGTCAAGAGGAAGTGGTCACGAACCCCGCAACCGACTGATTGCTAGCACTGAAAGGCTCCCGCAGACCTATTTCATTCTTGGACCATTGTGGAAATTTAAATTAGTAATATTTGTTGATATTTAAATTTTTCTTTCCACTAAACAAGTGAATTTTATATTATTTTTCGAAGAAAAATAGCAAAATTCAATCTTAAAATAGAAGTTACATTACAGTGTCCCAAATAGTTTAGACAGCTATTTATGCGATCTTTGGAAAAAAGAAATTAAAAAAATTAAATAAAATATTTTGACTTTTTTTTTAAAAAATCAAAAACATTTTTGACTTTTTTTTCAAAATGGGCCCTTTTTATTTTTTTTTTATTATTTTTTTTAAGAAAGCTTAGGTCTTTTCCTAAGCGACCTATGTGGTCGCTTAGTGGGATGCGAGTGGGATATCTATCAAAAAAAATATTTTGTAACTCAAGATATGAAATTTTTTGACTTTTTTTGCAAAATCAAAAACTTTGTTGACTTTTTTTAAAAAAATGGACCCATTTTTTAATTTTTTTTTTTGCTCAGAAGAAAGCTTATGTATTTTCCTTTAACACCTTTTTTGTCGCTTAGTGGGATGCGAGTGGGATATCTATCAAAAAAATTTTTTGTAACTCAAGACATAAAATTTTTTACTTTTTTTTTTTGCAAAATCAAAAACTTTTTTGACTTTTTTTCCAAAATGGACCCTTTTTTATTTCTTTATTTTTTTCTCAAAAGAAAGCTTAGGTCTTTTCCTTTAAAACCTTTATGGTCGCTTAGTGGGATGCGAGTGGGATAACTATAAAAATAAATGTTTTGTAACTCAATACAAAGGTTTCTAAATTGATTTTTTTCATATTTTCATATTTCAAACCTTAAAAAAAAACGACTACAACTGACCGATAATAGCCACTGGAGGGGTGCAATGTGAGGCCGACCGCTATTAGTTTTCCGCCCCCAAAATTGGTCTGAGTTTTGCATCTTGCGGCTTTTTTATTCAATCCTATAGGTAGTTTTCAGCGCAATAATTTATATTCGTGAGCGATTTTTGGAAGTGGACCTTATATGGGAGCTATGTCAAATTATGGACCAATCATCATGAAATTAGGTGGTGTTATTAATGCCTATATGAAAGTTATTTATGTTGCATTTTATGTGTATACCAACATTTTGAGGAGATTTATGCTCGTTAAAGTGATTATCGGAAGCAGGCCTTATATGGGAGCTATGACTAATTATGGACGGATCATAATAAAATTTGGTGACATGAATTCCGTATATATAAAACTTATTTGGAGAAAAACTTGTGTAGATACCTATATAAATTAAACATTTGTGACCGATAAAGTCAACTTTCAGGAGGACATTTGTATGGGGGCTAGGTGAAATAATGGACCGATTTCAGCCAGTTTTAATAGGCTTGGTGCTTGGGCCAAACAAATTATATGTACGAAATATCTTCAAAATTGCGACCTGTACTCCGCGCACAAGGTTTACATGGACAACCAGCCAGCCAGACGGACGGACGGACATCGTTTAGTCGACTCAGAAAGCGATTCTGAGTCGATCGGTATACTTTAAGGTGGGCTAGACTAATATTTTTGGGTATTACAAACATCTGCAAAAATTTAATATTCCCTCGCCACTATGGCGGTGTAGGGTATAAAAAGTGATTTTTATTCCTAAGGTTAACATATTATGGGTATTACAGTATCGAGGCTATGAAATTTTAGTTAGGTTGTTACTTACCATCGGAAAGGCTAATGAGTCTAGTTTCTCCGCGTAAGTTTAATTTTTAAGGTTTACATACAAATATGAAAAAAATCAAAATAGTGCATATCCTAAAAATTTAAAAACCTTTGTCTTGAGTTACAAAATATTTATTTTGATAGATATCCCACTCGCATCCCACTAAGCGACCAAAAAGGTTTTAAAGGTAAAGACCTAAGCTTTCTTTTGAGAAAAAAAAATAATTAAAAAAGGGTCCATTTTGGAAAAAAAAAAGTCAAAAAAGTTTTTGATTTTGCAAAAAAAAAGTAAAAAATTTTATGTCTTGAGTTACAAAACATTTTTTTGATAGATATCCCACTCGCATCCCACTAAGCGACAAAAAAGGTGTTAAAGGAAAACACATAAGCTTTCTTCTGAGCAAAAAAAAAAATTAAAAAATGGGTATATTTTTTAAAAAAAAGTCAACAAAGTTTTTGATTTTGCAAAAAAAGTCAAAAATTTCATATCTTGAGTTACAAAATATTTTTTTTGATAGATATCCCACTCGCATCCCACTAAGCGACCATATAGGTCGCTTAGGAAAAGACCTAAGCTTTCTTAAAAAAAATAAAAAAAAAAAATAAAAAGGGCCCATTTTGAAAAAAAAGTAAAAAATGTTTTTGATTTTTTAACAAAAAAGTCAAAAATATTTTATTTAATTTTTTTAATTTTTTTTTTCCAAAGATCGCATAAATAGCTATCTAAACTATTTGGGACACATTTTGCTAAGAACAATAGGTAATAAGTTATATGGATAAGAAAAAACACCTGTTTGGCCAAAATGTCAAATTTTGACCTCCTATAACTCAGAGAGTTCTTGACCGATCTTGTTGAAAAATTGTGTCCGAATTACTATCCAATAGAACTAACATTGGTGCAAATTTCATCCCGATCGGAAGACATCGATTTCAAAAGTTGGTTCACTTGACGTGAAATGCCCCAAATATATAAATGTCTTTGTAAGTTTGTTTGTTTATTTGTTTGTTTGTTTGAGCATCGCGCCTAAACGGCTGAATCGATTTTATTGAAATTTGGAACGTAGATAGATCCTTACTTGGAAGCGTCAATAGGCTATAACTTTTTTCAATACTTGGACCAGAAAAACCGGGGAAAACCGGTAAAATTGGTACCTTTAGTTCTTAAACAATAAATACTAAACGGCCGAAATGATTTTATTGAAATTTCCAACATTGACTACGACAGGGGTAGCGAAGCGCCTTATTTATATATAAGGCAGACAATGGGGCTCTTAACGACTTAAAGGATCGTTTAATGGAGATAGTTCTGTATGAGGTTGAAAGTACCAATTAGAGATCATTTAAATTAATACATCGAGCCCTTAGCGCCAAATTATCGTAAGCGACATTTTCAAAATTTTTTTTTATTGCAGAAATTAAAATTTTATTGACCGACTGATGTTTTAGAGTTCTTAGAATATCAAAATTGTTAATAACTTTAAAAATATTGGGTGTAATATTTTGTCGCGGCGCTATGGGGGCTCCAAGTAGGGTACCTTTGACAAGTATAATTTTTAAACACGTCTCATTTTTTTTGTTTCCCATCCGATTTCAAAGACTAGGTCTTGAAAAAACATGCTTGCGCGTGCTATTTATCTCTTATAATTTCTGAGTTATAGGTACTTTAAAATTGAAATTTTAAAATTTTGTCATATCTTGATCCGATTTTTTTAAATATAGGTCATACTTTTGGACCAATTTTTTTAAATTACCAATAGTATACAAAAGATTTTAGAGCAATATCAATCATGTGTCCAAAAATAAACGATTTTCAATTTAAAAATTCAAAAAATAGTTGATTTGTGCTGTTTTTTTGGGCAAAAAGTTGACTTAATAAACTTTCTTTAAGGATATATAACAATTTTATATTCTTCTGTAAGATATCTTCACGGAAAACATTTTGGTATATAAAACTTGTCATAGTTTTTAAATATGTCGTCCCTACTTCCTTCGGAATTTGACCTATTTTTTATCAAATTTTCACATTGGCCACATGTTCTAAAATCGCAAAGCTTGGATCGGAAAATGGAAAGCAGTTTTGGAAACCTTGATGTGATCTCTATTTATTCCCAAAGTATTTTCCCACCCCCAAAGGAAATGTGGATTTTATGGAAAAAATTGTAAAAAAAATACCATTTTTGGGATTTTCGCTCCAGTTTTTAGTAATTGCGGGATTCCCTTTGACCTTTTGACAAATATTTTTACATTTTGTTATTTAGAATGATAAATTTAAAAAAAAAATTTTAAATGTTATTGAATTTTGTTAATAAATATTAATTTTATGACATATTACATATTTATTAAGTTTCTAAAACAAAAATTTGTATCAAAATTTTGATAGGATTGTAAATATTAGGACCAATTTGATTCACATTTTTCCGAACAATTTTTTTTGGTTTATTTTAGTTTATTTTTGCTCTTACAAAAAAAAAAATTCAAGTCAATATCTCAATTAGACTCCGTCCTTAAAAAATATTGCACTTTTTCATACTAAAATGTTTTTATAAATTTTCTTAACATTTTATTCAACAACAAGTTAATGGTTATGTCTTACTCATATTAAAATATGTGACTTGGTATCTTCCGAAATTCGACAATTTTGTTTGCTGACGTACCCATTCATTCAGTAATGGGCCTCATTAAAAAATGGCCGAAGTGCGCGGTACTTTGTTCAAACTGAACACCCATTTTGATAAACATTTTTCATCATTTGGATGTGTTGTTAAACGCTATAACTGTCCATTGTGATTTGCCAAAACGTATTGAATAAATTACAATGACTTTCATCCCGACAGATGTAGTTCGAACAATGTGTCAAAGTTCAGAAGTTCCTATTGGAAGCGTTTTATTAAGTACAGAGAGAAGTTGAAACCAGTTGGTTGTGAAACACTACATGTTGGGATGATGTCTTCTCAACACGGAGAGTATCAGCAGTGGAGTCAACAGAGAGAAAGAGTCACGATAGATGATATTAAGCCGTAGTGAAGAGGACACAGGACAAAAAAGGAAAAAGCTAAGAACACAATATCAACCAGCACGCAAGGGACCTTACTATTATAATTTGTTATCTCCTAGAGCATTTCTTTAACCAACCCAATGACAAAAAACCCCCAACTAAAATCTTGCAACACAACACACATAACCATTCAGTATCACAAACACAGTACCACACACAGAGCAACAACAAACAAACGGTTAAAGAAGATCATACAATTGAGATGAATTTAACAATAACCGCTATCGGTTCGAAGATTTAATGCAGTAGATACAAAGCTACACTAGTTAGATTAAACAATAGGATATAAGCTATAATGTATATAAGATGTAATGTAACAGAATGAAAAATTAAACAAGTTACAGTGGTAGGGTTGTAATTACATTGGATTTGGTAAAACCTATTCTAGTATAGAAGCTGGTGGACAATCAGATAACCAGACGGATTACATTTTATTTTACCCAAGACAGATTTACATCTAATGAGGGAGGAGAATAGGGCTCAGGGCAAGAGTGAAAGATATTTTTCTTGGAAGTACGAGGAACACTCGGAAAGATTAGGGACAAGAATAGATTCAAAATTATATGATCTAAATCCCATATTTAATTGTTAATAGAAAACGTTTTTTGTTTTTTACAAAATCACCTTTTTTTGGGTGATATTGAAAAAAGGAGAATAATTAGGTGTACTTATTTTTAATGTATACCAGTAAAAACTTGTTGATCATGGTGATTTGTTGCTAACAAGTCACAGTGATCGTGTCACCGAATCCACCTTAAATATTGCAGTAGCTTTGAGTAGGCGTGAATGATACATGAATTCAAAAGTTTTTATGGTTACGTTCTGATGGAAATAGGCCCCGTCGCTCATCATATTTTTTGCACCAAAGTCACTGATGAATTATTCCTTAAAAAATAGCCAAGAGTTTTCTGCATTCTTGCGTTCCTTATTCCATGGCTTTTTGACGAAAAACTCACATTAATTTCACATAAATTTTTGGCCACCTTGTAAAGCTTATTTCCCTTATTTAAAAGCAACTATTTCTCTTAAATCACAAACTTTACTTTAATAGTTCCTTTAAAATCTTTTTAGTACAACACCATCGCGTGCTTAGTTGGAAATGTGGCCATGTAATTGGAAATTTAGTCTTCCGTAACTTTATATTTTTATTTAAATAAATAAAACTATAAAAAAAACGAATTGGCAAATTTTGTTGAATTTTAGTTAATTTGTTGTGACAGTTGTTTTTGTGTGATGTGACGAGATAAACATGACTTCAACTTTGACTACTACTGTTCAAAATACAGTCATTATACAGCTACTATATGTATATACACAATATCGCGTGCATCAATTTATATCAAAATGGAAAAAGAAATCCAATTGTTACAAACAACTAAATAAAAACCAAACTAAAACAAAAATCAAAAAGTTTGTGTTTTTTTTTTCAACTTATGCAGAATATTTTAATTTTACACTACAGGTTTGGGAAATATGCTTTGTTTCTTATAAGTAAGAAAAACTAAAGAAAACAAATGTTGATCAAAAGAAAATGGTACAATATTTAAATTCTAAATTTATATATGGCATCATTTCGTTGTTTGTTGAATATGCCGTATAAGCTTTTTATCAGCCTCGGAAAATATTTGTGGTTCCATTAATATTCCCATTTGTTGAATTTAATAATATTGTGGGATTCTATTTTTACAAATATTTTTTCTTTTTTAAATTTATCAATTTTCTATTTAGTCTACTAACGTGAAACAGGTCCTTGACCTTGAGTCTCCAAAATGAGACCTTTAAGAAGCTCTATTTACTGCTTATTTTCGCCTCTGGGATGCATGTCGTCGTATTGTGCTGTGTAAGTGTAGATAGGTATCAATGTTGAAACGAGTGTAAGTTTTGTTATATGTAGAGGGTGTTTAAAATTCTCTACTACTTGTCACATTTATTGATATCATTGTTTGTATGTTGCTGTTGCACGAATTTTTTCTTTTTACAAAATATAAAAAAAAGTTCATTTGTTGTTTTCGTTTGTTGTTAAACTCTCAATTTAAACTTGTTTTTTTCTGTTTTTGATTTTATTTTTTGAAATTTGGCAAAAATGAACTTCAGCATTTGTATGTATGGAAAAAAGTACATTTGAAATGTTAAATATTTTCGTTGTTGTTTCCATTTTTATATTTTTGTTATTTTGACATGCGAATGAAAATGGCATGTTTTTATTGTTTGTTATTTTATGCTGGGCATTGAATGTGAAAGGCAAAATTAGATTTTGTTTTAAATGTGGCCATTAGGTTGGTAAAATGATTAGCTGGATTTTGATAAGTTTTTTTTTTTTTATTTTGTTTTTTTTTTGGCAACTTATAAATAAAAGTTAAATGTTAGAAAAAACATTTATTGACTATGTTATCGAATATTGTAGGATTATTTGTTATTGAAAACAACTGTGTAATAGTTTGATGAAATTTTGAATTAAATAAATAGATGCAATTTTTAATCATGAAGTGTGGTAAACAACTTTGTACATGATTTTATAGTTATCAATCATAAATATAAATAATACATTTCAAAGAAAAAGTAAAAGTGTTCAAAGCAGAGAGGAAGTTTTGGTATCCATTCGACTCTAAAAGGCCTTGATAAGAAGCAAACTTGGTTAATTTCATTTAATTGTCTTGAAAGCTGTCACCTGTTTAATGGCTAATTAATTTACTTTTGCTGTTAGAGAGATACATATATCGAATAATAAGTGATTTAAGAGAATTAATATATTAAGAATATTGATTTTGGAACACATAAAACAGCGTTCCCTTCTTTTATTATCCTATTGTCCTATGTACAGTGTTATACATGAATTGATTAATATGTTTCACTTACGTCCTCTGATGAAGGCTTAAATATGATGATAAGCACACTGAAAACCTAAACAAACTATTCCTATTTACCTCCGTTCTTTGTGTAATGTCTACAAAACAAACAATAACAAAAGTGAGAAAAGAATAAACTACAATTTTATAAATGAATATGAGTGGGTGTATTTCATTATGTTAAGTGTTGTTGTCACTCACTACTACTGCTACAAAAAAAGACACAAACACAACTCATAGCCATAGAAAGAATACTCAACTCATATCTACTCATATAAATTAGGATGGACCTTATTTGGCTTTTTTTAGATGTCGATGCTCTCAAAGTTTAAAATTTGTATCCTAATTTAATATTTAGTATAATCAAAAACAAATTTTTTGAATTTTTTTAAATTTCATGTGATTTTTATTTTTATACTAGGAAAAGTACTTTTTATACCCTACACCACCATAGTGGGGAGGGTATAATGGATTTGTGCAGATGTTTGTAACATGATGTCCGTCCGTCCGTCCGTCTGGCTGGCTGGCTGGTTGGCTGGCTGTCCATGTAAACCTTGCGCGCAGAGTACAGGTCGCATTTTTGAAGATATTTCGATAAAATTTGGACCATATCATTTTTTCTGCCCAAGGACGAATCCTATTGAAACTGGCTGAAATCGGTTCATTATTTCACCTAGCCCCCATACAAATGTCCTACCAAAATTGCACTTTATCGGTCATAAATGTTTTATTTATATATGTATCTACACAAGTTTTTCTCTAAATAAGTTTTATATGCACAGAATTCATGTCACCAAATTTTATGATGATCGGTCCACAATTAGTCATAGCTCCCATATAAGTCCTGCTTCCGATAATCACTTTAACGATCATAAATCTCCTAAAACTGTTGGTATACACATAAAAAGCAACATAAATAACTTTCATATAGACATTAATCACACTACCTAATTTCATGGTGATCGGTCCATAATTGGTCATAGCTCCCATATAAGGCCCACTTCAGAAAATCGCTCACGAATATAAATTATTGAAATTTTGAAAGAAAAATGTTTTTGCTCATTTCTTAGTGTAGGGTATTATATGGTCGGGCTTGACCGACCATACTTTCTTATTTGTTTTTGTTCGAGATGTCCCAAAAGTAATCCTTTATATTCTTCAGTCGAGTTATTTACAGAATAAAGTACATATGTATTTACAGAAAATAAAACAAGAAAAAAAATAAGTTTCTGCCATGAGTTGAACCAACAACCATCTGGCTGCTGTTGTACTCACTGCACCACCGTACAGTGTCAGATTTCATTGTTTTAGCGGGATTTAATAAAAAAAAAATTCCTTAAAAAAAATTATTGAATACAATAAACAACAACCCTGGTATTTATAAAAATAAGTTTTAAAACAAAATATGTAAACAACAAAAATATAATGGTATCAAAGAGTGAGATGTTTAATTGACATTAAATTTTTTTAATAGTTCTTGCTAAAAGTAATCAATGCTTGGATGTGTTGAATTTTTTTTTGTTTTTTGATATTTTTTTAAAATTGTTTTTGAATAGTAAAATAGAATATTTAAGCTAAATAATAGTTTTATTACATTTCAAAATAAGCCCTGCTAAATTTGTTTATGAGTCATATTCAAGGCATCCATTTTAGGTAAGATTTTTTTTAATTTAAAATTTTCAATAAAAAAAAGTTACAGAGTTCAGTTGAGTTCAGTGAAATTTTTATTACTATACCGTTTACCAACCTTCCTATTTATAGAAACAAAAAAGAAAGTCCACCCCAATTGACCCCCGGAAATTTTTGACCTATAAAAGCATCATGGCCAAGCAAATGTTTCGTAGTGAAATTTTCGAAATTTGGCTTTCAACAAAACAAAATGAAAGACATGAACGTGTTTTTGATTTTATATGTGGAAATATTAGTACTGGAAGCGACAAAATTGTAGACTTTTCCATGTTAAGCAATTTTGTAAAAAAGTTTTGTTATGAAACAATCGTGAAGTGGAAGAAAGCAATCGTATGGGGGCTAGGATAAATAATGGACTGATTCTAACCAAATTCAATAGGCATCGACCTTGGGGTAATGGAAAAGCTTGTACCTTATTTTGTTGAATTATCTTTGAAACTGCGATCTGTAGTTTGATTACAAAGCTTACATGGACGGACAGACGGATGGACGGACATCGCTTAATCGACTCAGAAAGTAATCCTGAGCAGATTCGTATACTTTCAGGTGGGTGTAGGAACAATATTTTTGCACATTATAAACATCAGCAAACATAACCCACTATACCCTCCTCACTATGGTGGTGTAGGGTATAAACATTAAAATTTTTATTTTAACATTTGTATGGGAGGTAGGCGAAATGTTGCCACGACCACCTCAATTTTTTTCCAAAAATGTTTCTAACCTTAGGACTACTATGTTTCGAAAATCATTGAATTATCTTTACCCGTTTTGAAAATTCAGACTTTAGTCCCTCTAGATTACACAAATCTGACACTGTGCACCGCTTAGTTATTTTATTGTGCATCAAATAATGGTTTTGAATATATTGTCGATTGTTTTCTGGAATTGGAGATATTGCAACTTATTTATTTGGATTACGTTTAAAACGTAAAGCAAAGCGAACGATAAGTCATAAGATAGTGAGCCACTGTTTCCAACGAAAGTAAGTCACTAACATTCTTTCGCTTAGATTTTCTTTCGGCTGGAAATTTTTGAAAATTTTGCTACTTTGAACCAAAACTCAAAATAAACTGTATAACCTCTAAACGTTATTGGATTTTACTAAATTGTTAAGCAATTGATTTTTAGTTGTGCAAAATATGGTCCACCCTAATATACATATATGTATAAATAGAAACTAAATACACTTAATACACATACATGTGTATGTGTTTATAAATAAATACTAGACTGAAAACTAGAGTACGAATTTACACCTAAGACAATCTACAGTATGAGGGAATTAAATAAGGACGAATAAATGTATTAATAAATTAATAAGCCAGTCAAGCGATCTTTTTATATCGTTCAAGATGAGTGGCAAGGGTATATATAAGTTTGTCATTCTGTTTGTTTCTACATTTTTTTTCCGTAGCCTTCAACAAACTTACATACATGATTTATACATCAATATATTCGCTATGGATCCGGTTAGGGTGCTATTATATATATAATCGAGAAAATCGGCCCACAAATGACTGGGATATAAGGAAAAACCCAGGACAACCTCGATTTTTGATCTATATTTAGATTATAAAGCAGGGAAAGGCAACCTATACTATTTCATTTTACGATCGTATTCGTTCGATTAGTGGTGAGAGCGGAGAGAGACTCTCACCACTAATCGAAACTTTCGTCTCGTTTCCCCAATTCAAAATGTAAAATCTCATATTGTTCATCATACATCTTAATCAGTTGGGAAAAATTGTTTTCTCTCGCAACGTTGATTCTTAAAGTGTGCGATACACAACCTGCTTGTTTGAATGCTCAAGCTAGACTTATTAAAGTTGTTTATTTCTCTACAATGCGTGTACACACGTACGTAAGAGAAGAGTAAATGAAAATCTCGAAGCCCATCATTTGCCTTTCCCTGTTATAAAGTCATTATATAGACAATACGACAATGAGATATTTCAAAGACCTTTGCAACTGCGAATATAAGGTCATAGTAAGTCGGATCAAGAAAAATATTTTTTAACAAGATTTTTTTCACCCAAAAATTTTTTTGTCATTAAATTTTTTTCACTAATAAATTTGAAAAGAATATTTATTTTAAATTAAAAAAAAAACTAAATTAAACTAAAAAAATTGCTTGTCATAGAATTTTTTCACTAATAAATAAAAAATTTTTTTTTTTTTATTCACTCTATAGTTTTTATTGTTTGTTTTGTTATTGTCTTTAGTTTTTCTAAAGCCTTTTTGGAAAAGGATTCCTGATGATTTGGCCTAAGCAACCAGTGAAATACGCATAGGAACTATTTTATGTGAATTTATCAATAATTAGGAATTCAGCACACTAAATCTTACCAAAATATTAATTTTGTATTTCCATAATAACATTTTACTGATAATTTTTTTTTTAATTTTGTTTACCTAAAAATATTTAAAAATTTTATTTTAAAATACAATTTGGTGAATGGTATATAAGTTTCGAAAACGTAGCCCATCTCCGTTTAAAATCTACACACTTTTGGACTTCTTTTTGTGCTCTTCAATTCTATTTTAACAAGAGCCCAATATCTCTCCACTGGCCTTAGCTCCAGGCAGTTTGGAGGATTTGCCTCTTGGTACAAATACCACATTATTGTTCTTGTACAACTTGCTTCCATAGTGACATGATGCCAAATTAAAACAAAAATAAGTGGACACATTAAGAAGTCTTATGAATGGAAGTATCCTCTTTTGTAAACATTCCTTGATATAAATTTCGGTATTTATAGACCCCTTTGTAACAAATGTTTTGCTTCTTTTGCCGCAACTACGTACGTTTAGTCCTCCATTATGCAGCAGGTATTTTTTTGTATAAAACTTGACTTCAATTTCCGTGCTCTGTCTTTGGCCTCTAAATTTTTAGCAGAGTTCCTATCAGGAACTTTTTGAGCCTTGTATGTTTTTAAACCTGCATTGGCTTCAACTGTTCGTACCAAATAGTCCGAGTATTGAGCTAACCGGACTGCATTCCTACCGGATGTGTTGGGAGCTCTTTTGCTTTATATTGCTTTGGCTTTAGAAACATCATGTAGACCATTCCTTCTACTCGAACCAGGTTTTCTATCAACGGACAAGTTCTCCCGATACTGTTTAATAACATTTGACGGCAGACCTTGGAATGCGTGGCCAACTTTTTGTAATTTTAGTACGCACTTTTTTCTGGTCACTCATTTCAATCAGATTAACAACATATGAATATTATTGACATTAAACATAATTACTGACATGCTTTACAAGGGTAACTTGATAAAAAAAAAACAAATAATACTTGGGTTAAAAGTTTTATGTATTAAGATTTTTTCGATCTCAGTCCTTATATAGGTCAACAAATAATTGCTCCTTGTGACAGGATTGGCTGAACTATGGTCTTATATAGCTAATAAATCAAGCATGGTTGATATTTTCAGGATTTTCCCATATGTTTCTGACATGAATTCAAAGCAGCTTAGGTATTATCAAAAATTGTCCCTCCCTTGATAAAATCAAGACTTCTCTCCCCTTTTTCTCTTTTCCTTGTAAAGAGTACCAGTTTTCTTTTTTGTAAAATTTCCTCCACTATTGCATTTGAGTTTTGTTACTGTATCATTTATGAAAAAAATCCATAATGTGGGTGATAAAACTCCATCCTGAGGTGTACCACTAATTGCTATGGCACTAATGATTGTGCCACCTATATCGATTTGAAGAAGGTGTTGTTTGGGTACCTTCATAATGCAAGTACTTACTGTTTCGTTACTACCAGTATCACAAAATGCCTTCTCAATTGTTTCCGATTTCATATAGTTAAATGCCCATCTAACAGACATGCAGATTGATAGGTCTATATTCCTTTGAGTCGGTATATTGAATTTTGCCTAGCTATGTATATTGAAATTTGGTCTTTTTATTGGGTGTATAACTTAAAAATGAGGGATTTTTGTTTCCAATTTGTAGCTTTTATTTTGAAACATTTGTACAGTATATAAATTTATTCAAAGTACTGCTCATTGTTAGCTATAACCTTTTCCTAACTTTTTGGCAACAAATGGATTCCGCTCCCAACGAACAGCTCATATTTTGATGCCAAGAATGAATCAATCCAGTTTCGGTTACTTTGTTCTGAAGTGAAGCGTTTCTATGAGAGAGAGTTCTGCATCGATGGAAACAATTAGTAGGGCAAGGACTTGTCTATAAGGCCGGTGAGGCAAAACTTCCCAACCACTCCTTTATAAATAGTTTTTAGCAGGCATTGAGCCGAGTGTTGTCATGATGGAACATTACGGTTTCATGTCTGGTAGCATATTCTGGGCGTTTTCGGCCAATGCTCGCTTCAAACGATCAGTTGCGTTCGGTAAAGGTTCCCTGTGATGGTCTGGCCCGATTTCAGCAGATAGGATCCTTTTGCTCTAACCAAATTTGATGTCGATTCTGCTGGTTGGCCAGGCTTCATACGACCTATTATGGTAATGTCGTAATAGATCCCTTTTTCATCGCAAGTAATGATTTGGTGCAAAAATGATTTTCTCTTACATCGTCCTAGCATCATTTTTTCAGACGTAGATCCCAGTCGTTGCTTTCGCTCAGAAAGTGTGACTTGAGGATACTTACTGGATTATTCACTGGATACTGTGGTTTATTTATGTTAAGTAACGTTGAGGATAAACAGTGCTGGTTTTGTGGACTTCATGCCGAAACCTCAGGACATGTTCTATGCGACAGTCCAATTCTGTCAATATTCAGAACAAAATGGATTGGAAGGGCCTTTATGGCTCCGGGGGACGTAATTGATCTCTCTCCAAATAGAATACTTGGCTTTATACGTCGCAGTGCGTATAGACTAATTAATAATAATAATAAGCATCATTTTTGACAGGCAAAATCTTCATTCAAGGTCTCTCGGCTTCAATTTGTATGGTAACCAATTTCCATGCTTTTGGATCAATTCTGCTGCCCGCAAAACGTTTTAAAATTGCTATTTGATTAGCTCTTAATTATATTGCAAGCTCTTGTTGAGTTTTACAACAATCTATATAAGTAATGCCTCCAATTCTTGGTCTTCAAACTTGTTTGCCTGGCCTGGGTGATCTTTATCATCCGTGTCAAAATCACCACTTCTGAACCACACAAACCATCTCCCGCACTTTGAAACCGATGAAACACATTCACCGTAAGCTTTGGTGAGCAATAGATGTGTTTCAGAGGCATAACTTCCCGCATATGACGCTTTTTTGGCACAAAATTCTACATTTTAGAAGCAAAAAAAATGTTTCTTGTTTTCTGTATAATGTTCAGTCAATAAATGAGAATAAATGACAGACATGTACCTTCCAAAATGACATATAAGTTATAAAAACAAAAGCCGCATCAAAAGATACGCCATCTAATGTAAATTCGTAACTTTTAAGTTATACACTAGAGTGACAATCAGTTGTATGGAAAAAAATTTGAGTTCGATTTTTGAAGAGTGCCGGGTGGAATATTGTGCCACTAGGTCTAAAAGATAAGTTCTGAAAATTTGAGCCAAATTGGACAACGATTTCGGGACGCGCATCGAGGTCAAAGGTCAGATATATGTAAAATTTTACTATTTATATGAAATAAATTTGTAAAACTCCTTAACTTTCTGCATTATGTTACATAAATATGTAGATTTATTTATATTAATGAAAATTACAGTCAAACAAATATTTTTCAGATTAAACCTATATCTCTTTTGGGTCAAATTGACCCACAAACTGTATTATCGTTAAAATTCGGAAAAAATGCAAATTTTTCAGTTTTTGTAAAAATTTTGCTACTAAATAATTATTTTTGCAATCGAATGCATAAGAATCGAAATGTGTACGTAATTGTCGTTCTAATGAGATATAAAAGATAAAAATTGGTTAATAAATTTTAAAGTTATTAAAAATTCCCCAGACCATTAACGTGTCTCAGGCCACTTGAACAAAAAATGTAGGAACAAAATTAACATATTTTAAGAAATATTAAAATAAAAGCTAATTTTTACTTAAAATATATCCGTATTTACATTCCTATGAGTTTTTGTCATTGTAAAATACCGTTAACCTATTCACAGGGATGGCCAAAAAAATTAATATTTTTTAACGGCAGTTTCAAACCTCCATTTTCAAATTTTTAAAAATTTTGTTAAAAAAATTTCAGAATTTTTTGATCATCACATTGAGATTTATTGAGATCATAATAGAGAATAAAAATATGAAAAAATTATGTCAATACCTCTTACAGTTTTTCCGTACCTACGATTTAAATTTTGTGATTTTCGGGAAAAAATATTTTTTTGGCCATGTTTTGGCGAATTAGAGCAATTTCCTTACTGTTACGAATTTTAAGTAAAACCTATACAGAACCTTATAATTCGGATAATTTTAGATACACTATGAAAGTTTTACTAAAATTGGAAAACGCTAACCCTTAAACCGTGAAGGTCAAAGGTAAAATTTTTCAATACTATTATACACCCAATAGTAAAATGCAGAAATAAAATTTACAAAGCAAACAATAAAATTAAGAAAAAATAATATGAAAAATAAGAAAATATGGAAGTAATACATGCAAAAATATGCTTTAAAAAGCTAAATATGGTAGAATATGGACTAACAAATCGATGCCAAAATTCTTAAATTTGTCAGAAACGGATAAGTAACTAACTCATTTGTTTATACGAGGCCTTGTTAATCAGATTTAAACTGCAGATATTGATTTCAAATTAAAGTCAATATACCAAACATAGGTAGGCATATCTACTAGGTATTTTACACCGTAGATATATGTTTGTTGAAATTGCGGGCATAAGAGAACTTTAATAATAATATGTTCACTCAACAACTAGCTGGTTAAATCCTAATTATACATAAGTTATTGAATAATAATTTATCATTCTATATATGATCATCACTGTATAAACTTACTAAAGTGTATGTATGTATGTGCAAATACACCAGTTAGTACACATATTATTACAACATAAGACTATATCTACATACATATGTAGTATGTAAATACATGCTTATAAACATCTAACTGACACATATAAAGATAATTGTAAAAATATGTAGTTTTTTTTGTTGTTCTTCTAATGTTGCTTTAGTTTCTTGTATATTTACACAGTGAAGGTATAAAATACACAAAATATACTCATTCGTTAGTTCGTTAGGATGTATGAAAAAGAATAATGTTATACTTTGTGTAGGTGTATGTATTTATGTTATGTTATGTGGGTGTGTGTCATTCTAAACACACTCTTGACATGGAAACATGATGTCCTTCTCTCTGCACATATACAAATACAAAATTCCTCACACACACACACACCCAGCCATTATAGTAATAATAAAAATAATGTTGTTTGCAAAATTCTACATATATGTACACTGTATACATAGATACAATGTTTGTTTGTGATGATATTTTTGCTGTTAAATATTTGAACTCTTCATAGAAGTATGTACATGTGTGTGTTTGTTGTGTTAATGTGAGTATGTTTATTTGTCTGTATATTAAGTGTATTTTTTTTGTTATAGTACCTACTCCATCTCTTTTGGTTTTGCCTTTTGTTTTATTCATACACAAATATAAACAAACAATCATTGAGATGGTTTTTTTGTTTGTGTATTAAATTCATACATACTTAGAAATTGTCCAATAACTACAATCCAAAATGCATGCAAATGTTTTTAATGTAAAACTGCTAATAGAAAGAAAACCAAACGAATGATCATTGATGGTTAAATTCAGTAGTTTTGAAAAAAAAAAAATTTAAAGAATTTTAAATTAATGTTTTTAGTGCAAAGAATTCGATTTTAAAAGGTATGTTTTTTTTTTAAATTTTCTTTAAAATTCATTATAAATTTTGTAGAAATTCAAAATTTTTCAATAATCGTTGAACATTTATTCACTGGTCATCAAATAAATAAACAAATGTTCGTACAATGCAAGCTCGGTATTCTCGAATAATTAAAAACCAGACCTATTGCGAAAACAAAACCCAACATTTTATTGAAAATATTTATATAATTTTTAAAATAGAATCCTTTTTATTACATACTAAACATTTTTAAAGAAATTGAAGATTTTGAGTTGCTTTTTTCGCAAATTATTTTTTAAAACAACAGCTGAATCACGTAGTTCATATAGTGCTGTTGTCGATTTATCATTTTCCAA
The DNA here is from genome assembly GCA_942486065.2 of Calliphora vomitoria. NCBI lineage: Eukaryota > Metazoa > Arthropoda > Insecta > Diptera > Calliphoridae > Calliphora > Calliphora vomitoria. Next base: position 116,085,433 of record OW818030.2, on the reverse strand, counting down.
AGCACATTGTATGCATGTTATGTTAAACAATCGTCCACTTTAATTTAGTTATCTTCATGACCACTAACGTATAAATCCTCCGATTCCATATCTGATAATTCCATTTGCTCCTCATTACTTTCCACATGAAATTCTTCGTGAATCCAGTTGTTTATGTCAGCATTCGTGAAAAGATGTTCCGTATCAATTTGAGTTACAAGTGTTCCAATAGTAGAAATATCTTCGTGTTCTTCCTGAATTATATTCTGTAAAAAATTTAAGGGTATATTATCCTCTTCACTCCATTTAGTACCGATTTTGAGCAAGGCGTTTCAGTTGATAACGTTTTGATCTAACGGTTGAATATGCGCAGTACAATTGACTGGTGGATTCATTGCTATAATTAAACCGTCATCACTTTTTAGTTCCTCAACTGGGTGACACTTTGCGTTATCTAAAAGCAAAACTGCTTTTTGAAGCCAAAAATTCTCGGACCTAAAAATGTTTACTTATGAACAACTTACGTTTACTAATTGGAGAAAATTAACTTACGTGGGTAACAAATTCGTGATGGAACCAGTCCTTGAATAGAAATGATGTCATCAAGGCGTTGTAACTGGAGTTTTATATTACATGATTATTGAAAAAGCCTTTAAAGGCTTTTTGTCTGTACCATTCACATTTAAACAGGGGAAACAGTTATTCGTTCTTTACAGCTTTTTCTTCCGGGCGCTGTTTTTTCAATAAATGGGACAGGAGTGTGATTTAGAAGCATCCTATAATATAAACCAGATTCGTCGGCATTACAGATTTGGTTAAGAGTCAACCCATTCTCATCAACATAATCCTTAAACTCTTTCACAAATGGATCAATCAGTTGAGGTTTCGAAGACAATATCTCGCCCGTAATTTTTAAAAATCTTATTCCATGTCGACGCTTAAATTTCTTCAATCATCCTTCACTGGCATTAAAACCTGAATTAGTTTGATAAATTTTTGAAAACAAATGACTGGCTTTTGTTCTCAAAATCGCTGCTGATATTAGAACATTTTTTTGTCTTTGTTTTAGGAACCACTTTTGAAGTATTGTTTTCAATCTTGGGTACTCAGCTTTCTTTAAACCACTTTTGAAGCATTTTTTTCATTCTTGGGTACTCAGCTTTCTTTAAGATGCAACGTTTGCCAGGGTCACTTTCTGTTGTGTGTCTGAACGTTTTTATTTAATTTTCTTTCTTTATAATGCGGTAAACCTCCAATCTTTGAGAAACCATTGGTTTAACATATTAAAAGATGTATTTACACAAGAAATGACACGAATAAACTGACAAAATTGATGATCAAAATCAACCCAAAAGGTTAATATACCAAAAGACGGGGATTTCCCTTCTTTAATTATAGACATTGTAATCAAATTTAAAACAAACAGATAAAAGTCGCGAAAATAGAAACTGTTTTCGTAAACTGTCGCGTTACAGAACCTGCAATGTTAAAAAATTATTCCGTTTTGATAACCGGCTCATCGCGATAATTGGTAGTCGCGAATACCGAGCTTGCACTCTATTTGTATTAGGTGTGCATTGGTAGCACCAATAATGTTTTTAATTTTTTATTCCTACGTGTAGGAATAGGATTTACCTTCAATTTTCAATATTGGCTATCATAATTAAATTTTTGAGCCCGTTACGTAATCTTATATGTACATTTCTATAAATAACATTATATCCTCATCGTGAAGAAGTTGTCGCAATGACCGAAATGTGTTTTGTTACATTAACAAACTGACTGAGAAACTCGTATTCCAAACATTGTGTAGTAAATATTTAAGACAGTGGGAAAGCGGTAAACGTAATCATTTGAAGTTGAGTCTACCTATGATTTGGATAGAACCGAAGAACTAGATTGATGACTTCTGTTTTGTAGTGTTAAAATTACATGGTATGAATAAAAGGAAAGAAAGAAAGCATGACGGTTGGAAGACAAACTTTTATAAACCCACCTTTGGTTTCCATATATAGGATAATTTTGCATCCATTACACATCAAAGTGAGACTTTGGTCCATATTTTCAGTACAGAAAAACTAAAAGCTGGTATTTTTGATGACCTACAAATAATAATTTTTATGAAAGATAACGATTTCATACATTCAATGAATGACTTAGAAGCAGTGGCTTTAAAATATTTTGTTGTCGTTGTGATAAATTTCTTAGGCAATAAGAAGGCTGAAAATCACGTTTAATTAGTTATAGAAAATTATATTAACTTAAGACATCTTGGATGTAATATGGGTCTAAAACACACTATCTGAACACTGTTCAGTTCTTTAGTCAAGTTTCCTGAAAATCTTAGATAGTATAGCGAAGAACAAGGAGATCGTTTCCATCATAATTTAAAACTGATGGAAGATAGATTAGAAGTTCTGGACAAAATTAAAAAAAAAGTATCGAGCAAGATTCCTTCTGATCATTTAATGAACTTCTCAATACATTAGGTAACTGTAATTCATGTTTTATTTTTAGCTTTGATTAGGAAAAAGTAAGCATTGAAGTCAGTTGATGTGAACAAGTACATTTAGATTTCAAAGCGAAGTGTATTTTGTGTGTGACTTTGATATATGATTAGAAAAGCAATGGTGACTTTACTGTCATAATTTGTTTTTATTATTATTAAGCTTTATCTCAAGGAAATATATTACAATTTTCATTTAATTATTTTCATTGTAAGTATTAAAAAAATATGCTTTTTGTGAGAAGTTCAGAAAGTGAAAAAAAAAAATTAAATATTTCCTTTATGCGAGAAGAGTTAATGCTGATTATGCCGAATAGTTCCGCTGTAAAACTATACTCGGGTTAATCTTTCAAGTGTTCACTTTAAGGTAAATCAAAAACATATTGCGCATTTTTGCGACCGCCATACATTTTTTTCACTTTTCCAGTATGACCTTCAAAAAGAAAGATAGTGCTAAAATTGAAATATTTCCTATTTTCAAGTAGAGTTAAAGCTATTTATTCCGGATAGTTCTGGTGTAAAACCATATTCGGGTTAATCTTTCAGGTGTTCACTTTAACGTAAATCAAAATATCTTGCGCTTTTTACAGCCGCCATACATTTTTTTTCACTTTTTCGTTACGACCTCCACTCTTTATCGAAAGAAAATTTTTGAAGAATGGGTAAAAACTACCAAATATATTGCAAAAAAAAAGTTTACTTTTTATAATCCTTTATATATTTGAACTCATTTTTTGTTTAATTCATTAGTGAGAAGTGAACCCAACGGGATTTATTAATTTTGTCCAGTTAGATTTGCGATCTACCACACTGTGCGTAGCATTGAAAAATTAAATATACAGTTAGAATCAGTCTATTGAATTTATTTATAATCAGTTTTAGTTTAAGCGGCACCAAAATCACTGCACATCTGTGTTATGTTTATTTTGTGATACGAAATGAAAAAAATTATTGACACATACCATAAAAACTTGCATGTGCGACGCTTTAGGTTAATTACACTATGCTACACCCAGAATAGGAAGGGGTTCTCATATAGCATTTCTATTGTTCATAGAGTTGGGAAATACTTATAGTTTTTTCTCGATCACTTCGTTTAGTAATTATTCTTTAAAATTGTTTTTAAAATATACATGTTTTAACTTCAAACAATTGAGTTTTTTTCGAAAATTGGTTATAAAAAGGTTGAGTTACGGTCGTTTAAGTTCAAAAAACTATTGGGTGTTTGACTCAAAAATGTGGGACTTACAATAGATGGCTTATCTTTTGAACGCTGTTTTTGTTTTTAATAACTTAAAAGTAATTTTTAAGAGTAAACAACATTATAGAGTAAACAACAAGGTTTTTTCTTTGCTTCGAATATGTCGAATTTTCTACTAAGATAAGCTTTACTTCTTTCTTTATTTAAAAAAAGGGCCGCTGAAGCACACCGATTGCTCAACAAAGCTTATGGTAAATGTGTTGCATCGGTTTCAACTTGTGAGAGAGATGCTTTGTGCGGTCCAGCATTGGTGATTCTGACAAGGAAGACAATGATCGCCCAGGCCAGCCAAAAAAGTTTGAAGACCACGAATTAAAGGCATTAGTTCATGAAGATTGTTGTCAAACTCAACAAAAGCTTGCAAAATCATTGGAAGCTACTTAAGTAGCAATTTTGAAGCGCTTGCGAGCAGCAGGATTCATCCCAAAGCAGGGAAACTGGGTACCATACGAATTGAATCGGAGAGATCTTGAAAGACGATTTTGCATGTCCTAAATGCTGCCTGAACACTATAAAACAAAATAATTTTTGCGCCGAATTTTTACTTGCGATTAAAAATGGATTCACTACAAAACACTGCCTACCAGACGAATTGACACTAAAGCCAAATATCCATGGCGCTAATTATCTGTATTTGGTGGGACCAAAAGGGTCCTATCTGTTATGAGCTGCTTCAATCTAGCCAGACCATCACAGAGAACCTGTACTGAATACAATTGATTCATTGGAATGACCAGAATATGCGGCCAGACATGAAACCGTAATATTCCATCATGAAAACCTTGGCCACATGTTGTCATACCTGTTAGAATGAAGTGGCTGGGAAGTTTTGCCTCACCTGCTATAGTCCAGATCGTGCCCCGTCCGACTACTATTTGTTTCGATCGATGTAAAACGCTCTCTCTGGGGTACATTTTACTTTGGAACAGAGTATCCGAAATTGGGTTAATTCGTTTTTGGCCTCTAAAAATGAGCTGTTGTTTTGGCTTAATAACACTATACTACATGTCTTACCTTTCAAGTAGAAGAGACTTTTGAGTAGAATAGACTTTTCTGTTAAAAAATAATCACTTATTAAGCATATTATCATTTTCTTCACACTATTAGTTGATGGCGAGGTAATAGAATGATTTTTCTTATTTCAGTGAAAATGCAGGCTTCAGTGGCTTCCTAAACACGTATGTAAATAGAAATGAATTAAAGAAAAAAGTTAATTTTTGTGATAACATATTTTTCGACTTTTTTTTCGGTATTTTCTACAAATGCATGTTTTTTTAAACATAGGTTTAGAAACATATTTTTTTTTAAATAATTCGATATCTCGGGATCTATTTTAGATATTATTACGAAATTTGACGTGGTTGGAGCTGAGATATTTCCAAATTGATTTGCATTTAATCAGCTTCTGATCGCTAATGGGCGTTAGTGCGTGACCTTCAAAGTTGGTCACCTCGGGTGTCAAATTTTTTAAAAAAATTCTAAAAATCTATTTATGATCCAAATGAGCTGAAATTTAAAATATGAATAGTACTTAAGAAGATCTTCAAAAAATACGCCAAAATGTCCAGGTTACCTCTATTAGTTGAAGGGATATTTAGGTTTTTTTTTTAATTTTATTCGATTTTCTTATGGTTTTTTAGAGATGATGGGCTGACGGAATGTCGAAATTTATTTTTAAAATATCAGCTATATTGGTGATATAATTCTAAATAAAATAGGAAAAACTTGCTAACAGTTATCTTGTCCCTATAAAGAGTTACATGCATCCAAATTTGGAACATGTAAAAAGGGCCGTATTTTTTACGTTTTTTCCCAAAAAAGTTCCTATATTTTTTGGCTCACTTAATCGGACACAATATCCTTTAGTGCGACATCATTTTGGTTTAGTTGAGGAGCATCCTGACTTTAAGAATTTAACTAAAACAAAGTGATCGAGAAAAACTATAAGTATTTCCCTACTACAGAATGGTGTTTGTGCAATAAGAAAATTTGTTTTATATATTTTTGGCCAAATTCCACAAAATGTTTGATTAAACATTTCTGAAATATTTTACAAACGGACCAAAATGCAGTTCATTTTTACATCTCTAAAAGATTTCAGTGTATATCTTGTCACTTTTCCCATTGATAGTAGTTGGCATAGATCAGTTTATTGGATGTTAGACCTGTTATATTTATTTATGACAAATATAATTAAAATTTACTTCAAACTGTTTCATCATTATTTTATTTTTTTAAATTTTGTGAATGAAACAAAAATTTCGCAGCTAAAATAGTATTTTCTAAATGTGGTAAAAGTCAACACCACTAGATACATGACGTATACGTAATATTTTCCTAACATTACATTGTGTATACGTACCGTGGCTTTGTTCACAAATGAAAGATTTTAAAATGGATGCAGCCATACAAATGCACTCATAAACACACATGAATATACAGCTCACACACACACAATATGTTGTTTATGTGGTAGTGAGCTAGTTGTAAGTATGACCCCAACCATTGTTTACACTATTTTATGTTGCAAAATTAAGACTTTTTCAATATTTCCACTGCCATGTAGGTACTTTATATATGGATCTGTGTGTGTGGAAGTGCAAATGCTAGCTGGTGTTTGTGTGAACATTTTTCATATTGTTGTTGCTGGTAGCTATGGTTAAGAAATTGCACTCTCACAGAGCGTGAGTAATGTACGCTTCATTGTGTTAGTGTCACTTGAAAATGTTTGTGTGTGTGTGAGTGTGTGGCTTTTGTTGTAGCTAACATTGCAAGTAGAAATTGTAGCAATTGTTGCTAGTTTTTCGTTTTAAGTTTATATTTTGTAACTAACAGAGGAAAAACTTAAATTCATGTTGTTTCATTACAATTCGTTAGTTTAGTTTTGTGCATTTTAGCAATGCTTTTGACCCTTTTTTTCTTCTTGTTATTGTTGGTATATTTGTAATTTATGCACGTGAGCTAGATAATTTTTTCTTCTGTGTGTGTCTATTTTTTTTTGCTGTTTATTCAATTCTAAACCACCTGGTGACTAAGTGACTATGACTGTGTGGCTATGTGTGTTAATGTATAAGTGTTTATGTCTATGTTTTCTGTGTTTGTGTTAATGGAACACTCTCAGTTAACTAATTTCAAACATTTATACAGTAGACACGTATTTTTCTCTACCACATTGTGCATAAAATGTAGCTCATGCTGTGTTTGTTTTACTTTTTTTTTTTTTTTTTTTTTTTTGGTAGCTCTCTCTCCCCATTTTCCGTTTATATTCAAAATCATCATTAGCATTTGGTTTTTGCCCAAGTTCTATTGCGAAATCATAGCAGGTTAGATACCCGAAGCAGGTGAGTTTTGTTTGGTTTAAGTGAAATTGTATACTTTTTAGTTGCCTTTTCATTATTTCTTTTCGAGTAGCTGCTGTTTAAAATGTGTGTTTTGGGGTAAACATTTGCAAGATGGTTTTGTTGGTCTATATATTATTCTGTTAGATATCCTGTTTTTGGGGGGGTAGAAGATACACTTTTTTGTATCTTTTGCTGTTACTTACTTTGTGGCGTTTTGTGTAAAGTGTAGTTTTTTATGTTGTTAATTTTTGAAAGTGAAGTTTTCTTTCTAATTTAATAAGCAGGAAAAGGTTAAATTTTTCCAAGTTATTTCAAAATAATTTATTTATTTGTTTAATTTTGATCTCCATTTTTTTTAAATTTTGTAACTTCTGTTAATAAAATGAACCAATAATGAAAATATCTGTCATCACCAGCATTTAAAGCAGTGTAAATGTACTCAAATAGAGGTACCCTACGATAAGATTACATTATAAGTTTGGTGACAAAATAAATAGTGCAATTATCTGAGCTGTCATCAAAAATACGGACAGTCTACATATATTATAAGAAATTTGATACAATCGTGTGAACCGTAAATTAACCATATTATTGTTACCACAATCATATATATAGTTACTGTAACTATAATATTGTTAAACATTTTGAAATGGTTACAGTAAACATGCACAAATGTTGAAATGGTTACAGTATTATTATTATTAGTGAGGCTTTACTCACTACGACCCAAAGGATCTTTTGTGTAGCCTTAAATTGTTTCCTTAGGCTTCGTATAAAGCCAAGTATTCTATTTGGTGAGAGATCAATTATGTCCCTCGGGGCCATTAAGGCCCTTCCGAGCCATTTAGTTCTACATATTGCCAGCATTGGGCAGTCGCATAGAACATGTTAAGCGGTTTCGGCATGAAGTCCACAAAACCTGCACTGTTCATTCTCAACGTTACCTAACATAAATTGGTTATATCTCAAACTACAGTGTCCGGTGAAAAATCCAGTAAGTATCCTCAAGTCACCCTTTCCGAGCGAAAGCAACGACTGGGATCTACGTCTGGATAGGGTGATGAATCGTTTGAACTGTCTTAGTCCTGGTAAATTATCCCAAAATTGGGTAAATTTCGATTCAACCCAAGAACGAAAACGTTCCATAGTGTATTCAATGTGGGATGCCAAAGAACGGTTCAGGACCTATAAAAGAGCGTTGAGCGCCCCTGTTGGCAAGACAATCAGCGCGTTCATTGCCAGCGTGCCCTTCATGACCAGGTACCCAGCACAATGTAAGTTCATTGTGTGCTCCGAGTTCATTCAAGGATGTCCAGCAGTCCATAACAACTCCAGACCTCACTTCATATGATGATAATGCTCTAAGAGCAGCCTGACTGTCAGACATAATCAATATCCTATCATTCCTTAATCTCCTTCTCAAGCATTCATAGGAGCATATAAGGATGGCGTAAATCTCCGCCTGAAATATTGATGGGAATGTACCCATTGGGATACCCCTTTGAAAATTGAGACCATAGATACCAGCCCTAGTGTCACCATTAGCCTGTTTGGAGCCATCGGTAAACCATACTTGATCGGCATTATTTTGCCACCATGTCTGATTTAACCACTCGTTCCTTTCAGGTATAAGGACACTAAACTTCCTATTTAACACCAGGGTTGGTGACATATAGTCCTATATAGCGATACTAGGATCATTTTCAAAGATGCCTAGAATGCGCATGTGCCCTGGATGCACTCCTATAGGCCTCTTCCATTACCAATAAGTGTAAGGATGGGATGTGTAGAATTGCACCCAGAGCATGAGTGGGGCAGGTCCTCATGGACCCAGTAATGGAGACACAGATGAGCCGATATACCTTGTCAAGTAATGATCTCACGGTCACCTGTTCTACCTTCTTCCACCATGCCAATGCAGCATATGTAATTATTGGCCTAATTATCGTAATAAAAGACCAGTAAATCATCTTCGGTTTAGGCCCTCACGTTCTACCAAAAAGACGCTGGCAGGCATATATTGCCCTAGTGGCCTTTTTGATAGTGTTGGATAAATGAGAATTCCATGTGAGAGTCCTATCAAGTGTAACCCCAAGATATTTTACCTCCTTAGAAAACCCTATAGATGAGCCATTCAATGTGGGCTCTATGAGTCTAATAACTCTCCGTTTTGTAAATGGTACTAGAATTGTCTTAGCTGGGTTAATGGTCAGCCCCGTCGTCGGCGTAACCATATGTGCGGAAACCTAAGTTGTTAAGTTTTTCCAGAAGTTCATCGATGACAAGAGTCCACAATAGAGGCGATAGTACGCCACCTTGTGGACATCCCCTGGTTGCCCTAATAGTCTTCGATGATCCTCCTAAGTCCAACTTAATAACCCTGGATGACAGCATTTCCAAAATCCATTTCCTTATGATATAAGGAACCCCTTTTCTATGCAATGCTAGATCAATAGCACTGTATGACGTGTTGTCGAAGGAAAAATGGTTACAGTAACAATGCACAACTATATTTTTTTTCATTTTCTCAATTCCGTACAACACGGAACAAATGGACGGAGCTTTAAATAACACAACAAGTCTCTCAGTCTATACGGACGGTTCTAGGAAGTGAGATCGAGTTGGCGTAGGTGTATATATTCAGCAATTCGAATACAGACACTTGATATTCTCTGCGAGATGTTAAGTTTTCCCTGATTAATTAGCCACGTAAAAAAACATAAAGTAGACATGTTATATATCAATGAATAGGGAATTTATATAACTTTTGACAATTCAAAAATACATGGAATACTCTTTTGAAAAATATGACAAAAATAGCTTTTTATTAATTTTTGGTGAAAATTATTTTTTAATGAAATTTCATTGATATATAGATTTTTTTAATTAAAATTTGGAAAAATAAAATCGAATTTGAAATTTATCATCAGTAATCTCGCAATTCCCCAAAATTCTGAATTCAAATACATACTGAAGTAATAGTAAGTTTGGTATAACAAATTTTGCATGCAATATATGAAAAAAAAAAAATTGTTCAAAGGGGGCAAGGTTTGTGGAACTTCTGAGGAGTAAATAAAGGCTTTATATATAAGTATTTGCTATTGTTGAAAACCTTAGAACATATAGATTGATATTTTAGTTAAATTAAGTAATTTTATAAATTTTTGGAACGTCATTTACTTTAAAAACTTAAAAAATTATAATATGGTGATTTTCCATGAAGAAAAATATAAAGTTTGAATAAATGTAAAATTTTAATGGTTAAAGATATCATAACAAAGTTTGGAACTAATATAGACTTATTTATCCTTAAATCAACGCCGTTATAATTTTAGACATTTTTTATTTTCAAATACCCAAAATTCCTAAAACGAAGAAAATGTGTTGGAAAAACTGATTTTTTTTAGAAAAGTGCCTACTGTAACGTTGTTTACCGTGTAATAGTAAAAAGAACTTTGTAGATATTTAAGAAGCAGATAGGGTTATATAAATACGAAGCTTTTTCGAGGATCGGTGCTTTGTCTTTTTAGAATTTTTTACTCAAATCTAAATATATATTTTTTTTTTTTTAAATTGGCCAAGTTCGGTTAGGTCTGGGGGGTGTTGTGTGCGCTTAAGTGAGCTAAAATTTACTTTACACGCATTAAATTCTCTTTCCGGACCATATAAAAATTGTATATAGTCCTGAAGAAATTTTTTTCTTCAAAAGAAGAAATGGGGAAAAAACTTAAAAAATACGGCACTTTTACTTGTTCCAACTTTGGATGCGTTTAACTTTTTATAGGGACAAGATAACTATTAGCTAGTTTTTCTTATTTTATTTAGAATTTTATCATCAATATAGGTGATATTTTAAAAAAAACTTCTAAAAAAGAATAAAAACATGGAGTAAAGTTAAAAAAAAAATAAATAAATAAACCTAAATATCTCTTCAACTAATAGAGATAACCTACTCATGTAAACATATTTTTTGTAGATTTTTTAAGTGCTATTTATATTTTAAATTTCAACTCATTCGGATCATAAATGGATTTTTTGCGATTTTTAAAATTGAGACCCACTGGCCCCCATTAGCGCTAGGAAGCTGCACAACTGCGAGTCAACTTAAAGAGACCTTAGCTCCCATCATGTAAAATTTCGTAACAATATCTCAAATAGTTCTCGAGATACCGAATTATTAAAAAAAAAACGTTTCTAAACCACTGTGTGGTGTTAAACCACTAACATTACTCTACTGAATAAAATAATGGGCTGGGTAACGACCACTCATTACACCATGAGTGGCAAGGGTATATAGGGTCTGCCGAATATACCAGTACTACCCGTTTCTGTCATCTTAATTTAAAAACATTTTAAGTCAACTTATCTAATTTTATCTAATTAATATTAAGGCGTGAAGAACATTTTAACTACCATTTATTTAAATTTAATATACATAGTAAATTACATTTTCAAATATTTACCTGACATCATTACACAACCAAAGAAAAACATTTCTATATAAATACCTACATTTTTTTAATACTTACCCACAGACAAATTATGTTCTTGTTTTTTAAGTTTTTATTTCTGCTTGAAATAAAAAAAAAAAAAAAAACAGAAACTAAAGAAAAGAAACCTCAACCCACACAACCACAAAAACCAAAATTATTAATCATCCGTTAAGTTTTGTTGGTTTTTTTTCGTAACGGTTAAATGCCTTTTGAATTTCACCATTTAACATGAAACTCGTAGATCACAGTAGTGACCCATACAAAACAACAACCATAAAAATAAATGCAGAAAAAAGGAACAAAAAAGTAAAGAAAGAGAGCTGGAAACCCAGAGAACATAAAAAATAAGTATCAAATAAAAGGAAAACGAAAAAAAAAGAAACCAAATGTTGTGTTGTTTCATACTATTTAGTACACAGCTCATTTTGGATGGGTATGAGTTCTATTGTAAATGTTTCTTTTCTTGTTCTTGTTCGCAAAACTTATATGGCGTTAAGGAGTTGAAAATTATTTATGTGCGAGCTTTGTATATGACTTTTTGAATATGTGAATGTGTGAAAATTATTGACCGGAACTTTGTTTTTCTTTTATTTTGAAGGGTTTTTTTCTGTTGATTTTGGTAAAATAATTTTGGTTTTTTTGCAAGTCTAGTAGGGTGGAGTATTTGAACAAATTACTTTGTAAATATGAGAATATTAGACAATTAAATTATGGCAATAATTCAATTTCATCAAGGCACAAAATTTTGCAAAATAATGTTGTTGTTGATGTGAAATGTTAGAGAAGTTTTGGTTGAGAGTTCATATTTAAAAAGGCATGTAGCGGAAACTTGTATGATTTTGCTGCATTATTGCAATAACAAAGTTAATTACTTACACCAACATAATGTTTGTAAGCGTCATTGCAATTTTCATGTTCCTTTATTATAGTAAAACCGATACAAAGTCTGTAATTTTTCTATATGTGCTGGGAAAAAAGTACCCACAATACATTTTTTACCCCTTTTAGTAGGATGATTCCGCAATGTCCCATAGAAGTAAACTATATTAAAATTTTTTAAAGAAAACAGAGTTAGTACTCTTTACCTGGAAATGTAGGGTAGGGAATTTTAATTTGCCGAAAATAGATAACGTTGATCTGACTTTATAAATTATCATGGATGTAGAATACTCAGCAAACCCTTAAAACTGGTCTCAATCAGGGTTTACAACTGCTACTACATTAGCCGTCAATTGCAGTTAATATCAGCTTTTAACTATCTGCCTAACTCTGCTAATATAGTGCAAACAAGTGTTGCAATTTTAATAGTAATAGGAATGAATAGTATGCATATTTGTACTAGTTGCTTGTGATGAAATGAGATAATTTCATATTTATTGCATAGTAAAAAGTAAGAAATGTGTTGCTAGAATTGAATATCGAAACCCTAGTCTCAATACCTACTACACATGCAGGAATTCTATTGGTAAGACCAGGTATAGTAAACTGGCTCCCAGACGAATACAGGGTCTTCCAGTCAGAGATCCTAAAGATATGAAAAGCCACGGATTTGATAAGAACACACGCCACAAATAAATGAAATAACCGATGAACTGGCCAGGACCTATATGCTACTAGATTACAGGGTTTTATGCCAAAATGGCTATTGGGAATTTCATGATGAACTTGAGGATATGGTTAGATATGATCTAGGTAATCTATTAGGCTTTATACTTTAAAATGAGTGTTAGATTAATATCTATGGGAGTTACAAACATCAGCACAAACTTCCTCACAATGGTGGTATAGGGTAATTATACTGTCCAACAGCATTTTTGGAACATTATTGTGAACCCATAATTCTGAAAAGGCATGTTGAGTAGATAATTTTTGTAGAGTAAACTTATAGTCCAGCTGGACTGAGTTTTTTTTACAGTGGGTCAAAGTTTTAATTTTTTGTTTGAAGGAAGCATTATACTAAATGAAAAAAAATTTAGTAAGTTAATGTCTGAGAGAATTCTTATTTTCAGAGTAACATTGTGCAATTTTATGGGGATCATTTTAGTTTAAGAACCTCTTAAACTAAATGATCTCCTTTCTTTGGGGGACAATTTGACCCTTTTTTCGAGAAAATCAAAAAAAGACCTTTCAAAAAGGACATTTAAAGATTAAAATATTCTACGAAAATTGTAGATGAAAAATGTTTGTGGTTGTCACCAAAGACACCACAGTTGTAAATAAAGCTCTTTACGCTTAATTACCAAAATTACAAGCCACTTTTTAAAAAAATCGCCAAAAATCCAAGTTAATTCTACAACATGCCCTATGAGAATTATAGCGTCGCTATTCTGTTCCAATCTAAAAGTCTCAATTTGTTGGACTGTCCAACAAACAAAATTTATCAAAATTTATGTTAATCCTAAACGTTTGTCCCATTAGAAATCTACATTTAAAATATTAAGCATTAAGGTCATTTGTTAAAAAAAACACAAAATTCTTTTTTTGCCCGTTATTACTTATAAAAGATCTACTTATGAAAAACGGTATTTTTTAATATAAATTGTGTTTAATTACACAAGTTACTACTTTATTTGTATCGCTTCAGAAGAAAGTATAGTAAAAGTACCAGAAAATTAGCCTTAATTTTGTACTTCAGTAAATTACTTTTATACTTTTATATCCTTAATAACGATTCCTTAACTGTTTTTATATATTAAGGGTACTCATTTAAACGCTTAAGTTTCCCATTTGTGTAAATGTGCAAATGTGCGCGACGTGTTTCATGAACCCTCCTTTTCAATTTTGTGCAAGTTTACACAGAAAATTTATATTTGTTAAAAATGTCAAATAAAAATAAATTCAACAAAAGCTGTAAAAAAAGTTTTTCAAATTGTATAAATTTATCATTATGTTCCAAATCATTCCGTTCCAAAGTTACACAATTTTCACATGTACAAAATATTTGTATTTTATTTGAATTTTAATTTTCATAAATAAAAGTAAACAAAAACAGCTGATTAATCAAATGCACAATAAATTCAAGTTTGCGATTCTAAATTGTCGCGCAAACTCATCGGAGTTGTGCAAACGAATTTCCATAAATTTTTTGACAGTTCATTTGCGAGAGATTGCACAGTTTGCGAGGCTTTTAAGCGTTTTCATGAGGACCCTTATTAATTTTTTTTAAAACTAAACTTTTATTTTAAATTAATAGGGTGTATATAAGTTTGTAATACTTATACTTATGGAATCTAAATCTTCAATAATTCTGTAAGACATGCTTTCGAGAAATCAGCAAAATCAGCAAAATCCGTCCATTAATAACGGAGATATGAGCAAAAATCCGAGACAAAAAAGCAACAAGACATATGTTTGAATGTGTGTTAGTTTCATTGCTTTGCGTATTTTGTTTCGGTTTCTTTCTTTGGTATTTCGTTTCGTTCGGCGTTGTTGGTTTTATACCCTTCACCTTCGTGAGAGGGTATATATAAGATTGTCATTTCGTTTGTAACTTCCACAATATAATCTGTTCGTCAGCAATTAAATGTAAAATTTTTAAAAGTTTTCTTGATATATTTAGAATGCTAAACGCTGAAAGTAGGCAATTAATGCATCCACAACAAAGGTGAATGGTATATAAGATTCGGCATAGTCGAATATAGCACTCTTACTTGTTCTTATTCATAAATGTTTTTATTATGAAAAAAGTACCTTAATAAAACATTTTTTTATGAATGCTTATTTTTGTGCCGCTTTAATAAAAATAGTACCAATAATAAAATATTTATTTTAACCCTATATTTCGCAAGAGTCCTTCAAGGCATGCATTAAAAAACACCATTTATCTCAAGAAGTAATTGTGTGTATTTTTTTTTAAATTTAACGGTGACTTTAGTTACAGATTTGTTAACATTTTTCTCGAAGGTCGAAATGCATTCTGACTTTTAGTTTAGTAAATGTTAAACAATTAACAAAAAGTGCCTCAGGACAGTGTTGCAAGTTGCGTCTAAATTTATGGGCGTGTTATATTGTATAGTGTTTTACTTGTTAGTTATATTATTACACCCTTCACCATGAGTGGCAAGGGTATATATAAGTTTGTCATTCCGTTTGTAATTTCTACATTTTTCATTTGCGACCCTACAAAGTATATATATTCAGGATCGTTATAGATAGCGATCCGTCTGTATGTTGAAATCAACTTTCCATAGCGCCTGAATAACTAACATACATGATTCTTATATTAATATATCGGGAATTCTTCCGGCTCGGTTACTTTTTAAAATCGAGAAAATCGGCCTCTATTTTTGGTTTATTTTTTATCTATATCTCAGTTACTAAGTCATAAATATAGAAAGTATGGATATCTAATGAAAGATATTTCAAAGTCCATTAAAACGATGTATACAAGGCTATAGTAAGTTTGACCTACAATGGGTCAAAATCGGGAAAAATATTTTTTAACCCGAATTTTTTTTCCCAAAAAAACTTTTTTTGTCATTAAATTAAAGACAAATTTTTTTAAAAAAATTTGAAAAAACTTAAAACAAAGTTATTTAAAAAAAAAAAATTAAAAAAATTTGTTAAAAATTTTATTTTAAAGTATAATTTGTTGAAGGGTATATAAGATTCGGCACATCTCTCTTACTTGTTTGTTATATTATTTGTTATAGTTTGTTACAAAAAAATGATAGGAATGGCAGAGACCGCAGACAGATTAAATTATCCTCTCTGACTAATGATCAGTTGGTACTCCACAAGAATATCTACAGCCATCATAGAAAGTAAAACATATTTTCTTACTTTTTGTATATTTTCATTAGTTTTTCAATAAAATCGTATCATAATTAAAGTTTACATCTTATTGTTTCTTACACCTAAACTGGAAATAATGCCCTGAGGCACTGTTCACCTTTTTGCAACTGCTGCCTAAACTTAATTTTCAAATTAATTTCTGATGGCTGTTCTGAGTTCAGTGGATCATAATTACCCTAAAGAAAATTATTCCACAACGTTTTTTTAACTTAGCTTTGAACAACTTTAGCTTTGAATTTTCAAAATATATATTATTAATGCCCTTTTACATCATTAAATAAATCTGTATTTATATTATAGATTGATATTTACTCTAATTAAATACTTTATGTATGTTGATCAACTTTGATCCTTTAAAGAAGTTTTATGTCTGTAAGTCCCAGTATTGACAATAAATTCAAATGTCCCATTTTACCGGCTTGGAAAAAGTACTTTTTCAATATATACAAATATAGTTTTGAGATAGCTTAAAGTTACAATCGAAATTTGAACAAATGTCTTTATTATTAATATTTTTCCCTTTGGAAATTAAAGGCTCTTACCCAACAATACATATTTCCCTAAGCATATCATCTTGCTTCCTCTCAATTACCAGCATTCCTTAAAAATCAATACAACTTAACATTTTTAAAAATTTACGACATTTGAAACTTAAATGTTGGTTTACAACTTTCAAGTTCTTCGTTCTTTTCTACAATATTCTATATGTATGTATTTTTTTTTTCAAGTACACACCAGAAAACTTTTTCGTTTAAAAAAGCGAAGCAACTTGTAGCAAACATAAATTTTTCTCAAAACTTTGAAATTTCTTTTATTTTTGTAATTCTTACTTGATTCAGTTTATTATGGCGTCTAGTCTAAGCTTTTAAGCTGCAAATATGCAGTAACATTTTTTTCTACCCATTGCTGCATTGTTTTGGTTAAAATGTAGATTTTTTTTTGCTTCATTTAAGCAAGCATTACTGCATTCTTAGTTATGTATTTGCCCCCTAGAATTTAATAATAAGTTTTGTAGTTGCTGCTGTCTGTTACATTAAAATAGTTTATTTGTCTTTAAAGTTTTTGTAGTTTATTTTCTGCTGGCATTGTAGTTGGTAGTTGTGTCTGAGCTGTTGTCCCACTGCTGTTTTACTTTTTTTTTATTGACTGTATACTGGTGTTTTCGTGTTGGTTGACTACGCGCCTTTTTGTTTTGTTTAAGTTTGTCAGTTAAAAATATGTATGTATGCCTGCCAGTGACAGTTACAATATTGACCTGTCAAATTGTTCATCATTGTTGGAGTGAATAAGTTCTCACTAAAGGAAAATAAGAGATTTTTTTAGGGAGGAATTCCAGCTGATATTCGAAACATGATTGTTATGAAAATCTACAAAGAAACAATTGAATGGTATTTGTGTTAAAATTTATCACAAAGTTTTTAAATAAAATAAAATTTCCATACAAAATTTGTTTTATAAACCTTTGATTTTTAAAAACTGTTTTTGAACAGTAATTTTCTGTATAGTCCTATAACATTTGCACTTTCTTTAACCCTCTTAAAATTATCTTTTGAATTTCATTTGGCAAAATGTGTAAATTCTTTAAAAGCTGAGCTCATGTATATGCAAAAACTGCTCTTAATAGAGTGAAGTATAAAAAGGAAGGGTAAAACTGGGTTTTATCAATGTATGTCACATTGTAATAAATGTACTCTTCCATGTATAATTAAATTGACTTTTCACAATGAAAGAAAATTATTCATATAGGGAAAGTATATAAGGATTAGGGCTAACCGAAAAATACATGCTGAATATAGAGGACAAAAATCATAGTCACTCATAATTGATGAACTTCGCTAATGTCAATTAAGAGTTAGGGATGGTTGATCTTTGTTTCTCTATAAAAATAGACTCTCAAAAATTTTCTAGATGGCTGAGAGGTTTCTACATTGTCTTCAAATACATTATTTTGATACATTTATTAATAATAGTAAACTTCGCTAATCTCAATTGAGAGTTAGGGATAGCTAGATTGATATTTGTTTCTATATAAAAATAGACTCTCAGTAATTTTCCTTAAATGGCTGAGAGGTTTATTCAATGTCTTCAAATATCTTATTTTGATGCATAATTGAGCTGCTGTGTTATGATATTCCAGGAATATTTTTTACTATATCAAAAGATTTTACCATCTGTGCAACAGCTTTGAATAATGTACTGATCCTTGGTATTTATCAAATAATGCCCATTAAATTTCTTATATATTTGAACACTCTTAACTCTCCAAAAATCAACATGAGAAAGTTTACATGTAAATATCTACATCCCAGCCAATATTTAGGATAGATCTGCAATTAAAAATAAGAAAAATTTTGGTGGTTTAGATTAGACTTATAAGAGAGAACTTATGATGTTTCTTACCTTTGAATTTGGGAAGACACGTAAGCTGACATTCCGGTGGCCCAACATTATATTTATTCTTTTTTTCGATTATTTTACTTACAATTATTCGAATTATTCGTTATTCGAAAATTGTAATTTTTAAATTATTCAAATAATTATTCGTAAGAAATTGTTGGAATATTCGAACGACAATTATTCGAAAGGATACCTTAATATGTAGACGTAATTAACACATGTGGAACATTTATGAATTTTGAATGGATTGCCATACGGCTCTGTTGTCAATGAAACCATCAGGGATGTGTAATCCTCCTGAGGGTGCAGTAGCTGATGTGGACGATGTATTCGAATATGGGACTACTGCAGAAGATGCATTAACGATTTATTCTCTTTCAAAAACTCAAACACAAGTTGTTATAGCCAACGCACAGTTGTATAAAAAAATAGAGGGAAATAAATCTATAACTTCTAAAGCGTTAAACCGGTGTGAATGAAATTTCACACGTGCAAAGAGGGAGTGTTATTGAGTTTAACTTTTGAACTTGGACCTCATGGACCCATCAGGGGTGGGGACAGGGGTCCCCAAAGTAGGAAATCTCGGAAATGTTACATTTTTAAAACGATCCTATTTCTTCGTTTTTGTTCACATATAGAATCTTCTCATCGAGCACTACAAAAAACCTGTTGTAGCTAGCAATTACCTAAAAATGCTTAGGAGATACTCTCAGTTTAAAAATAAATTTTTAAAATTTTTACACACCCCACTTCAGTTTTTTGATAACTGCGGATATAGGTTAGGTTCCATGGGCAGCCGGTCCTCAAGCAGCTCACATGGGTCCATTCAAATCTGATCCCATTGTGATACCCAAGGGGTAGTCATCAGGGTATTTACAGTACTTCTGTTGACTCCAAATTAAACCAACCAGATTCCCGGATGAAGGAATAGATTCAGATTCATCCTTGATAGCTCGTCCAAACATGATAGGAATAGAAAACCGAGGATGCGTTCCCTCAGGTTTGTCAGAGCCGGACATTGGCAGAAAAGGTGATACACAGTCTCTTCCTCTTCTTCATTATGGTAGCTTCTACAGTAATCATTGTACCGTAGGCCCATTCTTCTAGCATGTGTCCCGATTAAACAGTGTCTTGTAATAAAGGAGACAATTAGCCTTATTTGCTCACGACGGTAATCTATAAGTAGATTCGTCCTGCTGGCATCGTATACGGGCCAAGTCGACCTCGCTATAGCACAGGAAGGATCATTAGTCCACCTGTTTTGTGCAGTCTCATATAGTTTCTGCTGAACAGCCATCTTGCATTTAACAAGGGAAATACCAGAAAAGGGGTCGATCGCCTCCTCACTCATCATCGCACCCTTTTTGGCGAAATCATCTGCTATACAATTACCCTGATTTCCATCGTGTCCAGGGACCTACATAAGCGTTATTCTAGAATGTCTCGCTATCTCATTTAGTGATACCCGGATTTCCTCGGTTAATCTAGATGTCGTTAAGACACTCGCTATTCCGTCAACGGCAGCCTTGCTGTCAGTAAATATACATATATCACCAGATATTCGATAATACCTCAGCCAGTTAGATGCACGTTTAATGGCAGTAGTTTCCGCCTGAAGAACAGTACAGAAGTTAGGTAGCCTAAAGAAGGATTTTATCCCAAAGTTTTCAATATAAAAACCTCCACCGTTAGAGCCATCAGTGTATATCTGAATGACATCAGCAGGGGGGAAGAGTGCGCGTTGCCACAAATCCTTTTTCGGAATCATAATCATAATAACAGTGGATCTAACTATTTCCCGATTTTCTAATAATAAATGTATGTGTGAAACCAAAAAAGAATTGTTTAAAACTATTGACTGACTCCAAAATGCATTTGAATTTAAAAAATTAAAAAAAGCAGATTTTTCGCAAATTTTTTGGGAAAAAAGTAGTTTTATCTTTCTATGTTATCTCAAGAAATTTCTAAAAAAATGTATAAAGAGTTTATACTTTTTAAAAAGCTAACTTTACACAAAATATTTTAAATGAAAAAAAATTTTAAAGTTTTTGATACTCCTATTTTTTAATGTAAAATTCAACTTTAGGCCATAAATTCTAAAATCGCATAGTCAAAATACAGAAACTTATTTTAGATGGTCCAATATGTTCTATATTATTCTGTAAATGGTTCCGATATCAGTGTGGGATTCCTGATTACAAATTTCAAAATTTGGTTTTATTTTTCCATTTTCAATAGAAAAATCAATTTAAGTGTTAAGTTCGTTAAAAAATATTCCTAAATAAAAATTTAATTTCAGTTTGAAAAATTTTTATCTTTGCAAAAACTCAATAAAAAGCAAAAATGAGAATTTTTTAATTGTTTGGCTATAATATCCATATCCATAGGGTCGGGGTTATCGGTTTGCTATTAACTAATGGCTCTGTTAAGTCAGCAACACACTTAGTAAGATGCATTTGGTTATTCGAAGTTTTCCACTAGCAGAAACATCAAACATTTAACCCACAAACTTCTACCCGTTTTGGTTTTTAAACTACAGAAACTGCATGCTTTCTAAATAGACCTCTCCAATAACGAATCAGGACAAGTGCTGCAGCAATTGACTCCCGCAAAACCAGATAAAGACACTGAACAGCTGCGAGTTTAAATAAATAAATTCTTTCCAGAATAGGATTCCGTGAAACCCGAAGCTCCGGTTTCGCCCCATATCTCTCTTCAAAGCATACCACCAAGGTGCAGAAAGATCACCAAGGTAAAACTTACCCCAAAGGATTGACAGCATGTACAATCCAATGATTGGTCACAACCTCTTAATATACATAAGTATTAATTATCGCACTGGTTCCTTTAAAGAGAGTCAACTCAAAATTTTTAAGTTTTCACTTTTTGCAAGAAATCGATGTATACCCACAAAATCATACATAATTTTCTCTACTCTTTCGCCAAAAATACAGTTGTATCCGTCATCAACATTCATTGTAATGTATTAAAAAAAAAAACTATTTTTTTGCTTCTACTGAAAATTTTTAAATTTTGAGTTGACTTTCTTTAGAGGAATCAGTGCGATATATTCTAGATCTATAGAACTCATGTCCTTGAAACGTTAAAATGCTATTGATTTTATGGTCGTTATATTTCAAGAATTACAATTTTAAGATCGTAAAGTTGTTGGTTACAATCAACTTAATTTCCACAACCTTAACCCAATGCAGAGTTGATCCTGAACGTCCTGTGATATACAAATATTAAGTTCTCTGAATTTTACTTCATAGTCCTTAATATAGTGCTTTGTTTAAAACCTTTCAATGAACTCAGGTATTCCAACACCATTGAAAATTGCGTACTAAGCGTATAGCAATGTTTAGTATTATACCACCTCAATCCAGCGGATCCTTAACTTTATTTCCATATTTATTATTAAACACGAATCCATCTTCATTTCTTACGTTCTTCCACAGATGTGATCGTGAAAGAAATATGACATACAGAATGATTGAACGTGAAGTCAAACACCAACGATTTCCTCCTTCTTGATTAATATCAATCTTTGCCATAGATCGCATTGGGTACCGCAAGGCTAAAAATACCTTCTGTGTCGAACTTTAATCCCTACACAGACAAAACAGATTCGTGATAGCAACATAAGTTTGGTTGCTTCAACCGAAATTCTTTTTTATCAACTGACTTTCTGTTGATAGAACCGAAAATTTCTATGTGTGCAATCGAATCATTCGATTGGTAACAAATTCGGTTGCTATTACGAATCTGTTTTCTCTGTATTGCTTTTTTAATAGGTTACATACTATAAAAGAAAACCTATAACCTGGCCAAATATTTAATTCTTCAAAAGGAAGGCTTTCAAGGTGAAGTACCTCAGAGTTCACTGTTATATCGATACTACAATGTAGTTTTTTACGCAACACACGTTCTTCAGCCAGCGCTCCTTCATTCGTGGTCGACTGGACAGTATATCGCACAACACTTTACAGGGAAAATTCGTTTTTTAGCAGTACCGTTCGTATGTGGAATAAGTTTCATGCAGAAGTCTTTCCTGCTACTTTGAACAAAAGTAAAAATCAAATCAAATGTCCACAAACACTACTCCCTCTATCATACCTTCCATAACATATTTTCATAGTTTCCACATAATGCACTGCATAAGTACATGTCATCTCCAGAGTGCTAGTCCAGGAAAAAAAGGTGTTCTGATCTCAATAGCAAGTAAACATCAAGAAATTCAGTGGCAATTCAATTGTAAATATTTAAACTATTTAGCATATGCAAACACAGACTTTGCTCCACAATATCAGAAATAAACAACTTGACAACTGAGAAATCAGCCTTCTCCATACTGGTCTATTCAAATTCTGGGAGTTAGCAGAGTCATATCATTGTCTGATATACTCATAACATGCCCATTCCCTAAGGTTGCTTTTAAACTTCCGGAAATTTTGAAAATAATTTTCGTTGCCTACGATCGCAAGGTAATGATCCCGATTTTGACATATGTTAAGTAAGTATTTAATTCTTTCATGCATTCATGTAATATTCATAATTTTACAGTTACACCTGTAAGTGCTTTGACAGCAAATTCGTCTTAATAACCCGTAGTGTAACTGGGATGATGAAATGATTTTCAATATTCTTAGCTTTTTATATATAAACTGAGAGAACCGTTTGTCATTCGATTTTAAGCCAACAGTATTTTATAATAAGAGTAGAGTTTCCAATTCGGTTTTAACCGAAACCGCGGTTTTTCAAGGCCTAAAGCCGAAACCGAAACCCACAATTATTCTTCGGTTTTTATTTTTAATCTATTTTCAGTAGAAAAATTCAAAATTTAGAAATGAGAAACAAACTTTTTCATCCAATATCTCTAAAAACAGATCAGTAAAAATATTTTAAGATTTGTTTAAATTTTTTAAATTGTATTACAATAATTTCTTCAGATGATGTAGCAGGCTACGCAGTCAGGATCATGTGTGTTTCATTTGCTGCTTATAGGTTCATTATTATAAGAAAAAGTACCAATTTTCTTTTATCCTCTTGAACACTCGACAAGTTAGAACTTTAAATTTGTATAGCATTTCTTATATTATCAATTGATTTAATAGTTAATAAATGATCACAAAACCGAACCAAAACCGATTGAGTTTAAATTTTTTAAAACCGAAACCGCGTTTTTGAAATTTTTCGGTTTTTTTGAAACTCTGTAAATTTATATATATTTGGTCAATTCACAAGGTCTCTTATCATGTCATAATGTCTAATATTTCACAATGGTATTTATTGCCTTTCAAGCAAAAAATGTCCTTAAATAATACTACTTTTTAGTATCCAGCAGAGACCAACGTCGAATGCCTAAGAGTCGGTTAAGACGAGTCTTGATATATTAGGACACTTTGACAATATGACTGATAAGAGACCTTGTAAATTGACCAATTGATTCCTATGGTGAAACAAAGAGCCACAACAAAATTCTTCCATTGTAATCTATCCCGTGCTATCAGTTTCCAGTTGAGTGTAGACATAACTATAAATTGTGATAATGTGGGTGTTTCTATTTAGCATTTTTTGTTAGAGAATTTTTGTCAGTTTCTTCTTTATGGCTTCCTTTAAGGTTTAAAATTACAACTGGCTTCTGACTCAATTTTTAGCTGGGATGCCTTATACACTTCCATGCATGTATTTGCTCATATGTATATGAGGGAGTGAGTGAATAAAGGAATAAAAATAATGCATAAATGAATGTACAATTGTTACCATTTCCTACACAGAAAAAATTATTGTAAACTATTTTTTAATTAAATGTTTACAATTACTATAGTAATTGTAAACTGCATTCATTCATTTCTTTTGTTCCTCGTTCTTAGCTTTTTTCCCATTGTTGCAGTTATTGATGTTGTAGTACTTTTCCTTGTTTCATAATTACTGTAAGAGAAACGACAGAAAAAGAACAACAGCAGCAAGCAAACAAGCGAACAACTATTTAAATTCCAGAAAAAAGTTATAATTGAAAAACAGGAAAAACTTAAAGATTTAACAGTGTTTTAGAAAGAAATATACTGAACAATTATTGAGAACGACTTAAGCTCTCTTTACACTATATAAGTTTAATTTAAGAAAAATAGATTGAAGTGATCTGCATGCAGAGAAATATATAGTATTACAAGATCACCGCAAAAATTTCAACACATATTATAAAACTGATTGCCATAACATATACTTAATTACTACAATCATATATATTTTAACTGAAATCATGTATATTGTAACTATCTTATGGTTGCCACAATAAAAAAACTTAAAAAGATGATTGCGGTGATCATGTACAACTATATTTTATCTCTCAGCTACTGCTGCACCTTTTATCTATGAAACTTTTCTCTATGAAGTTGAAATATTTAACTCAGATAGTGTAAAGACAGCTTGACAGAACAATGTACATACCTAAGTATATGTTTGAATTTATTTGTTATGACGCTTTTGTATTTATATGAAAGTTTTAATTTGTAGTACTCTGAGCATCAAACAAGTCCAGGATATTACTCTCTGAAACATAAATTCGTTGTAATTTATCCTTATTGTTTCTGCAACTGGCTGTTGTTGGCAAGTATTTTTGCGTAAATACAAACTGCTCGGTATAAATAGAATCATTCACAATTCTACTCCACAAAGTAACAATGACATGGCAGTCAGCGTCAATGGAATGAATATAAAACGAACATTTTAAAATATAAAAGGACTACTTTAAATAGTAAAACAATTGCAGCCATTGTATGTAATATTCACTTAAATGTATTTTAAAATTGAAGTTTAAATACATACTTTTGTATGTTTTTAAATGAAAACCTCATTGTGGTTAGTAAGTGCTATGTGGGTTTTAAAGAGGAGATATATGTATAAATACAAATAATGAGATTTCGTAACTTATTTAATTTTATTTGGTAATTCCTTGAAGGAAAGCCTTTATACTCGAAATGCCTGCCTCAATAACTGATAAATTTAAATCTACTTCCAGAACAAAATCTGTAAATATGAAGTTTTGGTATGTAGTGATGTGTGTAAAACACTCTCACGTCTAAAATACATCACCGTTATTATTAATAACTATCTGAACCCGGTCCGCGTTGCTGGCCCTTAGAAAACATCTGTTTCATATTGCATATCGATTTTAATATACAGTGTCGGACAAAGTCGGTGATCTAACCTTCAATTTTAATACATGTGGTGGCAGCCCGGGTGGTTCCAATGAATTCAAAAATTCAGTAGGATAATCGACGGCTTGTTCTTCGTTCATTACTGTGTCAATCGATTTGTATTTTATTGTTTCGCCAGCTTGTTAACATAATAATTTGTTGGTGCCAAAATTGCATGTTCCCACAGCCTATCTGAATTTTTGTAGTTGGTTGTAAGACTTGGGAAAACCTTGTCAATAACAAAATCTCATTTATGGCGAGATCAATTGAAATTTTTCCATTTCTGATGTCCAACAATTGTTTCGAGAATGTTTCGGCAGAAGGGTATTGCAGCAAATGCACACGCATGTTCGTTGATAGCGTTCGGCTTCTGTAGCTTCATTTCCAGTGAAATAAATGTGAAGGAGCTTCGCATCATCACTGTGGTACATTTGGCCTTGAACTTTAAAGGTGGGCATGGAATCATGAGTTGCACTTTTGGATATTTTGAAGGAAGTGCATGGAAATGGGATTGGCGCCGGAAATGTAACTTAGAAGCAGCTTAGGTGGCTCAATAACTGGTGGCAGAATAACATTACCGTTCGAACAGCACATTCCCGGGGATTCCTTAGGGAACTTCAAAACGCGGCAATGTAAGCAATGTTTGTCCATTGCGGCAATCAGTACGTCCTTGTGATTCCTGTAGTCATCATACTTATTGTAATAAAATGCCGGCAACTTTAAATCGATTCTTTCTCTTGATCGAGCCATTCGGGAGGGATTGGCTTCTAGTCTTTTGATATGCTGTTGAGGTGTCTCCGCAGCACTCGATGAATATGCAATGCGATGCATTTGCTGAAGCCGTGATTCTCGTTCTCTTCCCGTTTCTGCGGCTCTAGACGTAGATGACCTTTCTAAAACAAATTTTATTTGAATAATACCGTTATTTTTTATTAAAAGTGGAATGCGGAGAGTTATTCAAAATATTATTTTATTTCATAGATTTCATATGGAAATTTCTTATTCATGCACCTAATATGTAAGAGTAAACATAATTGTTTAGCATCGATTGCTAATATAAAATAACTTTTATAGTACCGGATATTTGTTGAAATGTATTCCTTTCTTCGCTTACACCAAATAATACGCTTCAGAGTACACCAATTTGAATTACAATTTTTTTTTTACAGCAATCACTGACTTTGTAAGCCTGTATATAGGAAACTAAATAAACTATCTGTGAGAATTGAAGAAAAGGTCGATCAACAACTATACAATAATCTTTTTTTTATGTCATTAGCGGTATAGTATAAAAATTTGATTTTGCCACGCCATTCCGTCCATAGATCGAAAATCAAAAATATGACTTTACAGTTTTACCCGCTAGGCTTTTCTGAAGATTCCGTAAAAATTTTATCAAAATCGGTCAAGCCGTTTTTGAGTCCATGCGGAACGTACATACACAAATCTGCTTTAATATGTTTATTTACAGAGTTATTAACGATTTAAGATATTCTTAGTTTTTCATATTAAAAATCCACTTTTGATGTGAAATGTGAGTGATCACAGATCGAGGTCCTTTTTTCATTTAAACGCTTAATTACAGAGTTATTAACGATTTAAGATATTCTTAGTTTTTCATATAAAAAATCGATTTTTGATGTGAAATATGAGTGATCACAAATCGAGGTCCTTTTTTCATTTAAACGTTTATTTACAGAGTTATTAACGTTTAAAGATATTTTAAGTTTTTCATGTAAAAAATCGACTTTTGAATATAAATATGAGTGATCACAGATCGAGGTCCTTTTTTCATTCAAACGCTTATTTACAGAGTTATTAATGATTTAAGATATTCTTAGTTTTTCATATAAAAAATCGACTTTTGAAGATAAATACGAGTGATCACAGATCGAGGTCCTTTTTTCATTTAAACGCTTATTTACAGAGTTATTAACGATTTAAGATACTCTTAGTTTTTCATATAAAAAATCGATTTTTGATGTGAAATGTGAGTGATCACAGATCAAGGTCCTTTTTTCATTAAAACTCTTATTTACAGAGTTATTAACGATTTAAGATATTCTTAGTTTTTCATATAAAAAATCGACTTTTGAAGATAAATACGAGTGATCACAGATCGAGGTCCTTTTTTCATTTAAACGCTTATTTACAGAGTTATTAACGATTTAAGATACTCTTAGTTTTTCATATTAAAAATCCACTTTTGATGTGAAATGTGAGTGATCACAGATCGAGGTCCTTTTTTCATTTAAACGCTTAATTACAGAGTTATTAACGATTTAAGATATTCTTAGTTTTTCATATTAAAAATCCACTTTTGATGTGAAATGTGAGTGATCACAGATCGAGGTCCTTTTTTCATTAAAACGCTTATTTACAGAGTTATTAACGATTTAAGATATTCTTAGTTTTTCATATAAAAAATCGACTTTTGAAGATATATATGAGTGATCACAGATCGAGGTCCTTTTTTCATTTAAACGCTTATTTACAGAGTTATTAACGATTTAAGATATTCTTAGTTTTTCATATAAAAAGTCGACTTTTGATGATAAATATGAGAGATCACAGATCAAGGTCCTTTTTTCATTAAAACTCTTATTTACAGAGTTATTAACGATTTAAGATATTCTTAGTTTTTCATATTAAAAATCCACTTTTGATGTGAAATGTGAGTGATCACAGATCGAGGTCCTTTTTTCATTTAAATGCTTATTTAAAGAGTTATTAACGATTTAAGATATTCTTAGTTTTTCATATAAAAATCGTCTTTTGAAGATATATATGAGTGATCACAGATCGAGGTCCTTTTTTCATTTAAACGTTTATTTACAGAGTTATTAACGATTTAAGATATTCTTAGCTTTTCAAATAAAAAATCGATTTTTGATGTGAAATATGAGTGATCACAGATCGAGGTCCTTTTTTCATTCAAATGCTTATTTACAGAGTTATTAACGATTTAAGATATTCTTAGTTTTTCATATAAAAAATCGACTTTTGAAGATAAATATGAGTGATCACAGATCGAGGTCCTTTTTTCATTTAAACGCTTATTTAAAGAGTTATTAACGATTTAAGATATTCTTAGTTTTTCATATAAAAATCGTCTTTTGAAGATATATATGAGTGACCACAGATCGAGGTCCTTTTTTCATTTAAACGTTTATTTACAGAGTTATTAACGATTTAAGATATTCTTAGCTTTTCAAATAAAAAATCGATTTTTGATGTGAAATATGAGTGATCACTGATCGAGGTCCTTTTTTCATTTAAACGCTTATTTAAGAGTTATTAACGATTTAAGATATTCTTAGTTTTTCATATAAAAAATCGGTTTTTGATGTGAAATACGAGTGATCACAGATCGAGGTCCTTTTTTCATTTAAACGCTTATTTACAGAGTTATTAACGATTTAAGATATTCTTAGTTTTTCATATAAAAAATCGACTATTGAAGATAAATATGAGTGATCACAGATCGAGGTCCTTTTTTCATTTAAACGCTTATTTAAAGAGTTATTAACGATTTAAGATATTCTTAGTTTTTCATATAAAAAGTCGACTTTTGATGATAAATATGAGAGATCACAGATCGAGGTCCTTTTTTCATTAAAACTCTTATTTACAGAGTTATTAACGATTTAAGATATTCTTAGTTTTTCATATAAAAAATCGATTTTTGATGTGAAATATGAGTGATCACTGATCGAGGTCCTTTTTTCATTTAAACGCTTATTTAAAGAGTTATTAACGATTTAAGATATTCTTAGTTTTTCATATAAAAATCGTCTTTTGAAGATATATATGAGTGATCACAGATCGAGGTCCTTTTTTCATTTAAACGCTTATTTACAGAGTTATTAACGATTTAAGATACTCTTAGTTTTTCATATTAAAAATCCACTTTTGATGTGAAATGTGAGTGATCACAGATCGAGGTCCTTTTTTCATTTAAACGCTTAATTACAGAGTTATTAACGATTTAAGATATTCTTAGTTTTTCATATAAAAAATCGACTTTTGAAGATAAATATGAGTGATCACAGATCGAGGTCCTTTTTTCATTTAAACGCTTATTTAAAGAGTTATTAACGATTTAAGATATTCTTAGTTTTTCATATAAAAATCGTCTTTTGAAGATATATATGAGTGATCACAGATCGAGGTCCTTTTTTCATTTAAACGCTTATTTACAGAGTTATTAACGATTTAAGATATTCTTAGTTTTTCATATAAAAAGTCGACTTTTGATGATAAATATGAGAGATCACAGATCAAGGTCCTTTTTTCATTAAAACTCTTATTTACAGAGTTATTAACGATTTAAGATATTCTTAGTTTTTCATATTAAAAATCCACTTTTGATGTGAAATGTGAGTGATCACAGATCGAGGTCCTTTTTTCATTAAAACGCTTATTTACAGAGTTATTAACGATTTAAAGTATTCTTAGTTTTTCATATAAAAAGTCGACTTTTGATGATAAATGTGAGAGATCACAGATCAAGGTCCTTTTTTCATTAAAACTCTTATTTACAGAGTTATTAACGATTTAAGATATTCTTAGTTTTTCATATAAAAAATCGACTTTTGAAGATAAATATGAGTGATCACAGATCGAGGTCCTTTTTTCATTTAAACGCTTAATTACAGAGTTATTAACGATTTAAGATATTCTTAGTTTTTCATATAAAAAATCGACTTTTGAAGATAAATATGAGTGATCACAGATCGAGGTCCTTTTTTCATTTAAACGCTTATTTACAGAGTTATTAACGATTTAAGATATTCTTAGTTTTTCATATAAAAGATCGGTTTTTGATGTGAAATACGAGTGATCACAGATCGAGGTCCTTTTTTCATTCAAACGCTTATTTACAGAGTTATTAATGATTTAAGATATTCGTAGTTTTTCACATAAAAATCGACTTTTGATGATAAATATGAGAGATCACAGATCAAGGTCCTTTATTCATTAAAACTCTTATTTACAGAGTTATTAACGATTTAAGATATTCTTAGTTTTTCATATAAAAAATCGACTTTTGAAGATAAATATGAGTGATCACAGATCGAGGTCCTTTTTTCATTTAAACGCTTATTTACAGAGTTATTAACGATTTAAGATATTTTTAGTTTTTCATATAAAAAATCCACTTTTGATGTGAAATGTGAGTGATCACAGATCGAGGACCTTTTTTCATTTAAACGCTTATTTACAGAGTTATTAACGATTTAAGATATTCTTAGTTTTTCATATAAAAAGTCGACTTTTGATGATAAATATGAGAGATCACAGATCAAGGTCCTTTTTTCATTAAAACTCTTATTTACAGAGTTATTAACGATTTAAGATATTCTTAGTTTTTCATATAAAAAATCGACTTTTGAAGATAAATATGAGTGATCACAGATCGAGGTCCTTTTTTCATTTAAACGCTTATTTACAGAGTTATTAACGATTTAAGATATTTTTAGTTTTTCATATAAAAAATCCACTTTTGATGTGAAATGTGAGTGATCACAGATCGAGGACCTTTTTTCATTTAAACGCTTATTTACAGAGTTATTAACGATTTAAGATATTCTTAGTTTTTCATATAAAAAGTCGACTTTTGATGATAAATATGAGAGATCACAGATCAAGGTCCTTTTTTCATTAAAACTCTTATTTACAGAGTTATTAACGATTTAAGATATTCTTAGTTTTTCATATAAAAAGTCGACTTTTGATGATAAATATGAGAGATCACAGATCAAGGTCCTTTTTTCATTAAAACTCTTATTTACAGAGTTATTAACGATTTAAGATACTCTTAGTTTTTCATATTAAAAATCCACTTTTGATGTGAAATGTGAGTGATCACAGATCGAGGTCGTTTTTTCATTTAAACGCTTATTTACAGAGTTATTAACGATTTAAAATATTCTTAGTTTTTCATATAAAAAGTCGACTTTTGATGATAAATATGAGAGATCACAGATCAAGGTCCTTTTTTCATTAAAACTCTTATTTACAGAGTTATTAACGATTTAAGATATTCTTAGTTTTTCATATAAAAAATCGACTTTTGAAGATAAATATGAGTGATCACAGATCGAGGTCCTTTTTTCATTTAAACGCTTATTTACAGAGTTATTAACGATTTAAGATATTCTTAGTTTTTCATATAAAAGATCGGTTTTTGATGTGAAATACGAGTGATCACAGATCGAGGTCCTTTTTTCATTCAAACGCTTATTTACAGAGTTATTAATGATTTAAGATATTCGTAGTTTTTCACATAAAAATCGACTTTTGATGATAAATATGAGAGATCACAGATCAAGGTCCTTTATTCATTAAAACTCTTATTTACAGAGTTATTAACGATTTAAGATATTCTTAGTTTTTCATATAAAAAATCGACTTTTGAAGATAAATATGAGTGATCACAGATCGAGGTCCTTTTTTCATTTAAACGCTTATTTACAGAGTTATTAACGATTTAAGATATTCTTAGTTTTTCATATAAAAAATCGACTTTTGAAGATAAATATGAGTGATCACAGATCGAGGTCCTTTTTTCATTTAAACGCTTATTTACAGAGTTATTAACGATTTAAGATATTTTTAGTTTTTCATATAAAAAATCCACTTTTGATGTGAAATGTGAGTGATCACAGATCGAGGACCTTTTTTCATTTAAACGCTTATTTACAGAGTTATTAACGATTTAAGATATTCTTAGTTTTTCATATAAAAAGTCGACTTTTGATGATAAATATGAGAGATCACAGATCAAGGTCCTTTTTTCATTAAAACTCTTATTTACAGAGTTATTAACGATTTAAGATATTCTTAGTTTTTCATATAAAAAGTCGACTTTTGATGATAAATATGAGAGATCACAGATCAAGGTCCTTTTTTCATTAAAACTCTTATTTACAGAGTTATTAACGATTTAAGATATTCTTAGTTTTTCATATAAAAAATCGACTTTTGAAGATAAATATGAGTGATCACAGATCGAGGTCCTTTTTTCATTTAAACGCTTATTTACAGAGTTATTAACGATTTAAGATATTCTTAGTTTTTCATATAAAAAATCGATTTTTGATGTGAAATATGAGTGATCACTGATCGAGGTCCTTTTTTCATTTAAACGCTTATTTACAGAGTTATTAACGATTTAAGATATTCTTAGTTTTTCATATAAAAAATCGATTTTTGATGTGAAATATGAGTGATCACAGATCGAGGTCCTTTTTTCATTTAAACGCTTATTTACAGAGTTATTGACGATTTAAGATACTCTTAGTTTTTCATATTAAAAATCCACTTTTGATGTGAAATGTGAGTGATCACAGATCGAGGTCGTTTTTTCATTTAAACGCTTATTTACAGAGTTATTAACGATTTAAAATATTCTTAGTTTTTCATATAAAAAGTCGACTTTTGATGATAAATATGAGAGATCACAGATCAAGGTCCTTTTTTCATTAAAACTCTTATTTACAGAGTTATTAACGATTTAAGATATTCTTAGTTTTTCATATAAAAAATCGACTTTTGAAGATAAATATGAGTGATCACAGATCGAGGTCCTTTTTTCATTTAAACGCTTATTTAAAGAGTTATTAACGATTTAAGATATTCTTAGTTTTTCATATAAAAATCGTCTTTTGAAGATATATATGAGTGATCACAGATCGAGGTCCTTTTTTCATTTAAACGCTTATTTACAGAGTTATTGACGATTTAAGATACTCTTAGTTTTTTATATTAAAAATCCACTTTTGATGTGAAATGTGAGTGATCACAGATCGAGGTCCTTTTTTCATTTAAACGCTTATTTACAGAGTTATTAACGATTTAAGATATTCTTAGTTTTTCATATAAAAATCGTCTTTTGAAGATATATATGAGTGATCACAGATCGAGGTCCTTTTTTCATTTAAACGCTTATTTACAGAGTTATTGACGATTTAAGATACTCTTAGTTTTTCATATTAAAAATCCACTTTTGATGTGAAATGTGAGTGATCACAGATCGAGGTCGTTTTTTCATTTAAACGCTTATTTACAGAGTTATTAACGATTTAAGATATTCTTAGTTTTTCATATAAAAAGTCGACTTTTGATGATAAATATGAGAGATCACAGATCAAGGTCCTTTTTTCATTAAAACTCTTATTTACAGAGTTATTAACGATTTAAGATATTCTTAGTTTTTCATATAAAAAGTCGACTTTTGATGATAAATATGAGAGATCACAGATCAAGGTCCTTTTTTCATTTAAACGCTTATTTACAGAGTTATTAACGATTTAAGATATTCTTAGTTTTTCATATAAAAAATCGACTTTTGAAGATAAATATGAGTGATCACAGATCGAGGTCCTTTTTTCATTTAAACGCTTATTTACAGAGTTATTAACGATTTAAGATATTCTTAGTTTTTCATATAAAAAATCGATTTTTGATGTGAAATATGAGTGATCACTGATCGAGGTCCTTTTTTCATTTAAACGCTTATTTACAGAGTTATTAACGATTTAAGATATTCTTAGTTTTTCATATAAAAAATCGATTTTTGATGTGAAATATGAGTGATCACTGATCGAGGTCCTTTTTTCATTTAAACGCTTATTTACAGAGTTATTAACGATTTAAGATATTCTTAGTTTTTCATATAAAAAGTCGACTTTTGATGATAAATATGAGTGATCACAGATCGAGGTCCTTTTTTCATTTAAACGCTTATTTACAGAGTTATTGACGATTTAAGATACTCTTAGTTTTTCATATTAAAAATCCACTTTTGATGTGAAATGTGAGTGATCACAGATCGAGGTCGTTTTTTCATTTAAACGCTTATTTACAGAGTTATTAACGATTTAAAATATTCTTAGTTTTTCATATAAAAAGTCGACTTTTGATGATAAATATGAGAGATCACAGATCAAGGTCCTTTTTTCATTAAAACTCTTATTTACAGAGTTATTAACGATTTAAGATATTCTTAGTTTTTCATATAAAAAATCGACTTTTGAAGATAAATATGAGTGATCACAGATCGAGGTCCTTTTTTCATTTAAACGCTTATTTAAAGAGTTATTAACGATTTAAGATATTCTTAGTTTTTCATATAAAAATCGTCTTTTGAAGATATATATGAGTGATCACAGATCGAGGTCCTTTTTTCATTTAAACGCTTATTTACAGAGTTATTGACGATTTAAGATACTCTTAGTTTTTTATATTAAAAATCCACTTTTGATGTGAAATGTGAGTAATCACAGATCGAGGTCCTTTTTTCATTTAAACGCTTATTTACAGAGTTATTAACGATTTAAGATATTCTTAGTTTTTCATATAAAAATCGTCTTTTGAAGATATATATGAGTGATCACAGATCGAGGTCCTTTTTTCATTTAAACGCTTAATTACAGAGTTATTAACGATTTAAGATATTCTTAGTTTTTCATATAAAAAATCGACTTTTGATGTGAAATATGAGTGATCACAGATCGAGGTCGTTTTTTCATTAAAACGCTTATTTACAGAGTTATTAACGATTTAAGATATTCTTAGTTTTTCATATAAAAAATCGACTTTTGAAGATAAATATGAGTGATCACAGATCGAGGTCCTTTTTGCATTTAAACGCTTATTTAAAGGGTTATTAACGATTTAAGATATTCTTAGTTTTTCATATAACAATCGTCTTTTGAAGATATATATGAGTGATCACAGATCGAGGTCCTTTTTTCATTTAAACGCTTAATTACAGAGTTATTAACGATTTAAGATATTCTTAGTTTTTCATATAAAAAATCGACTTTTGATGTGAAATATGAGTGATCACAGATCGAGGTCGTTTTTTCATTAAAACGCTTATTTACAGAGTTATTAACGATTTAAGATATTCTTAGTTTTTCATATAAAAAATCGACTTTTGAAGATAAATATGAGTGATCACAGATCGATTTAAGATATTCTTAGTTTTTCATATAAAAAATCGATTTTTGATGTGAAATGTGAGTGATCACAGATCGAGGTCCTTTTTTCATTTAAACGTTTATTTACAGAGTTATTAACGATTTAAGATATTTTAAGTTTTTCATGTAAAAAATCGACTTTTGAAGATAAATACGAGTGATCACAGATCGAGGTCCTTTTTTCATTTAAACGCTTATTTACAGAGTTATTAACGATTTAAGATATTCTTAGTTTTTCATATAAAAAATCGATTTTTGATGTGAAATGTGAGTGATCACAGATCGAGGTCCTTTTTTCATTAAAACGCTTATTTACAGAGTTATTAACGATTTAAGATACTCTTAGTTTTTCACATAAAAAAATCGACTTTTGAAGATAAATATGAGTGATCACAAATCGAGGTCCTTTTTTCATTTAAACGTTTATTTACAGAGTTATGTTATGTAAAAAATCGACTTTTGAATATAAATATGAGTGATCACAGATCGAGGTCCTTTTTTCATTTAAACTCTTATTTACAGTGTTACCCGCTAGGCTTTTCTGAAGATTCCGTAAAAATTTAATCAAAATCGGTCAAGCCGTTTTTGAGTCCATGCGGAACGTACATACACAAATCTGTTTTTATATATATATGGCATTAACGGTATAATGTAAAAATTTGATTTTTACACACCCCTCCGACCACAGACCGAATATCTAAAATCTGACTTTACAGTGTTACCCGGTGGGCTATTCTGAAGTTTCCCTGAAAATTTCGTCAAAATCAGTGCATCCGTTTTTTATATATATAGATGACATTAGCGGTAAAATGTAAAAATTTAATTTTGGCATGCCCCTCCGCACACAGACCGAAAGTCAAAAATCTGACTCTACAGTGTTACCTGCTAGGCTATTCTGAAGATTCCCTGAAAATTTCATCAAAATCGGTTCAGCCGTTTTTGAGTTCATTCGGAACATACATACATACATACCCACATACATACAAACATCCATTTTTATATATATAGATTTGATCACCAGTATGTGATATTTTTTTGGAAAAACAAGTCGACCCTCCGTAGGACCGCCACATCTAAAAAACTATAAAAAGAACGAGGAAAATTAAAAAAAAAAAAATAAATAAACCTAAATATCTCTTCAACTAATAGAGATAACCTACCTATGTTAGCGTATGTTTTGTAGATCTTCTTAAACACTATATATAGTTTAAATTGCACCTTATTCGGATCATAAATGGATTTTTGCCGATTTTTTTAAAAAATTTGAGACCCGAGGTGGTCACTGGCCCCAAATTAGCGCTAGGAAGTTGAACAACTGCAAATCAACTCAAAAGCACCTCAGCTCCAACCAGTTCTGCAATAGTTCTCGAATTATTTCTAAAACACTGTGTGTCCGTTTTTTAAACAAAATGTTTAATTTAAGTGGAAGTTGGAATAAAACTGTCCCGGATATTTCAAAAATACTGAAAGTGCAAATTTCATAAATATACAAGACAAAACTTTCAGTAGCAAATGTAAAGTTAGAAACATATACGGTTTCGTTAAAGCATATAATTCCCATAAAAACCAAAAAAAAAAAAAAAAAATTTAACATTTTTTGAAAATTTTCTAATCTGGGGGTTCTGCACTGAGGTCATGGCCTAGATATTGTGCTACTTTAACTGGGTTGGTCCATAAATCCATTGAACTACGTGAAGTAGAATTGGCTGGGTAGTTGAATATGTGGGGGTATCGTGGGCATAAATTGGGGACGTCACGGTCTATGCGGGACCAGTAGGCATTGATCCTGTTGCTCTATCATGACATTAGTTGTGCTAGAAATACTTTTGTTTTCCGCGGAAGGTTTTTCTCCCAGTCTGCTATGTGTGGTGGGCGACATCCTCGTACCACATTCATGCAGTCTTCGGTTACCGTGGTGTTGATGATGTCTCTAGCTAGGATGATTTGGAATCTCGTGGTATATTCCATATATTCACTCTCTTTGTAGTGCATAGAGAATTCAATTTGTTACTTTATACATCTCATCCCATGTAATCATATTATCACTTTAGTGTCTCTAAGTAACCTAGAGTGTAGTCACTTTAAACATTTGTTTTGTACTGCACTTTAGAAAGGAGTTTTTTTACCCACCAGAAGTAATGTATTAGAAAGTTGTCGAAGCAGTCGGTTGTTTACAAGCAGTCGGTTATTGGACTGTCTTTTTAACTGACTATTAGCACCCGTTCATGTTAAAATAACTAGCTGATCAAGTAATCAGTTACATGTGTGTGTAAAACTCTCTCACGTCCTTAATACATAAAATGTAAATGTTTGGCACTATTCTAAGCAATTCGGTATTAAAAATGAGCAAAATCGGTAGAGTCCAAAAAAGGTTATGAACCAAAGAGTGTGACAACCTCATTAATTTTTCAATGGTGTTATTGTTGCATAGTTTTTTGTTGCAATGTATATATGAATTTAAGGAATATAAGCAATAATGTTGTTGTAGTTTTTACTGTTGTTTTATTTGTTACACTAATACAAGTATAGTTCCAAGATCGGCAAGGTAACCAGAAAAGTGCCAATTGGAAACCTTACATTAGTTATATAAGTACATGTACAACAAACTAGTTCGCTGTGGAAGCTAAAGCGGTATTTACATAGATATAATTTGCACTAAATTTCGCCAGAGTCACAATAGTCACATATTCGTCTTCAGTTGTTTTGAATATAAATTAAAGTAAAATAAAATCCTGTAAAATATATCACTCCGATGACCACATGTAATGCTGAATGTGGTCCTTCGTGTTTTCATTCTCACTGATGATGAAGAAAATGCAACAACTGAGAGTGGATCCACATGCAATTCTTAAAAAAAACAAATAGAGAATACTTAGTATAAATAAGACCTTTGTGGCTTAGTGGTTAGAACATTTGACTGGAAAACGAGAGGTTATGAGTTCAACTCCGCTCTCTAATGAATTTATTTTTTTATTTTTTTTTTTAGTACAATTGAATTAAATAGTAATAATTACAGAGTGTGGAAATCAGCCACCTGTAATGACATACCTAAAAAATAACATTTCGTGTGTGTTGAGAATTTATTAGTACTAGTTCTTAGTGGCTAACGAATTCAACGTTGCAGAACTAGTTCCATAAACAGCAGGGTAGTTATTGAAATTAGAAATTAACCAAAAACTGCTATACATATCTATACTACAACCTTTAATTATATAAATACAGCTATGAAATTGTTCATAATTTAGTGTATTTAAACAGTCATATTTCAGTCCTACATCTGCTGTATAATTAATCAAGCCTTGTCAAATAATTTAACCGCAGGTGCACCATTCTCATATACGAAATGCAGCTGTTGATAGTGAATTTCCAAATAAGAAAAACTTTTTATTTAACTCGTAAAAAACATTTAGTTTTTTTTTTTATATAAATAGCAACATCATCATCAGCTATAATAATATATGAACATAGGAATACAATATTTTCTATCAACATTTATACTAACAGTTGCCGACGACATTGAAGACAATTTTTGTTTATGAAACATTTCATTATGGTTCATTTGGGAAATTGCAGCTTTCCGTATGTAACTGTCTGCTGTTTTAACACTGGCACAGGATGTTCAACTTTCCAAAACCCATGTTGCTTGTTGTCTTACTTTCTACTATTTTCTTTTTTTTTTATTATATTTTTTGATAATTTATTTGCTTTTATAAACATACAAGTACTTGCACTCGTACCCGAATCTTTATTTAGTTTTTATCCTTTTTTCAATTTTGTTTTCCGTATCCCAAAAGTGTATAGTTAGTTTATGATATGGGATACAAGTAAAAATAGTTGGTTTTATGATTATTTTAGTTTTTTTTTAAACATTTTCTCTCATTCCCATAAAATTTTATTGTATTGTCTAAGGAAGATAGTAGTAGAAAACAAATTGTTTTTTGTAGAAAAAAAAAAAAAAAATAAAATAAATACGTTTATTTAAGACTCGTTATGTCTAGACATATGAACGTGAATAATTACTGATTCAAGGGTTTCTTAAGTATTTTTACCAACCAACTAAACAACCTTCATCCTGGGTATCATAAATTTTGGGGTTTTTTTTTGATGACTGTTTAGTTTTGTTTATTTATATGAATTTTACTAAAGTTTTTTCTTAATGCTGGCTCATGTGTTTTGTGGTTGTTTGGAGATAGATTTCAAACTTGGATGACTAAATTATATCTAAGTAAATTATATTTTTTTTAATATATATTTGCTTATTCATCATAAATATTCATATATAGTTATCAAAGTGTATAGAGATGAAGGAATATTATGCCTATAACACTAGTTTACAAGGTTTTTATTCATGATGTGTAACATATAAGGGCTTGTTATTTTAGGTTGTCTAACTTGAAAAAATCGAGCAGGTGAAACTTTTGAGATATTTATTAATTTAATAATGCCCAGTGTTAATTCTGTTTTTATAAATATTTTCAATATTTTGTCCTTTTCACAACACTTAAATAATAGTTCCCTAGCATATGCTGGTCCCAAATACATTGATAATTCCGTTTAAATTCGGCACAGTGGGGTCGATCGGAAGAAAAGTGTTAATAAATCTTTTTTTTTTTTTAACTACTGGTTCTATGGGTGCGATAGACTAGACGAAGTATGCTGGAATATAAATCTGAGGGTGGCGGGTTCGATACCCGCCAGTGACTCTGGATGTATCTGCAGACAAGCAAAACGATTTGCAGTTTGTGTTTGTTAAAAAATTCATATAGGCGGCTTTCAGAAAATGAATATAGTGACCACCCTGTTAGAATACAAGATCGGACACATAAATCTTACCGTTTTCAACAGAGCTTGTCCTTTTCTAATACCAATTATGAGTGCAAAATCTCATAATATTTTCTGCAATACATTTAAAGAAAATCAACTTCTTTTATGGTTGTCCCATATTTTGATCCATTAATGATATCAAGAAGAATGTTTTGGTTATTTTCAATAAAAAGTCTTTCTGATCAACAAAAAATATTAAAGGAATATTTCGGCGCCCTATTTCCTTCGCACTAGGCCCTATCCTGCTTTCAACAGTCAGACGGATGGACTTTGCTTGATCGACTTAGAATTTTAAAGGCCTTTTTGCTTCTACGACTAATATTTTGATAGGCTACAAACGGAGTGAAGAAATCATTTCATGGTGGCGGCGTAGTGGTTAAAAAACACCACAATTTTGCAAGTGTTTAAAAATTTATTGGGTGTATGACTTAAAAGTGCGGGACTTACAATAGGTGGCGTATCATTTGAACGGGGTTTCTGGTTTTAATAGCTTATATGGCATTTGGAGGGGTACATTCTATTATTTATTCTCTGTTAATTATTGCTTCGAAAATTTCGAATTTATTACCAACGAATTGTCATATTCAGGAAGTTTTGGTTTACGTGTTTAATTTTAAAAAAAGTACCGCTGAAGTACACCGATTACTCACCAAAGCTTATCGTGAATGTCTTGCATCGGTTTCAATGTGCGAGAGATGGTTTGTGCGGTTCAGATGTGATGATTTTGACACGGAAAAGACAATGATGTCCCAGGCCAGACAGGAAAGTTTGAAGACCAAGAATTGGATGCATTACTCCATGAAGATTGTTGTTAAACTCAACAAGAGCTTGCAACATCATTGAGAGCTACTCAAGCAGCAATTTAAAAACGTTTACAAGCAGCGGGATTCATCCGAAAGCAGGGAAATTGGGAACGATTTGAATTTAAGCTGAGAGACCGTGAGAAACTATTTTGTATGTCTGAATTGCTGCTTGAATGCTATAAAAGAAAATCAATCCTGCGAATCACTACTTGCGATGAAAAATGGATCCATTACGATAACATGAAGAGATCTTATGTGAACCTGGCCAACCAGCCAAAACGACACCAAAGCCAAATATCCAATTGGCTAAGTTAATGCTCTGCATTTAGTAAGAGCAAAATTGTCCTATCTATTATGAGTTGCTGAAATCTGGTCAGACCATCAAAGGGAACCTGTTGCGAACGGAACTTATTCGTTTAAAGCGAACATTGGCCGAAAAATGCACAGAATATGCGGCTAGGCATGAAACCGCAATATTCCATCATGACAACACTCGGCCACATGTTGCAATACCTGTTAAAAACTATTTAAAATTAAGTGGTTGGGAAGTATTGCCTCACTCGCCTTATAATCCAGACCTCGTCCCGTTCGATTACTATTTGTTTCGATCGATGCAGAACGCTCTCTCTTAACTTCATTCTGAAATTAGCTTGATTTATTCTTGGTCTCAAACGATGAGCAACCTCTGCCACTATTTATACACGCGCCATCTTTCGGGAATATTCTACAATGCTCTTAACGGACTTACTGGTACATTCGAATTCTATAGCTTTCGATGTTAATGTCAGCAGCCTTAACATTTAGTGTTGCCATACTTATATACAATGATAATAACCGCATGCCATCAACATTGTTGATAAATATAAGCTTTTACTGATGGATGATGAATGCTGCAGGCAGTCGTTACAGACCGTTAAATTCCAATCGCTATTGCAAAATCGTAACAATATATTGCAAGAAAAATGGGAAAAGGTCAACAATTGCCAAAACTTTGAATAAATTTATATTGTACAAATGTTTCAAAATAAAAGCTAAAAACAGCGTCATTGCTGAGAGTCTGTAAAGTTGATAAGCAAAACTTAATTTGTAATACTCCTCTAACAGCCTACATGAAGTTTGATGTCAATTGGATCAGTCAGTTGTAAATCCGAGATGTATATGAGTTGATTCGCTTTTTTTTCTATATGAATGAAATCACTTCATTTGTTGTGTTTTCAATCATCAACGTGTGCTAATTATATCTCTGTTGTAAATAGTAGATTTTTATTCCAAAATATTTGAATACTGATATTCTGCGCAATAGGGTAGAGGGGGACCATACGCCACTTTTTTTGAGGCGATCTCAAATTATAACCGCAATACAAATTCTTAATTTTTTTCTTGTTTCGGATACTTAGGTATGTTGGCATTAGTTTTATTCATTTCAATCTAACCTATCTCATCTTAATATACATATTTTTTTAACATTTCTAGACTGACCAAAATCGTCGAAACAACCGCACCCATTGGGTAAATACGCCAATGGGAGGGGGCAGATTTGTCATATGTAAAATAAAATAAAAA
The DNA here is from genome assembly GCA_942486065.2 of Calliphora vomitoria. Classification (NCBI taxonomy): domain Eukaryota; kingdom Metazoa; phylum Arthropoda; class Insecta; order Diptera; family Calliphoridae; genus Calliphora; species Calliphora vomitoria. The sequence goes on along the minus strand of OW818030.2, from coordinate 116,042,284 downwards.
TAAAACCAAAAATATAAACGTATTTTACTGTTTTATACCTTAATTCACAAAACAAAGTATAATAAACTAGATATTGATTGTTTATTTCACATAACAAATTTTGACTGATTTTATCTATATTTTATCAACATTTTATTATACATCAGAGGGATTCCTTGTATATGGCTAATGTGCACCAGGTCTTTTTTGTATCACAAAACTAAAGAAGTTAGCACAAAATTTCGCCCCTATGGCGAATGATTCCCCTTCTACCCTATATCGTTAAATAATATTTTTGCTTCTCAATTCTATATCAATTCTTTTAGTTTAATTATTTCTGATACAATAAATCTTTTTTTTTTTTTTTAACAAAATAAACGTAAATACGTAAATTGGTGATTATAGAAATATGAATGTATGAATATATCCAATAACAAAATGTTTTGAATCAAACCGCAACAAATGCAAACATATTCTTTGCTTTTTAACTCTAAAAATCTTTATACTTATCTTGTGGTTAATATTATGGTGATATAATTGAATGTATGTATATAATTTAAAATCATTAATAATTATTTGTCGTATTTTCTTAAAAATAAATTATAATTGTGGTTTAATTGCTTCCTATTACACTAAATACATATATTTTGAGATTAATTTGTAAATATTTAAATTTAATTTAAATTAAATTTAAGTTATGTTTAAAACAAATGTATTGAGGGAGTCTTTGATTTTTATTTTTTCGCTATCCAATAAAGTATTTTTTAAATGTAGTTTTTAACTATCCTGTGTTAATAACCATTATGTGTCATTATCATTATTTCTTACTGAACTCATGTAGAAGAAAGGAAAAATACGAGGAAAAAAAAAACTCAAGATAAAACTTCATAACCATGACACTTATTTTTTTGGAGGTGGCTTTGCAAGAGTATGAGTATAAACGTAAGTCCTATATTTGACACAGACGAATTTCATTTGAAATTGTGGACTTCATTCAGACACAGCAGCTTATAAAGTTGTTTACTTATAGACTCACATTTGCAAGGGTACTTGAGCGTATACACTAGGGTGGCCCTTAATGGCGCTTTTGAATTTTTGATGTTTTCAAAGTCTAAAATTATTCTTTGTCTAAAAACCAAATGCTGAAAATTTGAGCATAACATTTGTAAAGTGTTTTCCAACAAAAATTTTTAAATTCAAATGCATATAACTTTAGAGTCAGTTACGATTTTTAAACAACTCTTTTTCTGTTTGAAAAATACATTTGTTGTTAGTGCAAAAAAAGAAAAATGGAGAAAATCGGGAGAATACTTGGACCCGATGTTATCAAAAAACTGGAGTAGGGTGGGTAAAAATGTTGAAAATTTAATTTCAAATACGAATAAGGACTGACATCGTAAACTTCTTAACACACGTTTTTCATTAAAACTTTTAACCCAAGTATCATTTGATTTTTTTTTTTTATCAAGTTGCCTTTGTAAAGGTATTATGTTTAATGTCAATTATCAGTTGATAATCTGATTAAAATGAGTGACCAGAAAAAAGTGCGTACTAAAATTATTAAATATTTTCAACAAAACCCAACTTGGTGCTACAAATAGTTAGCCAAACAATCAAAGGTCTGGCGTCAAACTGATTCCAATGTTATTAATTAGTACCGGGAGAACTTGTCCGTTGAAAGAAAACAGGTATAAGGAATGGTTCACATGATGTTTATTAAGCCAAAAAAAAATAGAAAGCAATTTCAAAAGAGCTCCCAAAACATCCGGTAGGAAAGCAGCCTAGTTAGCTCAGTGCTCGGACTATTTGGTACGAAAAGCTAAATCCAATGCAGGTTCAAAAACACACAAGGCTCAAAAAGTTCCTGACAGGAACGCTGCTAAAAATTTAGAGGTCTAAGACAAAGCACGGAAATTGAATTCAAATTTTATAAAAAAAATATTCATGCTGCATGATGGATGATGAAATGTACGTATAAAAAATTTTTCTCAGCTTCAGGGTCAAGTTTTTAATGTTGCTGATGCTCGAGGGAATGTTGAAGAAAAGTATAGGACCCCAAAGCAGACAAAATTTCCCAAAAAGTTCTTGGTATGGCAAACAATATGCAGTTGCTGCAAAAAAGCCAAACATTTGTTACAAAGGGCTCTATAAATACCGAAATTTATATCAAGGAATGTTTACAAAAAAGGATGTTTCCTTTCATAAGACTTCATAATGTGTTCACTTATTTTTGGCCTGATTTGGCATCTGTTACTATGGTAAGAAAGGTCTCCAAACTGCCTGGAGCTGAGTCCAGTGGAGAGATTTTGGGCTCTTGTTAAAAGAGAATTGAATAGCACAAAAATGGTGTCCAAAAGTGTGTTAGATTTTAAACGAAGGTAGACAAATTGTTAGAACAAAGTGACATAAAGCACTATAAAAACCAAAATGGAAGGGTTTTCGAAAATGTTTCAAAATTTCATCACTAGTGTTTGCAATAATTTCAATCAAATAAAAATATATTCAAAACTTTAGTGGTTTAGTGGTTTCATTTTTATTAACATATATGTATGATACAAATTTTTCGATCTCAGTCCTTATATGAGATAATTGATAGAGGTTTTTTGTAAAGATCGACTAGGAGATTCCATATTTGTAATTTTTTTTTGAAATTGGAACAGAAACGATAAAATAGGATCGTTTTAAAAATGTAACATATAGGATGGCGCTACATGCCATATAGCTGGACTAGACTTTTACTTATGGTGTTTTCTTAAGCCATAAAACATAGCGCTCCTTCAGGTTAGTCTTCTGTCAAATTCAAGTTGAATTATGCACCAAAGGAAATTTTCACACTTCGAATGAGAGCCACATTTTTACGATGTTATATTCCATACATAACACATTCACGCAGAAAAAAAATATAGTTGTGCATGTTTACTGTAACCATTTCAACATTATTATAAGGTTTGTAACAATATTATAGTCACATTAACTATTTATATGATTGTGGTAACAATGATATGGTTAATTTACGATTCACATGATTGTATCAATCATATATATGGTTACCGTAAACAAGTATATGTTTGTGACAACCATTTATATGATGAAGGACTTAGCATATTATGTTGCTCTCGGCTTATGGATATAATAATCTGAGAACAACATATTATGGTAAAATAATTCATCATAAAAATGGTTGTCACAAACATATTCTTGTTTACGGTAACCATATATATGGTTGATACAATCATGTGAATCGTAAATTAACCATATTATTGTTACCACAATCATATAAATAGTTAGTGTGACTATAATATTGTTGAAAATGTTGAAATGGTTACAGTAAACATGCACAAATGTTGAAATGGTTACAGTAAACAAGCGCAACTATATTTTTGTCTGCGTGTTATTTTATTTAAATTTAAATATAGGAAGTGCTTAATGAAAGATCCTTTATGTAAACAATATACAGTTCCCAGATTGTTGGTTTAAAAAATGTTTTTAAACTATTTAAATTTTTGTGAATATTTTTTTGGGGCCATCCTATTGTACATACAAACAAATTAACACTACAAACAGAATACAAACCCACAACAGCCAAACAACCAAATAACAACCAGACTTGGTAACAGCAACACAAATCTCTTTGGACGTTTTTATTTTTAATGCCACTTAATTATGTTCTCTTTTTTCCAATGTTTGTTGAGCAGCTACAAAAAGTTCAGTTCTACTAAGCATTTCCTAGTATTGGAGACAAAAGGACAAAAAGTAGCTATTTTCTTAAAATAAAATCAACGTTGCTGACATGGAGGTCATACCAATAAAAGTTGAGGATATTTAATGTTAAAACGTTTGTAAAATTGCTGCCGAAATTATGAGTTAGTGCCAGCAGCTTTAGTTGTCAAGTCAAAATGTCTATAGAAAATTGCTTAAATTCGGAAGAAGGCGTTTGATATCGTGCCATGTTGTAAAATTATTGTTCGCCGGACTTGGATGGTATTAATATCATTGATTTGTGATTTTAACAAGATAGTGTCACATGCTACAAAACAACTCAATCGTTTGATCTGTTTATACAATGACTAGTAATGGTGATAAAATCCGGTCGAGCGACCAGCTCTTTCAAGCAACGTAACGCCGTTGTATTCCCCTATATGGGGTTTTGTAAGATCATTGGCTTATGCCACCAAACCAACAGTATCTGAGGAGCTGAGAAATAATATTGCTAACGTTCCTACCGATATGTATGGAATAGTTGTTGAAAATTGACATCAGAAATTCTCAAAGATCTTTATCAGTTTCTCTTAATATATCAAAAAACTGATCAAAAGATTTCTTTCTCTTAAGTACACAAAAGTACTGTTCTGCATTGAAGACCTCTACTCCGTTTATATATCTTTAGCCTGCCTTTTTAAGAACCATACACGCACCATATGTTGCTCTTAAAATTTAGCACAATACAACAGTGAAAATGACAGCAACAGAATGTTGCCAACGTTGTCATAAACACACATGTATGAAACTAAGGACTTTACCTTCTCAACATAAAGGAAAAGACACCTTATTATTATTTCTTTTTTCTGCGGTGCACATTTATATGTTGAGTGTATAAAGCATTTGTCTGTCCTGTTGAAGTACTATAGCAGCAGAGCATGATGAACCTTGTTTAAGGATTTTGCCATGACATTTTTTTCCCTTCATTTTCCCGTTTATTTGGTCGTCGTTTAGATGGCAACAATTGTTTGTCTGTTACCCGTGTGGCTTAAATTTATTAAGCCAACATTGTTAACTGTATATGAGTGTTGGCTGGCATTTTGTCTTGTGTATCCTTACATTGTCCTTTTTATGATTTGTGATGGGTGTTCTTTTTTTTTTGGGTTTTCTTTTATAATAATTATTAGTTGAGATAAGCAGCTTTTAAGTGATAATAGATGTGTTTTGTAAAGGAAAGTAAATAAAGGGATAATTGTTTAAGTACTTATATTAATATAAAGGCTAGTGGGCTGTTTGGAAAATAAATTTAAAAATTTAACTGCCAGTTCCTTTTGTGTGGAAAGAAAACAAAGTCAATACATTGTTATCTTTTAGAAATCAATATTTTTAAAACTTTATATTTTCCATGAATTTTCTAATAATATCCCTTCAAATTGTTTTGTCACAATTTTCATTAAACTACAGGAAATGGCAGCAAAATTTTTTTTGACATTTTCCGAATTTCACTTTAAAATCTTAACTTGAAGTTGTTCTGCACAATGTTCACTTTTTTTTCCTAATTAAAAACACAATTTCAGTTTCATTCAAAAACAAAACAATTTTATTACTGCAGATTAATTTTAGCGTCCATATAATGGTGATGAGTAACGCCCGTATTGTGGACGATAGTAGTTATGAGGTAATGACTGCACAAAGTACACAGCAGACATCAGAATAAATACAAGGCAAATTGAGAAAATATTTAAAAAATTCATTGTTTTTTTTGTATGTTAGTTGATGATCACAGTTTCAGATGTTATACGCAGACGGTTTAGTATAGAACTAAATGAATTCATATAGAACTATAAACTCTTTATAAATGATCTTTATAATGAAAGTGTAGTAAGTCGAGATATTAAAAAAAGTACTTTGTGTTGATCGGTTCTTTTATTTCCACAAAACGGAAATTTAGTTTTTAAAGAATGTAACGCAACATGTTGTCTTATTATACCCTTCACATTCGTGAGAAGGGTATATAGTTTGTTATTTCGTTTGTAATTTCTATAATATAATTGTCCGACCCTATAAAGTATATATATTCTGGATCCATATAGATAGCGGAGTCGATTAAGCCATGTCCGTCTGTCTGTTGAAATTAATTTTCTGAAGACCCCAGATATCTTCGGGATCCAAATCTTCAATTATTCTGTCAGACATGCTTTCGAGAAGTTTCTTATTTAAAATCAGCAAAACGAAGATATAAGCAAAAATCTTGGATAACCTCTGAAAATTTCATAAAAAAAGACAATTTATTGCACGCTTTGACAGAAAAGCAACGAAACGTATGTTTGGATGTGTGTTGGTTTCATTGCTTTGCGTATTTTGTTTTTGTTTTTATACCCTTCACCATTAGTGGCAAGGGTATAACTATATAAAGAGAGAGTCGTTTATAATGAGTTCTCATATGAGCAACTCTATCATAGGTAAATACCACACACACCCGACAACAACATTTTACAATGTGGAATGAGATGAAATGAATAAGAATTATAAATTAAACACACGTATGCATAATATGTATGTGTTTGAGTGCGTTTCGTTTATTTTAATTTTTGTTGTTGTTTGTTGTTATTTTTTCAACATACAATTGTGCAAAATAATTGTTGTGTTTATTTGGTTAGTTATCAGTGAGCACTCAATGTGTGAATATGATTATCGGATGTTTTGCAATTGCATATGATATGATATTATAGCGTTATTCAGTGTTTGGTGCGTTTTAGGTTTCAATTGTTTGCTATTTCAATAATTTTCCCATTGACAGTGAGCGGTATTTTAAGCAACTTTGCAATGTTAGATGCAAATTAGGTAACAGCTGATATACAGATTCATTGGTCGAGAAAATTTAGGTGTTTGATGATTTTGTGAAATTGTTTTAAAATGTCGCAATAATCCTGAACAATTTTTATTTCATCTAGTGTCCACTTTTTGTTGTGTTTTCCTCTTTTTAATTTTTAATTTAGAGTGGCATATCAGTGGCATATTAGTTGACATATCAGACGATTACATTAAATATAAAATGGGTCACAGGATAATGCCTTAGGGGACTTCAGCTTCAATTGGTTACGGAGTACTTAAAAAGTCTCCTTCTTTAACCTTAAATGTTCGAGCAGTTAAATAGATTTCCAATAGTTTATGTGTGTTTGCGGGTAAATGTTGACTCAATTGGTATATTAAACCATCATGCCATACTTTATCAAACGCTTGAGAAATGTCGACGAAGAGAGCGGAACAATATTTATTTTCCTCAAAGGCTTTTCTTACAATATTTAGATAGTACTGAGGTTTCTTCTAAATCCAAATCATTGGTAGGCAAATAGTGACATTTAATTTTAGTGCATGTATGGGTAAAAAATAAAATATCCGCAACAACATCAAGCAACTGAATGAAATATTTGTATTTTTGCGCTCTATTGTTTTCATTCAGGTTGTGTACGTGTTAATTGACGAAAATCTTCGTAACCTGAACAATATGAACGCCTACCAGTGATCCAAATTGATGATTCCGAATATAATTGCTAACTAACATCGGGTACAACTTGTTCATGAGCTTTATATTAGACAATAGGCTGATGGGTCTGTATGATTCTCATTTTGTGTGATTTTTTCCCGGCTTTGATTTCATGATAACCAGTGAAACCTTCTATTCTGGATGATAATATTGAAGGCGTAATATAGCATTAAATATAAAAAGAATTATTTATATTGCTATCCGGGGTACTGATTTTGTCAATACTAGGTGCTTTCTTGAAATTTAAATCAACAATAGCCTTTTCGATCTCACGATTCTCAAAACGTAGGTGTACGACTGCTCCAAAATGGGCTACAACAGGTGGCAACTCGATAGTTTCATTTGTTGTGTTCGGGATAAATACTTGCTGCAAATGATTAACAAACTGATTCCATTTTTCAGTATCATTTCTTGTCCAACCACCACTTGGCAGGTCTTTTAAAACTTTTTGTAGCTCGCCATAGTGAGTAATCCGATTGCAGGTTTGCGTCCAGATTTTCTAGATATTTATTCAAAGATTCCATTTTTACAATTTCCAAGAGCTTTTTGAGTCTTTTTGTGCAATCTTTTAGGTTTTTCTTTTTTCATTTAAGAGTCGTTCGACATCTGCGGAATAAATTCTATTATGTCTGATTTGTCTGGGGTTTTGTCATCGCTAAATTTCCAGTAATATGTTGCTAATGACACATTAGATACAATTATTGTGTTTGGAAACCAAGTAACATGTTGAGAAGTTATAAAAATGTTGGCAACATGTTGCTTAACATTTACATAACATAACATTTACTTTTGAAACCGTGGAAACATGTTGAAAAGTCATTAAAATTTATTAAAATGTTGAGAAATTTTTTATTAAATCCACATGTTTTGTGTAAATTAAATTTAGAATTATATTTTTAATTTCATAGCAACATGTTGCTATGTATATATATAAGTTATATTTTTATACCCACCATCAAAAAACGAAGGAGATGTATATTGATTTTGTCATTTCGTTTGTAAGGCATCAAAATATTTGTCGCAATTTTTTCTATATAAAATATACAATTTAGTTAAGAAAATCCATATGTGGATACAAGTTACTATGGAAAATATTTCTGGAGTCACCATTTTCTACAGAATGTATTTGTGGGGTTAACATTTTCTATAGAAAATCTTAGTAGGTTCAAAGTTATCTATAGACATCTTTGGGGAATACAAAATTTGTATAGAAAATCATTTTGGAGTGACAAGTTTCAATAGAAAATCTTTGTGGGGAAAACATTATCTATAAAAAAATCACTTTTGTATTAAAAAATCATTTTATCCAAAAACAGTTTCATACTATATTATCTTAAGTTTATAATGCGATAGAGCCCAAACAAAAGGAGCTACGTATCCACAAATAATCTGTGTTGATAAGGCTTGTTTGGTGTTGAAAATTGGGCATATGGGTCCATGCTTTCGCATAGCCACCATACAATTGATTACTATTACTATTGTATTACTATTTTAATGAAAACTTAAAAATCCTTAAGCATGTCAGATATACAATTCGAAAAATAAAGAGAGGCCTTACCTAATAGTTGTGCTCATAGACTTTTTTGTTCAAATCAAAAAACATGGATTAGTTTATGAAATACCAGGATGTAGTTTTGGAATTATTTTTTCTACTATGGCCTTATTTGTAAAATTATTAAAATACGACTTAGATTACTATTACTAACACTGGCATATAAAAGTATTTTAGTTTTATGATTTATAATTTGTATATGTATCATATTCTTATTAGTTTCGTATACGCAGTTGCTAAAAATAGCTCGGTGGTTTTTTAAAAATCATGTTCATACATATGAATCATATATACATTTACTATTTATTTATTTATTTTTCATTGCTGTTTATATCTTTTAACAGCAAGTGTGCTGTTCGAATTAGTGTGACTCTTGGTAGCACACTGCAATAGTAAACATTTGAATCGCCTCGGATCATGACATTACACAGCCTGTGAATTTTAGAAAGAAAATAAGTGGAGTTTTTTAGTTAACAAAAATATATATTAAATATTAATTTTCGCTTTTTGTTAGAAAGTTATCGTAATCTATATACAAAACAGAGGGTACAAAATGTTCACGTTATTAAAACTCTTTGTTACCTAACCTAAATGTAAAGAAAAATATATAATGAGCATGTCCACGGTCAAGAACGTGACATTCATAAGCCTTTGAAGGGTAATTTTTTGTCCATTATTCGTAAGCATTTGAGTAGCTTTATATTTAGTACAAAAGGTTGATTATTTGTCTTTTTGTTGTGTTCAATGCAAGGACTGAAATCGAAAAATGTTTAACATACATATATGTTAATAAAAATGAAACAATTAAACTTACAGTTTTGAATTATTTTTTATTTGATTGAAATTATTGTTAAAATTTAAAAAAAAAGTTATAGTTATAATCACTAATGATGAAATTTTTAACATTTTTCGAAAACACTTCCATTATGGTTTTTATAGTGGTTTATGTCACTTTGTTCGAACAAGTTGTCCATCTCCGTTTAAAATCTTCCACACTTTTGGACACCTTTTTTGTGCTCTTCAATTCTCTTTTAACAAGAGTCCAATATCTGTCCACTGGCCTTAGCTCCGGGCAGTTTGGAGGAATTGCCTCTCTTGGTACAAATACCACATTATTGTTCTTCTACCACTCAAGACCTTTCTTACCATAGTGACAGGTGCCAAATGAGGCCAAAAATAAGTGGACACATTAAGAAGTTTTATGAATGGAAACATCCTTTTTTGTAAACATTTCTTGATGTAAATTTCGGTATTTATAGAGCCCTTTGTAACAAATGTTTTTTTTCCGCAACTACATACCAAGAACTTTTTGGGAAATTTTGTCTGCTTTGGGGTCCTAAACTTTTCTTCAATATTGCCTCGAGCATCTGCAACATAAAAAAATTATCCAGAAGCTGCGAAAAATGTTCCATACGTACATTTCGTCATCCATTATGCAGCAGGTATATTTTTTGTATAAAATTTGACTTCAATTTCCGTGCTCTGTTTTTGGCCTCTAAATTCTTAGCAGAGTTCCTGTCAGAAACTTTTTGAGCCTTGTATGCTTTTAAACCTGCATTGGCTTTAACTTATCGTACCAAATAGTCCGAGTACTGTTCTAACTGGGCTGCTTTCCTACCGGATGGATTGGGAACTCTTTTGAAAATGCTTTCTATTTTTTTGGCTTAAGAAACATCATGTGATCCATTTCTTCTACCTGAACCAGGTTTTATATCAACGCTTAAGTTCTCCCGGCACTGTTTAATAACATTGGAAAAAGTTTGATAGCAGACCTTTGATTGTTTGGCCAACTTTTTGTAGGACCAAGTTGGGTTTTGTTGAAAATATTTAATAATTTTAGTACGCACTTTTTTCTGGTCACTCATTTTAATCAGATTAACTACAAATGAACATAATTGACATTTATCATAATAACTGACTTGCTTTACAAAGGTAGCTTGATAAAAAAAATAAAATCGAATAATACTGGGGTTAAAAGTTTTAATGAAAATCGTGTGTTAAGAATTTTACGATCTCAGTCCTTATTAGTAATAATGATGGCTTCAAAAATGTCATAGCAAACACTGGATACACAATGTTTGCGTTCTTAAAAATGTTTGTGTCTGAAGCTAAATATAAAGAAAATTGTTTAGTGAGCATTTCCACTGTCAAGAACGCGACATTCGTATGCATTTGAAGTGAAATTTTCCATTTTTCAAAAGTAATAGTTTAGTATATAAAGATTACTTTTTTTCTGTTGGTAGTATTCAACATTTTAGTAATAAAGACGGTTTCAAAAACGTCACAAAAAAATAGATCTCGTTATCGACTGTATCGAGAAATATTGTAAAATGTATGAATTGAAACATAATATTTAAAAGCGGTTTTGTTTAACTGAAATAGAGTAACAATATTTAAGATTTTCGATAGCTGTCGTGGATTCTTGTCAGTTGCTACATTGCAATATTCTTTATACTTTGTGAATCTGTTTTTTACTAAGATTTTTCCCAAGTTGCTCCCCTTTTTCTCATCTTTAATTAAGCATGTTAAATCTACATTTACGATGACGAACGCGAGATTAAAATAAAAGGATTTAATATAATAAATGCTATAAAATGTTGATTTGCATTATAACAAGAACGCGACATTAGAACATATACAAAATCAAATGAAAAATGTATTTTAAGCCAGCATTGTTTGCAATATTTTCCTTTTTTTTTAACACCTTGCCTCCCCTGAGTACGATAATATTTTGGACATGTTCTCCACTTCTATACAGAATTTTAAGTTTTTTAATATGTGAATTCAAAGTAAAATTGCTTATAACTTTTGATAACTGTTAGTCAGATTGTCGCATTCTTGGTCTCTTATTAAAGGTAGTAAATTATAGTTTTTTCTGTTAGAAATTAGTCTGTTTCTAAAATGCGATATTGCATTAAAAGTCGTATTTATACTTTTTAAATATAAGCTTGATTAACAATATGTATAAAATTCATATTGGGACTGTTGGGACTTAAAGCGTTCTTAAGAATGCTTTAAGTCCCAACAGAGGCTGATTTTAATAAAGAATAAATGGAGAAGCTCATTTATATTTCATTCTTACATTACTTTTTTTCAATAATAAATGTAAATCACAATTATAATTAATTATTCTAATTAACATAATTTTATTGACAAATTAGAGCAAATTATATTATCGTCCATATAATGCTGATGAGTAACGTCCATATCATGGATGGTAATGAGAAAAATGTCTCGTTTGCACATAATAAGTAGCACACATCAAAATAATTGCAATCAGAATTAGCAATTTTAAAAAAATCATCTTCTTTTTGAGTTAAACTTTCACTTTTAGATGTTATTGAAAGGCAGTTTAAAAACATTCAGACTTAAATATAAATTGTATATATTTAGTTTATAAGGTTTTGTGGTTAAGTAATAGTGATTACAGTTGAAAACGAATATAAATATAATTTATGATTAAGTGAATGAATGAGAGTTTTTTTAATTTTAGCTTATTGCAGGGTGATTTTTTAAATATTTTTAGTTCTTTAGCAACAAATATCAGTTAATTTATGGATTAATGAAATAATGGAATCATATTTTTTTATTAAATTTCTGATTTAAAAATAAATTCTAGACTCTTCACAAACCTAATTAGTAAACATCTTTAATGGTTTACAAAAGAAAAATATAAAATATATTCCCTGAAAGTTTTTATTAATTATAATTCATTAAACCAATAAATTCTAAGATGAGATTACTGTTTGGTTGACAGTAAAAACTTCCCCTAAGTCTATTAAAAAACATCATCAATTTTATTAATATGTATATTAGGGTTGTCCTTATAAGCACTTTCTTAATTTTCGATTCTCTCAATGTCTAAAATTGATTTCTCTCATCTAAAAACTAAATACTGAAAATTTTAGCAAAATTGCATAACGTTTAGAGGTTGCATATTTAATTAAAAATTTCGTGTTTTGAGTCAAAGTGTCAATATTTTCAAAAAATTATAGTGTCTCGTCTAAAGTCACTCGTCTTTAGTCTTTTGACTATATTCACTTATCTACAGTCTCTCGTCAATATTCTATTTTCTCTCGCCAATAATCTCTTTTCTAAAGTCTCTGATCAATAGTCTCTCAACTATATTCACTCATCTTTAGCCTCTCGTCAATAGTCTCTCGTCAATAATCTCTCGTAAATAGTTTCTCGTCAATAGTCTCTCGTCTATTGTCTATAGTCTCACGTCTATTGTCTATAGTCTATCGCCAGTAGTCTCTCGTCTAAATTCTCTAGTCTATAGTCTTTCTACTATATTCACTTATCTGTAGTCTGTCAATAGTCCGTCGTCTATATTCTATAGTATCTCGACTATAGTCACTCGTATGTAGTCTCTCGTCAATAGTCTCTCGTCAATAGTCTCTCGCCAATAGTCTCTCATCAATAGTCCCTCGTCTATAGTCTCTCATCCATAGTCTCTCGTCAATAGTCTCTCTTCAATAGTCTCTCGTCAATAGTCTCTCGTCTATAGTCTAACGACTAAAGTCTCTCATCCATAGTCTCTCGTCTATGGTCTCTCGCCAATAGTCTCTCGTCTATAGTCTATCGACTAAAGTCTCTCATCCATAGTCTCTCGCCAATAATGTCTCATCAATAGTCCCTCGTCTAGAGTCTCTCGTCTATGGCCTCTCACCAATAGTCTCTCGTCAATAGTCTCTCGTCGATAGTCCCTCGTCAATAGACTCTCGTCAATAGTCTCTCGTATATAGTCTCTCGTCAATAGTCTCTCGTCGATAGTCTCTCGTCAATAGACTCTCGTCAATAGTCTCTCATCAATAGTCCCTCGTCTATAGTCTCTCATCCATAGTCTCTCGTCAATAGTCTCTCTTCAATAGTCTCTCGTCAATAGTCTCTCGTCTATAGTCTAACGACTAAAGTCTCTCATCCATAGTCTCTCGTCTATGGTCTCTCGCCAATAGTCTCTCGTCTATAGTCTATCGACTAAAGTCTCTCATCCATAGTCTCTCGCCAATAATGTCTCATCAATAGTCCCTCGTCTAGAGTCTCTCGTCTATGGCCTCTCGCCAATAGTCTCTCGTCAATAGTCTCTCGTCGATAGTCCCTCGTCAATAGACTCTCGTCAATAGTCTCTCGTATATAGTCTCTCGTCAATAGTCTCTCGTATATAGTCTCTCGTCAATAGTCTCTCGTCGATAGTCTCTCATCAATAGTCCCTCGTCTATAGTCTCTCATCCATAGTCTCTCGTCAATAGTCTCTCTTCAATAGTCTCTCGTCAATAGTCTCTCGTCTATAGTCTAACGACTAAAGTCTCTCATCCATAGTCTCTCGTCTATGGTCTCTCGCCAATAGTCTCTCATCAATAGTCCCTCATCCATAGTCTCTCATTTATGATCTCTCGCCAATAGTCTCTCGTCAGTAGTCTCTCGTCGATAGTCTCTCATCAACAGTCTCTCGTCAATAGACTCTCGTCAATAGTCTCTCGTCTATAGTCTATCGACTAAAGTCTCTCATCCACAGTCTCTCGTCTATGGTCTCTCGTCAATAGTCTCTCATCAATAGTCCCTCGTCTATAGTCTCTCGTCTATGTTCTCTCGCCAATAGTCTCTCATCAATAGTACCTCATCCATAGTCTCTCGTCTATGGTCTCTCGCCAATAGTCTCTCGCCAATAGTCTCTCGTCAATAGTATCTCGTCAATAGTCTCTCGTCAATAGTCTCTCGTCGATAGTCTCTCGTCAATAGACTCTCGTCAATAGTCTCTCGTCTATAGTCTCTCATCCACAGTCTCTCGTCTATGGTCTCCCGCCAATAGTCTCTCATCAATAGTCCCTCGTCTATAGTCTCTCGTCTATGGTCTCTCATCCATAGTCTCTCGTCTATGGTCTCTCGCCAATAGCCTCTCGTCAATAGTCTCTCATGTAAAGTCTCTCGTCAATAGTCTCTCATCCATAGTCTCTCGTCTATGGTCTCTCGCCAATAGTCTCTCGTCAATAGTGTTTCGTCAATAGTCTCTCGTCAATAGTTTCTCGTCTAATAGTCTATCGACTAAAGTCTCTCATCATAGTCTCTCGTCTATGGTCTCTCGCCAATAGTCTCTCGTCGATAGTCTCTCATCAATAGTCTCTCGTTAATAGTCTCTCACCAATAGTCTCTCGTCTATAGTCTATCGACTAAAGTATCTCATCCATAGTCCCTCGTCTATGGTCTCTCATCAATAGTCCCTCGTCTATAGTCTCTTGTCTAAAGTCCCTCATCTATAGTCTCTCGTCAATAGACTTCCGTCTGTCAACTATACTTGCTCGTCTACAGTCTCATCAATAGTCTGGTCTATAGTCTAGTCTATAACCAATGTATCGGTTTTGCTAAAATTTTCAACATTTGAATTTTAGATAACGAAGAACAATTTTAAAATTCGAAATTCTAAAACAAGCTGAATACAGGCCAAACTAATGTTTATATATAACTACTAAAAGTAATCACATATAGTATTTACATACATAATTCTTTTCATGTTTCGATCATTGATTATAAGGAAAGACAAAAAAATAAAATAAAAAATATCCATGTACTTTGTACTCTAAAACAAGACTAAATAAACTAAAGAGCAAAACGACAAAAAAACCTAAGCACATTTTCTGCTGATGTTTGTTAAAAAAATACTTTAACATTCATTTATCTTGTGTTGGCAATTTCCTTTGTTGTGTTGTACTTCAGCAAAACGGATGTGTCTATGTTCATGTGTGTATTAGAGTAAAAAAAAAAACTAAACTGATGAATAACTTGACTTTTTTTTCCAATATTTTCTTTAACGTTTTTAGATATTTATGTATAAAATGCTCGATTGCTTAAGAGTGTCACACCTCTTACTCTCCTCTTTGGAAAACTGCATGCATACGATTGAAATAAAACTAAATCAAGTGAAGCATTTTCTGTCATCAGCTGAATTGAGTGCTATAAATATCAAATTGATATAGGAAAACGAAAAAATAAAAATATACGAAAAAAATTGCTGTCATTTAACATTTAGATTTTCGGATAGTGAGAATACATAAATGAGATTTTAAATTAATAGAGCGAGAGTTAAATTGTTGATGAAATTTTGTAATCAGGGGATTTTATGATTTTGTTAAAAATAAATAAAGCTGTTTGATAATTTTTTGTTTAAAGATTATGGAAACCAGAATAAAATTATTTGTGCTTAAACTTAAGATAAGAATAAGTTAGAGTGCCGAACTATATAAGTGGAAATTTAAAATTTTTCGATAATCGTTGAAACCGATTTCAAATATCTTGTTTTTTTGGTGTTTTGAAACTAAAAATAAATTTTTTACAAATGTTGATAAACCACATCAAAATACTTTTATGTGCAACATTGTAGGTTACTAATATTTCAACTCTTAAAGTTATGATTATTTATAATTTCCAAAATAAAAATATAATTTGAAATTTACAAGAGCTTTTTCGTTAATTTCATTATTTCTGTATTAACAGTTTTTAACTTACAGATTTAATTCAATATAAATTAAAGCCGCTAAAAATTCTCATAGTTTTTCTCGATTACTTCGGTTAGTACATTTTTCATTAGGGGATAATGATATTTTTGAAGTTACAATTTCATAAAATCATAATTCATTTAAAAATTGTTTCTTTTTATTAGAATAATACATCTGCCTTTCAAATAGAAGAATTATATCATGTCGTGTAAACAAATAATGCTGATGGTGTTCCGGCACGGGGACAGGCATTATACCATGTAAGAAGCATGGATTTTCAAGGTTAATGCCTCAAACAGGCAATGACTGCCCTTGAGATTATACTGCAAGCGTTTAAAAAGAGCTTAAACTGAGATTAAACCGCAAGCTTTAAAATCGAATGGCATGTCTGACGGAGCCATTGGGATCCGTGGTATCAATACGTCTTCTCGTTTGTACTTTCTTTTAACTATTGCTGCTTCGATGACATTATGCAGCAGGTTTTTTACAGTAAGATGGGTGGCATTACAAAGGCGTTGTTGGTTTATATTTCGTAACATTATGATTACCGTTACGACTTTCAGTAGGAGATTGTTAGGTGGCAATCCGGGTAATTCTAGCGAGTTTAAATACTCGGTTGGATAGTTGACGACATCAGTAATTTCACTTTGAATCCCTAAATTCAATTACTTAGTCGACATCAATGATTTTCGCAGCCAATACAGCACCTTCGCTCAACCAATCATGATTTTTGTAATTTTGAGCAATGTTTGGAAACACGTTTCGGATGAGTTCGGATTTTCATTAGGTGAACTGGCAGAAAGCGACGGGAAATTAAATGCAGCCGGTCGAAATGTCAACCGGTCGAAATGTCAACCGGTCGAAATGTCAACCGGTATTTTTCCAATGGCCAGAATTGTTTGGAAAATTCTTCTCCAGATTGATTGTTCTGGAGCTCCACACGCATGTTTACAGTTAATTTGAGTTTCTTGACTTGTTTCCACAAAACTGATGACTAAAAACATTCATTAAGTTAATCGGCTGACGTTGACCGTGGAATCACTGAAAATGTTTGCCGAAAATCACCTTCTAACAGAATCATCACCAAACCGGCTTTGATTGTTTCGTAAATTTTGCAAAGTTTTGCCTTAGACTTTTTATGTGCCATTTCACATTCATCCCAAACGATCAGTTTAGGATGAGTGTGCCATTTTTCACAACTATCATAAGAGTGACGTATGCATATTTTTGTTGTTGATGCAACAGTGGAACGTTTGTTCGAAGTGATTCCCACAAGGCATCGCAATAATATTGTTTTTCGCGTCGCAACTTTTGATTAAATGCGTCGTGCATCGAACGATTGGGAGCTGTCATGCCTAATTCAGATAATGCTTTATTTAACATCATCAAGCATAATCAAAGCCTCGTTGTAAATTTCCTAACTCAGTTGCAAATATGGATTTTGTCTATTGTCAGCTATCATGAAGAGTGCATACAAAAATTAATATTTTTGCAAAACGTATACAGTTAAACTTGTACATAAAATTACCCGACGCTTTAATAAAAGTTGACGTATTAGTGGGAGTATTAGTGGACAATTTTTCTTTCTGTAAAAAACTTTTGTGGAGTATTGCGAACATTTAAAAAAAAATGTTAGCCAAATCGGCTCAGGCGTTTTCCAATTTTAGATATATAGAAAAAAAGTGGGCGTTGTCAATTTTTCTTTCAGTAAAAACTTAAATTGGATTACTACGAATATTCCAAAAAAAATTAGTGCAGCCTTTTTTTGATTTTAAATAAATCGAAAAAAGTGGGCGTGGTAAATTTTTTTTTCCGCAAAAATCTAAGTTGGACTATGAAAAACATTTAAAAAAAAATTGTCCAATTCGGTCCAGCCGTTCTCAACTGACGCGATTACCAACGAGCTAGATTTGATTTTTAGGACCTCATTTTATAAAACGCAATGACAAACGTTAAACATATTTTGTATGGAAAAAAAATCAATTTTAAAACCTTTTTCCCAGTATTCTTCATACAAATTGCTTTCGTTTCTGAATGCTTCGGTTTATAAAATGAGGCTTTATTTATATATAGCTGGCAGTATTTTGCTTTAGTTATGCAGCTTCCTGACTTTAAACTCACAACTCTTATTCTGTTTAATTATCTTCCAAACAAAACAACCATGACATTGTAACTTTAAGAATACCGTTATTTCACAAAAACGAAGTGATTGAAAAAAAAAAAAAATTATAAGAATTTTCGTATTCTACGGACTTCAACAGAACAGAATTGCTACATGAGAACATCTGCATCATTTTTTTTGTTTACTTTTGTTATTAACGAGTTTGACCATGCTAAAGTATAAGTGATTTACCTCATAAGATTGATACACAACAGTTCGATTACTATTATCCAATTATAGGTTATTGCTAACCTCCCGGTGAGTAATTTTTGTGAAGTTCCACAAACCTTGCCCCCTTTGAAAAATATGTACTTTTTTTCATATATTTCATGCAAAATGTGTTACACCAAACTTTCTGTTAAGTCAATTGTGTTTGAATTCAGAATTTAAGGACTGAGATCGAAAAATTCTAAACATACATATATGTTAATAAAAATGAAACCACTAAACTTACAGTTTTGATTTTATTTGAAATTATTGTTACAAAAATAAAAAATTTTATAGTTTCAATCACTAGTGATGAAATTTTGAACCTTTTTCGGAAACTCTTCCATTATGGTTTTTATAGTGATTTCTGTTACTTTGTTCGAACAGGTTGTCCATCTCCGTTTAAAATCTACCACACATTTGGACACCTTTTTTGTGCTCTTCAATTATCTTTTAACAAGAGCCAAATATCTCTCCACTGGCTTTAGCTCCAAGCAGCTTGGAGAATTTGGCTCTCTTGGTACAAATAGCACATTATTGTTCTTTTACCACTCAAGGCCTTTCTTACTACAGTGATAAGGTGCCAAATCAGGCCAAAAATAGTTGGACACAATAAGAAGTCTTATGAATGGAAGCAGCCTTTTTTGTAAGCATTCCTTGATGTAAATTTCTTTATTTATAGAGCCCTTTGTAACAAATGTTTGGCTTTTTTGCCGCACCGGAATATTGCTTGCCATACCAAGAACTTTTTGGGAACTTTGTCTGCTTTTGGGTCCTAAGCTTTTCTTTAACATTTTCTCGAGCATCAGCAACATCAAAATTTTGACTTCAATTTCCGTGCTCTGTTTTTGGCTTCTAAATTTATGGCATCGTTCTTGTCAGGAACTTTTTGAGCCTTGTATGTGTTTGAACCTGCATTGGCTTTAACTTTTCGTACCAAATAGTCCGAGCACTGAGCTAAACGCATTGGTTTCCTACCGGATGTGTTGGGAGCTCTTTTAAAAATGCTTCCTATTTGTTTGGCTTTAGAAACATCATGTGGACCATTCCTGCTACCTGATCCAGGTTTTCTATCAACTGAAAAGTTCTTCCGGTACTGTTGAATAACATTGGAAACAGTTTGACAGCAGACCTTTGATTGTTTGGCCAACTTTTTGTAGGACCAAGTTGGGTTTTGCTGAAAATATTTAATAATTTTAGTACGCACTTTTTTCTGGTCACTAATATTAATCAGATTAACAACAAATGAACATAATTGACATTAAACATAATAACTAACATGCTATACAAAGGTAACTTGGTCAAAAAAAAAAAAAAAAAAAAAAAAATCAAATAATACTTGGGTTAAAAGTGTTAAGAATTTTTCGATCTCAGTCCTTATTGTGTTTTTATATTTTTGCATAATTTTCCTACATATTATCTTTGTTTTAGTTTTCTTTCTAGTACAAATTTTAAAGTTTCCATTGTTTAGCGACTCCTAATAAATATAACAACATTTTATAGATGTGTTTTTGTTAAAATTTAATGCTGAATTTTAGTACAAATTTTAATGTTTCTATGCCTAGTAAATTTTAATTTATCTTAGAAATTTATATTTGTATTTTTTTTAATTTCATTGTTTTAAAAAAATTGAAATTACGGAATATAGTTTTCAAAAAAGTTCCACTGTCATTCACTAAATATGTACTCATTTTTTAACAAATTATGCAATATAATTTATTTATTTATAGCTTTTCATTTTAAAAATACAGTGCACTCGCGGTAACGTGAACACCGCCTAACGTGAACAAGCTTTTGTTTACATTGACTTTTCTGTAACGTGAACAAACACAGAAAGCTCTATAACGTGAACAATTTTTGTTCACTGCTTTTGTTTTCTAAGCATGTAGAAAACACTGAAATACTTACATTAAATTCGATTTTTAAAGTTTATGGAATCTCCTTATATGAAAAATGTGTTAATATCCTCTAAATTAATTTTTTGTAATGGCAACTTATGAGTAATTTTATTTGCTATGTAATTTTATTTCAATGTATATTTTCTCGTGATCTTGTTTTGTTTTGTAATGCATTTTAATCAATAATTTTTATTTTATATTTTAATAATGAAAATAATAATAAAAGAATTTCACGTTGAAGTGTGTAAAATACAGGATTATATTTTGCACAGAAAAATAAAAATCACATTTTTTTATTTTTTGAAAAATTTTACTTTTTTTGTATATGTGATTATTTAAATTATTTAACTATAAAAATATATTTGTACATGTATTAATAATTACAACTTCCCTAAATTAATCGCCAATTTAGCCCCATTGTGCATTGCTACTATTTACATATTACATTTTATTTTAAAAACTGCCTATCTTGCAAGTTCAAGTTAAATCTGCGTATACTTTATATTAAAATCTAATAAGAGATAAATATTGCTCATACTCTCACATGACGATGTACTAATCAACAAATTAATAAAAACCTTAGTATACCTTGAGGATGCTTAATGATGGTAACGCCTGCGTATACTTAATATGGAAAAAAATAAAAGATAATAATCATACTCTGTGTAATCAATACTTTATGCTTTTTGAGAGCAATGATAGTTTTTGATAGAAAGAGATTCTTTAGATGATAAAATTGAATGAATTAAAAACTGTAAATGAATTTAAAAACATCAGAACTTTATATTTGTATAAATATGAGTACTTTTAGAGACAAGTTAAATTATTGTTTTTTTTCATTTATGATACAATTAGGTACCATAATGTCTGTTTTAAAAAATAAAATTATTTGTATAAAAATTATAAAATTGCCCTCTTGTTATATTTCTCTTATTTTTTATTTTTTTTTTTGTATTCAGAATAAAAATTTTAAATTAAAGGCGAACATATTACATATTGTGTTTTTTATTTGTACGAATTTAATAAACCAAATATTTTTTCTTTATCAATTTTCTCCCCTATTCTCATATTGCAAACAAAATTTTGGCTTAACTCAAAACAGAAAAAAATCGAATGTTTGGCCGCCTTTATTTACTTGCTGCTGTTGTGTTGTTTAATAAGTTTTATGGTTCAGGTAATTTTTAAGTAATCATGTTCTCAAGTACAGTTGAATTGTTTTCGTTGTAAGCGAGTAAAAGTATTTTTTTTTTCCATTAAACTACCAGAATACATGAAAACATGAATGCATGTGCTATGTAGTTGTATTTATGTATATGTTGTAAATATTTCGTTGCACTGCTATTCAAATGAAGCAGACCGTAATGATATTTAAAACTTTTTCAATAGTGTGTGCGGTTTTCGTTTTATTTGAATGTGTATATACAAAAAAAAAAAAAAAAAAAAAAAACAGAAGAGAAATACGGATGTGGAAATGAAATCAGTTTAAGTAGATTTATTTATACTGATATACTTTTGATTAAAAAACATATGTATGAAAGAGATCGATGGTAGAAATCAATTGCTTTGGCTTTAAATATACATTTTGTTAATAAAATTTAAGTACGGCAAAATATTTTTAGAGGTCTTACAAACTTACGAGTTTATTAATTAACTTTAAAATGTTGTTGGCTGATTTTAAGTTTCTGTTATGGAAATTTGCTTAAATATTTGGTATAGAAGAGATTTTCTGTTTAGTTTCTTGGCCATAAAATAAATATTTTTATTTGGTTATTGATTATTAGAACTACAGACATTTTTCAATTGCTATATTTCTAGTAAACTTTGTTTGGTTTTTGTTTTGTGAAACATTTTTCATGATTCCTGTGGAAACTGTAGTGAAGTATTACTTTTCATATATTTTTTCTGCTCTAAGTCAAGTTTAGATTTTAAAAGTTTTCTTGTTTGGTATTTTAAATCAAAAAAATAAATATTCGTATAAAAGAAATCTATAAGCTATAATAAGAATTATTTGATAATAAATAAAGCTGTAGCTAGTTTTAACAAGGGTATTCATTTTAAATAAAACTTAACAAAACTAGGTTTGAAAAACTTGTTAATAACTTTTATAAATTTATAGCAATTTTAAAGATATTTATTAAAGTACATACTTTAACTTTTTAGCTCTCCCTTTTCCATCTACCACCTTATAGTCAGCTGTGTCCTCACATTACTCAACTTGAAATTGAAGTTGTGGAATAGCTGCAAGAAACTAGAAAAAGAAACCTTAAAACTTTTACGTTGATTCGATTTGTTGCATTTGTGATTTATTTTGCATGTGTTGTTAAAGTTTTTCCAAAAATATTTGTTTTATAGATAAAGATTTCTCTCCATCGTTTGTTATTTTGTATTTCTTGCTATTTTTTTTGTTGTTTGTATCATTTGGTAACATCTAATAACTGTGTGTGTGTGTGTGTGAATTTGTTTTTGTAGTTATTTGAAGTTATTTTGCATAGAAATGATAACACCAAGTAACAGTTGTACAAATAAACTTAAGCAAAACTTTCTACTTAAAATACCAAAAAAACAAAATAAACCAAAAACAGAAAACTATCCAAAGAAATGTTAGCAATTTGATAAATTTAGTTTTGCGTTTGTAAGTGTGTGTATTTCTAAATGTTTTCAGTTTTAAGATTTGGCCAAACTCTGGCAAAAAGCACGCACCATAAAACTTTTAATAATTTGTTAAGATACAGCTTTTGTTTTTGTCTCTAAAGAGTTTAAAGGTTTTTTGTGTGGGTTTTCTAGAGTTATAGATCTGTCAAAAAAATCATCAATAAGTTAAAGTCAATTGTGGTTGTAAATAATTCGAAATAAATAAAATAATTTGCAAATTAAGTAAAATTTTATACTTTTTTACGAGGGTTTGTGCAGATGGATCTGTAAAAAGAAGAACAAATATATTTTTCGTGGTTAATGAAAGCATTTTTAAATATACTTAGTACTAGGAAATATACATTTTAGAACACATTAATTGACGATTCCAAAATTTTTAGAAATTTTTAAAATTTGATTATGATGCAATTTATAATTGTTCGCGTTAATAATTTGTCTTATTGCGCGCAAAAGTTATGTTGGTGTTAAGATGCAAATTAAAAAAAAAAGATTATTAAAAATACGGATTTTGGTTTATTGAAATTAAAATTATACCAACTCATAGAGCTATCAAAGAACTATCGGCGTGTATTAAAATAGTTATTCCATATTTAATAGTTTTTTAATACACTGAAAAGAATAATTTTAAATTTTATTTTCCGCACTAAATGCAAGAAATGTTTAATGTTTATAGAAATTTTAAAAATTTCTAGTAATAGTAGACGAAATTTGCAACGCTTTTCAGAAATCTGCATATACTTTTTAATAAGAACGAATAAGAGATTAATATTGCTCATACTCTCACATGTCGATGTAAAAATCAATAAATTATGAAAAACTTTAGCATACCTTAAGGATGCCAAATGGATGTAACGGCTGCGTATACTTAACCTTCTAATGCAGTGGTGCGCGTTCATATTGTTCAGGTTACGAAGATTTTCGTCAATTTACACGTACACAACCCGAATGTAAACAATAGAGCGTAAAAATACAAATATTTCATTCAGTTGCTTGATGTTGTTGCGGATATTTTATTTTTTACCCTCAAATGCACACAAATTGCGCAACACTACTCTAATTCTAATTTCTTAAAAAATGGCTAAAAACGTTGGTAGTAATTTTTATGATAAATTTGGGCATTTGATTCCAAAAACAACATTTAAAAGTTTGTACAATCAATGGTTTACCTGACAGGTAGGAAAAACTAAATGAGTGCCCTAAGGCACCCTTTGGGCTTTAGAGATTGAAACATAGTCGGGTTTCAGTTAGTATGGTTTGTCAATTTTTATTGAAAACAACTTTTATAACTTAAGGCAAAATTAGTCTTTACGTTCCAAATCAGCTGTTTCTATTTTGTAAATGAAAAATATGTATAAGTAGTTAGTTTTTCTTTGCTGTTCCAGACGAACCTGATAAAAACAAAAATTGTCTACATTATTGTAAGTGACAGCGGCTTTTAAAATAAAGAAAAAATTGTAAAGTAATTGATTTTTGTGAAATTTTATATAAATTTAAAAAAAACGAACCGTCTGGTCGAAAATATTAAAGTGAATTACGTATAAGACGGTCAATGCTGCGCGACTGGTTTGACAAAGAAAAGTAAAATTATGTATTGTCACAGAGCAACTAACTGGCATAAGTAAAAAACTTTATCGTCACTCAAATCAGATAATTTGAAGCGTTTGTTCACTCGATCAGCCATTTCTTAAAATTTTATGTAACAAATTGAAAATAAAAACAAGTAAGAAAGTATGGTCGGTCAAGCCCGACCATATAATACCCTACACTAAGTAAATGAGCAAAAACATTTTTCTTTCAAAATTTCAATAATTTATATTCGTGAACGATTTTTGGAAGTGGGCCTTATATGGGAGCTATGACCAATTATGGACCGATTAAGTGGTGTGATTAATGTCTGTATGAAAGTTATTTATGTTGGATTTTATTTGTATACCAACATTTTTAAGAGATTTATGCTCGTTAAAGTGATTATCGGAAGCGGCCTTATATGGAAGCTATGACTAATTATGGACCGATCATAATAAAATTTGGTGATATGAATTTCGTATATATAAAACTTATTTGGAGAAAAACTTGTGTAGATACCTATATAAATTAAACATTTATGAACGATAAAGTCCAATTTCGGGAGGACATTTGTATGGGGGCTAGGTGAAATAATGAACCGATTTCAGCCAGTTTCAATAGGCTTGGTCCTTGGGCAGAAAAAATGATATGTACCAAATTTGATCGAAATATCTTCAAGATTGCGACCTGTACTCTGCGCACAAGGTTTACATGGACAACCAGCCAGCCAGCCAGACGGGCGGACGGATATCGTTTAATCGACTCAGAAAGTGATTCTGAGTCGATCGGTATACTTTAAGGTGAGTGTTAGACTAATATTTTTGGACGTTACAAACATCTGCACAAATCCAATATACCCTCCCCACTATGGTGGTGTAAGGTATAATAAGGAAAACCAAACAACATTTTGCTATATGAGGCAACAAAACTAGTCTGCAATGCCTAAGAGCGGCTGAAGGCACTCATCAATAAATCATGTCTCTAAAGAGTAGCTTACCTTTTTTTACATAAATCATGACTCCAATATATAAAATATAAGTGTAATTTTTAAGAAAACAAAATATGATTTCAATCGGTCAACTTTAAAACACGTCAATCAACGTTTGATAACACAACATGGACTTTGTATATTTTTTTGCTTGCTAATGCACTTAGTTTGTAAAAATTGCAGTAAATACGTTTCAAGGCTTACTAAGATATTTAAGTTCGTGTTTTAGAAACTGTTACAAGAGTTTTTGAAATGAAAAATCGGTTTTATTTGCATTTATTGGCATTTTGCGATGAGTGCATGCTTAAGCATATGGAAAAATAAAAGACAGTTATGAAAGTAATAAAAAATTTGTTCAGTGTTCAAATATTTTCTATATAATTAAATTTTAATAAATTTTAAGCAGGGACCGTAGCAGCTATGACTTGTTTTGTTTAATTTTCAATACCGTTAACATAGAGAAATATACATATAGCGGAAGGAGAGAGAAATACCATTGGAAACAATTACTGTCTTTTCACACATACGGGTGATACTATAACAAAATACATGGCAATACATTACCATGAATTAGGTTTTTGACAACAGACTTAGGTTTTTACCTATCTATGACCGATAATTTAAACTCTGTTCTATAAATTTAATTCTACCACAAATAAAATTAAGTGACAAAAATTAAAAAAAAGTATTTTTTTTTTCATTTGGGCAAAATTAATGTGTTTCGGAAATAAAAGTGTGCTAGAAAGTATTGAAAAAATTTGTCAAATATTGTGTAGAAGTGTAATAAAGTGGTTCGACCTTAATTTAGACGGAAAATCAATATTAAAATTTCAAGTATTTTGATGTGTTTTATTCTCTCACAAGTATCCGTATGGGTACTTAATTTAAAAGCAAAAGAAAGTCCGACTACTTATTTTACTTTGCCTTAAAATATTGAAAATTAGAAAATCTTTAAAATGGTAATGTCAACATTTAATTTGGATAATGCACACGATCGTTAATTGCTTTCTATCTAGAAATTATAAATAAAGAAAGTGTGAGATACCAATATTTGTTACTCGTTTGAAAGGCCTAACGATGCCATTGTGAAAGGAACATAACATTGTGCAAAATATCCGCCATGGCTTTGCTGGGTAGTGTGCAATCGAAATGTCTAATTTTCCATGACCATAGCTCATAAATCAGGCTGAATACGACCAATGACATGGATTATATTGGCTTTGAGGGCAGATATGGTTTGTGGCATATTTTCTTATACCTGTGACTTAAGAAAACCCCACAAGAAAAAGTCGCACGATCTCGGTGGTCAGTTCACATTACCTCCACGTGAGATGGCTATGCCACCAAATCATAGAATGTAGAATGTCAAAAGTTTCATGAGCTGTGTGGGACGTAGAGCTGTCCTGTTAAAATCACTATATAATCCAATTCAGGCAACAAAAGTTGGTAATCATCATGGACTGTTCAATGCCGTTCTCAGAGAAATTTGAACCGATGATGACGCCAGCCCAAAATCCCCACCAAACAGTGACTTTTTCGGGATGCATTGGACGCTCTTGGACCTTATTTGGATTGGTATCGTATCATATTCGACAATTTTGTTTGTTGTTGTACCCATTTATTCATAAAAAGTTCCCACCGTAAAATGTCCGAAAAGCGCGGAATGTTGCCTAGACAGAATACCCATTTTGATAAAAAATGTTATCATTTGCACGTCTTGTTGAACTGTGATCTGTGGTGATTTGGTAAAACAAAATGAATAACTGAGAGTGAATTCGACAGATGTAGCTTAAACAGTATGGCTACTATCAACTGTACGACCTTTTACATCTAACCCTCTGTCTATACCTGATCATGATAAACGTCAAATTGGTTGTCAAGATAACAAATTAGCAGCTTAGTCTCCATTTATTGGTATTATTGCTTTGTTGTGACAAAATTGTTAGTCCTTTTGCTCACAGAACATTGTCTTGACAACAAATGTCACTAATTGTTATGATAAATATTTGTCAAGTATAGACAGGGGGTAATAATAAGCAGCAATAACATAAATGTAAGGTCTATTAATATTGAGACAAATAAAACCACTAAACTTACAGTTATGAATCTTTTTTTATTTGATTGAAATTATTGTTCCAATATTGTTCTCCCGGTACTGTTTAATAACATTGGAAACAGTTTGATACCAGACCTTTGATTGTTTGGCCAACTTTTGTAGGACCAAGTTGGGTTTTGTTGAAAATATTTAAGAATTTTAGTACGCACTTTTTTCTGGTCACTCATTGTAATCAGATTAACAACAAATGAACATAATTGACATTAAACATAATAACTGACATGCTTTACAAAGGTAACTTGATCAAAATAAAAAAAATCTAATAATACTTGGGTTAAAAGTTTTAATGAAAAACGTGTGTTAAGGATTTTACAATCTCAGTCCTTATTTATGTAATACGATTTTAAGTGGAGGATATATTTAAAATTCAGCACATCCAAACATCATTTTGAATAACAGGACTATTTTTAAATAACAGGACTATGTTAATAAATATTTACGGTTAAGAAAAATCGAGCACAATATGGGAGAACTACGAGTTTTTAAGTGGGACAATATTTAAAAAAGAATAATGTACAAAATATGGTCGGAATGAAGAACCTTATTTTCACCGGGTTCTCTGAACTCAAATTGTGGAAACTTAATTAATTTGTTAAAAATTCATATATGACTGTGGAAAAACAAATGCATCCACAATATATCGCTATTGGATGCAGATTTTGGGCTAGAAGCATCATTGGACTATATTGTTACGTTTTTACCTTTTAAAAACGTGGGTTTATTTCCTTTAAATAAACCGGATACTTTTGATTGCAAATGATAGCAGTTTTAGTAGTTTAAAATTGTAACAACTCTTCATTCATTTAGAATGTACAACAACAACAGAATTAAATAGTCACTCAGTGTCTTTAAACACGTATATCTATTCGCAAAAATACACATACACACTTTATAATGTACAAGTATACACGTACAACACAGTTGATGTTAACTCTAACAGCGCCAATGATAAACTCAACTCACAACTGCAGCCTCTGCCACTATTTATACACGCACTGTATAAATAGCGAGTAGTCGAGATTGTTCTTAACGGTCAACTATGTTCGATTTACTGCTGCTCGATATCGCGGTATGAATACAGAGTTAGTTCTGCCTAAATTGGATGATATTGATCCTACAACACTTAAGTAACATTTTCTGATTCTGTACTCTCTATCAGTAAAGCCATAGAGCCCAATTTCCTGATGTGCTTTACCATATCGATATAATCCCAACCTGTATTCAATAAAAATACCTACCATAGAATAAACGTATAAAACGGAAGGAGAGAGCAATAAAATGGTAATAATTCCTCTCTTTTCACACATACGGGTGATACAATTACAAAATACATCCAATACATTCTAATGAATTAGGTTTTTGACAACAGACTTAGGTTTTTGGCTCTCAGTTACCTATCTAGTTGTCATCTATGATATCAACTTGGAAAAAACAGTAAAGTTGTCTGTTGAATTAAATTTTACATTTTGAGACACCCTTTATTACAGTTTATTGATTTAAAGAATAAAATAACACTTTATTTGAAATAAGATTTTAGCTTTTTGAAACTTCATCATTAAATCAACAAATATGTATATTTTATATATTTAACTCTGGTTTACTTCTGTATGTTTTTTTACGAGATATTTTCTCAGTCAAGCCATTTGCTGACCTCAACCTTATCTGCAGCAGTTTGTTTTACTTGCGGCTAAGACATTTCAAAAACTTGATGTTACATAAGAATTATACGCATTACTGGGGTTCAGCAATATATTTGTTGAATTACAAATGAAACTCAAAATTTATTTGTTTTTTTAAATTTTCAAATTTAGCGATCATAGAAACGAAGATCATTAACAAAGAGTTGAATATGCAACTGCCACACTGACATACTCACTATAAACTAGACTACCAGAGAACTTTCAAAATAATTAAATATAAGATTCTATATTTTAAGGGGCTAAATTTGATAATGCCAGATAAAACACTCTAGTGTTTTCCATTAAACTATGAGCATCTCTAATGTGTATGTTTTTTTTTTTGTGGTTTTACTTAAAGTTCATATTATTATTTAAAAAATATAAACCAACTAGCTGAGTAAAAGAAACAAAAGTGTCGAAAGTTTTTCATATAAATCAAAATTTTAATTAATTTTGACATATATTTTACTGTGAAATAGTGGTTGCTGATGATGTTGTTCTCTTTTTTGCTGTATAAAAAAAAGCTCTAGAAGTATAAGAAAAATATTGCAAAAATAAGCAAAAACTTTATTATTTTAACAAGTAAGTACAAGCAGTACTTTTGACCAATGAAGAGGATGAAGAAATTTGTTTGCCAAGAAAGAAGGCTTTTACTATGATAGAAATTTAAAGAATAACCAGCTGGAATATATAGAATTCGGTGGAGCCGAATATGAAGGCTCTTCTCTTAAAAAGAAAATTACACTCATTTCAATATTGATGCCCACTTATTCAGTTTGTGATTATTTTTAACTTGAACCAAGCTACAATAACATTTATGAAACCATTATTACAACAACAACATGTTTGGTTAAACACATGAAACTACAGCAACAGGTAAAGAAATAAACACCATTATTGTGGAAAATTGTTGTGTAAAGCAATTTTTTTCGGAGATGTCTCACATCTTGGCTTATAACTTTTTTTCTACTGATTTTCAATACAAAAGAGCTTATGACAATGATATTACTTGTAGATAAATCTTATGAAATTCGGTTGTGAATTTATGACATGAGCATGTTTTACACACACAAAAGAAAAAAAACATGTTTAAAAAAATTAAGAGATTTCAAAGAAATATGATTAAATTTACTTTGTGGGATCCTACATAAATGTTTCCTAGTTTTATATTTATAAATAAACTCAGGGAAAAGGACATTTATATCGGTCTTCTACTTTGTACAGCTGCACAGTCTCTTAAATCGATTGTAAATTGTAAATAAGTAAGAAATTCTTGCAGAAATTCATTTTGGTTAGGTTATTTATCACAGTTGTTACAAAGACAATAACAAACTCAATATATCTCCCCTATTTTTAGAGTTGTCCATAACAAGTAAATAGTTTTTCTTAGAAACTCACCAAGTAGACGCAGAAATTATGAGTTGTTTCTTGATGAGACTTTATATATATTTTTTTTCTTAAGGACTTCTATTTTAAAATAGTTAAGAAGTTTATGAACTAGAAATAAAAACACAAAATGAAGAAAACCATCACTAGTTTAATTCATACTTTGATATAACTTCAAACGCTAGATAGAGGAATGAAAAGAAAGGGCCAAATTAAACTAATTTTAGAAACAATTAAAATCAAATAAAGTTTAAGAAACTACAAGCAATTTATTTAAAAATTACAGGAATTATAAACAAATTTTCTTTAAGAAAATATTTTTTAATAAAAATTATTTTAGAAATTTTAAAAATTCTCACAATAAGGCCTTCTCCACTACTTGGTCACTTATAATCCTCTCTTCCATCAATGTGAATTTTTTCTTTCATCCTTCAACTTCTATAAATGAATAAAGTTTGCGTTTGTATACTATACTCATATACAGAAATGAGTATAAACAAACATAAATTAAGTTAAACTTTTTATATACAATTTTTCTTTTTTTTAATGAAAAAAAAAAAAATCATCTTTTTTACAGATAAAAGTGAAAGGCATAACACACTGACTTGTTATAAAATAAACTTTTTTTATATCCGGATAATTTTGTTGTGTTGCCCATGTTTTTTTTTTTTTTTTTGCAAATTTTTGTAATAATTTCAACTATATTTTTAAATTTGCTTGAAGGGATAGAGAAAATATGCAAGTGTCTAGCAAAATGATGAATTTATTTTACAAAAATTCGAAACACATGTAAATGATGAGTATTTATTTTAATATATGAAAAAAGGGAAGGACAAAACAAAAGCTATAATATAAAATTAAAAGAAGCAGTGAGTGATTAGTTTGACCATGTATATGTATAGTATTTTATGATCACTTAAGTGAAATCATAAACATTTTTGGATTTTATGAATTTGCTTCAGAGTTTAACTCACTAAAATCTTAATTCGGAATTAAACATTTCTGCTATTAATTCCATAAATCCATTCCCAACATTTAATTATTTAGCTTCATTCGATAGGCTTTTATTTAAATAGAATTCATTGATCGTAGAATTAATTCGTAACAAAATTCATTCAAGCTTTGAATGATTAAATTTTTGTTAATTCAGATCTAATACAAATACAATTAAACTAGGTTTTCTTAATTTAGTTTTGTTTTTGTCTTGCTTTTGATCGTCTTTTGTAATAGATTTGAATTGAAGAAAAATTTAGTCATTTAATACATTTATAAAGCAATTTTGTAATAAAGTTTTATTAAAGAAATGTTGTATGATTCAATAAGGTTGGTGTTCTTTCTCAATATTAATTTGCTATTTTGAATTTGTATTGTAATTAGTTTAACTAGAAATTATTAATTTAAATTTACTAAATATTAATTTGATTTTCTGATTTATTGTATTTTATTTGTATTTTATCAAGACTACATCACGTCACCAAAGTGAATTTATGTGGAAAGCAAAAAAAAAATTTCAAAAATTTTAAAAATTTGTTTTTGTTTTATATATAAAATTTTCAAATTATGATAGGCCTGAGTTTTGGTGCGTTTGTTCTGTTCAGAATTTCTATACAGAACAAAAATAGTCATTCCGTTTATAATTTCTACATTTTTCATTTGCGACCCCACAAAGTATATATATTCTGGATCGTTATAGATAGCGAAGTCGATATATCCATGTCCGTCTGTCCGTATGTTGAAATCAACTTTTCGTAGGCCCCAAATAACTTACAAAAATAATTGATACATCAGTAGACAATATGGCTATCTAATGATAGATATTTCAAAGTCCATTACAACGATGTATATAAGGCTATAGTAATTTGGACCTACAATGGGTCAAAATCGCGAAAAATATTTTTTAACCCGAATTTTTTTTTTACCAAACCATTTTTTTCATTAATAACTAAAATTTTTTTTTTTAAAAATTAAAAAAAAAAATTTGGAAAAAAATTAAAAAAAAAAATGTTTAAACAATTTTGAAAAATAATTTTTTTTTTTTTTTTAATTTTTGAGAAACAATTTGGAAAAATAACATTTTAATTTTACCTAAAAATATTTAAAATCTATAATACTCATATACACAAAAATCGGGATAACTAATTTTATGAAGATCTGCCCTATGCTTCCATATAAGGACTACTTCCGAAAAATACATTAGCTTACATAAATTTCTTATAAATATCGATATCAAACCGACATACGATGTGACTATCGAACCATAATTATACACATCTTCTTCAGAAATAAATCGGTCCAATCAAAAAAATGTTAGCGCAAAATGTCCGTATTGCTAATAGCTATCTTATGGATATATATGTTGAATCGGTAAACAGTTTTGGATTAAAATCTAAGAAAATACCCAAATCAGGTGAATTAGATAAATGTTTTATATAACAATCGATGCGTTTAATTTACAATACAGTGCACTCGCGGTAACGTGAACTAATTAAAACCAAGGGAGTTCATGTAAGTGAAAGTGTTCACGTTAGCGATTGTCGAATTTCATGGAAAAAATATAAAATTTTATAATATAAACCTGTGTTTTACACACTTGAACGTAAAATTCTTTTACTATTATTTTCATTATAAAATATAAAACAAAATTATTGATTACAAAACAAAACGAGATCACGAGAAAGTATACATTAATATAAAATTACATAGCAAATAAAATTACTCATACGTTGCCATTAAAAAAAATTAATTTAGAGGATACAAACACATTTTTTTTATAAGGGGATTCTCAAACCTTTAAAAATTGAATTTAATGTATGTATTTCAGTGTTGTCTATATAATTAGAAAACAAATGCAGTGAAACAAATTGTTCACGTTATAGAGCTTTCTGACTTTTTTCACGTTACAGAGTAGTCAATGTAAGCAAAAGCTTGTTCACGTTAGGCGGTGTTCACGTTAGACGGTGTTCACGTTACCGCGAGTGCACTGTATATGTATTGGTGATGGGTATATAAGATCCAGCACAGCCGAATATATATTATACAGGGGAACAAAATTTACATTTTGGTTTGGTGCAGCGAAAAATGTTTTTGATAAAACATTTATGGGACATTTCATAGTCAAATCTGTATTTAGTTTTTTTTTTTTTTTTTGGAAGCCCTTGTTTTAAAATATCGCGGTTTTAATTTTGTTTATTATTCTGTATTTTTTTCTATTTTTGTTTGATTATTTCATAAATGGAGGCAAACATTAAAAAGGCATATTTGTACTGGTATTCAACACAAAATTATCTTTTCTTTGATATCAATTTTGTTTATCTAAGTTAAGGGATATATTGGTGATATCGCAAGGATGTTGAAAATTAACTTTTTTCTGTATTATCCTTATAAGTTTGACCTATGGTAAAAAGGAACAAATTTTTTTCACGATATACAGTAAAAACATATCAATAAATTAATTTATATAAAAATATTGGAAATTCGTTGAAAATATACTAAACTATTAGGTAAATAACTCAAAGTTTTACAATATTTTTATGATTTTAGTATTAAACAAATTATACAAATGTTCGTAACTTGAATGTTTAACACCTACATGATTACACTTAAAGTAATGATTTATTTTTGTAGATTAGCGTGATCATAAAATATCTCCGTTCTTAAACAATCAATATTTCTGTTAGGTAAGGGTTATTTTTTTATGGCTAGTAGATGTGAGATGCTGTAATAAAGATCCTAATATCTTTTGTTAAATTTTGTGGCGAATATATGTTAAAAGCTGAGCGACTATCAAATATGCGTGATTGTCCAAGAGAGCATCAATCAAGAAAATCCTTTAAAAGACAATTCCTTGATATATAATCTATAAATCACTGTATATGTATGTAAAAATTTATTCTATAAAATAAAAAAAAATCCGATACAAAAAGTAGTACTATTATTGATAAAAATTTTAATATATTTTCTCCAAAAACGCTGTATATTATGTAAATACAAAGTTCGCGATATTTTAAAAACGTCAAGTGAAGTATTTCTATTGCTGTGGTTAGATTTAAATGTGTATTAAGAAATAAGTCTAATGACTACCTACAAATTTATTTATGAAAATAATATTTTTTTAGGCTGTAAAAGTTCGGAGTATTAACTAAATATTTCATTAAATTTTGAACTAATTTTTCATTTTAATTAAAAGCTATGTTCGCTGTAACGCCTTGAATGTGCAGTGTTAAATTGTTAGTGAAAATAAATTGGCAATATTTCGGAAACGCGAGCACTAGAAAAAAAAAACAAGTATGACATAGTAATAAGGGTTCATCAACTTATACAAAACGTAGTTCAAATCTCAGGCACAATAATGTTTGTTCCGCATTGTTATTGTTATTATAAATTAAAAGTACATAATTTAATTTTGAAGAGATGGGTCCCAAAATTTTACGAAATTATATTTTCGTGCCTATATTTCTTATGCATAAATGAGTTTCACACGTATGGGAACGATCAAGAACGTGACATTCTTCCTTTAAAATGAACCAATTCAGGAAATGTTAGGAATTATGTATTGTCGATGGCATGTTTAGTATAGAAGATAGGTTTTGTCATATCAATAAACATGACATCAAGAACTCGACAAAAAATAGAAATCGTTATCACTGCGTATTTTTTACTTCATCTAGAAAAATTCAAAAATCTGCGAACTGCAGCAATTATTTAAAGCGATTTTAAAAACTAAAATAGGATAAAGTGGCTTTCTTTTGAAACTTGGAATTTTAAAGTATTTACAAACTTTTTTTTATAACAGTTGGAGTGATTTAGCATACGCAATTTATACCGGATTTTACATTGTTTTACCTTGTTATCTTTCAGCTGCTTGTTATTTGATTTTGCTAAATGTTTTCTCAGCTGTTTTATCGACATTTTTATTAGACTTTATTGGATTTTTATTGAATTTATTTAAATTAACTTTTTCAGTCACTTAATTAGAACGATTTTATAGTACCGATAACAATCAATGATTTAGCTACAAGAACGCGACATTCAAATATGAAAAAAATTTTAAATTTTTAAATTACAGTTTTTTATAATGGTGGGTACTTAAGATTCGGCATAGCTGAATATAACATTATTATTTGTATTTTATAATACCATATGACCATTTTCAAACAATAATATTGCAATTTACATGATCCCCAACAAATTGCGTAACAACATTTGTATGGCGCTTAAGCATTTCAGGCATCATTGTCACTAATTTTGATTGATGAATCTTTATAAACTCGTATGTATGTGTTGGCTTGGAAATAAAAACCTAAAAACTGCTTGTTTGGCTCAAAATAAAAAGTAACATCAAAAACCAAGCACAAAAAAACTTGTTTAATTAAAATGGCAACATTTTAATCTGACAGTTGTAAAAGTTTAACAAAATTATTATGTTTAGTTTAGTTTTATTTTTTTTGGTTAAAATTTCATTGTTAAAAAATGTGGTATAGTTTTTTTCAACATAACAAACAAATACATAATTTATTTTAGGACTTTATCAAAAATTTTATGACAACTATGTCAAGCATTAAGAGTAGATATGATATGAATGCAAATAAGTTTATTATTATAGAATTAAGTTGTAAAAAAATTAAGTCTTGCAACAATAAATCAATGTATTTTGTTGTTGTATCAACCATAAAATTCGGGTGAGAGTAACTTTTTTACTCTCAGTTGCGCCTCTAGTTCTATCATGTGTTTATTATTTTGGAAAACTGTGTCGTCATTATTTTTATAAACATTTATTTATGTAAGCATTTTTAGTTTTTAATAATTTGGCATTAAAAAATAGATATTGCATTGGAAGATTGGTGAAATAATTTAGTAGCAAATGAAGGAAACAATTAATGTTAAGTTTTGGAGTAAAATCTGAAACTTTTTTAAGTAAAAATAAAGTTTTTTATTTCTGTTTCCTCTAACGAATTGTTTTATTACTTTAATAAGACTTTATATATATATACCCCTCGATCCTATAAAGAGGAAAGGGCCTCAACAAACTTCTTCCAGTCAGATCTGTTCATCCCAATAGTTTTTACTTCACTCCAGCTTTTATTAGTTTTTCTAACCTATCTATCAATTTGCCTTCGCCATGTATGTGCTGGTCGGCCTCTTCTGCGACTCATCTGAGGGTTCCATTCTACGATATTCCTGGCAATATCGGATATTGGCTTACGAAGTGTGTATCCAATCCAGTTCCACTTTCTTCTCTCTATTTTTACACACAACGGAATTTGACATGTTTCGGCCCACAGATTGCTGCTTGAAATTGTTTGGGTCCAGAAGATTCGTAGAACTCTTCGGAGATATTTATTTACGAAAACTTGCAATGTGTTAATATCTCGGGAGGCAGCATTCCAAGTTTAGCAGCCATATAACAGAGTTGATTTTACGTTGGTGTTGAAGATGTTGATTTTAACACGGTGTGATATTGAAGACGATTTACCATACTTTGCTGAGCTGGCCAAAAGATTATGTGGCTTACAATGTCTTCACTTCCCCCAGTTCGATTTATAGCAGCTCCGAGGTAACAGAATGTTTCAACTTCTTCTAATATCTCATTATTTATTAGAAAGGGATTCAAGTTGCTAGAATTTATTCGAATAACTTTGGTCTTTTTTATATTAATTCTCAGCCAGGCTTTCTCTGATATGTAGGTGAGACGCCTTAGTTGTGCGGCCATGTCAGTATAGCTATGAGAGAGAAAGTATATATGGTCTGAATATTCTAGGTCCACCAACCTTTCGTTCAGCCTCCATATGATCCCGCGGTTTCCCATCATTGCCTGGTGCATCACACTATCCAGCACTATATTGAACAGCAGTAGAGACATCACACACCCTTGACGAACGCCCGAACCAACCTCAATCTTACGACTAAGCAAGCCATCATGTAGAATTCGGCAGCTTGCCCCGCTGTACATACTTTTCATTAATTAGATAAGTTTAAGTGGTACCCTTTTACATTCAAATGCATACGTTATGCACCAATGGCTTCTCGAAATCAATAAAGATAAGGTACAGAGGAGATCTCCATTCAACTGACTGCTCTACTATTACTCTCAATGAGTTTATATGGTCCATGCACGACTAGTTAGGGCAAAATACACCCTGTTGTTAATGCCAAATTTGTTAAATTTGGCATTAATTTGTCAGATAACCTTTTGGTTATAACTTGAGATAAAACTTTATTCAACATGCTTAGTAAAGTGATTCCCCGCCAGTTGTTGCGATTTGTTAAGTCGCCTTTCTTAGGTATCTTAACAATAATACCTTCCTTAAGCTCGTCTGGAATTCTCTCTGTTGTCCATATTTCCTCTATAATTGGTAAAATCAGTTCTGCGGTCGTTTTAGTATTTGCCTTAAGTAGTTCTGAAGAAATATTGTCGCTGCCTGGGCTTTTGTTGTTCTTAAACGGTTTGATGGCAAGTATAATCTCAGACATTTCTGTAGGAGGAATGCTGATATTTAAATGTGTATTATGATCAATACGATCGCATTTAGCCGGATTTATCTGAGGGCGTGAGGAGAACATTTCAGAGAAGTATGCAGCCAAGAGTTCAAGTTGTTCGTCCTTAGAGGTAATGCGTGAACCGGAGTTATCCCTTAGTGGAGACTGAGTGTTGTTACTCGTTAACTTCTTAGTGAGCCGGTATGAGGCACTAGTTCGGTTTGTTTCAGCTGCAGCTTGAGCTTCTTGCGCTATGGAATTCATCCATGTACTTTTGTCTCTACGAGCAGAATTTTAGCATATGGACTTTCGAACTGTCTATAAAATTTGTTTCCACTGGTTCAGTAAATAATGAAGAAATGCAATTTCTGTCGAAAACATCACCGCTGTCCGTGAGAGTGTGCAGGAGAATCTGAGGCAGTAGATTTAGAGACGCTCACTTAGCCTTTCGCAGACTTGGCGAATTTTGTGTCGAAAACATCCCCGCTGTCCGTGAGAGTGTGCAGGAGGATCTGAGGCAGTAGATTGAGCACCACTCACAAGTACTTAGCCTTTCTCAGACTTGGCGAATTTTGCGTCGTAACTTGGGCCTGCTTTCGTACAATATTCAACCGACCCAGGAGCTGAATGTAAATGATCATAGACAATGACGTACGTTTGCTCTGGAGAAGTTAGAAGCTGAAACTTATTTTCATAAAAAATTCATCTTCAGCGATCAGGCCCATTTCTTGATGAATGGATACGTCAACAAACACAATTGTTGAATTTAGGACGCGACCAATCCACATGAGATCCAAGAGCGTCCAATGCATCTTGAAAAAGTCATTGTTTGTTGTGAATTTTGGGCTGGTGTTGCCATCGGTATATATTTCTTTGAGAGAGAAGTTGGACAGGCCATCATCGTCAACGGTGAGCGCTATAAGTAGATGATTACCAACTTATTTTGGCCTGAATTGGATGATACGAACATCAATGACTAGTGGTTGAAACAGTTGCGCTACACAAAACACATGTCACAATGGACATTCTGCACTAGAGATTTGAGGGCATGGCCATCTGTGGTGCTACATGTCACACAATACATCTCACAATGGATATTCTGCACTAGAGAATTGGAGGCATGGCCATCTGTAGGATTTTCTGAAGTCTCAGGTCTATGTAAATAAACCACAGACCACAGTGAACCTCAAAGCCTACATAACCCATGCTATCGGACAAATTAAGCCTGATTTATGCACCAGAGTCATGGAAAGCTTGACATTTCTATAATAGCTCACACACACTTTATTTGAAATGGTTTTAATTTAAAGATATAAAGCACTCAATGAATGACCCTCTATATTAAAGTATACCTCAGGCATTTCAAATACCTTCAAAATATTGAATATGTCTATTTCAAATTTGCTTACCCTAATAACTTCTTTCCAATATTTTTTAATTATTTTTTGTGCCAAACAATATCTTATTAAAATAAACATTGCGAAAACCATTCAAAGAAAACTATACACATTTCAACAACTCTTCATTTGCTAATTGCATTCTATTATTGCAATTTTGTTCTTCATTTTTTTTTTTCAAACAATTTTAACAAGCCAAAATGAAATGAACAAAACTGCTTACAAATGAATATAAATTTTGTGGTAATTGAGAAACTTTTAAGAGACTAAATAGTTGTGTTTTCTATATTCTTCTTTTTTTTTACCAAAACTTAAGGATCCTCCTACTCTATTTGCTGAGTTGTAACTGCTTAACAGCTGGGCTAGCAATTTTAACACTTAATTGAAGGTTTTTTCCTTTTAGTTTTGTATTTTTTTTTTTGTTGTTTTGTAGTACGAGAAAGAGCTGTTTCCAAACAGCCATTACAAAGGAATATCTAAAAACATTATATTTTTTAAAAGATATTTTTTCAATGAATATTCTTATATAGTAACTTAGGGTTTATTTTAAAATTTAATTAGTTTCTTTTTAATACCAACAACTCTAACACGTTAAGTATTCTCTTATCTACTTAAAAATATAAGAAAGTATTTGGGTGTATGAACATGTCGGTAAAAAAAATTCAAAATGTCTTTAAGTGTATGATTGTGTTTTTTTTTTTTAAGAAAAAGAGTTTTCTTTTACTACAAGTAGTAGAGTGTATTTGCTGGTTTTGAAAGTGCTTATTTTGTATGAAATTTGCTTTGGGGCATACTTGCAAGCAAAAAAATATAATAAAAAAAAGACCACATCGAAGAAATAATATAAGAAAAGTAAGAAAATTTTACAGCATTAATACACACATACCACATTTGAATTGAGCTTACATAAGCAGTTTTTTTATTTTGTTCGATTTCGAAAATAAACATTTTGAAAATTAAGAAGAATAAAAGTAAAATGTTGCCAGGTAGTTGTGACACAGTGGTTTTTATGTTTTTTTTTTTCTTTGGGAGGAATCGGTTCAACCGATTTCTATGAAATTGTGTATGTATATTTGGGAGCTATAAGAATAGGTCGTAAAGTATATTTCATATCACTAGGACATTAGGGTGTTCCTATCCAGAATTTTTCTTTTCATCTGGGATGAATGCACTATGACATACAAACATTGTCTTGAGGCGTTGAATAGAACACTGAAAGATATAAAAAGTAACGACAAACAATTCGGTGGCATTTTGTTACTCCTTTCAGATGATTTCAAACAAACACTTCCCGTAATTCCACGTTCAACGTACGCTGATGAGATCAATTCTTTCTTGAAATCATCGCCACAATCCTAATTGTTAGATATCGGAGATGAAAAAGTTGCTGTCTATAAAAACACTGAATGCACTAACTTCTGCACAATTGTTGATACTCTCATTGACCGAAT
The DNA here is from genome assembly GCA_942486065.2 of Calliphora vomitoria. NCBI lineage: Eukaryota > Metazoa > Arthropoda > Insecta > Diptera > Calliphoridae > Calliphora > Calliphora vomitoria. The sequence goes on along the minus strand of OW818030.2, from coordinate 116,001,037 downwards.
ATATGAAAACATAAATCATGCTTGGCTGGCAGAGCCATTTTGGCAGAAAAAAATATGGTTGTCCACGATTTAAACTTCACGATACAAATCTATCGATATAGTTTATGATGCCAATTAAGCTGTAAATTACCCAACAGAGTTTCTGAACATAACAGATTTGCCAGGCATATCACCACACCTTCCGTACTAAAAATTGTATATCATTGTAATGGCACACGATCGGTCATTTAAAGATTGATGAAAAACGTTATCGAATTCACAATTTTGAAAATTACATTTCTAGCCGAAAATGTTTTGCTGCCACGAATTTCAATGATTCTAGCAGACGTGCCAATTGAATTCAAACGCGTTCAATTTCCTATTAGATTGGAATTCGCAATGACAATCAATAAGTCGCAAGGTCAAACAATATATGTTTGCGGCTTTATATTTAACTTTTAAAAGAATGAAGTACATGGAATTGAAAAAATTATGGTTAAATTTTTTTTTTATTATTTTTTTATCGGCGGTCATCTGTCATAGGTCCCATCCCCACAAACTTAGAATACATTCGTTATTTTTTATTTAACAACCAAAATATTCACTAGAAATAATTTGTATGGCAGAACAACGTTTCCGGATCAGCTAGTTTTACTATAATATTTTTAACAGCAATAGCCAAGAGTTCGAGTTACAAAACAATGTTTAAATTTATATATATTTTTCAATACCCAGACATATGCTATCAAACAGTGACTGAATGGGATTTTGAAGGATTTTATAATTAAAATTTGGAATAACATAAATTAGGGTACTTATAAATTTTACAATGTTTTCCACTTATATTTTTGTAAAATTAATATCTATTGACTTAAAAATGTGAGATTTTTTTAAATTTTTTGCTTTTACTTTGAAACATTTGTACAATATAAATTTATTCTAGGTAATGGCCGTTATTTGCTATGACCTTTTTCCCATTTTGCTGTCTACATATGTATTCCGAGCCAAGAGAACTGTTCATCTTTTGAGTTCAATAACGAATCAACCTAATATCGGATATTCTGTTTCAAAGCGTATGCCAGAGAGAACGTTCTGAATCGATCGAAACAAATAGTAGTAGAACGTGACGAGGTCTGTACTATAAGGTGTGTGAGAAAAAACTTCCCAACCACTTCATTCTAAATTGTTTTAACAGGTATTGCTTAAAGTAACCAAACGCTGTCATGATGGAATATTACGGTTTCATGTCTGACCACACAATACGATCGCATTTAGCCGGATTTATCTGAGGACGTGAGGAGAACATTTCAGAGAAGTGTGCTGCCCAGAGTTCAAGTTGTTCGTCCTTAGAGGTAATGATTGAACCGGAGTTATCCCTTATCGGTTTGGTGGAGACTGAAGTGTTGTTACTCATTAACTTCTTAGTGAGCCGATATATGTCGCTAGTTCGGTTTGTGTCAGCTATAGCTTGAGCTTCTTGCACTATGGAATTCATCCATGCACGTTTGTCTCTACGAGCGCTGCGTTTTACCTCACGATCAAGGATTGCATGTTGGTTTTGAAGAGTTGACTTTTCATTTTTCGTTTTAGCTGAATAAGACTGCGCGTTTTTTGGGAAAGGCTCGCTTCAAACGAATCTAATGGTCTGTTTCTGCTCCCACCAAATACAGAGAATTACCATAGCGCTATGGATATTTGACTTTGGATTCGGCTGGTTGGCCGGGCTTCACATACCATCTCTTACGTTTCGGCTTATTGTAATGAATCCATTTTTCATCGCAAATAATAAATCAGTGCAAAAACTATTTTCTTCTATAGCGTTTAAGCTGCATGTCAGACATACAAAATCATATTTCAAGTTTTCTCGGCTTCAATTCATATGGTACCCAATTTCACTACTGTTGAATGAATCCTGAAGAGCGATTCACTAACTTTTATAACGATAATCGCATCGTTAAAATAAATATAACGAAAATTTATCGAATTTGCTATTCAGTAACATTTTTAACGATATTCGATGTCAGTTGAAGTCAGCTGTTAATTTAAACCGTTTTTTTTCGTTATTTTAGCTACAATAATTTAAGTTGTGTTTATTTAATCGATAGAGTCTATTTGCAATTCTTTCTTCGTTATCTTCACCTTTTGTAGCTGAAACTATCGTAAAAATAACGAAAACACAGAAATATGAACAAATAAACGGAATACAGTAGAATAATAACGATAGACCACTTATTATTCTACTGGAAGATGTCCAAAAAGTAATCCTTTATATTTTGGCCGGAAATAAATTGTTTTGTTAGTAGTTATTTATAGAATTATTTATTTCAAAAAAAAAAAAAAATCGTTAAAAATAAATTACTGAATCACACTATCGTTACTGCAAGCGATTATTTATGTCGATAAACATTACGATTGTTGGATCGTTAAAAGTTAGTGAATTGCACTACTGCTGCTCGCAAACATTTTGAAATTGCTGCTTTAGTAGCTCAGAATAATTCTGTAATGTCTTGTTGAGTTTGACAACGACCTTTTTTGGCTGGCCTGAGCAATCATCAGCTTCCGTATCAAAATCAACACTTCTGAAGAGCACAAATCACATCTCGTACGTTGAAACCGATGGAACACATTCACCATAAGCTTTCGTGAGCATTCGGTATGCTTCAGCAGAATATAATCTGTGATCACTCACATTTCCCACCAAAACTTGATTTTTATAACGAAAATTCAAAAATGTCAAAAATTCCTTATAATTCGTGAACTAAAGGCCTTAGAGCGAAAATAATGGAAATATGTGATCACTCATATTTCCCATCAAAAATCGATTTTTAGAATGAAAATTCTAAAATATCTAAAATTGCTTTAAATTCGTGAACTAAAAGGCCTAGACCGGAAATAATGGAAATCTGTGATCATTATATTTCCCATTGAAATTCGATTTTCATGAAGAAAATTACAAAATACTTAAAATTTCTTTTTATTCGTAAACTAAAAGGCCTACAGCGAAAATAATGAACATCTGTGATCACTCATATTTCCCAACAAAAATCGATTTTCATGAAGAAAATTCCAAAATATCTAAAATTGCTTATGATTCGTAAAGTAAAGGGCCCAGAACGAAAATAATGGAAATCTGTGATCACTCATATTTTCTACCAAAAATCGATTTTTATAATGAATATTCCAAAATATCTAAAATGTTTTCGTGAACTAAAGGGCTTAGGGCGAAAATAGTAGAAATCTGTGATCACTCATATTTCCCATCAAAATTCGATTTTCATGAAGAAAATTACAAAATATCTAAAATTGCTTTTAATTCGTTAAAATAATAGAAATCTGTGCGAAAATTATGGATATCATTTATTTTCCATCAAAATTCGATTTTCATGAAGAAAATTCCAAAATATCTAAAATTGCTTATGATTCGTAAACTAAAGGGTATAGAGCGAAAATAATGGAAATCTGTGATCACTCATATTTCCCATCAAAAATTGATTTTTATAACGAAAAATCCAAAATATCTAAAACTGCTTTTAGTTCATAAACTAAAGGGCCTAGAGCGAAAATAATGAAAATCTGTGATCACTCATATTTTCCACCTAAAATTAATTTTTATAACGAAAATTTCAAAATATCTAAAATTGCTAATAATTTGTAAACTAAGGGGCCTAGAGCGAAAATAACAAGAAACAAATTTGTTGAGATTTCCATATGTTTACTTTTGTGATTTCTTAATAATTGTTAAATAGTTTGATGGTTTGTTTGTTTGTTTGTTTGTTTGTTTGTTTGTTTGTTTGTTTGTTTGTTTGTTTGTTTGTTTGTTTGTTTGTTTGTTTGTTTGTTTGTTTGTTTGTTTGTTTGTTTGTTTGTTTGTTTGTTTGTTTGTTTGTTTGTTTGTTTGTTTGTTTGTTTGTTTGTTTGTTTGTTTGTTTGTTTGTTTGTTTGTTTGAGCATCACGCCTAAACAGCTGAACCGATTTTATTGAAATTTGGAACGTAGATAGATCCTTACTTGGAAGCGTCAATAGGCTATAACTAGTATATAATAAATCCAAAAAAATCGGATTTTTGTCCGCGTTGATATATCCACAAAAACAGATATTGTGTATGTTTTTTTAAATTCGATGGTTTAGAGGTTAAGGAGTGAGATCGAATAATTCTTAACATACATATATGTCAATAAAAACGAAACCACTAAACATACATTTAAATTTTTTTTTAATTGATTGAAATTATTATTACAATTAAAAAAAAAAAAAAATATACATATATTTTTTAATCACTAGTAATGCAATTTTGAATCTTTTACGGAAACCATTAACGTTTTTATAGTGCCTTTTGTCACTTTGTTCGAACAGGTAGTCCATCTCCGTTTAAAATCTACCACAATTTTGGACACCTTTTTTGTGCTCTTGGAAGATTTGCCTCTCTTGGTACAAATACCACATTATTGTTTTTGTACCACTCAATACCTTGCTTCCATAGTGACAGGATGCCTAATCAGGCAAAAAGTAAGTGGACATATTAAGAAGTCTTATGAATGGAAGCATCCTCCTTTGTAAACATTCCTTGATAAAAATTTCGGCATTTAAAGAGCCTTTTGTAACAAATGTTTGGCTTCTTTTGCCGCAACTGCATATTGCTTGCCATACCAAGAACTTTTTGGGAAAATTTTCTGCTTTTGGGTCCTAAACTTTTCCACAACATTCCCTCGAGCATCAGCAACATCAAAATTTTGACCCAGAAGCTGCGAAAAATTTTCCATACGTACGTTTCGTCATCCATCATGCAACAGGTGTATTTTTTGTATAAAATTTGACTTCAATTTCCGTGCTCTGTCTTTGTCCTCTAAATTTTTAGGAACTCTGTTAAAAATTTCTTGAGCTTTGTATGATTTTAAACCATAATTGGTTTAAAATCATTTAAAATAGTCCGAGCACTGAACTAACCGGGCTGCTTTCCTATCGGATGTGTTGGGAACTCTTTTGAAAATGCTTTATATTTCTTTGGCTTTAGAAACATCATGTGGACCATTCCTTCTACCTGAACCAGGTTTTCTGTCAACAGACAAGTGCTCCCCGTACTGTTTAATAACAGTGGAAACAGTTTGACGGCAGACTTTTGAATGCTTGGCCAACTTTTTGTAGGACCAGGTTGGGTTTTGTTGAAAATATTTAATAATTTTAGTACGCACTGTTTTCTGGTCACTCATTTTCATCAGATGAACAACAAATGAACATAATTGACATTAAACATAATAACTGACATTTAACTTGATAAAAAAAAATAATAATATTTGGGTTAAAAGTTTTAATGAAAAACGTGTGTTAAGAATTTTACGATCTCACTCCTTAACTATAAGATGTTATGAAATATAAAGCAAAAGCGTTTAAAACCACTGTAGTGTCTAACATTGTTGTCTTGTATTGAAGTTATACTTGTATGTTTATATGTCTTGAATATCATACATATGTATAACTAATACACATATACATTTGCCGGTAATGCTTAACAAATATACTTGCATCACACCTTTAAGTTTATTTAAGGATTTACACTAACAACACTAGACAACTACAACCAAGCATGCAAACAAACAACAAATCTTAGCAAAAAACTAAGGTACTTAAAAAGCAAATAATTCGAAGAGAACATTTCTCAAGTACTTGGTAATCTATAGATTTTTGTTGTTATTACTACTTTATCTCACACACACATACATACATATGTATGTAAAAACTGAACACATTCATATAAATGTGTTAAGGTGTATGTACACTTAAAGTATGACCACAATAACAATCTCCATGGGGCAGTTTCTATCAGGACCATTATTTGCCCGGTAGGTACATTATGCAAACGTGATTGCTTTGTCGTTGTCCGTTGTTATTTGTTTGTATTTTCTCTCTTTCTTTGGTAGTTTTGCTCTTGTTGTTATTATTGCTGATATCTTTTGTAAGTAAGTCTTATTACAATAAACATTTGAGTCTGTTGTTAACACGTTTTATCCATATGCATGTAGTTGTTGTTTTTTTTGAAAAGTATACGCAAAAAATACCTTTACTCTTTACATTTTGTTTTAGTTTGCTATTTCAGTTTTTTGTTAGTGTTGTTTTTACGTTTTATTAGTTGTAAGCATGTATTGAATACGAATGATTACACAGGTCTACAATGATGTTGGTGGCGCCAAAGCTAAAAAATATTTTAAGTATATCCGATACCTAGTTACGTATAATTTTCGAGAAATTTCAGGGGTAAAAAATAAAAAAAAAAAAACGATTTTATAAAATGTTATTAAATTATTTTGCAGTAGGTCCTTAGGATACTCCCGTGTGATACTTTAACAGTAATCTGCCATCATTTTAAAATCTTGATGGAAACGTTCTGCTTGTTCTTCGCTATACGATCCAAGATTTTCAGAAAACTTGTCTAAATAACTGATGCAGATAGTGTTCTTTTATACTCAAATTACATCCAAAGGTTTTAAAGCTAATTAAATTTTCAGCCTTCTGATTTCCGCAGAAATTTTCACAACGGCAACAATGCCGCTACTTTTAAATTATTCATTGAATGCATAAAATCATCGTCTTTCATTAAAAGTTACAAGTTTCAAATTTTTTTTCTACAAATTCTTTATAAACATCGTTTATCAGTGGAACCAGTAGTAATCGTATTCTCTTTGTCCTATATTAGTTGTATATATGTGGTTTTTACCATTGCAGTCTAAGTGATTTTATGAATAAATTTCTTTATTCACAACAACTCATATACCAACTAAGAAAATAGTTTTTACCCCAAAAAATATTAAAAAGTTTATTTCCTTATTCTATAGATTTTATTTTCCGCACTATTTTTGTTCATTTTTATTGTAGTATATTTGTTTTGTGCGACGAGTATGAATGCATGCATATTTTAATGGGGTTTTATTGAGGAAACATTTGTAATATTCCAATTTTATTATACTACTTACAATGTTATCAATATGTATGTATGTAAATAGCATGTATTAGAATGCATACATATGGATGTATATTAAGGTAGTGCTAAAAAACTAAAAGTTATTGCTAACTGAAATGAAAGCTTTGTTCAATTTAAGAAACCATTTATCAGCATTTTTATTTTAGATTAATGGATCGAAGAAAAAATTTACTGTTTTTTGTTTTAAAGTAAAAAAATTTAACTTTTATACATGATCTTTAAAATCTCCAACAATATTCTTACGAAAACACACCCTAGTTTCTCAGGTTTGGTATTAGTTAGCAGTCTCAATTGGGACTTGCGACCTTTGGCAGTTGATAGCGGCTATATTACTAAATCTGCTTCTGTCGAATTGGCTGTCCTTAATTCAGTATGTTTTGCCAAATTTCCCTACTGAGAGGGAAATTCACTCTATAGTGGATAAATTTGAGTCCTCTGGTTCCGTAAACAATGAACCCCTATGATGACGACACGCAAAATCTACGGCAAACATCGCCGCTGTCTGTAAGAGTATGCAGGAGAATCCGAGGCAGTCGATTTCGCAAGGCTCATCAGAACTCTGTTTTTCACGGACCACAACTTGGCGACTTTTGCATCGTGACTTGGGCCTGCATGCAGAAACTGAAGGTAAACGACCATTGGAATCGGCGTGTGTTCGCTGAATGGACCCTGTAACATTTGAAACCTGACTCTATTTTTTTATCAAAAATTCATCTTCAACAACGATGTGCATTTCTGGATGATTGGGTACGTCAACAAACAAAAGTGTTGAATTTGGAGCGATACCAATCCACATGAGATTTCAAGTAAGTCCCTAGTCCACCTATATCTTCATATATGAAGCTCCATCAGTTCATACGTTGAGTTATGAATGGTACTCCACCAGTATCAATGAGCCTTAATGGCCTACAGCAGAGTTTATCTAATTTAAAAGACACGCAGTGGGTGTAAATGACGTAGAACAGTAAACGTTATACGAGGCCTTACATCAACCATGCGCCAGAACGAGACGCAAAATTGTCGAAGGAAAAAAAATGGAAACGACCCTAATTACCCTTAAAAAATAGTGACAATGACGCTACTTTTGGACTGAAAAGATTAGTTGGGCTTTTCGGCTGACGACATCACCGTCAACGGAAATCGCTATAGATCGATGATTGCCTACATATTTTGGCCTGAATTGGATGGTATGGACACCAACGATATGTGGTTTCAACAGGACGCCGCCACATGCCACACATTGGACATTCTCACGAGCGATTTGAGGGCTTGATCAGCTCACGCGATTTGACACCATTAGACTTTTTCTTGTGGGGTTTTCTAAAGTCACAGGTCTATACAAATAAGTAACAAATCACTGCGGCCATTAAAGCCATAATAGCTTATGTCATCGGTAAAATTCAGCAAGAGTTATGCGCCTGTGTCACATTTCCATTGGGCATTTGAGATGTGCGCCACCCAGCTAAGCCGCGGAGGACATTTGCATGATGTTATATTCCATACATAATTACAACGATAGGCCTTTCAAACTAATATATAAATTGAAAGACAGGAAACTCTTAATGAAACACCCTTTAGTTCATTAACTTTACATGAAAGGATCTATCACATTAATGGTGTTGGCCTAGAAGGGAGTAAATTGACACATTTTAGAAATTGATTGATAAATTGTCAACTTTTGGTTAACATTGGATAAGTTAAATGATATATGATTATGTCATGGATCATGTAAGATAATCGACATAAATTTCCCTCAAAATTTTGAACAATTGTTTCTCTTTTTTTGGACCCCTACGCATACAAAGCATTGTGTTGGAACTAGGAAAATAGGTTATGGGAGGGAGGATAGATGGAGTAGTGTTTATGGACATTTGATTTGAATTTTTCTATATATTCAAAGTGACAGGAAAGACTTCAGTAGGAACCTTATTCCACATATGTACAGTACGGCTTAAGAACGAATTTTCCCTATAATGTGTTGCGTGATTCACTGTCCTGTCAACAACGAATGGATGAACCCTTGGCAAAGAACGTGTGTTGAGTAAAAAACCAGCTGTTTCGGGAACTAGTTCCCTAATTTCGGAAGAGAACATGCCATTGTAGTATCGGTAGAACAGTGAAACACAACCCACATTGCGACCATGTTCCAGTGAGTCAATAAAGCAGGATACCCTACTGTCACCGATAAGCACCTTCGCCCTCTCCTGTACGCGGTCGAGTTACTCCAAATAGACTTTGAAGCACCGCCACACACATGAGAGTTGTATTCCAAATTATGTCAGATTTAAGTGGTGTAAATAGTAAGGAGATCAAATGGAGTGAAATAAGTCTTACACTGTTTTAGAAAACCAAGACACTTGAATGCTTCTTTCGACACTCGTAAAATGTGTTTTGTCCAGCGTACATCTCACTAAATACTTATGCCTAGAACATCATGAGCTTCTGATTCCTTATTATTTACACCACCCATAAAAACAGATGGAGCAACATTATATGTTGTGGGTTTGTATTTTAACAAACATCATTGAATTTTGCATGCATTGAAATTGACTCTATTCAGAGACTGTCACAAAATCTTGGTTAGGGATTGGTCTTTAATTGAATGCACATGAATGGCAAATGTTGCTGTCATCTGCAAAAGTGTAGATAGGGTTGGAAGTTTGACGTAGGTCTTTACAAAGATAAGAAATAGAGTAAAAGAATCGATGAAACCTTGCGGTATCCCTGAACTAATATTGAACTCGTTTGATGAGAATCCATCTATAACAACTCGTATAGTGCGATCTCTGAGAAAGCTCGATATATACACGCAGAGAAAAAATATAGTTGTACATGTTTACAGTAACCATTTCAAATATTTTAAACATTTTTTAACAATATTATAGTCACAAAACTAATTACATGATTGTGGTAACCATAATATGGTTAACTTACGATTTACATGATTGTATCAATCATATATATGGTTAAAGTAAACAAGTATATGTTTGTGACAACCAGTGTTGCCAGGAGCTGGCAAAAAAAGAAGCTATATTGACTTCGAAAAAAGGCCAGAAAAAGCCAAACTACTTTTAAAGAAAGCCAAAAAAAAAAAGCTAAAATATTATAAATTAAGAATTTAGGTTTATATTTATTTTTAAATAAAAAATTAGAAAATATGTTCATAAAATTCATCAAAATAAATAAAATTATAAAGGTACACTCCAGCAGGAAACAAAAAATAACAATAATCATTAATAATAAATAATAAATATACACATATACATAAGCGACCAAAAATCTCTTAAAGCAATGGAAATAAGCTTCCTTTTGAGCAAAAAAAAAAAAAAAAAAATTTAGATTTTGCAAAAAAATTTCAAAAATTGTATGTCTTGAGTTACAAAATATTTATTTTGATAGATATCCCACTCGAATCCCACTAAGCGACCAAAAACCTCTTAAAAGAATGGACCTAATCTTTCTCTTGAGCAAAAAAAAAAAAGGGCCCATTTTGAAAAAAAATGTCAACAGTTTTAGATTTTGCAGAAAAAGTAAAAAAAAAATGTTTTTTTCCCGAAAGATTGAAGAAATAGCTATGTAAACTATTTGAGACACATTTTGCTAAGAACAATAGGTAATAAGTTACATGGATGAGAAAAAACACCTGGTTGGCCAAAATGTCAAATTCTGATTCCCTCTAACTCAGAAAGTTTTCGACCGATCTTGTTGAAAAATTGTGCCTGAATTACTATCTAATAGAACTAACTATAAAGATGGTTCACTTCACATTAAATGCCCCATATATATTTTCATACAGACAAAACTTAATTTTTTTTTTTTTTAATTTAAGTACTAAGCATTTACTATTTTTCACATACATAATATATTTTTTTGGTTTTACGAGTAATATTTTAAGTGTATTATTATCGGATAAAAAATCGATTTAGCGAAGATTTTTCATATGAAAATCTTTGTCGCAATTGCTCAATTAGTTTAATTTGCCGTATTATTTTTTTCAGAATCGTCACTAATTGAACCGTTCGTTATTTTATCTTTCATTCTTCAAACTTGAATGAAAAATTTGGCGAAAACATTAAACAATTTTCAATTGGGGGCGATAATGTATCAAATTCTTTGCATTGTATTACAATTTGAAAACACAAACTATGGAGAAGAAATTTTAAATCAGAAAACAGCTTTGTTGGATCCGCTGAATTGCTTACTGGTTTAAAAAAAATAATACACCAAATTATAATCAGTATATTAATTACTTAAATGTTTGGCTTTGAAGCATTGCTGGTTTTAACTCGAAGCACAGATTCACAGTACGTTTAACGGCTATTTCAAATGACAGCCATCGAGTATCACACGCCTTCAAGAGTTTGTGGGGCTCTTGTCCATTATATAACGATGAATATAATGTGTAATAACAATTTTGTCTTGAAAGCGAATTTGCTAGACATTTATAGCTTTCAGATATAAAATACTATATTTAATTTTGAAATACTTGGTATTGGCAATTGTTATTTGTTCTTTTAATACTGCACAATTTTTGAGTATGTTGAAAAGCTAAATGAAAAACAGTAATGAATTAAAATGAAAATGTCTCACAAATATAAATTTAGCCTTTTTATTTTCTCCTTATCCTCGAAATTTTGGTTTTAGCTTCGTTATTTTTTCTAGCCTTTTTTTATTTAAAAAAGGCTAGAAAAAAGCCACGAAGCTAAAACCAAAATTTCGAGGCTAAAGAGTAAATAAAAAGGCTAAATTTAGCCTCAAAAAGGCTAAACTGGCAACAGTGGTGACAACCAATGTTACGATGAATCTTTATATCGTAATATGTTGTTCTCGGATTATGATATCAATTAGCCGAGAGCAACATAATATGGTAAAACCTTAATCATAAAAATGGTTGTCACAAACATATACTTGTTTACTGTAACCATATATGTGATTGATACAAATAAGAAATATCTAGAGCTACCACTTTAAATTTGCTAAAACGGTGTGCGGAACGACAACATTTTTCCGATAGGAACGCTCGCAAGTCTCCCGTAGAGCATTCTTTACGAAAGCCATACTGCAGGACTGTTGGACTCTAAATATTTCACAAGATGGTAGTTAACCATACTCTCCATAACTATACTCTCCACTTCAGAACAAATTGCTATTGGGCGATAATTTTCAGGGTTGTTAGCCTCTCCCTTTTTAGGAATTGGCGTTACATTAGCAGCCTTCCAACATACAGAAAATTTGCCGGCACGGTATATAGTGCTGAAAAGGTTAGCTAATGAACGAGCTTTAATAACAAAATGCATAGAGAATTACAAACACAGTAGAGCGAATTTGTTGGCTCCATAGAAATGAGGCCACCTTAATGTTCACATATGTCTAAGTATATGTGAATGTATGTGAGTAATGTTAAGTATGCATACATATGTAAATATGCCTTAAGTGCTCTAACATTTTGCAGGAAAAAAGTGTATGTATGTATTCTTTTTGTACTTACTTACAATACTTGTGATAACAGGACAATACTTAAACTGAATATGAAATAAATTTTAGAATTTGTGGGTTAACCAAAATAATTTTTGATTTTTTTCCAAAAATTGAACAGAAATTGGGGAAAGACTCATAGTTATAGATACAAAAATTGGATTACTTAAAATAACTCAAAATAAAAACCCACTTAAACGACTTCTTTATGTTTCTATATAAAAGCTTACAAGTTTTTCATAATTCTTTATAAAATTTAAACTATTTTTCTATACGATTAGAAAAATAGATACCCTTGAAACAACTGCTTAAATCTACAAAGAGACTTTATTAATAAACAAAAATTCATTAAAATTTTCCGCACATAATTAAATTTAATTGTGGCATTGATACCTTTAAAACCTTCACTTTCTAATGTTGACAAAGCAAAACCTATTTAATTAAATTTTAATTTGCAAAATTATGAAATTCTATACTCTTATCATTCATGCAAACCAATAACATTTACACTGTAGAGCTTTACACAAATACAAAGGAAATGTTTTAATAATTAATTGCAATTAAATGCAACAAATTAATTATGAAATTTTATACGCGAAATTAAAATAAATCGATGAACTCATTAAAGCAAATTGTGATTAATGTTTGAGTTATTCATTGTGCTCAAATAAACACAAATAGAGTTATGAATTTTTTATGAAACCAAAATCTAAAAAAAAAAAACTATGATTTAATACTCTAATAACCTCAAACAAAAACAGAAAATCTGTAAGAAAGAGTGATAAAAAAGAAAAAAAATAGTTAATACTTACTTTAGTGTTTGCGTAGTAATGCTGCTGCTGCTGTTGGCTGCTGATGATGAAGATGATGCTAGTGGTGATTATATCGAAAATACATTTATCATCCAGATGTTGGTCTCTAAGACATGTTGTCGTCTTGTGTTTTTCATGCATTTTCATATTTTTTTTGATACTTTTTTCATGTTTGAATAGAGTTTTTTACAAAATTCCAAGAAAAATTTTGTTGAAAATAAAATTTTACACTTAACTGCAAAATAATTTTTATTGTCTTGCAGTTTTTTGGTACTTTGGTAGTATGTATTGGAGATTATGGCATTACTTATTCATTTTTTACTTTACAAAAATATTTTTTTGTTATTTCTGATATATTTTTGATAACGCTAAAAGTTGTTTGTAGTTCAGTAGTTTAAAATATATAGCAATCTATATATATAAAAATGGATGTTTGTATGTATGTGGGTATGTATGTATGTATGTTCCGAATGAACTCAAAAACGGCTGAACCGATTTTAATGAAATTTTCAGGGAATCTTCAGAATAGCATAGCGGGTAACACTGTAGAGTCAGATTTTTGATTTTCGGTCTGTGGGCGGAGGGGCGTGGCAAAATCAAATTTTTACATTTTACCGCTAATGTCATCTATATATATAAAAAACGGCTGGACCGATTTTGATGAAATTTTCAGGGAATCTTCAGAATAGCCCAGCGGGTAACACTGTAAGGTCAGATTTTTTATATTCGGTCTGTGGGCGGAGGGATGTGTAAAAATCAAATTTTTACATTATACCGTTAATGCCATCTATATATATAAAAATGGATGTTTGTATGTATGTGGGTATGTATGTATGTTTGTATGTTCCGAATGAACTCAAAAACGGCTGAACCGATTTTAATGAAATTTTCAGGGAATCTTCAGAATAGCATAGCGGGTAACACTGTAGAGTCAGATTTTTGATTTTCGGTCTGTGGGCGGAGGGATGTGTAAAAATCAAATTTTTACATTATACCGTTAATGCCATATATATATAAAAACAGATTTGTGTATGTATGTTCCGCATGGACTCAAAAACGGCTGGACCGATTTTGATAAAATGTTTACGGAATCTTCACCAAAGCCTAGCGGGTAACACTTTATAGTCAGATTTTTGATTTTCGGTCTATGGACGGAATGGCGTGGCAGAATCAAATTTTTGTACTATACCGCTAATGACATAAAAAAAAGATTATTGTATAATTGTTGATCGACCTTTTCTTCAATTCTTACAGATAGTTTATTCGAACGGTAAAGTTATTCTGCCACCAGTTATTGAGCCGTCTAAACTGCTTCTAAGTTACATTTCCGGCGACGATCCTATTTCCAAGCACTTCCTTCAAAATATCCAAAAGTGCAACTCATGATTTCAAATGACGTCGGTTTCATGCCCACCTTTAAAGTTCAAGGCCAAATGTACCACAGAATAGGATCATTGCTCCCGCTTCCCAATGATGATGCGAAGTTCCTTCAAATTTATTTCACTGGAAATGACGCTACCGCACGAATGAAGCTAACGAACATGCGTGTGCATTTGCTGCAATAGCCTTCTGCCGAAACATTCTCAAAACAATTGTTGGACATCAGAAATAGAAAAATTTCAATTGATCTCGCCACAAATGAGATTTCGTTGTTGACAAGGTATTCCCAAGTCTTACAACCAACTACAAAAATTCGGATTGGCTGTGGGAACATGCAATTTTGGCACCAAAAAATTATGATGTTAACAAGCTCAATAAACAAATACAAACTGCCTGGCGAAACAATAAAATGCAAATCGATTGACACAGTAATGAACGAAGAACAAGCCGTCGATTATCCTACTGAATTTTTGAATTCATTGGAACCTGCCGGACTGCCACCACATGTATTAAAATTGAAGGTTGGATCACCGACTTTGTCCGACACTGTATATTAAAATCGAGATCGAGATGCAATATAAAAAAGAGGTTTTCTAAGGGCCAGCAACGCGGACCGGGGTCAGCTAGTATAAGAATATTATAGGAAAATATTTATTTTTTACTTGAGAGTGCTTTGTATGTTACATAACCTGTGTAATTTTTGTAAGAATTTTGTATATAACACTTATTACTTACTAGGGAAGTCAGTACAGTTTTTTCAAGCACTGGCTCGAGGAATACATAGTCAGTGGTTTTATAGCTATGTTCTTCTAAGAAAATTATGAGCTCTAAATAACTTATGAAAACATACTTTTTTTATGTGTCATCCAAGCGTATAAGTAATATTTAAACACTCATACGTCTAATTTCACGAAAAGAGTTTCGATAGATTTACAGTTTTCTTTATTGAATAGAAGGGCTTTTATATATAAATTTAAAAATTAAATTGTAAGAATCAAAGTTCTGAAGCATTAAATTCATAAAGCCAATACCACCAATGCACTATAGGTCAAATGACTACTATTTCTGTTCAAAATTAATAACGACAACGACAAAATCATGGTATTCAAACCAAAACCTTAACGAATTTCATAAGTCAGAATAACTGTATTAAAAAATGGAATTTAACCCACTAAAGACCAACAATTAACCCTTTTGCTACCATTATTGTAAACATAATACATTGTATTCATTGATTTATTTTAATTATATTGTGTAATTGCCTCAATCTAATTAATTTTGTTAATTTAAATCAAAAAGGTTCTCTTCACTTTCATTAATTTCATCGTCTTTGTGGCTAAGGTGAAATTCTTCCAGGGGTTTACTGCAACATAATAGTTGAATTACTTCAGGTGGACGTGTGGAAGGTTTCCGCTTTTGTAAGCGCTTAATTACAAATGATATGGAAATTAATGGATCTGATGTATCGACAGCTTAATATTAATTCGGAGCTTAAGAAATTCTTCTTCTCATATTTTTGCATCTCAACAATTCTTTCAGCAATATAGATAAAATAGAATTGCAACGAAACTTTTGCTTTTATCATTATTCTTTTAAAATTTCAATAATTTTATAATTTTAAAAAACAATTATAATCGCCATGAAATTAGGGCGTGTGATTAATTTCTATATGAAAGATATTTCTGTTAAATTTTATGTGTATACCAACACTTTTTAAGTTAAAAGTGATTTTTGGAAGCGGGTCTTATATGGGAGCTATGACAAATAATGGACCGATCATCATAAAATTAGGTGACATGAATTCCGTCTATAAAAAACTTATTTGGAGCGACATTTGTGTAGATACCTATATAAATTACATATTTATGACTGATAAAGTCCTATTTCGGGTGAGGGCTAGGTGGAATAATGGACCGATTTCAGTTAGTTTCAATATGCTTCGTCCTTGCACCGAAAAAAATATATGTACCAAATTAAGGTGGACTACTATTTTTGGACGTTACAGACTTGTGCAAAAACGCATTGTAACCTCCCCACTATGGTGGTGTAGGGTATAAAAAATTGCGTTATATCCTTCTCCACTTCATCTGAAAATATGTTAACTTCAGTCTTGTCAAATACATGTTTGAAAACGGCATAAAATGTTTATTTTTTGTGCATTATTTTCACCATATTTCAAATAGAGAGTTTTTTTATATAGAGTCTGATTTTAAAATTTGAAAGAGTTTAAATTTTTTAAAGCTTACGGAAATTCAAAGTTTTGTTTTTTCGATTTTATAATAATGAACTATTACGAACACAATTCGAGAAACACGGACCTAAAATTTACCAAGCAGAACGGAACTAGCATGCACATTTGAAAAATAAAATCATCGATTATCTTTGCCGCGCACATGTGTAACGGTGCTTTATGTTTAGCGCAAACAAAAAAATACGTGTCTTTTTTTTAAGTTTTTCCAATTCAAAAACAACAACAACAACAAATGTAAAACGGGAGTTTCATTTTATGACTTTTGCACAGAAAAAGGTGTCATTTGACCTAATGTGCAATGTATAGTTGCACAGTGTAACGATCGGAAACAATATATACATGCAACTTATATTCAAACATGATGAAAGCTTACATCAACTTTTATAACTTTGAGTTGATATGAAAATTGATAATAGAAAACCTGTTTGAAATCATGATATAAAAAAATTACAAGGTAGTTTCATTTATAATTTTCTGACAAGGAAGGGGATTATTGATATTTGTTTTATTTGTAAATATTCAGAGAAGCGTTGTTATTTAGAGAAAGGTTACAATACTCCGAGAAATTTTCAATGAAATATGTGTAGTATGTTACAATTCACAGCATTGTGAAATTTATCTTTAAAATAAATAAAAAAATGGATTAATCTAAGACGTTTGGTTTTAACTACATCACATAGGACATGAAAATGAAGAGCTGTCCGCAGATAATGAAATATTTTTCCATCAGACTTTAAACAAATTTATGATTTTAAATTTACCCGAGGAATAATCGTTGTAACGTTGCCCAAATTGTTGCATCAAAAGGATTTTGTGATCGACTTACTTTTATAAAACTAGTCTGTGCTACAAACTTGTCACTGCACTCTTTGCTGGAACTGCTTTATATACTGTCTAGAGATTTCCGAGAAGACTTTTATCCCTATTCCCAACGTGTCCTGGATAGATTAATATGTTTGCTTAATATCCACGATGCTGACCAATTGGAGTGAACTTTTAATGTGCTTAAAGTTTTTAAGCCTTATTTGAAACGCTATAGGCGTTGTCTTCAAATATATACTACCATTGCTGGACGAGAGACGATATGGAAGAACATGTTAGCAATTTTTCAGTTCAACGTTTTTCATTTATTGCTTGGGATGTGCGTGAATATAGCATATTCTTGGAGTTTATATTGGAAACAATAGATCGTGAACAAGTTAATAGTGTGCAGGGTTGTGGGCGTTTATTGTTCGAGATTCCATTGCCTCACACTTTTTGCAGTTTATTTTTGAATCTTTGGTGAAGGATAAGAAGATAAAACCACAAAAGAGCCAACTGTTGAATAATATAGTGGAATATTCTAATATATTGGGACATTCAACATATCAAGTCTCTGACAATTGTCTCAATGAAGTTGTCTCTCTTGTTACAACCACTCTCTCAAACCTTATGAAGAGATTAGACAAACCTTAGTTGTACATTCGTAAAATTGTTCTTTTATTCGTGCATGTACAAGAGGTTTGTGTCCGCAAACAGCTGTGTGATTTAGTTGCCGATATAACCAGAATCAAGCATAAGCAAAACCATTCCGCTAACGATACTCACTATTTGAAAACCTTGGCCAGAATTGTGTTGCTGCTCAATGTCTGGGATAAACGCACAATAATATTTTGAATAAAATATGTTTTTATTTTATTTGTTTTTTTAATAAAGGTAAAATGGTAGCTTTATTTTACACATAAACTTCAAATCTCCTTTATTGTCAAATGCATAGATGACAACTAGATAGGTAATTGGGATCCAAAAACATAGGGTACAACTACAGGCTCAACTGAGAGTAACAATAATTACTCTTTTCACACGTACTTGTGATATGTGAATTCAACATACTTGTGAGAGAATTAAACACATTAAAATTCTTGAAATTTTAACTTTGATTTTCTGACTAAATATAGACAGAACCACTTCATTACACTTCCCACAATTTTTAGCAAATTTTTTTAATATTTAGCAGGACACTTTTATTTCCGAAACATGTTCATTTTTCTCAAATGAAAAAAATATATTTTTTATTAGTTTTTGACACTTAATTTTATCTGTGGTAGAACAGAGTTTCAATTTTTGGTATTGAAAATAGAAGAAAATTTAAATAAATTAAAATTTAAACATTTTTATAGAACTCTGTGTGTCTGGTGAAAATTAAAAAGGCACCAATACCACCTCAAAACTATGTACAAATTCATTCTCACGACTTATGTTTTTGACAACAAATGGCCAAAATCCTAAGTCTTTTGTCAAAAACCAAATTCGTGAGAATGTATTGCATGTATTTTGTTATTGTATCACCTGTATGTGTGAAATAAGAGAATTTTTTTCTATTTTATTGCTCTCTCTTTCCGTTCTATGCGTTTATTCCATGGTCAAATGTTTAATAAGGTTGACATAAAAAGAAAATGAAAATACCTTGTAATTTGTTTATATAATGGTTGAAGTTGGATAAATTTTAAACACACTTGATATATGCCCAAAATTAAAAATAATAGTTTCAAACAAAGAATATAACAAGAAGTGAAACGCTGTCAAAAAAAACCTATGTCGGTTGTCATAAAAAACCTAACTATAAGAATGTATTAGTAACATTTTGTTTATATGTATTGGTAATCAAACCACTTTCACCACACTCCTCAAACACACATAGTTGTAAAAAAGCGACCTTAAAAATTATAACCAAATTTTATTTCAATTATATTTAAAAATTCGAACAATTCTCAACTTATTTAATTTATATTTGACCGGGAATGATTTTATAAATAGATTTTTCTGCTTTTTCTTCTATAATATCTTCTAAATTTAATTTATTTGAATTTTTTTTTATTAATTTTCAATACGAAATTTTACAAATGTGTTTTTTCAGTTTTAATTTCAACCCCCAAAAATTTAATGTCAAAAAAAAATATATTTTTCGTTTGTGCAAAATATGCATGTTTCGGTTACTATAATGTGTGGAAAAAAATTAAAAAATATTATGTGTTTGTGAAAGTGAGTGTTAGAATTGCAATTTTATTGTAATTTTCAATAAAAAGTTTTGAAGACAACTGTCTCTCTCAAGTGTGTTGAATTCACATACTACTTGTATGTGAGAAGAGAGAGAAGTTGTTGTTGTAGAAAATTGTAAGGCTTCCCTTCTTGTTATTCTTTGCTTCATAACATTCTTTGAAATATTTTATGATGGAAAATTCCCCTATTGTACTTTGTATGGCTATTTTTACCAATAACAATGCAAATGGTTTAACCCAGAAATTCAAAAAAATATTAAAATTCATATTGCGCATCACATAATTGTTCTCTAAGTTACTCAATATACTGCGGAAAAAATTAAGTACAAATATTAAGACAACAGCAAATTTTAATTTAAAATTCAGTTTAGTTAGCCAGCTAAAACGTGATAATAACTGACAATTGCTCAATGACTTACTGTCCAATGAGTACTGCATATCTTCATTGATCGCTACTGCATACCTTCGTATAATGATTTGTTTATTATATGTTATGTGTTTGCTTACTTTCTAGTCATTTGCATGAGTACTTTCTGTTTTGACTGATAACCGCTTCTGAGAGATCTAACCACAAATATCTTATTTAAGTCATTACTTGTAATTTGTTTTAGTGGTAATAAACTAATGAGATATTTATAAGCAGATGTGGTTTATTACTTGGCAATGAAAGTTTTTGCTGGGTATTGCTGCTTTCTATTGACTTAAAACTGCGATATTTTTTCAAATTTTTAGTTTTTATTTTAAAACATTTGTACAATATAAATTTATTGAAAGTATTGGGCATAGGGTACAACTAGAGGCGCAACTGAGAGTAAGCTGAGAGTAACAATAATTACTCTCTTCACACGTACTTGTGATATGTGAATTCAACATACCTGTGAGAGAATTAAAAACATCAAAATCATTGAAATTTTAACTTCGATTTTTCGACTTAATATAGACCGAACCACTTTATTATACTTCTACGCAATATTTGATGATTTTTTTGAACACTTCGCAGGTCATTTTTGTTTCTAAATCACATTAATTTGGCTTAAATGAAAAAAAATATTTTTTATTAATTTTTGACACTAATTTTATCTGTGGTGGAATTTTTTTTACAGAACAGAGTTTAAATTTTTGGTATTGAAAATAGAAGAAAATTTTAATAAATTAAAATTTAAACATTTTTATAGAACTCTGTGTCTGGTGAAAATTAAAAAAGAACCAATACATCCTCAAAACTATGTACTAATACATTCTCACGACTTAGGTTTTTGACAGCAGACTTAGGTTTTCTCCCTCTCAGTAGCGCTTCTATGGATATTATTCTATGGTATTGGGCATTATTAGCTATGACCCTTTAACATCTTTCTGGCAACGTAAGGATTCCGCGCCCATAGAATAGCTTATCTGTTGAAGCCAAGAACGAATCAAGTCAATAGGGGATACTCTGTTTTGAAGTGAAGTATATCCCAGAGAGAGCGTTCTGGATCGATCGAAACAAACACTAGTCGTACGCGATGAAAGTTTGCAACAGGTGTTGCAATATGTGGTCTAGCGTTGTCATGATGGAATATTACGGTTTCATGTCTGGCTGCATATTCTGGGCGTTTTTCGGAAAATGCTCATTTCAAATGAATCAGTTGCATTCGTTACAGGTTCCCTGTGATGGTCGGGCCAGATTTCAGCAGCTCATAATAGATAGCACCCTTTTACTCCCACCAAATACAGAGAATTATCTTAGTGCCATGAATATTTGGCTTTGGTGTTGATTCGGCTGTTCAACCGGGCTTCACGTACGATCTATTATGCTTCGAGTTAATGTAATGCTCCACTTTTCATCGCAAGTAATGATTGGGTACAAACAATTTTTCTTTTATAGCGTGGAAACATCATTTTGGACATGCAAAATCGTCTTTCAAGGTCTCTCGTCTTCAATTTGTATTGTAGCCAATTTCCCGTCTTTTGAATGAATTCTGCTGATCGCAAAAGTTTTGAAATTGTTGTCTGAGTACCTCCCAATAATTTTGCAAGCTTTTGTTGAGTTTGACATCAATATTCATGCAGTTAATGCCTTCAATTCTGGGTCTTCATTTTCATAATTATCGAACAAATACATTTCATTCTGCCAGTGTCTAAATATTATTGGTGAAAATATTACATAGTTTTTCTACTTATGTTCTCATTGCTTGTATCTCAACCACGCCGAATGTAGAACACTCTCATTGTTTTATTTTTCAAACATTTTTTTCTTATAAGATTTTAGAAACTCTTCTTTTCTTTGTCTGTTCAATTGTCAATTGCAACATTTCTATGTAGAATTCAACATGACAAATTCATAAGACAAATGCATTATGTCAGAGGTTAAGAAACAGTAAATCTATCTTGTTAGCTAACAATCGATAAAGAAATGGAACTAAGTGTGTACCAAATGATTGTTTAGGTTATTGACTGTTAATTTTTAAGTGTCATGATTTAGTAAAATTTGAGAAATGAAATTTAGGTTACTGCTGATAATAAAATGTGTCTAATGAATATTGTTTGGAATAGATACACAAATAGATAATTCAAAAGACAACTTCTAAGTCATAGGGGTTGAATAAGGATAATTTAAAATTCAACTTCTAAGTGATGTTAGGTTTAAAGTTATAAATCTTTGAAATAATTTAGTTGCAAAATTTGCAAAAATGGACTTAGTATGTTTGCATGCTAACGATGTGACAATTTGTTTATAATATAAAATTTGTTTAACTTTTTAAAACTTTGAAAATTTTTTTCCAAAATTACTATAGATGTAATACATTTGTAGAAAGCCTGTATTATTGTGATTAAAATAAACTATCGTCCACCTAAATTGATTTTCCAAATGTAAAAGTGGTGGTACATTTTAGAATTGATAACTATTTTCATTTCTTGGAAATATTTAAGTCACATATTTTTATATTAAATTCAAACATTCCCTTAAACCATGTTTAATACATCAAACTTAATAAACATCCCCTCATACACACGTAGTTTGCAATGTCTCAAAACACATACACGTAATATTAACATTAAAACTGACATTTTGATTAATTTTCTAAATAAGCTGTCAGTTGGTCAGTACATTTTACAACATTTTAAAATTAACTACAAACACTTACTCAAATTCACATGTAATAAAACATTTTCGAAAATTCCATTCATCCTTTCTTTTTTCCAGCTTTTCTGACTCTCTGACCTCTCTCACTCCCTCTCATACTCTATTGCTTAGAGTATTTTACCCCAACTATCAACTGTTAGTGCACATTTATAACAAATTGCACATATTATAACAGAAACAATAAAAACAACAACAAAAACATTTTTAGAGTGAAAAGAACATGCAACAACATTAGTGGTGCAAGTTGTAAATTTGTATGCGGTTTTAAGCGTTTTACACGTCAGATTATGCTGTTGCCATGCAATTAAACACACTGAGTTTTTGATGTACTAATCATGAAATGTACATACATGAACATTAAATGAACAGACATTCTTTTATAGTTGTACTTTGTGTATAAAATATTAATGCACAAAAAGTTGGTTGGAAATTTGAGCGGCTTGAAAGGGTTATTACATGTAAGGGAGAGATAATTGGAACATACTTTTGGTGATCGATATAACGGCATAACAATGGAGTTTTTTCGGCATAAATTGGTTCATATTGATCAGCACGACATGGGGTTACTACAAGTTTTTCGCTTAAGCTACGTTTCCGCGTACACCGTAATCGGCACCGAAAACGAAATTCCATATATTTGCACCGAAAAAAAGTTCGTTTCAGAAATCGGCAACGAAAATTGGGAATGAAACGGCAACGATCAGTAACGAAAAACCTGTCATTTGGGGCCGGAACGCAAACAACTTCAAGTAGGTTGTTTTCGGTGCTGTAGGAACGAAATTATTTTAATTATTTTTTTATTTCAAATTTAAAGAAAATCAAAATTATTAAAAAAAATTTATTTTCTTTATTGGAAGATGAAAAAATAATAGATTGTGAATAACTTTGGATCTATTCTGTAGTGATTGCTCTCTTGGATAGGGCTTCATCAGATTTTTATGCAAAGCAAATGCTTCATCACCAAGTATTACATTCGGCAAAACAGTTTCAATGTATGGTACAACGTTTGGTGGTGGAATATTAGTCCCATTTCGCTTTTCAAATAAATGCCATCATCAGCTTCTCGGCCATTGGAGCCAACGTCTATCGCTGTAAACTTGTAAATTCGATCATTGCCAAAAGTACAATTGAATGAAAATCCTTGTAGTTAAAAAATGACTTAGGGGGACATTTGTTGGACATGAAACCTACATTGATTAAAGCTCAGAAATTGACATGGATCAGTCCGAAGTGGATACTATTTTCGAAAAGGAGTCGGTAATGAAGGATGGTACTGATGGTCGTTCAAGTAACATAACATCAATTGACACAGATGGTCGTAGCAGTAATTTGACAGTTTGTACAGATGGTAAGGCTAGTAGCTTTGATTTGGAAACTCCACAACGTAGACAAAACAAACGACGTGCTCCTTCCTCTGAACCAACTACTGAGCTACTTTACGAACTGATTTCTAGTCGCCAGCCAAAACCAGTGGATTTTTTGCAACCCAAAATGAAGCCAAAGGATCATTTGGAGCACTCTTTTGACTCACTTGCCAGTACGATGCGTTCATTTCCACCGATCCCAATTGCAAAATTGAAAACGACCAAACTGTCCATAATTCAAATTCAAATAATTCCCCGAAAGAGGAAGCCAGAAACAACAATGATGTTTCTAATTAAACATTCCAATATTTGTCATATTTTAGCAATTTTCATTTAATATAAGGCTTTTTCTTACCTTAAGGTTATGCATAATTTGTGTCTTGGTGTCCAAATTAGATTTCACAAAAATATTATTTAAATTTCGTACCATCATCAACCAAGATATTGTGTGCACCTTCTCTGGGCCGGTTTTTGTACATTATGTGTAGATTTTCACTTTTGTTCATGCTTTCAATATTAACAGCAATAACACATCTTCTTTATATTGTTACTGTACCATGTTATAGGCAACAATTCTATAATTAGCTTCGTTTATTTCATCGATATTATAATTTTCCATATTTTTAGTACTTCTTGAATATGCTTTTCGATGCACAATTTTCCACTTCCAAATGACAACTTAAAAAATAATTTCGTAATTTCGTTTCGTTGCCGCAACGCACCCAACTGAAACGAAAAAAATTCTGAAACGAGACGGTGACGAACACCAACGTATTTCAGTTTCAGTTTTCGTTATCGGCGCCGATGAATGCGGAAACCCAGCTTTAGTGTACTCTCTCGTTTTAGTGATTTGATTTGCCTTCTAGATTAGTTGATTAAATGAGAAAATTCAACATTACATTAACGACTTCTAGATTATTCATCCATATATTCAGGATTTCAGCCATGAACCGAAATAGTTTTGTTTTCGAAGTAGTACTATTTTGAAGAAAAGCAAATGAAGTATCTATAGAAATGAACCATTTCATTAAAAACAAGTATTAAGAGTGTTATATTCGGTTGTGTCGAATCTTGTGTACTCACCATCAATATGTGACAATAAAATATTTGTCTGATATAGGGGTTATATGTGGGGTAGGGTTAATTATGAACCGACCTTACAATAGTAAACAATAAAATAACCCATTTGCATCATACTCAAGGGGTGGTGACGTGAAGCACAGGTTATAGGTACTTCCAAGTGACCTTCCGACATTTTAAATAAGTTACGCAAAGATTGGCATTTAAAAAAGTGATGGGTTGGCTTATCAGGATCCGCTCTCGAAGAATAGGCATATAGATCGATCAAATAAGCTGTGTTCTCAAAGTCACTTATGGTCAAATGGAATATGACTAGTTCGTCGGGACCTCAATCAGTGCCAAACTGGGGTTGAAGCCTGATAACACTATCTTCTGGCTTTAAAGCAGTCACTTCGAAAAAAGGTAACTTCAGTGCCACCATCACCTCCATTTCCCGGGCGTCGTGGGTATCATTAAACAATGAGTCTTCCAGTGGCGATATGGTACAGTTCGAACCCGCCAGCAGGTTGTCTCTGTCACTAGGTATGCGCAAATTCATGGGTGTCACATTGACATGCATCAAACGACGTTTCATGCGGAGTTTAAGATAAAATGAGAATTACAGAATTTCAACTGAACTATTTTTTCAGAAGTCAACCAATCACGATACACTCTATCGCTGCCATCCACCACACCAAAGACATCTTCGGTCTAGCTTCAAGATGGGTTTCTCGGCGTCGATCCAATGATTTCTCGGTGGTGGGTTGGATAGCAAGGACCAAATACCGATATTCCGTTGTGCGATCTCGTGGTATTGCTACCTGCACACTCCATAAATTTGAATCAGTAGAAAAGGTTATGGAAAAATTGTGTGGTTGTGGTTTGCAATAGAAGACTTACCGGTTTCTGTTTGTATATTTTTTAAACCGTGGTTATTGCGTACATACCCTCATCCCTGGGCATGAGGACACAGCCACTCAGATGTCAAATCCCAATGATTCACAATTGCCCACCAACGCCAATTTTTGTTCATGAGTCATCAGATCCTGGTTTATAAGAAGCTTGAAATTACACACTTGTTCTGGAAATGAGCACGAAGTGCTGTACGTACGTGCATTCGAAGGAGGAGACAACATACATCACAATCCTCTTCCTATTCATCATCAGGATATGACCAATCATATCATGAATGTTTAAGACATGGTTTGAGGAGGACCCTGTTTGGGAACTATGGAAAAATGTTGCTACTGACTCACATTACATCAGACTGGGAGGAAGAGAGGCTGCGTTCAACTTGGAAAAAAGGCATCATTTAAAAGATTGCAACAACTGGAGAGGAATTACTCTGCCTAACACCATATACAAGATACTAGAAGTTATAGTATAGGTAGGAATCCAAAACAAAATAGAGAACAATCTGCTAGATGAACAGGCTGGTTTCCGGCCAAATAGAAGCTGCTTAAATCAGGCCAATACTCTACGCATTATAATAGAGCAATCTATAGAATGGCGTACCCCCTATATCTACTGTTCATAAACTTAAAGAAAGTCTTCGATACCATCAGACGAACTGCCATATGAAATGCATTGAGTAGGAAAGGAGCTCTCCAGAAAATAATTCGAATCATCAGAGCTATGTACGAGGATGCAGAAGACTCAGTTCTTCACAACGGAAGCATGAGTCAACTGTTTGTTACTAACGCTGGAGTAAAACAAGGACCCTTATCACATTCGATTTGGATTATGCGGATAACATTTGTCTACTATCGCACAAAATCTCCAATATTCAAACGAAATAACACGATCTGGAAAGATTAGTGCGTAATATTAGACTTGAGGTAAATATCAAGAAAACCAACGCCATGAGAATTAACAATGAGATACATCAGAAAACATCATGATACAGGCCAACCAGTTGAATACGTAGATAGCAGGCACGGATCCAGGGGGTGAAAGAAGGAAATACCCCCACCAAACCTAAAAGTTTTAATATAGATAAGAAAAAAAAAAAAGAAAATGGTAAAATAAATTTTAATTCATTTTCCAACCACGCACCCCCCACCATGGTTGATCTGGATCCACGCCTGCAGTATAGTAACAAATGGCGGCGCAGAAACAGGCTTGACAGAGCGAGAGCGGCATTCGTGCCAGTACTCAGAACTAAGTTGTGCAAACATAGAACAATATTGTGCAAACTTTTATCAGGATAGCTGCATAATCAACATATTTACGACTGCTCAAACATGTATTCCGGGTGACATTTGTATGGGGGCTATTGCTCATTTTCAACATCAAATAAACCTTATCAACAGTAAGTATTTTTGGTAAATTTCAGCCAAGGAGCTTCGTTTGGGCCTTGTCGTGTTTTCAACAAACAGACGGACGGATATAGCATCTTAGAATCTTATGAGAACCCAGAATATAAACATACTAATGTGGGTCTGCCACAAAGTATCTTTAAAAAAATTTTAAATCACTTTTGGAATTTCCAACTGGGTCTATGTTTTATAAGTACTATCCGAACATGGCATTTAAACAAGAAAATAAATAATAAAATTAATAATATACCATCATTAATCATAATTACATTAGAAAATTAAATAAAATAAATAATGATAGCAGCACAGGAAGATAAAAACAAGGTAATGAATTGTTAAAATAGCTTGCAACCAGCAAAGTAGTGCCGCATAATTTATAAGTTTCAATTTAACGGTGGTAAAAATTATAAATGACCTAAGCCAAGTGACACTATATGTTGATGATGGGGCTAATATGAAAATTATAATTAGAAAAGCTGCTTATTAGATGAATTATAAGCATTTAAGTTATATTATTATTGCAACATAGAGAATTTAAGCAAGATTATAATATAAAGAAATAAGAAAAAATTTAACATAGAAAAAATAAGCTCAATCTGTGATCACTCATATTTTATGACAAAAATCGATTTTTAATAAAAACAACGCAAATATCATAGGGTAACATAGAGCCGAGACGTAATTGTCAAAAACCTAACTCTTGCAACAACAAAATACATGCTAGTCAATATATTTTGTTGTTGTATCAGACATATGATTTGTTGTATTTTTGTTTAGTGTCTCGTCTCTATGTATAATTCTCTATGGCAAATATATTAACCCCCTAACTGTCAAGAACGTAAAAATTATTCCATAAAGCCAATAATATTTTTTCAAGTAGATATAGGACCCAAACAAAAAGAGCTTGGTGGCTGAAATTTGCAAAATGGTAGTTGAGAAACAATTGTGATCGAATTGACCACATAAAGCCTGGTCTCGTTAGGAACAAATGACTTGGGTGTCACATTTCTTGCAGTGTTTGCACCTTTATTGGCTTTTATCTCCACCCAAACAAGAAAATGATCGTCAGCATCGAAATGAATATCAGCAGCTGCTCATCAACAGCTTTTGTCTCAGCATATAAGCTCACCGAGATTTGGAACATATGGTCGTCCTACATACCGTATATTTTTAAAGGAAACAAGTCCAGCAGCTATTTCCTCCCGCAAACCTGGAAGCTTTAAAAGCAGTTCTTTAATCGGACACATTTTTGGAAGCAAAAATATGTCCAACGTTTGTATAAAATGAATACATTTGTAAAGACTATGTCCGCAAAATGGTAGAACAACCTAATCATAATATTGCGAGTCTTAGCTCAAATATGGTATTGACCCTGGAGACCATCCATGTGATCCACTCCAACCATGCCATCATTGTATTCTCGAATAATTTGGAGGCAGTTTATTTCGATGAATTTCTTCTGCTTTCTATCATACGCTCCTCTGAAAAGTTCAATACCTATATATGTCGATGACCGGTGAACATATTTGTTATTTTTTTCACATCGACTCCATGGATTTATGTCATGTATTCTACACATATCATCTCTGCTCTTTGTTCATTTCACAGCTTACACAAAAGCATATCAAGATCAACAAGAAATATGTATAAATTCCTTTGGCTCGTAAATAGACTAACAGCTGCTTCAATTTGTGAAAGTTATCAAAATACAGGATGTGATGCACGAACTTAGGAATCTCCAAACATTTAAGGTAGCTCCAATATCCGGTGTAACAGGTAAAATGATATTATCTTCGGTCCCATTTGAATCACAAAGCACGAACAATTTAATCCCCCTTTAATGCGGCTTATTGAGCATGTATTTTCGGAGATGGTGTTTCTTCTTTCGAACATAAATGGAATCAGCAATACTGTCATCACTATCAATACCTTCATTTGTGCTTTCTACAGAACTCTACAGAATCGATGAACTCGAGAAATTGTTCATTAGACATTTGCTCCAAATTAATATTTTTCATATAAGGACGATAGAGTTTTATGAACAAAAGGTGAAAACAATAATGTAAGAGAGGAGGACATTTTTGTACACACAAACCGGCAAGGCTGTCTTAACATTATTAAACTTAAGTATAAAGTGTTATCTAGAGATCGAAAAAACCTTAACACATGTTTTTTACTAAAACTTTTAATCCAAGTATTATTTGATTTTTTTTTTTTTATCAAATTTCCTTTGTAACGCATGTCAGTTTTTATGTTTAATGTAAGTTTTGTTTATTTGTCGTTAATGTGACTAAAATGAGTGACAAAAAGTTGGCCAAAGAATCAAAGGTCTGCCGTCAAACTGATTCCAATGTTATTAAACAGTATCAGGAGAACTTGTTCGTTGATAGAAAACCTGGATCATGTAGAAGGAATGGTTCACATGATGTTTGTAAGGCCAGAAAATAGAAAGCATTTTTAAAAGAGCTCTCAACAAATCCGACCAAAGACAGGGCACGGAAATTAAAGTCAAATTTTATACAAAAAATATACCTGAATGACGACAAGTACGTATGGAAAATTTTTCGCAGCTTCCGAGTCAATATTTGTATGTTCCTGATGATCGAGGGAATGTTGTAGAAAAGCGGACAATTTTCCGAAAAAGTGCTTGGCATAGCAAGCAATATGCAGTTGTGATAAAAGAAGCCAAACATTTGTTACAAAGGGCTGTTTAAATACCAAAATTTACATTAAGGAAGAATGTTTATAAAAGAGGATGCTTCCATTCATAAGACTTCTTAAAAATCCTCCGAACTGCCGGACGCTAAGGCCAGTGGAGAGATATTGGGATCTTGTTAAAAAAGAATTGAAGAGCACATAAAAGGTGTCCAAAAGTGTGGTAGATTTCAAACGGAGATGTACTACGTGTTCCAACAAAGTGACAGAAAGCACTATAAAATCCTTAAAGGAAGGGTTTCCGGAAAAAGTTCATAAATTCATCCCTGTTGATTGGAACTATAAAAATGATACTTTTAGTAAGTTGTAATAATAATTTCAATCAAATTAAGAAAAAATCAAAACTGTAAGTTTAGTGGTCTAATTTTTATTAAGATATATGTATGTTAAGATTTTTTCGATCTCAGTCCTTAGTTAAATTTGCGAAATATTTTTCGATGCTAATTTGTTGACTTTTTGCACATGATTGCTCATAGCTGACAAACGACTTGACAGAATATATTGGACAGAATAACAAATGTAGAAAAGTGTTGTATAAAGAAAGTTTTCACAATTTTGAAACAAAAAATGTTTTTTCGGGACCAGAAGTCGATTCCGCCTTGATAAGGTCTTACCGATCAGAGGTTTAAACTCGAGAATACTGCAAGTTTAGAGAAAATATTTTAAATTGTTATAACTTCGAATATGCTGCCATTTTAGATGAAATAAGCTTTCATACCATTACTAGATTTTTAGTATAAAATACTAAAATATCTTAAATCGTTAATAATTTCGTAAATACTGCGAAAATAAGCTCAATCTGTGACTATTCATATATTATTTCAAAAATTGATTTCTTATAATAGGTGAATAAGATAAGTTAAATCAATAATCAGTCTTGTTGTCATTTGAAATTGTTGAGTAATTTGTTTTTTATATTTGGACTTCCAAAATTTAACAAGCTCTTTAATATGACAATCCTTTAATAAAACACCTCAATCATTAAAAAGAATACGTTATCCACAGCATTCGCTACTTCGCCAACCACAATGCGCTCTTAAATTAAACATTTGCATATTCTCTATTCTCTACCTTAATAATAAAAATAGTTGATGTTATAAGTAGTTGCTCTTGTTCCAAAACACATAACCATCAAAATTTATTTAATGATTATGTTCATCATCCCAAAAAATGAAAAGAAATTTCAATTTAACTAAATGTAAAGAAACTAACGAAAATGTCCTTTAACATCCTTTTTAATATCATTGTATCTTGTTGACAATCTATTTAAAAAATGTGTTGAACTCTACACCTTTAGTTACGGGTTTCTTTATTTCTATGTTTTTTTTTTATTTTTTTTGTTTTGCTGCTTTGGCAGTGCATACAAAATACTTATTAAGTAAATTTGCTTTTAGGCAAAATAAGCGAAATGTTTGTGTACCTATGTGTGTGCTACGTTTTTGGTGACATAATCCTTAAAATAACTTGCTATTTTTAAGACACCATTATTAAGATAAAAATCTTATTACAAACCTGTGGCTGTTTGACATATATAAAACATATTATGTACATATTTACTTCATGTTAAGAGGTTTTCTGTATCCTGCCACACATTCT
This sequence comes from Calliphora vomitoria, assembly GCA_942486065.2. Classification (NCBI taxonomy): domain Eukaryota; kingdom Metazoa; phylum Arthropoda; class Insecta; order Diptera; family Calliphoridae; genus Calliphora; species Calliphora vomitoria. The sequence goes on along the minus strand of OW818030.2, from coordinate 115,968,952 downwards.
CTTATACTGCATACATATAAGTATATGCCTGTATATACAATATATTTACATTTTCTATGACATGATTTTATAAGAATGTGATACTGTCTCATGTTAGCTGTATATGGTAGAGTAATTTACTTTAGGGAAAGATTGCCAAGTATATATTTGTTAAGAAATCGTGAACGATAGTTTAAAAAACATTGGGAAATTTCTTACAACAAAGTTATACAAAAAATATGTATCTCGAAAACTTAATATAAGTCTTAAAATTTTCGACAGCTGAAATTGGTGACGGTATTTGGTGGAATTTACATTATGACTTTAAGTCATGACTTAAAATCATGGGCTTTTGCGAGATAAGATTTGTGCGGTTCAGAAGTAATTATTTTGTCTCGTAGGATATATATCCCCCAGGCCAGCTAAAAACTGTTTGAACATCAAGAATTTAAGGTATTATACTCCATGAAGATTATTGTAAAACTCAAAAAGATCTTGAAAAATCATTGGGAGCTACTCAAGCAGCAATTTGAAGAAGTTTACGAGCAGCAGGATTTAGCCAAATGCAGAAAGACGACTTTGCATGTCCGAAATGTTATTTAAATGCTATAAAGAAAAATCATTTTTACAGCAAATCATTGCTTGCGATGAAAAATGGATCCATTATGATAACCCGAAGCGTAAAAGATTGTACATGAAGCCCGAATACTAGCCGGCCAAATCGAATTTAAGCAAATATTCATGGCACTAAGGCAATTCTCAGTATTTAGTGGCAGCAAAAGCATCCTACCTATTATGAAATCTGGCCAGACCATCACATGGAACCTACAGCGAATGCAGTTTATTTGTTTGAGGTGGGCATTTGCCGGAAAACGCCCAGAATATGCGGCCATACATTAAACCGTAATATTCCACCATGAAAATGCTATACCTGTTAAAAACTATTTAGAAAGAAGTGGTTGGGAAGTTTTGCCTCACCCACCTTATATACCAGACCATGTATCTCCGACTACTATTTGTTTCGATCGATGTAGAACGCTCTCTCTGGTATACGCTTCACTTTGGAACAGAGTATCTGATATTGGCATGATTCGAAAGTGAATAAATTTATATTGTACAAATGTTTTAAAATAGAAGCTAAAAATTTTAAAAAATTACGCATTTTTCAGCATACACGCAATAAAATTGTAATTTTTCTTTAATAATATCATTAGATTTTATTCAATTTTAGGATATTTTTAAAAATAAATACCCAAAATGGAAAACGTAAAAATTTTTTGGGAAAATATTTTTTTTTTTATCTTTTTTCTTTAAAATCTTACTATATTTAGGAAAAAAACATAAAAAATTTAATTATTTATTCAAGCGTATTGTAGCAATTTACTTATTTTCATAACAAAGTAGAACATATTCCAATTTTTGTTTAAAATCAAAAATATAAAATTTCGGAAAATGAAATTGGTGGGGAAGTTGATTTGTATCTCACAGTATTCTCACATTATTTATAAATCGTTAACAAAAAAAAATTATTATTTTTCCTTTAAAAATTTTATTACATTTTTTAGATATTTTTAAAGATACAGAAATACAAAAATTCAAAACGAAAAAAAATGTTTGGGAAAATATTTTTTTCTTTTTATTTTTTTTAAATCATACTATATTTTTTAAAAAATAAACATAAAAAGTATAATTATTTATTCAAACTTATGCAGCAATTAATTATTTTTCATAATAAAGTATATCACATTAACAGTTTTGTTTAAAAACAAAAATTTAAAATTGCGGAAAACAAAATTGGCGGGGAAGCTGACTTGGTCTCATATTGCTTGGAATTTTATTAGCCATTAAAAAATATATATTTTTTTTCTTAAAAAATATCATAAAATTTTAATAAATTTGTTGATATTTTTAAAGATAAATTAAAAAAAAATTAAATACAAAAATTCAAAACGAAGAAAAAATTTTTGGGAAAATACTTTTTTCTTTTTAATCTTTTTTCTTTAAAATCTTACTATGTTTTTAAATAAACAAAAAAGTTAAATTATTTATTCAAGCGTATTGCAGCGATTAATTTATTTTCATAACATAGTAGAACACATTAATATTTTTGTTTAAAAACAAAAATTTAAAATTGAGGAAAACAAAATTGGCGGGGAAGCTGACATGGTCTCACATTATGTATTAGGTAATTTATTCGTTATTAAAAAAAATAATTTTTTTTTGCTTTAAAAATATCATCAAATTTTAGTAAATTTGTTGATATTTTTAAAGATAAATTAAAAAATAAAATACAAAAAATTCAAAACGAAATTTTTTTTTTTTTGGGAAAATATTTTATTTCTCTAAAATCTTACTATATTTAGAAATAAACATAAAAAGTATAATAATGTATTTAAACTAGTGTAGCCATTAATTTATTTTCAAAATAAAATAGAAAATATTAATAATTTAGTTTAAAACCAAAAAATATAAAATTTCGGAAAACGAAATTGGTGGGGAAGCTAACTTGGTATTTCACATTAATCAAACATTTATTAATCATTAACAAAAAAATGTAATTTTTTCTTTTTTTCTTTAAAAGTATCAGCGAATTTAATAAGACCCATAATATATTAAAAAAAAAAATTCAAAAATTATTTTTTTTTTTGGAAAGTATTTAAATACAAATATATGCTTTTTTAAGTAAAAAAATACTGAAATTGACAAGGAAGTTGTTTATTATTTGTAAATATGGGTTTCTTTAGTTTTTTTTTTAAATATATATGGCAACTCTATATAAAAAATCTCTGAAATATTCCTCTAACACTCTGTCCTGTTTTGTTCTCTCCCCTAATGGTTGTTAGTTTACAATATCAGGCCACATTATTGCAAGTGTATAGAAAAAGCGCGCATTAAAATCCAATGACACTTATGAGTGTTATTAAAATAAACTATAGTCAAACATTGCCATACAAAACAAAGTATTTATATTGTAAATTATTAAAGAAAAAACCAAAAAAAAAAAAAAAATACAAATTTACCTTTATAAAAATATTTTCTTTTCTATTTTTTTTCTTCTCTGCAATAAAGAAACCCTTGTCATAACACTAAGGTGAATAACGTTGAATGAACACAGCTGCTAGTAATTGCATTTGGGTATTAGGGGATTTAGTTACAGCTTCCATTCAAACGTTCGTTACCCATACAACACAATGCAATAATGAATTGTATAACAATGAAGTAGGAAATCTGTTGTTGGTTTTCTTTATTCTTCTAAGACAACTAAAGGTAACAGAGGAGTGCTCTTTAAGTAGGAATAGTATTGTAGATAGAGAAACCATAAACAGCAATAAGCCAAATACTGGCGAATATACAAATAGAATGCATATAGTATTCAGCATTTAGTTGATCATCATTATTATTATTATGATTTCATCATTATATTTAATAAAGACTACAAACAAGAATTTATAGAGATAGTTCATTGTTTTCATTTAATTAATATTTAGCCTGATTTATTACCAGGGCAACATTGCATACAAAGCTTTGTATTTTGGAATGTTTTGAGTGCTGAAACGAAATACTTGCTTTTAATACCAGAAATTGTTTTCATTCTAAATGGTAATCCAAAATTTACGCAAGATTTGATTTAAATAGAAAAAAATATATTTTTTTTCTTTTCTTTAGATTGTTATATTTTATTGCATCATAAAATTTGATGATAGTGTTATATAATGTATAGCACATTAAGCAAAATGCCTTCACTGCTTTGATGGTTTATACGCACTCTTTTTGTCGGAATTTTTCTTAACCATTTTGTATAAATGTGGCTGAATTTTATTGATGCAACATTGAAATTAATCCTTAATGCGCTGGTGGTTGTGGACTTATTAGTGTAGACCTTTGATTTCAAATAACCCCATAAATAAAAATTACGCTGCCGTTAAATCACATCTAATCACTTAAACGAGAGAGTACAAAATCAGGAAATGTCTCAGTCAGTGCTTGTTTTATTTTAGGGGATATATGGCATGTCTTGTTAAAACCACATCAATATTATCCAATTTAGGCTGAAATTACACTATTATCAGATCGAATTACCGAGTACCAGTATCAGTCTGTGCTTAATCAGCCCCATTTTCGAAGAAGTATGATCCATTGATGTCTAAAGCTCCAAAATTCGCACCAAAGCAAACAGTGACACGCTGTAGTACATTTGTTTTTCGACAATCACATGTGGGTTCTTTAAACCACAAAAAGCTGTCTTTTTGAAGATTATCATGTGATCGCTTAGAATGATTTTGTATGTAATGTGACCGCCAAACTTTCGTTCTACCAACTTTATTGCCACATATATATACAAGATGCGGCTCAGAATACAGTAATTGTTTTACTTGTTTTTTTTGGGGGGTTTTCAAATACTGCGTGCATTTTTGGACATCCTTTATAAAAAAATATTTGGTATTAAATCATTTTCATTTTACAATTCTATGGAATTTTAAACTATACCTTGACTGTAGTTGAGAAAAATAAAATTTATTGAGTGCAAGTATATTTTTGAAGGTGTAGTTATATGAAATAAGCTTTAACAATTAAAAACAAATTGTATATTTCTTGATTGGTTTTGTAGAGTAATAAATATCTTAACATGTAGCTACTAATGAGATCATTCTTTTTATTCGAGATAAGCCGCTTTAGCATCCAAAATTAAAATCGCAAAAGTCTCACTTATATTACTGATTCTTTGCTGCAGTTCTATGAGCTTTTACAGCAAGTAACCATAATAAAAGCATTGTATTTCATCCGAATGAAAACAGTTTTTTGCTGGGATGTTCTAGAATTTATGTTGAATGTCATCTCATTTAATAAGTGTAGAATTTTGTTATTCTATTACGCTTTATCAGCTCGATTTTCGGAGAAGTATGATTCACTGATATCTTCATCCCGAAAAAACTGCAACAAACGGTTTTCTTATTTATTGAATTTTCTTAATTCTTTTATTAGTTTCATTTGTGATAGAAAAAATGCATTGATGTGTTATTTTTTTTAAATTTGGTTTTCCAAAACGGGTAAAATATAGCAAAGGTTTATTGCTAGTTGTTGCCGTAAGCGAAGGACCCATTTTTCGACAAACGACTCTATAGTTTATGAAAGTTGTCAAATAAAACAGTGCGTTTTTCGGGAATATCGAAATGTTGGAGAAGCGATGTAGCTTAAATTACAACAAAAATTTATTATAACTTTCTTTTTGAACGACCACACTGTGCATTGCAGGCAAACATTTTTTTTAATAGGAAGTTTTTTAGAGAATACACTGCAGTGAAGCAATTGGTTGTTCAATACATCATTCAGTGGTGTAACTTTTGCAGCTTTGTTTTTTGGTTCCAATGCTAGTAGTTGAGTTATAACTCAAGTGAAAATTCAGCCTTTGTTTGAGAAATAAATGTGAAAGACCGTTTTTATTTCGCTATCTGATATTCCGAATGATGATCAATTGTTTACCATACCCTGTTCATTGGAAGTGATCAACATGCTGAAGGTGTTGACGAATATTTTTCAAAGCTGCATAGTATTCATGGAACCAATACATATCTGTGTGAAGTGAACCTATCATAAAAAATAATATTTTTGAAATGATAATTATGAAAACGAGACTATTTTGGTTTTATTTCTTCATTGATTTTATTGTCAATTTACGATCACTTGATGTTAAGGCTATTAGTTATTGCATTCGTATAAGTATCTGCAGGCCAATACCAAACATTTCTGATCAACAAAGAAAATTTCATATCAGTACGTTCTTTCCTCGAGGCCCTATCGAGCCGACAATTGCTGGACGGACAGAGTGTTATAGAATTTTTTAAGAGCCCAGAACTTATACAGTCAGAGTTAAAATTTAGTATACAACACGCATTTTCATCTATGAAGCTAAATATTTTAATTAGAGAAAGAAATATAAACTAAGCATTAAATTTAAAGTTTAATCTTTTATTATTTTAAAAAACTTTGAAAATTAAAATTGATTTTGTGGAAAATTTCTGCGAAACAAAAAAAATACCTAAAAATAACAGTCAAAAATTAGTATACAGTTGGATGGATAACGCTCTATTTTATATATCAAAATCCGAAAATAAAAAGTTAGTATTTTGTTGATCTTGCATTCAGCTTAATTACGGCCTCTAGTCGCCTTTTCATGTTCAGTTATATCTTTAGTAACTACTTCCGCCTCTTCCGTTAAAGAGGGTTCGGAGTTCGCCATTAGAAGAAGTGCTTCGTTTTCCCATATTCCGGTCTAAAATTTCCCACTTGTGCTTTATTACATTATGTTCTGGAGTTTACGGAGGTGAATTTAACTGCTTAGACACTTTATACATTAGACCCAACACTTAATTTCAAATTGTCCTTTAAAATTTGTAAGTAGTCTTGGCTGTATTTTGGTAATATAATGTAGAGCGTTATCTATCAATTGTATACTAATTTTTGACAGTTTTTTTCAGATACTTTTTCCTTTTTTCCACAAATTTTCTACGAAATTAGTTTTAATTTTCAAAGTTTTTAAAATAATAAAAGACTGAACTCTAAATTTAACTGAAAGTTTATTCAAACTTATATATTTCTCCCTCTGTAAATCTACCGATGATGTTGTGCTGGGGTGGAGTTGAAACCCAATGAAGACTGGCCAAATATCCAATTACTTGGCTAGAAAAAGGAACAACGATGTGGCACTAACAAAAACAGAAAAAATTTGTTTTATTTGTTGTTCAAATTATAAGTATGTGATCGATATCACTTTAACAATATTTTTAATACAATTTGTATTTAATTACAAATTAATTAAATACCAATTTAAATTTTTTAAAAACCACAACTTCATAAATCAAGATATCAAAAAGCTATAGCAACGATTCGCCAAATTACAACAATAAACATTTATATTACTAAAAACTAAGAAAATAAGTAAAAAGATAATTTCTGATGATTTCGTCATCACATTTAGGATAAAACAGTCCTAAAAAGGCAAAGCCAAGGATGGGAGTACCAATACCATTCATTTAAACTTGAACACTCTCTAATTAAAATATTTAGCTCCATATCTGAAAATGCGTGTTATATACTAAATTTGGCTCTGTCTGTATTCTTTTTGGTGTATGACTAAAAATGCGAGATTTTTTTTTTTAAATATTTGTATAATATAAATTTATTCAATATATTGGCCATCGTTAGTTATGACCTTTTCACATCTTTCTGACAACGGCTGAATGGATTCAGCACCAAAAGAGCTGCTCATCTTTTGAGGCAAAGAACGAATCAAGCCAATTTCAGATACTCCTCTGTTCAGAAGTGAATCGTATCACAGACAGAGTCTTCTGCATCGATCCAAACAAATAGTAGAAAGACCGCGCAAGGTATGTATTATAAGGTGGGGGTGGCAAAACTTCCCAACCACTTCAACATGTATTGCAACATGAGGAAGAGCGTTGTCATGATGGTATTACGGTTTCATATCTGGCCGTATATTTCGGTCGTTTTGCAGTCAATGCTCGCTTCAACCGAATCAATTGCATTCGGTACAGATTCCTTGTGATTGTCGGGCCAGATTTATGAAGCTCGTAATAGATAGAACCCTTTTGCCCCCACCAACTACAGATCATTACCTTAGCGCCATAGATATGTGGCTTTGGTGTCGATTCGGCTGGTTTGTCGGACTTCACATAAGACATCTTACGCTTCAGGTTATCGTAATGGATAAATTTCTAATCGCAAGTAATAATCAGTGCAAAAATGATTTTCTTTTATAGCGTTCAAGCAGCATTTCAGACATACAAAATTGCATTTCAAGGTGTCCCAGATTTAATTCGTATGATACCCGATTTCCCTGCTTTTAAATGAATCCTAATGCTTGCAAACGTTGTTGATTGGGTAGCTCTTAATGATTATTGAAGCTCTTGTTGAGTTTGACAACAATCTTCATTGGGTAATGCATCCAATTCTTGATCTTCAAACTTTTGGTCTGGGCGATCTTTGTCTTCCGTGTGAAAATCACCACTTCTGGATAGCACAAACCATGTCTCGCACATTGAAACCGATGGAACACATTCACTATAAGCTTCGATAAAGAAGTGAAGCAAAACTTCCTGAATATGACGATTGTTGGCAAAAAATTCGACATACTTTAATAGCTTCAATAGCTAAGTGAGAATAAATAACAGATATGTACTCTTCAAAATGACATATCGCTGGCTTAACTTGCAAAGGCTCTAAGTCTACTTTTTTTAGAAATTGAAATTTTAATGCAGTAATGTATACTTAATAAGAAAAAATACATTGATTACAAAGAAAATTGCAGTTATTTCGTTTTTTGTAGTTGTTTTGTAGTAATGAGCAACAGCGCTTAGTCCTATTTATCACAAGAAAAATCAATAAGACCCTATATGTTATCTCGGCAAATACTTCTTTTTTCATTTTGCTTTTACGCATATAGAAAACAAAGAAAAATATAAAAAATTGCGTTTACAGAATTTAAAAATATTTACGTCAAAAAAATTTGATTGTTTTTTGTCTCTCCTGTAAAATTTTAAAATATGGGCAATTCCACGAGAATGACTACCACGACTGAAAAAACAGAAACCTTTGAAACTTTTTTCAAGATGATTTAAATAGAAGAATACACTAAAATATTACTATGTGAAAGTATTTAAAGCTTATTACTACATTTTAAGTGCAAAAATAATAGTTTAAACTTACCTTATTGAATTTTTTAATATAATTGGTTTTAGATATAATGATGTATTTAAAACCAACCAACAGTCCTGGACCAAATAAGGACAAAATTAAATATCACGAAATATGAAACTATTAAATTAATTGGCAAAAAACGCTTGAATTTGGAATACATAAATCTACATTTAGATTATGGTGTTATAGAAATGGTATAAAAAGTTATAACATCTTTTTAGAACTTTAAATTTAAAAAATCCCTTCTTGGTACTTTTTAAAAATAAAAAAACTGCTTGAAAATTGTGAATTCATTATAGAGTTGGACAAAAACTAAAATTTAGAAAAGGTACTTTAAACCTAGGTCTCCATGTAGCAATTGTTTAAAAAAAACACATTTTTTTTTATTATTAAAAAATTAGGCTAGAAACATTCAGAAATCACTTTGAAGTCATTTAAAAAAAATACCTTTGTACTTTTAAAAAAAAGAAAACTTAAATTTAGAAAAAGTACTTTTTTATATTATTACGAAAGGTCAACTATCATTAATCAACTATCCGCAAAATGCTGAAAACATCTTAAAAACTGTGAATTGAAGTCATTTTAGAAATAGTACTTTATTGATACTTTTTGGAAAAACTATAAAATCTCTAATTTTTATTAAAAATTTAGCTAAAAAATTGAAAACAATGTTTCAAAGTTGAAAAAGTATGAATTCATTGAGAACGTTTTTTATAAAGAAACTTATGAATTTCACGAATAGAATACATAAATCTGCACATATTTACTTTCTCGGACAATTAGTGAGTAAAGCTAAGTACTCTGTTCAAAATTTCGTGCGAACTGCTGTCAAACTACATATAAAATATTTGGAATGAAATATATGCGAAATAATTTCGCAAAAGCAGTACTCTGTTCTTATTGTGGAAAACATGTGAAATACATCTGGCATCCTTAATTTTCGACACGAAATAACATAAGCAGCACTTCTTTCGCACGAAATTAAAACCAACAGCTGATCAATTGTTGCATATAAAATTTTTCGCATGAAAAAACCATAATTTTTCGCAAGTATGAACAGAGTACTAGGCTTTAGACGGTAGATTATCAAAGAAAAATAGTTAACGATTTGCGGTTGAGTGGCCAGTTTTCTAACCACCTTTTCTAGGGTCTTTAAAATATAATGTATTGGCATCTATTGACATTTTCCTAAACAATTAAATTTGTTGAAGTAATCGTTTATTGTTCATCGAATTCAGTGTTACTTTTCTATTTCGTTTGTTTTGGTCAGAAAATTTAGTCAAAATAATTAGCTTTCAAACAAATTTATATGCTACGTAAAAAAAACCTTAAAATGGGGTGGTTTCCTTATTTTTCATAATAAACTAACCTTAATTAAAGTAAAAATGCAATTGTTTTGATTTTAAACTTAAATAACCTGATTGTTTTTTTGCTATTATGAAATTGTTTATTAGAACCGAATATATTTACTATAAGAGAAAAATCTGTCACGTACGGTATGTCACGTACGATATTAAAATGTATATATTATAAAATCATCCAAAGATTGTTTTTATTTAAATATGACGGATTGTAAAGGAAAAATATTTGGTTTAGTGTGACAACTTAAAAGAAATCCTAAAGCCTCTCACGATTCGCAAATTTTCGCATATTTCTACATGTACCTCAAAATGACTTCCGTTTTATGTCACGTACGATATACCCTTATTTCGCTCGATATTTTGGACAACAATGTTTCAAAAGAATTTATTATTTTTTAAAATATAGTACCCTCTGAATGGAACATAAAGACCAAATTATTTTTCAGATACTCTTATTTTTGCAAAATCTATACCACTCTGTGGGCGTACAAATGTCACGTACGATGACATGGAATTGCCCATATGGACTTAGAGCCTTTGCATGTTAAGCCAGCGATATGAGTTATTAAAAACTAAAATCGCGTTTAAAAGATATGCCATCTATTGTAAATCTCTCATTTTTAAGTTATACACCCATACAAACAGAATAACGAACTCCATACACACCCATCTTATGGTTGATGGATATAAAAAAACTTTAAATGAACCACCTTTTGTTTTAACTTTTTTCTGCTAGTTTTTATAGTTATAAAACTGTTAATGTAAAGCTGATATTAGGCAGTCAGTAACAGTCGAGAAATGAACAATTGTTTGATATCAACTTCTGTGCCAAATTTTCATTAAATTAGAACGTCGCGATCTAGGGGGACTATTCAATGAGTCAATTGTTTCATGCTTGTAAATTAGGAGAAAAGTGTTATTTGATGGTTGATGGAATATTGACAAAGCTGAATGTGTGGCACCTTAAACATTTAATTACAGCACATTGTATAAAATTCGTATTTTTTTCTATAGCGGTCATATTTTAACTTGGATCCCTTACATGTTTATTTTACATTATTGTTGCTTGCATATTTTTTTATCAGAAATACTAAGTACCCAATAAACACATTTTTCCAAAAACTCTTATTTTTATTGATATTGATTTGCATAACAGTATATATCGAAGAAAAGAAGCAAATGTCATAAGCATCTACTAAACACCACTTTATGACTCAGATGACATTTTCATAGAAAAATTGACTATTCTCAAAAAAGAAACAAAAAAAAAAAAATAGAAAAATGAAAACACAAATATTAAAAAAAATTTATGGATATATGCAATGTGATGGTGATGATGATGCTGACGATTTTCAAATACTCGTACATTTCTCCAGCTCTCTTAAACTCTGAAGTGATGAAATTGACAATTCACTTTCGAAAACAAGCATACAAACAAATCATACAATACATACATGCATACATTTCTATGAATATATGTATGTATGTATGAGTATGTGTACTTTGGAAAAAAAATGTGTTGTTGCATGCAACAAATGCAATCAGTTAAATTGGTCTGATAAATGTCAACCAACATTTGCATATTCAGCAACAAAGATAAATGTCAGAAATGGTTTTTAGTGTTGGAATATTGGCAATGCCAAAAGGAGGAGAATGAATGAATATTCGTTGTCATTAGAGTTTGTATTGCGGTTTCAATTGATATTTATTTGAACATTTAGTAAGTGAGTATTAGTGGGGAGAAAAAGTCAATTGAAGTTTACTAAAATTGTGAGCTTTAATGAAAATCTTGCCTTTAAAATTTACTTACTTCGTTTCAGTACTTTTCTCCCCTACCTTATAAATAAAACAATTTTATGCCGCATATAAACATTATAGGTACATACTATGAGCCTCAAAAGTGAGTAAACACCAGTAAAGTTTTGTTATTTTGCACATTAGGCCGAATAGTAGTTTCAGTTCTCAAAAAATGTTATGATCTTACTCTAATATTTTTCATTATCTTAAAAATATAATATAATTCACTGGTGTTTATTCACTTTTGACGCTCATAGCATGTATAGAAAAAATATCTCCCAATTGATGTTCGTGCAGAACTTTTAACCTTTTCCAAAAAAACAAAACAGCTGCTGCCAATCATTGTTTTTCCTTTCTTGTTATTTTCTTCATGCTGTTCACATGCACCTTATTAAACATTCTTCTCGTTTGCCTGCCTGTGGCTAATTTCAGTCGTTTCTTGTTGTGGGTATATTATGATCCTCATCTTCCTTCTCTGCCGGCTGCTGCTGCTGTCATTCACTAATTCGTTCATTTATCCCTTCACCACCACATGTTGGCCAACAGTTGTTTGTACGAGTTATACTTTTATCAGGCTTAAAAATTTTCAAGAAACTTTTCGTTTATTTTTCTTTTTCACTAAGAAATATAAGTAAAAGGAAAAACCAAAAAATGGCTGATATGATGATGATGGTGTTGATGGCTCAAAGAAGAGTAAAACTTTTACTTTTTGTTCTGTTTAGTGGTGGATAAATGAGGGTGTTCGTTTGTTTGTTTAGTTGTTGTGTTAGTTTTTGTTTTATCGCTGTGTGGTGGTCATGTTTTTGGCGCTTAAAATGCGTTAAGTAAACATGATTTAAAGAAAATCACGAACAGGAACATTTACTCAATTAGTATGGACCGCATATAAAAAGCACTTCAAACAATAAGAGCAACAGCAATAACAGCAGCCAGCAACATAAACAAGAAACAAACAAAAAAAAAAAAACAAAAAACTCAACAACATTTTATGTTGAAAACTTTTCGATAACACGGAAATTTGTTCTTGTTATAAATGCTATACTATCATCAGAGTTGTTAGTTTTGCCTAAAGTTTGTAACATCTTCAAAAATAAGGACTAACTGCAACATTTTATTATGCAAGGCTCATGCTAAACATCATGCATAGTGGGGCTAATCGTAAAGTAAATGGCATCTAAACTACTCGTCAGATTTATTTAAAGCTTAAAACATTAATGGAGGCAATGCAGTCTACCCTAAAAATACATAATTTTGACGACCAATATGTATTAAGATACGAGAGATAATGTATTATTATAAGCATGTTTTTTCTTTATCATTCTCAGCATTAATCTAGAAATCAGGGTCCAATATGGGTTTTTCTCTCTATGTGGCTTACTTTGATCCATTGTGGTATCAACTTTTGTTCTCAAATACCAAAACTATATTAATGTCTATCTTTAGTTCGCCTGGATCGTTGCTATCGTCCAAATATAAATTAAAACAAGTAAGAAAGTATGGTCGGTCAAGCCCGACCAGATAATACCCTACACTAAGTAAATGAGCAAAAACATTTTTCTTTCAAAATTTCAATAATTTATGTTCGTGAGCGATTTTCGGAAGTGGGCCTTATATGGGAGCTATGACAAATTATGGACCGATCACCACGAAATTTGGTCACGTGATTAATGTTTATATGAAAGTTATTTATGTTGAATTTTATGTGTATACCAACATTTTAAGGAGATTTATGCTCGTTAAAGTGATTATCGGAAGCAGGCCTTATATGGGAGCTATGACTAATTATGGACCGATCATAATAAAATTTGGTGACATGAATTCCCTATATATAAAACTTATTTGGACAAAAACTTGTGTAGATACCTATATAAATTAAACATTTCTGACGGATAAAATCCACTTTCGGGAGGACATTTGTATGGGGGCTAGGTGAAATAATGGACCGATTTCAGCCAGTTTCAATAGGGATCGTCCTTGGGCAGAAAAAATGATATGTACCAAATTTTATCGAAATATCTTTAAAATTGCGACCTATACTCTGCGCACAAGCTTTACATGGACAGCCAGCCAACCAGCCAGCCAGCCAGCCAGCCAGACGGACGGACGGACGGACGGACGGACGGACATCGTTTAATCGACTCAGAAAGTGATTCTGAGTCGATCGGTATACTTTAAGGTGTGTGTTAGACTAATATTTTTGGGCGTTACAAACATCTGCACAAATCCATTATACCCTCCCCACTATGGTGGTGTAGGGTATAATTAAGAAAAAAGAAGGTGGAACATTGCCTTAATGATGTTCCGGTTCTTCTACTTGAGGAATGCCTGTTGGTTACTCAAATAGCTGATGCTGACAATGGCGACTGTCTTATATTCCAAAAGAAATAGTTTCGCTATAATCGCTCTATTACAAAGTTTCTTTTGTTTCAGATATTTTGGATTTTAAGATCATACTGACTTAAAAAAGCCAATACTATCAATGATTGCGTAAAGCCTAAATACCGTCAAAACATCGTAGTACGTCCTCAACGAAATTCTTTCGAAAAACCTACGCCTTCGAGGTAACATCGTTGATGTTGTATATTTAGCTTCAAATTATTTGAAATTATACAACGTTAATTTTTTTGTAAATTTTCATATGCAAAATCGATCACAAATTATCACCCTTTTGATGGGTGTATGACTTAAAAATGCGGATTTTTTTCAAATTTTTGGCTTTTATTTCGAAACATTTGTATAATATAAATTTATTCAAAGTATTGGCATTTGTTAGTTATGAACTTTTCCCAACTTCCTGGCTACATATGGATTCCATGCCAAAAGAACTGCTCATCTTTTGAGGCCAAAATCGAATCAAGCCAATATCTGTACTCTGTACCAAAGTGAAGCGTATCACGGTGCGAATGTTCTGTATCGATAGAAACTAATAGTAATAGGACGGGGCATGTTCTGGAATATAAATCGGGTGAGGCGAAATATCCCATCCACTTCAATATAAATAGTTTTTTACAGGTATTGCAACATGTGGCCGATGGTTTTCTGCGCGGTTTTGGGCAAATGCTCACATCAAATGAATCAGTTCCATTCCATACAGTTTTCTTGTGATGGTCTGCCCAGATTTTAGTAGTTCTTAGTAGATAGGATCCTTTTGGCCCCACTAAATACAGAACACTACACTCAAAATATTATGTAGGTAAATTCAACAGAAAATTCATTAATAATAACTAAAAATTTATTCAAAAAACGGACCGCTTACATTTCATTTAAATCAAAATAAATTTTCATTTATTTTTAAATGTTAATTTTTTAAACAACAAGTTTCGTAAAAATAACTGATTTTTCTTTAGTTTTAACTTACAAAAAAACAAACTACAAAATATTGGAAACTACTGATTTATCAGTTATTTTTTACTGACAAATTTTACCTACGAAAACTTTAATAATTACTGTTTTATCTCTTATTTTAACTGTAATAAAATAACCTCCCAAAATAGTTAAACTAACTGTTTTTTTACATTTATTTGTTATTTAAGTTTTTTTTATTTAATTATTTGATTCTTGAAGAATTGTGTAACTAACAATAACATTAGTGCAATAATGATATCTATGTATACAATATGTTCTATGTATCTATGTTGTATATGAAATCATTTTATAAAATCAATTTTATTCTGCAATTGTTTTCCATTAAATGGCTTTGTGGTATTTATAGCTCTTCACATGTATTATGTAGATCAAACGAGCATCCTTCTAATCTGAAAATAGAAGTGGTTTTAGTATTTTTAAACATTATTTTTATCTTAATATGCATATTACTATGGTTTAGCTCAGTCCATTTCTCCATGGCTTAGTTCCAAAACTTTTTGTGAAAAACTGTTTTATCCTGGATGAGAGTTTAAAAATTTATTTATTTATTTATTGAGAATTAACTTACAATTAAAATTATAAGCTAATTGAATAATAACAGCAATAGCATCAAAGGCCTTCAGCTTTGAGTTTAAAAATGAATAGAAACCTGTAAATAGAAATAGAAGGAGGACAAAATATCTGACCGATATTGTAATTGCAGAAATTTCTTATCTTTTTTCTGCAGCAAAATCTTGGACGCTAATTTTTTTAGCATTGGGGAACACTTAATAAACTCACAAAAAAACATAGCACAGGAAAATATCACACCTGAAAATACCACCTTATTTAACAACATCTACAATATTTAGTATAATTTGCAACAAACTTACATGGTTTTTGTGAAATCTTTTAACAATAGCAAATTAATTTGTTTTTTTGGAAACATAAACAAAAATATTTTATTTTATTTGACAATTAAAAATTTTCAATATTTTTTGATTAATTTTATGTACATAATATTTGAAAAAAAAGTAACTGAAAATATTAACTGTACAGAAAAACAGTTTTTATTGTAGTTTGTTTTTTGAATTACATACGTAAAAAGTTAAAAACTAAATTTCTTTGTAAAATAACTAAATTTTTATTCATTTTTTACTTAACGGAAAACTTTTCTAACAAACTACAATCAGTTACTGTAAAATATTTTTGAGTGTACCTTAGCGCCATGGATATTTGGCTTTGGTGTGGATTCGGCTTCACATACGATTTCTGACGCTTTGGGTTATCGTAATGGATCCAGTTTTCATCGCAAGTAATGATTCGGTGCAAAAATTGTATTTGCTTTTATAGCGTTTAAGCAGTGTTTCGGACATGCAAACTCGTCTTTCACGGTTTATCGGCTTCAATTCGTATGGTACCCAATCTCCCTGCTTTTGGATAAATCGTGTTGCTCGAAAACGTTTCAAAAGTAGCTCCCAATGATTTAGCAAGCTCTTATTTAGTTTGACAATAATCTTCTTGGACTAATGCTTCCAATTCTTAATCTTCAAACCTTTTAATCTGAATCTCACAAACCATCTCTTGTATATTGAAACCGATGGAACACATTCACCATAAGTGCGCTTCCGCGCCACATTTTTCAAATTAAAGAAGTAAAGCAAAACTTCTCGCATATGACGCATTGAATCCCGCATGTTTAAGTTATACACCCAATAGTATAAGTGATTAGATTATCATCCTTTTTTAAATATGGACCACTATTTACAGACTTATAGCCACGATTATGTTTGAATTAATTTTTAGGTCTGTTCATTTACTTTCCCAGTAAATACTTGCAACGAGAGAATAAAATCAAAATATACAAAATTACTCTCTTAAATTCTCAAAAATAGTAAAAAGTAAATGAACGCTTTTCCAGTAACAAAAAATTTATACACACATTTTTCATATTTTTTCCTTTTAAAATGTATAAATATTCACATTTTCTTCAATTTTGTTCTTTTCACCACAAAAATAAAATTGTTAATAAATAAACAATAACACAAAACATATGAAATATAAGCTGCTAACTATTACGAGTTCAAAATAGAACTTGTAATAGTTTGCAACGAGAGAACACTCTCTAAAATTTATACGCTCTTGATTTTTTCTCTACTTGCTAGTTTTTTGAGTTAATGAACGCTTTTCCAGTAACAATTGTTACTAACTAGTAACAACTTTTAGTTATTAAACAGAGCTTTTATTTGAAATGTTGATTTTTTAGTTTCAATTATATTGTCAATATTTATCGATTGTAATTTTAGGTGTCAATTAATTTTCATATAAAAAATATTATTTTTGTTGAAAATGCAAGTGATAGTAGATTATTGCCGGTTTTTCATTTGGACTACTATTTACTGACTAATAACCAGTTTTATGTATCAGTGCAATTTTTACATAATAAAACTGTTGTTTGTTGAAAATACAAGTGATCACAGATTATCTTCCTTTTTGCATTTAGACCACTATTTACCGACTTATATCCACGTTTATCTTTCCGTTCATTTTTATATCTATATAAATATATAAATGTCTTTGTAAGTTTGTTTGTTTGTTTGTTTGTTTGTTTGTTTGTTTGTTTGTTTGTTTGTTTGTTTGTTTGTTTGTTTGTTTGTTTGTTTGTTTGTTTGTTTGTTTGTTTGTTTGTTTGTTTGTTTGTTTGTTTGTTTGTTTGTTTGTTTGTTTGTTTGTTTGTTTGAGCATCACGCCTAAACGGCTGAACCGATTTTATTGAAATTTGGAACGTAGATAGATCCTTACTTGGAAGCGTCAATAGGCTATAAATTTTTTCAATACTTGGACCAGAAAGGGATAAAAAGTGGGAAAAACGGGTAAAATTGGTACCTTTAGTTTTTAAACAATAATTACTAAACTGCTGAACCGATTTTTACATCGACAGGGGTAGCGAAGCGCACCGGGTCAATCTAGTATCTATATAAATATATAAATGTCTTTGTAAGTTTGTTTGTTTGTTTATTTGTTTGTTTGTTTGTTTGTTTGAGCATCACGCCTAAACGGCTGAACCTATTTTATTGAAATTCGGAACGTAGATAGATCTTTACTTGGAAGCGTCAATAGGCTATTTATCCCTATTTTTTCAATACTTGGACCAGAAAGGGATAAAAAGGGGGAAAAACGGGTAAAATTTGTACCTTTAGTTTTTAAACAATAATTACTAAACGGCTGAACCGATTTTTACATCGACAGGGGTAGCGAAGCGCACCGGGTCAAGCTAGTAAATATATAAATGTCTTTGTAAGTTTGTTTGTTTATTTGTTTGTTTAAGCATCACGCCTAAACGGCTGAACCGATTTTCTTGAAATTTAGAACGTAGATAGATCCTTACTTGGAAACGTCAATAGGCTATAAATTTTTTCAATACTTGGACCAGAAAGGGATAAAAAGGGGTAAAATTGGTACCTTTAGTTTTTAAACAATAATTACTAAACGGCTGAACCGACTTTTACATCGACAGGGGTAGCGAAGCGCACCGGGTCAAGCTAGTGTAAAATACATGTTTGGTTGCTTAAATAAATGTTCACTGAATATAAAAAATATTTTTTTTTGTTGAAGCTACAAGTGATCATAGATTATCGTTGGGTTTTTATTTGGACCACTATTTATTAACTTATATCCAGTTTTATGTATCAGTTTATTTTTACATAAAAAAAACAATTTTTGTAGAAAATACAAGTGATCACAGATTATCGTCCTTTTTTCCATTTGCGCCGCGTTTTACTGGATTGTCATATAAAAATCGATTTTTGGTGGAAAATATAAGTGATCACAGATTATCGTCAAATTATGTTACAGACAGACTTCTATGTTTCAGGTAATATGAAAAATCGAGTTTTTGATGAAAGTATAAGTGATCACAGATTATCGTTTTTTCAATTTGGATCTCTATTTACCAGCTTATAGTATCACATTTATGCTTCAGTTAAGTTTTAAATGTAAATTCGATTTTTGGTTGAAAATATGACTGATCAAATATCATGCACTATTTACCGACTTCAAGATGGTGTGTGCGTTTCGAAAGTGGTGACAAAGATCGCCCAGGCCAGCCATGAAGATTATTGTAAAACACAACAAGAGCTTGCAAAATTATTGGGAGCCACTGAAGTTGTAGTTTAAAACTATTTGCGAGCAGCAGGATACATCCAAAAACATGGAAATTGGGTACCATATGAATGGAAGCCTACAGATCTTGAATGACGATTTTGTATGTCTGAAATGGTGCTTGAACGCTATAAAAGATAATAATTTTTGCACCAAATCATTAATTGGATCCATATACGAGTGATAGTTTGTGCGGTTCAGAAATGGAAAGATCGCCCAATTAAAGACGAAGAATAGTCTGCAATACTCCATGAAGATTGTTGTCAAACTCAACAAGAGCTTGCAAAATCATTGAGGGCTACTCAATCAGCAATTTCAAAAAGCTGCTGCATTCATCCTAATGCAGGCAAATTGAGTACCATTCGAATTGAAGCCAAATAGACCTTGAAAAGTGTTTTGCAACTGATTCGTTTGGAGCAAGCATTTGCCGAAAAAAACACAGAATATGCGGTCAGACATGAAACCGTAATATTTCATCATGACAGCATGTTGCAATACCTGTTAAAAACTATTTGAAAGAAGTGGTTGATAAGTTTTGCCTCACCCGCCTTATAGTCCAGACCGAGTCCCGATCGACTATTATTTGTTTTTATCTATGCAGAACACTCTCTATGGGAAACGCTTAACTTTGGAGCATTTCTTGGCTCAAAAGGTGAGCAGTTATTTTGACTCGGAATCCATATGTTGTCAGAAAGATTTGAAAAGATAATTTGAATAGATTTATGTTTTACAAATGCTTCAAAATAAAATCTAAAATTTTGAAAAGATCTCGCATTTTTAAGTCATACACCCAATACATGATCATAGATTATTGTTCTTTTTGCTTTACATAATTTTCATATGAAAAATCGAATCCAAACTATGGACTGGTTTTAGTATTTATACTTCACCAATCAATCATAGGTTAGGTTATATAATGGTCGCCATGACCATAACATTCCTACTTGTTAGCTATGTATGAATAAATATCTTTATATATTTATATGTTCGTATGTAAGTATATGAAACATTGGACGTCTGTTTATTTTTGCAAAACTTTTCCAAAAAATAAAAACAAATTGTTCGAATTTGTTGTTTGCTTTTTGTTCATCTCGTTTTGGTGAAATATTTGCTGAGAAGGGAATGAAAATTTACTAAAAGTGTTGTTTATTAGTTTTTGGAACAAATACTTACACATATTCACACATACTTACTACATACATATGTATATGTACACATACATTTACCCTTACCCTCATTCTGTAGGTAATACCTGGAATTATTACTTTAATATTTATATGTATGTGAGTAAGGTCTATTTGAATATTCACAATTTAACCTAAATCAAATATAAGAAAGTTTGACAGAGAATATTACAAGCAATTAAGCAAAAGTTTAGAATAAACAAAATAATTTTAGAAGATTTTAGAAAATATTAAGAATTTTTAAAACAAATTTTGATTTTTAAGTTAAATTTTAGAATACAAATATATGACCAGCAGGCGGAAACTTGCTGAACAACAAACTGAAGTCTGTTAATCAAACAAATTATTTTAAGTTCTTTTCATTGCTAGTTTTTCTAGCTAAGTATGTATTTGTTGATCCAATCTGTATTGTAAAGCCATTCGTATGTATGTAAGAATAAACATAAATCCCTAAAATAAACCTAAATATTCATTTATCTAAAAGCTAATTTCACCAATTAATTGCAGTTTAATTGAAATGACAAGTCATTGACAGTCAAACTTGTTGGTTCGTGTTACTAGAGAATTTGTTCCAAACACGGCAACAGTTAAAATGCAAGCAACTTTATTTTTTGTCGAAATTTTATAATACAATCAGAAAATTAAAAATCAACAACTTGCTAAATGTCATTTAAATATTTTATGTCTGCTGTCGTTGTTATTTTTACATTTTTGTTTCCTTTTTTTTCTGTGTCTATTACAATTTCAACTTTAGCTGTCTTTTATAATAAAAGTTTTTACAATAACTCGATGTAATGCATTCGTTATTTTTGTAAATTTTTTTTTTCATCGAATTTATTTCGTGTTATTGTAATACAGAAATTGCTATTGTTGTTTCATTTTCATTTGGAGGAAAATTTCTTTAGTTGGTTTATGTTATTTTAGCCATAAAATGTAAACGTCTTGTTGAAGAAGAAATTCAAGTCAAATGACTTTATGTCTGTTGCCATTAAATGTCTTAATAATCGTGCAGTTGTTATTTTGCACGACATAAATATCACTTTGACTACCTGGCATTGTATTTATTTAAATTGTATGACTTTTTTGTGAAATGTCTAAAATGTGAAAAATATTTAGTTTGTATGTGTCAGGGATGGTTGTAGTAAAGACTATTAAAAGAAATAATTAGTATTATATGTATAGTTGGTTTATCCGAACAAATGTACAAAGGTGCATAGCGATTCTTGTTCTATGGGTCATTCCAAGAAACTTAGCTGACCCATAAAAGTATATATGATTATTATTGGTCCGAAATTCTAAGACGATCTGGCTATGTCCATCAGTCTGATAGGGCATAACGAAAGGAGCTAGGTGGCTGAAGTTTTCCAGTAATATTCAATGTTGATAAGGTTTGTTTGGTATTGGAAATGGTCAATAGTGGTCCATGATTTCAACTGGACCCCATACAAATGACCTCCGGAATACTGTTTGAGCAGTCCTAGATATGTTGATTATGCGGCAATCCTGATACAATTTTGTACAAATTAGTTCAAAATGCTCTGGAATAATACTGTAATTACAAGGTGCCCCACACAAAATTACTTGAATATTCATAACTGTCTTATAATAATTAACATCGTGATGAAATTGGATATAAACAAGTTTTATATGAACGAAAATCTTTCTAACAACTTTTGTATAACCCCTATATCCAGTGTTGCCAGGAGCTGGCTAAAAAAGAAGCTATATTGGATTCAAAAAAAGGCCAGAAAAAGCAAAAAAAAAAAAAGCTAAAATATTATAAATTAAGAATTTAGGTTTATATTTATTTTTAAATAAAAAATTAGAAAATATGTTCATAAAATTCATAAAAGTAAATAAAATTATAAAGGTACACTTCAGCGGCAAACAAAAAGTAACATTAATCATTAATAATAAATATACATATATATTTTTATACAGACAGAAGTCAAATTTTTTATTTTTTTTTAATTTAATTACTAACGATCTAATTCATAATAACTTAAAATAGCTTTATAAGTCGTTAATAAGAAAAAAATCAAAAAACTGTATTCATAAACGTTTAATAGTCTTATAAGTCTGTTATAAACCATTCATAAATTTGAAATATTTATTGTAGCTTCAACACTACTATAAACCTACTTTAAGGTATTCTTTTTACATTTTATCTGCAAAAAAGGGAATTTTAAAGATATTTTTTTTTATAAATTTGCAATAATATGTGATACTATTGCAATTGACAAACGTAATTTTTACTCCGCTGGGGAATATGTTCCAATATAACAATATATGATTTTGTTTCAAATTCCTCCGGCAGTGAGCTATATGAGGTACGCAAGTGAGTTTGATTGCCATTTTTGTCATTTTCTTTTAACCTGTAACTCCATGTAGTAATAAAATGTGTAAAAATTGTGGAAGAAGGTCCATACAATCTAATATACCCATTCCGGAATTAAAACTATGTGTTTCCTTGTAGAAATTCATAAAATGTTGTTAAAAATTAACAAAATGACAATAAAAATAAATTAATAAAACAATTCATAAAGCAGTGATGTTTATTTTATCACAGAATATTCGTCATTCGAATACTTTTAATAATAATTAAAATAAAATATATAAAAATGTTTGTTTATTAATACATTTTAGCTTAATATAAATTTACTAGAATCAGATATACATTTTTTTATCTAAAAATTAGTTTTTATCTTCAAAAATGTATTAATACTAAAAACAAACAATTAAAAAAAGAGAATTAACGAATATTTTATCCTAATTGCAAGCAACACTAACAACGAAAAAGGGGAAATAACTGAGAAGCATTGCCAGATTAGACAAAAAACAGTACATTACTTATTGTGGCTTTAACAAACGTTTATGAATAAAATACCTTTATTAAAGGTTTATAAAGCTAAAGTGTTTGTTAACAAATTTGTGTTTTAAGTCTACAATAAGGTTTTATTATGAATTAGACCGTAAGTATTTACTATTTTAGTGTTTCGAAATCACTACATAAAATATAAATTAATATACTTTCAGTATTTTAAAGATACATGTATAATTATAAAGCAGGTATAATAGTTTTATCATAATCGGAAGAATCAGAACTAGAATTTGCGTAAATATAAATAAAATACAATAAATAATATTCATGTAATTTTTAATTGATAATCTAGTATTCAATAACGCATCAAGCATTTTTAACTTTACAATTTTCATTGTACTAAAAAGTCGTTCAACCTCTGCATTACTTATAGGAAGTACTAAAAAGTTAAATACTAGATTAACCATGTCAGAAAATGGACATTTGGTTCTATATTTGTCCATATGTAGTTTAAAATATTCTGCCCCTGAGCTTTAATCTTTCATTAGCAGCATAATTTTTCGCATACATAATATATTTTTTTTGCTTTTACGAGTACTATTTTAAGTGTATTATCAACGGATAAAAAATCGATTTAGTTTTCGAAGAGTTTTTATATGGTAATCTTTGTCGCAATTGCTCAATTAGTTTAATTTGCGATATCATTTTTTCATATTCTTCACTAATTAAACCGTTCTTTATTTTATCTCTCATTCTTTAATGGATCAAATTCTTTGCATTGTAAGAATTACAATTTGAAAACACAAACTATGGAGAAGAAATTTTAAATCAGAAAACAGCTCTGATCCGCTAAATTGCTTACAAATGATTTATTTACTTTTTGTACTCTGTGCAATACTGGTTTCAAAAAAGATGGTACACCAAATTATAATCAGGATATTAATCACTTAAATGTTTCACTTTGTAGCATTGCTGTTTTAAACTCGAAGCATAGATCCACAAAACGTTTAACGGCTATTTCAAATGACAACCATCGAGTATCAATAGTTTGTTGGGCTCTTGTCTATTAATTATATAACAATTTTGTCTTGAAAGTGAATTTGCTAGACATTTGAAGCACTTGATATTGGCAATTGTTATTTGTTCCTTTAATACTGCATAATTCTTGAGTTTGTTAAAAAGCTAAATGAAAAACAGTAATGAAGTAAAATCAAAATGGCTCACAAATATAAATTTAGCCTTTTTTAATTTCAAAAAGGCTATTTTGAAATTAAAAAAAGGCTAGAAAAAAGCCACGAAGCTAAAACCAAAATTTGGAGGCAAAAGAGTAAATAAAAGGGCTAAATTTTGCCTCAAAAAGGCTAAACTAGCAACACTGCCTATATCAGAAAAATATTTTATTGACACATATTGACTCTTACTCACGTGTAACACTTTTGCTTCTCCTCATTTTTTTCTACGTAAAAACTTATGAGAATATTGAGTATGATTATTATTATATCTATTTTTTTTATTAAATATTACTCATACGCTATTTGTTAGGGTATTCAATTAATCGGGTTTGTGTTTTAATCGGTTAATCGAGCAAATAATTAATCGGGGTTTGATGAATCCTGCTGCTCGCAAGCATTTTAAAATTGAGTAGCTCCCAATGCATAGGGTATAACTAAAGGTGCAACTGAGAGTAAGCTGAGAGACAAATAATTACTCTCTACTAAATTTGATGGCTGACACAACAACAAAATACATTGATTTACCTTTAAGATTTAGGTTTTTGACAACAGGGGTCAAATTCTTGCACTCGTTATCGAAATAAATTTCGAACTCTTATTAGCGTTTGAGTAAAAACATTACAGCACAATCATTATAATTTTCTATACATTTTATTTGATATCGAATAAGAGAATCCCAAAAATAAAAAACTCACACGTTCGAATAAGTAATCGATCATGTTCGACTGCGGTAATTAGCTCCCAGGCTTTTTGTCTCTCAGTAACGCTTCTATGTATGTATATTCTATTGCCTGCTGGCTGCTTTGTTGGCACCATATTCTACATTATCGAAGTAAAAAAACTTATTTGTTTACAAGATAATGCTCAGTAACAAAGTGAGAATAAATTACAGATATAGGGTATATATAACTTTGTCATTCCGTTTGCAATTTCTAAATTTTTCCTTTGCGACCCCACAAAGTATATATATTCTGGATCATTATAGATATCGCAGTCGATATAGCAATGTCCGTCTGTCTGTCAGTATGTTGAAATCTACTTTTCGTAGCCTCCAAATAACTTACATACATGATTCATACTTCAATAAATCGGGAATTCTTTCGGCTCGGTTGCTATTTACAATTGGCTCACAAATGTCTGAGATATAAGAAAAAAAAACAGATAACCTCGATTTTTTATATATTTTTTATCTATATCTGGATTACTAAGTCATTAATATAGACAATATGGATATCCTATAATAGATAATTCAAAGACCCTTGCAATGGCGTATATAGCGCCAAAGTAAGTAGGACCTACAGTTGGTCAAAATCAAGAAATTACTTTTTACCCCGAATTTTTTTTCATCAAAATTTTTTTTTTTTTTTAAATTTTTTTCACAAATATATTTAAATTTTTTTTTTTTTTTTAATAAAAAAAAAAAATATTTTGAAATAACTATTTTTTATCACACAATTTTTTCGCTAATAAATTAAACAAAAAATATTTTTTTAAAGTAATCTTCTACAATACTATATCTGATTAAGAACCTAACGAATATGTTTAATAATTTTAATATATAAATAGGTTTATATGTTAGATTTACTTCCTAGACGAAGGTATGTTCTCAACATTTTAAGTAACACCTATTGGATCTATCATTGCTGTTACCAAACTTGTGTGAAATCCTAATAGAAATGTGCTAAAATATATTATTCCAAAAAGAACAATAGAAATCATGCCGTTAAAAAGAACAACAGAACTTAATTTAAAATAGAGAAAACATCATCAATAAAAGTTACAGAATCAGCACAGTTAATACTTCCACTACCAGCTACACTAATGTAAAAGTGAACAGCAAGAAGTAAAAGAAAGAGCAATTAAGCTTAAGCTGGCACTTTTAAAACGACAACTAATGCATTGTTTGCCTGTATTTAATTGTTACATTTTTTGTGTGTGTGTAAGTTTGCATGCTATGAATGCAAAAATATATACACTGATTCTTGGATAGGTTTGTAGAATACTACGGTACAATTTACAATGTTACATTAATTTTAAGATTAAATTAGAAATTAAGTTAAATGGTATTTGGTTTACTTCAAAAATACTGGCTTTTTAAGGCCATTCCAAGCTACATCACTGAGTATCATGATATGTGGAGAATTTATGTTAATTAAGACAGAAGAGTATTTTAAAGGGGGTTTTTTAAGCTCGATAGAACATACGAAAGGGTTAGCTGTCGAGCGAACTATCAAACTGCGCTCACTTTTTGGCATTTATGATCCGTATACTCTGGCAAATCATTATGAATAGATTGATGCTTGAATAACGCTACCAAATTATCCAAATATACTTTAGAAATCAGGCTCAATTTATAGACGACTCTTCTATGGCAAAGTTGAGTTCAGCGATGAGGCTCATTTTATCTTAACCAATACATAACAGACCCTACAGACTCCATTACATCCAGAAAAAAGCGGTGCATATGGAGGTGGAACTTATTTCTTCAAAAATGAAGCCAGAGCTCGCGGTACAGCCAATGGAGATCGATACCGCACCATGATCGATATGGATGATATTGACCTGGGTGAGATATGGTTTCAACAGGATGGTGCTACGTGCCATACGGCGACCCCAACTATCGGTTTTTTGAAATCAAAATTGACCTTTCAAGTGGCTTCCAAGTTCGTGCGATTTCATACCTCTCGATAATTTCCTGTTGGGCCACGTGAAGGCACTGGTATATGCTGATAAACCAGCAATAATTGACGCCCTGAAGCTCAATATTGTTCGTGTTATTTGTGTCATATGGCCAGAATGCGATTCGTCAAAAATAGACGCGGCGAACGAGATCATGTTTAAATGCTAATGGCATGCATTGATCTTTCAAAAAAATTTTGGAATTAGTTTTTATAATTTCAAGTTCTATGGGGATTAAAAAACACCTTTTAGATGAAATATGTTCTGAAATCTTTTGACGATCGTCAGCAGGGTATAAAAATGTAGTGAAATGTCTTAATAGTATGTTCCACAATCTGGATTTATAAATTTGCTTAGAAAAAAACGATAATTTTCCAATTACGTACTTTTTTAGATTCATCAACCAAATGCCGACATTGTTATGTCAGTTTTAGGGTACTTTTACAGTCATCTAAACTCTTCAAACACTTCAGCTTCAAATTACACCTTCTTCTTTTACTCATGGTTACGACAATTTAGAAAAATGAAAAGAAAAAAAAAAAAAAAAATCAAACGAAAAGCTGTAAAATATAAAATACACAGCAAGACGAATAAAATTTTATGCCATCTAAGCAAAAATTTTAACTACGAGTTGTAAACTGTTCAACATTGAATTGTGTTTGTTTTAACTTCATTCATTCAACTAAAACATCAACTCACTAAATACTGCTGCCATTGCTGCTGCACTCCAACAATACACTTCTACTTCTTCGCTAATACCTGGTGGGGTCTGCTACAAAATATCATGGACCACGGGTACGTTTTACATATAAGTAAGTAAGAAAGTGTTGCAGGGAAAATGTTGTGTGCCAAAAGATTGGGTATGTGGTCGGATTAGTAGTGAGTACATTTGTACAATTTCGCTTATGTAAACATCATCAGCATCGTCAGCAGCGTGGCGCAAGTAGTTAGTGAAATGTGACTATTTTTGTTGTTGTTCTACTATTGTGTTACTTGTTATTTTAATATGGCTTATGTTTTTTGTTATTGCTATTTTGCCTGTTCTTAATGTTGCTGTTGTTCTTGTTGTTTTAAGTTGTTTTCATTACCTTCTCGTTAAGTTTGTTTCTTTATTTTGCACTTTAGTTTTTAGTGCGGTTGAACAAAGTAATGACGCTCACTCAGCGTGAGCCGCCAGCCCAATGCAGAGCAACAGCAGCAGTTACAGTTACAACAGCTCGGCATTAAAAGCAACAACATAAAAAGTTTTTAATCCCGGCTTACCGCGTCTATGCCACAAGTTATGTGGAATGGTGTGAGATAAATACGGGTTGAGTACAATTTGCTGATGCAAAAGAGAATATGTATTGTGAGTGTGTGTTTCACTGTAAGTGAAAAACAGTTGTGTTTGAAAATATGGCACAGAGTAGATAAAGCTTAAAAATAATAAGGAAGTCAATAGGCCAACAATGCTATATATTTTACAGGTCGGATTAAATTTAAAAAAAAATCTATAAATTTGGAGAATTTCATCAAAAAATATTAATTTTTTTTCTTATAACACGAACCGTTTGCCGTTTGAAATTTATAAACCCATATACATAAGCATGTTAGAACAGGTTTGTTGGCTTAAGGTGAAAAATCGAAATATTTTCAAAATTGCGACCTGTACTTTGCGCACAAGGTTTATGTCCAGCCAGACAGACGGAATTACATCGTGTATCCGACTAGGAAAGTTATTCTGAGTTGATCTGTTGGACTAATATTTTTAGGCGTTACAAACATCAGCATTAACGCATAATAGCCTCCACACTATGGTTGTGTAGGTTGTAATTATATGAATATATATTTAATCAATATTTTATAACTTTTAAAATACAAAAGAAAAGTTTAAAATTGTAATTTTAATTTTAATAAATTATAAAATTTAAAAAGTTTAAAATTTTATTTTCTTACGAATTTGTCAACAACAAGAAATCTTACATTTTTTAAATGTCAGATAATTTGAGGGCGGGTCAACTAATCCGTGACTTTTTGAATTTCCCGCCTCCTTATTGAAATGGCAACATTGCTTTTGTAAAAAGCTGCATCATTTAGTTTGTATGTGACAGCCATTGATAGCATGATTTGATGAGAAAATGAAAAAAAGGGAATTTTGTTTGCTTATTAAGCATTATTTTTAGTGGAAAAACTAAATTTACTGAATTTCCTTGTGGCCGTACAAGCTCGGAAGATGCTGAACGTTCCCGACGCCCAGTTGGGGTCTCTACCCCTAAACAATAGAAAATATTCACTATATGTTATCTGTCGATCGGAGGTTAAAAGTGCGAGATATTGTGGAAGCCATAGGCACCTCATATGGCTCAATGATTTCAGAATGATCACTTGGGTATGAGAATGCTTTTTGTAAGATCGATGCCGCCTTTTTTTACAATCGACCACAAATGCAATCGTGTGACAAATTCGCGGGAGCGTTTGGTGTTATTCAACCGTTATTCAAATGAGTTTTTACTCCGTTTCATAACTGTGGACGTGACGTGGATCAACCACAACACATCAGAGACCAAACAGCAGTCAAAACAGTGGGTTTCTCGGGGTTAGTCGGTGCCAAAAAAGGCTAATAATCGGCGCCAATGACCATCAGCCAATAAAGTCATTGCGTCCGGTTTTTGGTAGACACGCTGTATAATCCACATTGACTTCCTTCAAAAGAATAAAACAATATTATGCCAACTGATTGAGTCGATTTAATGAGGAATTGAAAAACTACGACTGCATTTGACAAAAAAAAAAAAAAAAAAAACTATTTTTCACCAGGACTATGCAAAAGTGCACACTTCTGCAGTTTCCAGAAATCCATGAATTGGGCTACGAATTGCTCCCTCATCCACTCCATTCTCCGGATTTTTGACCGAGTCACTATTTCTTGCTTTCAAACCTAGGAAAGAGATTTGTTTCCAACGATGAAATTATCTCACAAATACCTATTTTGATGACCTCAACAAATCTTATTTTTTGGAAGAAATAAAAAATTGGAGAATGACAAAGTGTATAGAGCTCAAAGAAAGATTATGTTGAAAAATTAAATGATTTTTTATCCAAAAACCAATGTTTCATTCGAAGTGTCACGGACTTGTTGATCTGTCCTCGTATTAGGCATAATTGGCAAATGCAATGAAGTAAATAGCAATTAGGGTGATTGGCCCCTTTTTTAATAACCGGTTTTTTGGTTATGTCGGTTTCGGTTTTTTTGAAAAGCTCACATTTCGAATATCGAAGAAACCGGATTTTTCTCCTCGAATAGCCGGTTTTCTCCTAAAGTGTGTTTTTATGAGTTTTTATTAAAAACTTTGAAAAAAAATTCATAATCCAAAAAATTAAAACAAATAATCCAACTATTTTAGACGACTTTTTATACCCTACACCACCATAGTGGGGAGGGTATAATGGATTTGTGCAGATGTTTGTAACGCCCAAAAATATTAGTCTAACACCCACCTTAAAGTATACCGATCGACTCAGAATCACTTTCTGAGTCGATTAAACGATGTTCGTCCGTCCGTCCGTCCGTCGATAAAATTTGGTACATATCATTTTTTCTGCCCAAGGACGATCCCTATTGAAACTGGCTGAAATCGGTCCATTATTTGACCTAGCCCCCATACAAATGTCCTCCCGAAAGTGGATATTATCCGTCACAAATGTTTAATTTATATAGGTATCTACACAAGTTTTTGTCCAAATAAGTTTTATATATATGGAATTCATGTCACCAAATTTTATTATGATCGGTCCATAATTAGTCATAGCTCCCATATAAAGCCTGCTTCCGATAATCACTTTATCGAGCATAAATCTCCTACAAATGTTGGTATACACATAAAATTAAACATAAATAACTTTCATACAAACATTAATCACTTGACCAAATTTCGTGGTGATCGGTCCATAATTTGTCATAGCTCCCATATAAGGCCCACTTCCAAAAATCGCTCACGAACATAAATTATTGAAATTTTGAAAGAAAAATGTTTTTGCTCATTTACTTAGTGTAGGGTATTATCTGGTCGGGCTTGACCGACCATACTTTCTTACTTGTTATATTTAGAGAAATGTCAAAGCTATCTGGAACACTTGAAAACTTACTCAATGCTTTGTTAACTATATGTCCTACAAGTACACTGCGTGAAAGATCATTTTCAATGTCTAGCTTTATAAAAACAAAAGAAAAAAATCGATAAACCCCAAAGCATTTAAACAGTGTTTTTTTCCTAAGAGATTATTTTAAAAGAAGTAATCAAAATTAGAATTAAAAAGTATTTAAGAGTTTGCTTTAATAACTATTAGGATCATGCGTTGGTCGAAATTCGATCACTTTTAAAACGCTTTTTACCACTTTTATGGAAAGAATTTTGAAACAATTCTTTATATTGTACATATCTTGAGAAAGTAACTTTTTAAACCATATATATTTCATCAATATTGTTGGACAATAACATACTTTAAAGTGTAGCACACTCGATTTAGGGCCTTTCAATGGCCCATGTTCTGCAAAGCGCAGCGTTTTCAAATCGCTTACGGTTTGAGAAATGCATTTCAGCTTGTTTTGAAAACCACGCGATTTGCTATACTTTTCAGTATACACTAGCGGTTTGAAAATGCCAAAATTCTAGCGTTTTCGATGGTAAGAATACCTGTTTGTGTTATCTCATGGAAAACGCAAATTTTAAGCGACATGCACTTTTCAAAACATGGGCGTATATTAAGATAACGATATATAAGATTATTTTAATAAATACAACATTTTTTTCTTGTTACTTCTAGGCGTTTTAATATTTTGCCATAAAAACCGGTTAATCGGTTATTATTAAAAAACCGAAACCGAAACCGGTTTATATTAAATTGCAATTTTTCGAAGAAACCGAAAACCGGTTTTTAAAAAATGTCGAAGAATCGATCACCCTAATAGCAATGTTGGTTAAAAAGTTACAATCGTTGAAAACTAACTATTCATGATAATTAAGGTTTTATAATGATATTTTTTTGCTGATTTGAAAATCTGTATCTGGGTTAAATGTTCTTTTTATGCAGAATACAGTTTTCAATACTTTCGTAATAGAAATATAATTTGAAATATTTAAGGATATTTTCTGAGGTTATAAAAGTTTATTTTGGTTTATAAGATTGTATGATCTTATGTGTCAAGATAAATGAAAGTTATCATATTATATTATTAAATATAACGGCACACAGAGGAGCAATGGCTATATTATTATAAGTGTTTTTTGAGTTAAGGGCTGGATTTTGTTTTATAATTTTAGGATTAATTAGGCCCAAGGACGAACCTCGGTACATGATTTAGCGCAGGCCCATACAAATTCCCCTCGCACTCATACAATTTTTTAAATATGCATCAATCATATAAAAATTTATAATTTAAAAATAAACAATAAGAACGCATTTAATTTGCTACACTTTCCTGACTTAGACAGCGTTTCAAAACTAGAAATCTTAACTTAAAGTCTCGAAAACTGACAAAATGATGCAGAATTTTGTTGACTGTCGAGCTGCATACTAGTTTTTTTTTTAAATTCTTTAAATTAATTTTTGCCTTTTTGCCGTGTTTTCTGGTTAAATGCTCCTTAGTGCAGCAGTTGTATTAAAGCCAAATGTGTTTGATAATAAATGCTGCTGAGCCGGATATAAATAGAAAACTTTATATCGTTTTTCATAGTATAAATTTTATTTACCACGTGGATTTTTTAAAGGTAATTTTAGGTTTTCATATCGAGACTTTTGTTAAAAAAAATTAATTTCACAAAATTTATTAAAAGTGCATAACTACTACTATTGCAGGCATCTGTCCAGGGTTCCTTGATGAAGTGGTATTCCTGGTAGATGAAATTCTTTAAGCTTATCTTCAGCTCTCAGATTTATGATCGTGTATGTCATAGGGAATACTCATGGGATATTAATATCTATATGTATATCTAAAATACTACCAAATTACTATTATATTTTTCAGTCACAGTCGTGTCTTTAACTGTCTAAATATCTATTCTGTCAGTCGAGCAACTGTTGCTGCCTAGGATTTACTGCCACTGATTTCTTAACATATGGTCTCAGAGTACAGCATAACCCTACACAGAGAAAACAGATTCGTGATAGCAACCGAATTTGTTGCAAATCGAATGATTCTACCTTAGTGACCGAATTTTACAGTTATGGCTACAAAATTTTAGAAGGGTTAACAAAAGTTTGGTTGCTTCAGCCGAAAATCTTCTTTATCAACTAACTTTCTGTTCATAGAACCCAAAAATTCTATGTGTGCAACCGAATCATTCGATTGGGAACATATTCGGTTGCTACTACGTATCTGTTTTCTATGTGTAATGTGTACTTTACGAGTTCTACTACATTTTGAATGAGTGGATTTATATCTTGTGAACTTATTATTTGATGTAGGAATGAAGAGTAGGTTAATATATAATGGGTCACCAGGAATGTTTGAATGATAGCCAGGCAACTTATGGCGTATAATCTCAGTACAATCGACAACTGTCTGTGATAATTGGACCTTACTTTGCACTTTTTCAATGCTACTAATATCTAAAATTGTTCTACATCATCGCTTAATATTAATATTTCGGTTTTTAACTTGACTTTACTTTGTTTTCCACAAATAGTATCTTCGGTAAAAATTGTAAAAACATTCTACTAAAATATCTTCTTATCTGACCAATCATTAAGTTGGATTGTTTTAAGAGCTATATTGAGAACTAGTTTTGGTTTTACTGAGTATTGCAATAAGTCAAAGTGCCTACAAATTCACTACTTCATTATCACCCACAACTGTTTGCATTTAGTTTTGTGTAAAAAAGGTATAATTACCACTTAGTTTGTGTTTGTTTTTGTTATTACTTCGTTTCTTTTCCTCACATTTAGCCAAAATAAGAAATTATTTTTATGACACAACAATAATAATGGATTGAAATCTTTTTCGCCTTATTCGTGGCAAAAAGCCGATTTTAAATGTTTCTTTTACTTTGAGGGGCTTAGAAGTAAAAAAACAAATAATTTAAACAAAAAATAACACAAATATTAAAATAAAATTAAATGGAGCATAATTAAAATAAAAAAAAGGCTGAACATAATTAAAATATTAAACGTCAAGTAATTAAATGCAGCTGAAATATTTGATTTATTTAAACAGAATCTGTGTGCTTATATTTCCTGTAATTTCTACTGACCAGTCTTTATTTTAGTTGATTTTTTTTTTTTCAAATTCTATTTTAAATCACATGCAATTGTGTTTTATAATAATAAATTTCAATTAATTTCAAAGTTTTTTTTTTCCCCCCCCAATATATATTTTTATTTAGAATTGCTAATTAATAATTAATTACCAACATTTTGTACACAGCATTTTTAATGTAACCATTATAATTGAATGATGACAACCGGTAATTAAATACTACATGGATATTATTTTGTTTGTTTGACATGAACTCACTGGTCAGTATTTTATTATTTCTCTATTAATTTTGTAAAATAAATTACAAATATGAATTGTTGATTCAATGTTGAAATAGAAACACATTGTATGTATGTAGATGTAAATTATTAATGACGTCTAAAATACATTCAAATGTATATATGGACATAAAATGTTGGAAAGGGTCCAAAATTGTAATATTACTTTAATTTACTGCATTGCAGAAAAATTCAGTTTTAATAAAACTGGACCAAAAATCTTGAATTGTTTTCAATGGAGATTTGTACCCTACAAAGAGTGAAAATGTAAGAGTAAGTATTTCACATTTGCATGAAAAATTTGAATATATTTATTATTTGAAAAAAGTATAATTCGCTTCGAATGCTGTAGTACATTCCTGCAAAGCCCTCATTTCTACTTTCTTCTATGTTATCGAACAGTTCACAATGTTCAAAAGCATGTATATTTGATCTGTAATGACTCACGAATTGTTAGTCAACCCTTAGAATTAAACAAAATAATATTCCGGGAAATATTGTCGCCTTTTTATAAAGGCGACTTATTTGATGATCTTAATTGGCGTAAACACTAAGTAATTATCTTATTCAACACATAATTATTCAATATTAAAGTTTTACATAAGTAGCAGCATGAAGAAACCTGTCAAACGAGAAGTTGTTTGTACTCAATTTCTTGAGAGAATCGCATTTCAAGCTCATTTACAGTATTACCTTTTAAAACGGAGGTTTAATTCTTTTAACAATCTAACCCGCAAGAGTGCCTCAAGGCATTCATTACAAAACACCAATTATCTCAAAAAGTAATTATGATTTTTAAAAATTTAACGGTGACTTTAGTTACAGAAGGTCGAAATGCATTCTGACTTTTAGTTTTTGTTTTGTCAGCTGTTTTGTGAGTGATTTTATCAATTAAGCACGTGAAATTTTGTGTATGATTTTTGTTTGATCAAAGTTTGATTAACCTTTAGTCGCCTGATCTTCTTTCAGTCTATGAATTTATAAATGTTACACAATTAGCAAAAAGTGTGTTAAGAACGCAAAAACTAAGGGGTGCCTCAGGGCACTGTTGCAGTTAAATTTATCGGCGTGTATAGTTTTTTCTACATATTTGTTATATTTTGTGTTATATAAAAGAAATGATATGAATGGCAGATAGAGACCACAGGCGGATTAAATTATCCGCCTTGACTCATGATCAGTTGGTACTCCATAGCCAGGAAGTTCAAAAGTTGGCGAAAAAGAAAACATCCAGCTAATAACTTCTGTTATGACAATATCAACCACTTTCCAATCTGTTTAGGCAAAAAATATGGTGAAAACTATGCAAAAAGTAGGAAACACATTGTGTTTGCTCAAATTGCGATCTTCATTTATGCTTCTCAAATGTTAAAAATGGTTTTTATGAGTATTATCGTAGAAAGTAAAACATTTTTCTTACGTTTTGTATCTTTCTCATTAGTTTTTCAATAAAATCGTATCATAATTAATGTTTACATCTTATTGTTTTTTACACCCCAACCAGTAACAATGCCCTGAGGCACTCTTCCCTAAAAAAATCGTTCAACAACTTTTGTTTAGCTTTTTAAAGTTTGCGGGTTAGAGGATTTAATTAACCGTATTCTTTTAATTACAAATAAATGAGATGAGAAGTTATAAATTGTAACAAATCTTTATTTAAAACACTTTAAGGGTACTCATTAGGGTGACAGCCGATTTTTTTTTATTAGATTTCAAAGAGTGCCGGGTGGAATATTGTGACACTAGGTCTAGAAGATAAGTACTGAAAATTTGAGCCAAATCGGACAACGATTTCGGGACGCGCATCGAGGTCAAAGGTCAGATATATACAAAATTTTACTATTTATATGAAATAAATTTGTGAAACTCCTTAACTTTCTTCATTATGTTACAGAAATATGTATATTTATTTATATTAATGAAAATTATGGTCAAAAAAATATTTTTCAAATTAAACCTATATCCCCTTTGGGTCAAATTGACCCACAAACTGTATTATCGTTAAAATTCGGATAAAATGCAAATTTTTCAGTTTTTTTAAAAATTTTGCTACTAAATAATTATTTTTGCAATCGAATGCATATGAATCGAAATGTGTACGTAATTGTCGTTCTAATGAGATATAAAAGTTAAAAATTGGTTAAAAAATTTTAAAGTTATTAAAAATTCCCCAGACCATTAACGTGTCTCAGGCCGCTTGAACATGAAATGTAGGAACAAAATTAACATATTTTAAGAAATATTAAAATAAAAGCTAATTTTTACTTAAAATATATCCGTATTTACATTTCTATGAGTTTTTGTCTTTGTAGAATATCGTTCACCTATTCGCAGGGATGGCCAACAAAATTAATTTTTTTTAACGGCAGTTTCAAATCTCCATTTTCAATTTTTGAAAAATTTTCTTAAACAAATTTCAGAATTTTTTGATCATCACATTGGGATTTATTGAGATCATAATAGAGAATAAAAATATGAAAAAATTATGTCAATACCTCTTACAGTTTTTCGGTACCTACGATTTAAATTTTGTGATTTTCCGGAAAAAAAATTTTTTTGCCCATATTTTGGCGAATGAGTGCAATTTCCTTACTGTTACAAATTTTAAGTAAAAGTTATACAGAATCTTATAGTTTAGATAATTTTACATATACTATGAAAGTTTTACTAAAATCGGAAAACGTTAACCCTTAAACCGTGAAGGTCAAAGGTAAAATTTTTCAATATTTGGAATTTCTAATGTAAAGATGCCGAAATGTTATATATTTTTGGGCCGATTTTAATGAAACTTGAGAAAAATATAACATAAAGTCTAAAATATACAATAACAGTGCAAAAATGGAAATTAAATATTAATATACATATTTCTGTAACATAATGAAGAAAGTTAAGGAGTTTCACAAATTTATTTCATATAAATAGTAAAATTTTGTATATATCTGACCTTTGACCTCGATGCGCGTCCCGAAATCGTTGTCCGATTTGGCTCAAATTTTCAGTACTTATCTTCTAGACCTAGTGTCACAATATTCCACCCGGCACTCTTCAAAAATCGAACTCAAATTTTTTTCCATACAACTGATTGTCACTCTAGTACTCATTTGATATACATAGTTTGGAAGATTTTGTTTATGTTCTAGCTGTTGGTTAATGTTTCCATACACATTGCCATTCAATCCATTCTCTTCCAAAGTTACACAATTCCAAAGTTACACAATTTTTCATAAATAAAAGTAAACAAAAGCACAATAAATTCAAGTTTGCGAGTCTAAATTATCGCGCAAACTCATCAGAGTTGTGCAAATGAATTTCCATACATTTTTTGACAGTTCATTTGCGAGAGTGTAAAAATGCACAGATTGCACAGTTTGCGAGGCATTTGAGCATTTCCATGAGGACCTTTTTTATAATTTACAAGAATACACTGGTAATACAATTGATGTTAACTTTAGCTGCGCCCACTCACAACTCGCTGTTAGTATTTAATACACAGCGCCATTTTCTACAAGTCCCATGAATAATCTAACGGAAAAAAACTCGAATGTTCTATTTCCATAATTATCACCTAGAGCTCTTAAAGCTGCTTCACAGTTACTGTTGACATATTTAAAAACAATGTTAATAGCAGCGTGTTATCAACATTGTTGGTAAGTAGAATTTTCTATTGCTGTAAATGTTTATAAACATGATGAATGTTGCAAGCAGCCGTTAATGACAGCTACATTCAAATTGATAATGCAATTTCGTAACAATATTTAATAAAGCGGCTAGTTTCAGCAAATTTTCTGCATTTTGGTTTGAATTTATTTATTTGACTAGAATAAAAGTAGATGCATAGTAAATCAGAATGTTGGAAATTGTGTCTTCTTTTCAGAAATGTTTAACAACACTGTCCAACAAATTGAGACTCTTTGATTGGAACAAAACAGCGATCCTATAATTCTGAAAGGGCATGTTGAGTGGATTATTTTTATAGAATAAACTTACAGTCCAGCTGGTCTGAAAAAACGTAAAAAATGCGGCAATTTTTACATGTTCCAACTTTTGATGCATGTAACTTCTTATATGTATGAGATAACTATTAGCAAGTAGTTTTGATTTTATTCAAAATTTTATAGCAAAAATAGCCGATATTTAGAAAAAAACTTCGACCCTCCATAGGACCTCCATATATAAAAAACCAAAAAAAAAAAAAAAAATCGAGCTGAAATAAAACAAATAAATAAAACTAAATATTTCTTGAACTAAAAGAGTTAAATTATATATGTATGGATATTTTTTGTAGATCTTCTTTAGGACTATTCATGTTTTAAATTTCAGCTCAGGCGGATCATAAAAAAATATGAGACCCGAAGTGTAGTGTAATTTTGCTAATTAAGCGAAAAGAGCTTTATTTAAAAACTTTTGTATATTTGGCGACCCCCACTGAAATTTTCCGGCAAAAATTTCGTAGAATATTTCAATCGTTAATGTCCTTTTTGAAAGGACTTTTTTGATTTTCTCGAAATAATGGTCAAATTGACTCCTAAAGAGGAGTTGCGTATGGTGCAGGTTCCCTGTGATGGTCTGGCCAGATTTTAACAGCTCATAATGGATAGGACCCTTTCTATTACTTCGGTCGATTCGGTTGGTTGGTCTGGTTTCACATCTTACGCTTCGGCTTATCGTAATGGATAATTTTTTAATCACAAGTAATAATTCGGTGCAAAAGTGATTTTATTTTATAGCGTTTAAACATCATTTCAGACATATAAAACTGCCTTTCAAGGTTTCTCAGCTTCAATTCGTATGCTACCCGATTTTCCAGCTTTTGAATGAATCCTGGTGCTTACAAACGTTTTGAAATTGCTGACTGAGTAGCTGCCAATGACTGAGCAAGCTTTTGTTAAGTTTGAGTATCTAGGCATCAATTCGTATGTTACCCAATTTCTGTGCTTTTTGATGAATCCTGCATTTTGAAATTGCTGATTGAGTAGCTCCCAATGATTTTTCTAGTTCTTGTTGAGTTTTACAACAATCTACATGGAGTGATGCCTCCAATTCTTGGTCTTCAAACTTTTTTGGCTGGTCTGGGCGATCTTTGTCTTCCGTGTCAAAATCATCACTTCTGAATCGCAGAAACCAGCTGTCGCACATTGAAACCGATGAAACACATTCATTCTAAGCTTCGGTAAGCAATTGGTGTGCTTCAACGGAACTTTTTTTTAAGTTAAAGAAGTAAAACAAACTTCCCGCATATGACGCTTTGGTGGCTCAAAATTTTACATTTTCGAACCAAAAAAAAAAAACTAATTGAGAATAAATGGCAGATATATACTTTTCAAAATTACATATAAGTTATTAAAAACAAAAGAGAGGCTTCAATAGATATGCCATCTATTGTAAATCCCTCATGGTAAACACTGGACACGGTGATACATGTTTCATGCTCTTTTGTCGAGTTGTGAGGGAAAAACGGAATCAACATAGAAGAAAACAAAACATACAAGAACAAACAATTGTTTCATTGACTAAGTCAAAGTAAAACAAGTAATAATGCCAAAGAATAGGCTCGAAAACTTTAACAAACTCAATTAAAGTTTAATATAACAGTTTACAGAAACATTTCGTTTCTGTAAGCTGGTGTATTTGATGCAATTGATACTAACATCGTCCCAAAGTAGTGGTGAGGTGTGTCTAAATATAACTTTTTCTGTATTCTTTAACATTATGAAAATTTTATAAATAAAATTGCCTTTCTAAGAAAAATAGTTTAATAAACTTAAGCCTGTGGCTGAATTACCGCATTCGTGATTGAATTGTCTATCGATTCAAAAAAAATTTCTAACTATATCGAAATTATATTAAAATGTACTAAATCTCTTGCTCGATATCGTATTCCATAGTCTCAAATATGAAAATTACGATAAATTTTACCCGATTTCTAATGCACAAACTTTATTTCTGAAGGTTTATGTCCTCCTGTTATTTTTACTTTTTTTTCCGATGGACCCCATTGTGCAAAATAACATGACAGGAATTACGTTTGTGTAATCTATGAGATCAACTTGATCACAGCCCAATAAAGGTGTTACTATCTAGCGCATTTATGTTATAATTTTACAAATTGGTTGTCAAGGCACTTTCAGAAAATAAGATGCTGGGAACATATGTATCCGACGTGGCGTAAACCTCATAGTGCAGTGTCACACATATGTGTTAAACGTGGCAGTCAATGTGATAACGCCGCTCTCCGCATAATTATTGCATAAATTTGTTTCAAGTATTTAATAAATAACTTGCCAAATATGACTCAAATAGTATCAAACTTTTTTTAAAGGGTATATTCAAAGTCACTTTCGTTCACTGATTAGTTTTCTTAAATTGTCTTATTTTTTGTTTCATAACTAAAAAACTTTTCTTTTTCCAAAATAAACCAAAAAAAAAAAATAATAATAAAAAATCTCTTTGAAAAGTAGGCAAAAATAAAGTGGATTTTCTACAGACAATTTCACTTTTATATTGTATTAAGCCATTTTCATAAGAGTATTTGAAAAGTTTTTCATATTTTTATGACATTTTTTTTTCATATTTTGGTTGGTTATTGTTTTTGTCTTTAGTACTTTTTAAGAAAGGCCGGAAAGACAATAAGGATGACATGCCAAAAAAAGATTTTTTTCATAACACTTTTTTTTTCAGATGCTACAAACACTCCACAAGAATTTTTAGAGTAGCTAGCAAAAAAAAAAAAAAGAGAAGAAAAAAAGGTGAACAATACTTTTCCTACTCCACAATGATTCAATCAAAAAATGTAACACAGGGTTTTAAATTGACTTGAAGTTGTCCAAGTTTTCTAAAGCATTGTTTTTTGCAAGTATGAGTAATAATTTTTTTTTGTAAACCTACGTGTCTGTTTTAAGTGGTTACTTTTGAAAAGTTTTATAATAAAAAGGGGCCAAAGGATTAAATGTATGTTGAGCATATTGGGGATTTCTTATAAAGTGCTGTTTTTTTTTCTAACACTTTCTTTAGTACAGAAAAGCACCACATATTTTTATGTTGCTTTTGTTCTTGAGAATGATGGTAATTTCTTTAGCTGCAAATCTTAAGGTATTGTTATGTTTTACAATCCATTAAGCACACCTTTCCGTTTCCTCTTAAATATTTGTTATTGTTTGTTGTTATTTGATATCCTGCTATAATGGCTGTAGGGTAGTTTAGTTTTGTCAATAGATTTTCAAATATATTAAGAGATAATGGTTGCTGAGCTGAAAGCTTTATTTAATAAATTAATATGTTTGACAGTTGAGTGTATACTTGGATATTATTTCAGAGCATCTAATTTAAATACTAAACTAAAGAAAATTTATTCTCATCTTCCTCTCAAAAAACTTACGTTGTTTAGCCTTGTGTATAGTTTTCCACACATACGGTATGCATAAATATTTTTTACTATATAAAACTACATAAATTTGTTTA
This sequence comes from Calliphora vomitoria, assembly GCA_942486065.2. NCBI lineage: Eukaryota > Metazoa > Arthropoda > Insecta > Diptera > Calliphoridae > Calliphora > Calliphora vomitoria. The sequence goes on along the minus strand of OW818030.2, from coordinate 115,926,708 downwards.
TATATTAAAATAAATGTGTATGTTATTGATGGTAAAATAATATATTAATTATAATATTTTTTATCTGTTTGTCATCAAATTAGTTCCTCTGCAACACATTTTACACAGACGTTATCGTTATGAGTAAAAGTTTTCTGTCTTTTTGGCAGAAACATTGCTATCCCTAGTGCAAAATACATGAATATTACATAAGTGTGGAAAACCACACACCACGGTAAGCAACGTTACCTTTTTAATATCTTGTTATTGAAGAATATTTTTGAAAAAATTATGCTAAATTGATGAGCTTAACAAATTATTTTAAGAATGTGTTGGGTATATGAATAAAAAATGCGGGATTTACAATAGATGGCGTATGTTATATGTCATTTTGAAGGATACATATCTGTTATTTATTCTCACTTAGTTATTAGACATTATAGTGTAAACGAAAAAGTTTTTTTTTGATTCGAAAATATAGAACTTTGTACCAGCAAAGATTCATATGAGGGAAGTTTTGCTTTAGTTCTTTACTTTTAAAAAAATGTGCTGCTGAATCACTTTGTAAAATCATTGGGTGCAGCAGGCTTCATACAAAAGCATTGAAATTGGGTAACATACGAATTGGACCCAAGAAACCTTGAAAGACCATTTTACATGACCGAAAAGAAAAAAAATTTTGTACCGAATTGCATTACTTTCGATGATGAATGGATTTATTACAGTAAACCGAAGCGTAATATATTGTACGTGAAGCCCGGCCAACCAGCCGAGTCGACGCAAAAGCCAAATATCCTTGCCGCTAAGGTAATTCTCTGTATTTCGTGGTATTAAAATGGTCCTATCTGATCATCACAGGGAACCTGTACCAAACGCAATAGATTCGTTTGAAACGGTAGTGGCCGAAAAACGTCCAGAATATACGGCAAGACATGAAACCGTAATATAGCACCATGACAACGCTCGGACACATGTTGCAATACCTGTTAAAAAGTATTTAGGAAGAGGTGGTTGGTAAGTTTTTCCTCACCCGCTTTATAGTCCGCACCTTGCGCCGTCCAACTACTATTTTTTTCGATCGATACAGAACGCTCTCTCTGGGATACGCTTTACTTTGGAACAGAGTATCTGATATTGTCTTGATTCGTTCTTGTACCCAAAAACAAGGAGTTCTTTTGTCTCGGAATCCATATGTTGCCAGAAAGATAGGAAAAGGCCATAGCTTACAATAGGCAATACATTGAATAAATTTATATTGACAAATGTTTCAAAATAAAAGCTAACAATTTGAAAAACTCCCGCATTTTTTATACTCTACACCACCATAGTGGGATTTGTGCAGATGTTTGTAACGCCTAAAAATATTAGTCTAACACCCACCTTAAAGTATACCGATAGACTCAGAATCACTTTCTGATTAAACAATGTCCGTCCGTCCGTCCGTCTGACTGGCTGGTTGTCCATGTAAACCTTGTGCGCAGAGTACAGGTCGCAATTTTGAAGATATTTCGATAAAATTTAGTTCATGTGATTTTTTCTGCCCAAGGACCAAGTCTGTTGAAATTGGCTGAAATCGGTCCATTATTTCACATAGCCCCCATACAAATGTCCTCCCGAAATTGGACTTTATCGGTCATAAATGTTTAATTTATATAGGTATCTACACAATTTTTTCTCCAAATAAGTTTTATATATACCAAATTTATGTCACCAAATTTTGTTATGATCGGTCCATAATTAGTCATAGCTCCCATATAAGACCTGCTTCCGATAATCACTTTAACGAGCATAAATCTCCTTAAAATGTTGGTATACACATAAAATGCAACATAAATAACTTTCAGATAGACATTAATGACATGACCAAATTTCATGGTGATCGGTCCATAATTTTTCATAGCTCCCATATAAGGCCCACTTTCGAAAATCACTCACAAATATAAATTATTGAAATTTTGAAAGAATAATGATTTTGCTCATTTACTTATTGTAGGGTATTATAAGGTCGGGCTTGACCGACCATACTTTCTTACTTGTTAAGTCATACATCCAATATATAAAATATTAATTTTGTGTGGTTTTCCACACAAGCGTGAGATGAGAGTTAGATTTTGGAAAATCGATGTCTTTTGTAATAAATGACAAACGAATGTTTTGCAAAAAGTTTCTAACTATTTATTATTTATATTGTAAAATAAGGAAGAGCTATCACAAAACAGGAGATTCTTCTCAGAAGAGTAGTTTCTAGTAGTAATCCCTTTACGGCTGTTCAATGCCCTCACTTTGATCACTTAGCAACAATTCAGGTATATCATGCACAATTTTGGCAATATCAAAATACCTTTTATAAATTCTGACTTCATCAATTTCTTGTTATTATTTTAAGACATAAAGGCTATTACCCTTTACAATAACACTGCTGTGGCCTTTTACATAAGTCAATAGATATTCACTATTGTCTAAAACAAGCATTATTTAATATTTGCTATAATGAGTAGCACTTGCCGCTGGCAGCAAATGACAGACAAATGCTATTTGTATTCTATGTCGTATATTTGGAAATAACAATGAAGACAAAAGACATTTTGGGAATTGTTTTGCTATTAAATACACAGAACGAAAATAAATAATTACAAAGATTGTTTAAATAAAGATTACTTATGAAAAAAGTATGCGAATGAGAAGAGATATCTTGAAAATAGTGAAAGCTTTCACATTAATATCTTCTAATGAATTGAAGCATTCAGTCAAATACTGAAATACTGTGATACTGAAATACTGAGATACTGAAATACTGAAATACTGAAATACTGAAATACTGAAATACTGAAATACTGAAATACTGAAATACTGAAATACTGAAATACTGAAATACTGAAATACTGAAATACTGAAATACTGAAATACTGAAATACTGAAATACTGAAATACTGAAATACTGAAATACTGAAATACTGAAATACTGAAATACTGAAATACTGAAATACTGAAATACTGAAATACTGAAATACTGAAATACTGAAATACTGAAATACTGAAATACTGAAATACTGAAATACTGAAATACTGAAATACTGAAATACTGAAATACTGAAATACTGAAATACTGAAATACTGAAATACTGAAATACTGAAATACTGAAATACTGAAATACTGAAATACTGAAATACTGAAATACTGAAATACTGAAATACTGAAATACTGAAATACTGAAATACTGAAATACTGAAATACTGAAATACTGAAATACTGAAATACTGAAATACTGAAATACTGAAATACTGAAATACTGAAATACTGAAATACTGAAATACTGAAATACTGAAATACTGAAATACTGAAATACTGAAATACTGAAATACTGAAATACTGAAATACTGAAATACTGAAATACTGAAATACTGAAATACTGAAATACTGAAATACTGAAATACTGAAATACTGAAATACTGAAATACTGAAATACTGAAATACTGAAATACTGAAATACTGAAATACTGAAATACTGAAATACTGAAATACTGAAATACTGAAATACTGAAATACTGAAATACTGAAATACTGAAATACTGAAATACTGAAATACTGAAATACTGAAATACTGAAATACTGAAATACAAATTTGTTTATATTAACATTTTGAAACAAAATTTAAAGCAAAGTGCGGAAAGGTGCGTGTTCTGAAAATAATTGAACACATTAGTTCAGTTAAAAGAGTCCTCATTATTTGCATGGAACTCAACAGAGCTACAATTTGGTTAAATCGATTCCAATTATAGGCCATTCTAGACAACAATGGATATGCAATAAATATTGATCGCACACTTTGGAATATATATTTTACTCTATCTGATTATCTGTTGAGCGCAAGTAATTGAGTTATTTTGGTTTATCTGTCAAATTTACAGTTTTAATTATGCAAATTTTTTTTCGATACATCCTTTTATGATTAGAGCACATTTATATCAGAAAAACTATTGTTCGATTATGCCTTTATGCCACTGTATGTTTTTGTTAAAATTGTCATAAAAACAATAAAAATTATTTAAAATTTAAAATAGATGAAATTTGTTTTTAGATACCACAGAACAATTTCAGATCTTGAGAGTATCTTATTTTGCAAAGTGCAAAATAAGAGCATCCCTATGGTAGATATGTTATGGTATTAAGTAAATTACATGGTTTTTGGATAGGTCACTTCAAACTGATTTATTAATACCCAATTCAGAATTGGCATTGTTATCATACATTTTTAGTCTGTCCTATTCAGCATACTTTTCTGAGTGTAATTATTTAACACAACTACATTTAGTATCTGTTACTGGTACAAACCACTCAAATGTTAAAATGTTCATTGTTTTTGATGACTTTGGAAATTTTACAGCATTTAGTTAAGTACATGTCCTCGTATTATATTGTTGTATTGTTTTGTAAAGAGTCCGAGAGAGAGAGAGAATGGGAGGAAAACCCTTGAGGCTACAACTTTAAAATAGAACGGACAACACACAATATTATGAATCGTTAAATAGTATTAGAGCCAACCTCATCGACAACATCATAAACATCAGCAGCTCTAACAACGTTTTCATACGTAAGTAGTTGTCAACGTACGCTATCATAGTCAGCAACAGCAGCAGCAGCTGCATAAAAAGCTTGTCATCATCGTCCATCTCGAAAACATTAAACGAGTAAGTATTTTTGGTATATTCTATCCTTTTGGCATTAATAGACAAACAACAAAAACAATAACAAGGACACAATAGCCACTAAATCAACAACAAAAGCGTTAATGAATTTGAAATCAATTGTTAAACAAAGCATGAATACATGACATCTCTCTTAAACATTTTACTTCACTAAATACATCACTCTCTCTCTCTCTCTCCCTCACTAACTCTCATTCCAAATAGCACTCGAGAACTTCTTAATGTGAAGCCGTTGTGTTGTTTGGGAACATAGAATTTGAAGAGCCCTTTGCTGTTATTTCATGGAATATTTTTATTTCTGTTTTTGAAAAGCATAACGAAACGGTGAATTTAATGAAATCTATAGAAATTTTTAGAGAATTGCTGCTGTCATGGCATAATAATACTGTGGTTGTTGCTAAGAGTGGTGGGGTATATGTATATTAATATTAAACTAATTAACTTTAATATTGTATTTCTTAATGAATTTAATGTGGCTCGATTTAGCAGTTCAAATATTTTTTTCAAATCAAAAAATAAAAATGTAATTTTGGAAATAGAATTATATCATCAGAAATGATATACTTTTCTCTACACTCAAAACAATGCATGTAAAATTACTATTAAAAAGTAAGTTTTAAAATTTGGGCACAATTTTAGGTACACAATAAATAACATACTTTTGTTTGCAAAAATACATTAAAAATGTAGAATATTGGCTATTGCTGAACATGTTTATAACATAACAAATATATTAATTTTACAATTACATATGTGCAATTCTACGAGAATAACAACCACGACTGAAAAAGAAAAACCCTTGAAACTTTTTTTCAAGAAGATTTGAATAGGAGAAAACACTAAAATGTTAGAGCTTATTACATCATTTGAAGGGCAAAAATAATATTTTAAACTGACTATATTTAATTGTTTAATTTCATTGGTATGGTTTAGGATAAAATTGGGGCGAAAACTAAGCTCCCAATTAGCATCTAGTATGAAATGAATTTAACTTTGATTGTATTTTACTATTATCAATTTGTTTATTGAATCCGATATTAAATTTTTTTTATTATAAAATCATCCAAAGATTGTTTTTATTTAAATATGACAGATTCTAAAGAAACGATATTTGGTTTAGTGTAAGACATTAAAAGAAAGCATAAAGCCCCTGATGATTCACAAATTTTCGCATATTTCTACGATATACCCTTATTTCGCTCGATATTTTGGACAACAATGTTTCGAAAGAACTTATTATTTTCTTAAAATATAGTACCCTCTGAATGGAACATAAAGACCAAATTATTTTTCAGATACTCTTATTTGTGCAAAATATATTCCACTCTATAGGCGTACAAATGTCACGTACGATGACATGGAATTGCCCATATATTGTGTGTAGAATGTAAGTTTTAATTACCAATTATATCAAAAAGTCATTATATATTTTTTTAAATGCAACGTTGACTTTAGTTACAGATTTTTTTAACATCTCCCTTGAAGTTTTACTAATTTTTAGTCGCGCGATCTATTCAAAATATTTGTTTCTTTAAAGGTATGATATTCTTCATTCTGTCTATGAATTTGTAAATGTAAAATAATATTGAAAAAGTGTGTTGAGAACGCAAAAACTAAGGGGTGCCTCAGGGCACTGTTGCGGGTTGTGGCTTAATTTATTGGCGTGTTATATTGTATAGTTTTTGTTATATTATTTGTTATATAAAAAAATGATAGGAATGGTAGATAGAGACCGCAGATGGATTAAATTATCCGCCTTGACTCATGATCAGTTGGTACTCCACAAGAAAACCCACAAAAGTTGGTGAAAAAGCAAAATATCCAAGTAATTATGTCCGTCATGAAAATATCGACCACTTTCAAATCTGGTCAGGCAAAAAAGATGGCGCAAACTAGGCAAAAAGTCGCAAACACAGTGTGTTTGCCAAAAAATGCGATCTCCATTTATGCTTCCCAAATGTCAAAAATTGTTTTTATGAGTATCATCGTAGAAAGTAAAACATATTTTCTTACTTATTCTATCTTTTTCAATAAAATCGTATCATAATTAATGTTTACAGCTTATTGGTTTTTACACGTAAACGTACCCTGGGGCACTCTTCACCTTTTTGCGTCTGGTTCCTAAACTTAATTTTCAAATTAGTTTCTGAGCTTTTATTTAGCTTTTTAAAGTTTGCGGGTTAACCCTCTACGAGTAATGTAGAAATTGTCCAAAAAAATATTTTTACTAACAAGGAGCGTAAATTGATATTAAAACAAGTAAGAAAGTAGGGTCGGTCCAGCCCGACCATATAATACCCTACACTAAGTAAATGAGCAAAAACATATTTCTTTCAAAAGTTCAATAATTTATATTCGTGAGTGATTTTCGGAAGTGGGCCTTATAAGGGAGCTATGACAAATTATGCACCGATCACCATGAAATTTGGTGATTAATGTCTATATAAAAGTCACTTGTGTCGCATTTTATGTGTATACCAACATTTTAAGGAGATTTATGCTCGTTAAAGTGATTATCGGAAGCAGGCCTTAGGTGAAATAATGAACCGATTTCAGCCAGTTTCAATAGGCTTGGTTCTTGGGCAGAAAAAGTGATATGTACCAAATTTTATCGAAATATCTTCAAAATTGCGACCTGTACTCTGCGCACAAGGTTTACATGGACAGCCAGCCAACCAGCCAGACGGACGGACATCGTTTAATTGACTCGGAAAGGTGGGTGTTCAAACATGTAATAGGTGCCCAAAATTGTTAATAGAGACTTGTGTAAATTTTTTAAGACAATTTCTCGTTAAATTGTAATCGAAGTAAAGTGCAATGACCAAAAATACCTTAAGGTATACCGATTGACTTATAATCATTTTCTGAGTCGATTAAACGATGTCCGTCTGTCTGTCAGCTTGTCTATGCAAACCTTGTGTGCAAAGTACAGATCGCTAATTTGAAGATATTTCTCTAACATTTATTAAGTGCGTTTTGTTCGGTCGAAGGACGAATCCTGTTGCAATTGGATGAAATCAGGATTTTATTTCAGTTTGCCTCCTGGAATTGTACTTATTGGTCATAAACGAGAATCACTTTAAAGAGTATAAAGGTTGATAGACAAATGAAATATAAAACAGAAATATACACAGAAGTCATGTTACCATATTTTATAATGATCATTTCATAATTAGTCACAGCTTCCATATAAGGCACACTACAAATTTTAAAAGTTTTATATGATCAAAAATCTGGCTTCTAAATTTGTTTGTCGGTTGTGACCGACTGTAATTTCATACTTGTTTTTTTTTTTTTGGATTTGAAAGCACTTAAAAAATGTCCAATAATTTTTCATTAAGACTGTTATGTGTTCAATGAATAACGTATGTATTCATTTGAATTAAATGCTACGTTTTTAAGCAGAAAGGTAGCAATGAAATCATAGATATATTCCAATAAATATTTATTATTTTGTGATGGAATTTGAATAACTCGATGTGACTTTTTTTTAATAAATAAACTTAGAATTTTGTTACAAAATCATTATTTTCGATCTCGATGCACGTTTATATCGATTTAAACATTTAGTATTAGTTATTTTTATACCCACCATCAAAAAAGATGGAGGAAAATTTTCCACAAATATTCTGTGTTTATTAGGTTTGTTTGGTATTGGAAATGGGCAATATCGGTCCCTAGCCTCGGAATACTGTTTGAGAAATCATAAATATTTTCATTATGCCTCAATTTGGATAAAATTTTGCACAAATCTGAAATTATACTGTAAAGTATGGCAAAAATCAGGAACATTTGTCTTTAGCCCCCATACAAGGCTTCCATCAGAAAATGACTTGAACGTCCATTATTGTTTTTTAATAATCAATATCGTGATGAAATTGGACATAAGCATGATTATATGATTTAAATCTTTCCACCAACTTTTGTAAGGATTGGTCCATAATTTTATTGTCAATAAATAAAATAAAACCAATATAATGATGGTGGGAAAAAATATTCGTCAAAGTTAATTCTGCTTGTTTTACTTGTTAATTTTAAAATCTTTGAGGAAAAATTAAAATAATTAAGGCTATTTTTTTGTCAAAATGTATGCATTTTTAATACACATTTAAAAATTTTGAATATAATTATTTCGGGTTGAAATTTTGGAAAAGAATCGGTTTTTGAATTTTCCACACACCTCGAAAATCTGGAGTTACGTGTAGAAGCCCGGTTTCTCGTACTTTAATGCACTTATATGTCAGTAACTAAGTTGAATATTAACTGATTTTAAGATTCTTATCGGGTTTGGAAAGAAGAAAATTTGGCCTTTCGAATATGATATGATGCTTAAGTAGTCCTGATCTTTGAATCTGAATCTTTGTGCGTTGCTCCATCAAATATATTTTTTTAAATTTAAAAAAAAACAACTCCAAATTCGGAAAATGGTGAAGAAATTAAAAAAATATATACCTTTGATTGATAATTATTGGTTCATTATACCCTACGCGTGTGTGCTAATGTTTGTAACGTCCAAAAATATTTGTCTAACATCCACCTTAAGGTACACCGAAAAAGTGATTCTGAGTCGATTTAACGATGTCAGCCCTTCTATCTGTCCATCCGTGAAAAAATTTAACACAAATAATTTTAATATAGAAATAAATCAAGCTACCTAATTTGATCAGTCCATAATTGGTCATAGCTCCCATATGAAGCCCACTTCCAAAAATCTCTCACGAAAATAAATTATTAAAATTTTAAAAGAAAAATGTTTTTGCTTATTTACTCAGCGTAGGGTATAACATGGTCGAGCTTGACCGACTATACCTTCTTATTTGTTTTCATATAATTTTATTATGAAAGTAGACGTAACCCTAAATACCTGTATGGATTATCTTCAACATTTGTGTTAATCAATCTTGGTTTATTTGAAACATAAATATATTAATCTTTTAAATGTATTTAAGTATTTAACAAATTTATATAAATCAGTATTCCTATCCTTATTTGTTTTTCCATATTTTATTAAATAAAAAACCATTCGTCCATAACCACTTAAAACTTAAATAATTTTTATTTCCTTTCAAGCAGCTTCTTTTGGTTGGGTGTATGTGTGTAAATACAAGCATTGCCCGTTTAAAGCAAAGAAATTGAAAACTTTTCAGCATTTTTCTTAAGCTTCTAACCCATACTGTTATATGTTCTATACTCCTTTCTAGTTTTGTAAGTTTAAGATTTTTTATTTGCGTATAAAAGAATAAAACATAAATTTTATACAATACTTTTAATCACAATTGGTACCAAAACCAATAATCGCACACAAAAACTTTTTCTTCATCTAGAAATTTGATAGAAATTGTAGAAGGAAGAAGAAACGATAAGGATTTCTCTTACTTTTTTTTTGCATACAATTCTCGCTAGTAACGTTATTCATACCAACATTGATTTAGTAGTGTAGCAGGGAATTGAAGGTATTTGATAATTTCATATACTATGTTATAGAAAATTTTTGATACTTATGATACGAAAGGCATACAAATTTTAGTAATAGATTATTTGTAGTACTGATTAAAGCTTTAGGCGTTGTATTTTTAATATACCCCGTATAAAAGTTGAGTACTGGTCCAAGGTTGAGTACTTGAGAAAAAAAGGCTTTTTATGCACTTTGAAAAATGGGTAAATGCTAAATTTTAAGCTAGAAAACTAAACCCATGATTAAACAGAACAAAACACACATAAACTTGCTTTAACGTGCTCAGCCTATCTCTTACAAAAAAAAAAAAAAAAATTGTAAAGCTAGTTCCTAGTTGTAAGCAGTTGTTATGTTTAATCGTTTTCTTTTCTATTACTGCATCTAAGAAACCACTTTTTCAAAGTTCTAGATATGAATTCTCTGTTTCTCAGGTGCTTCCAACAATATGCAAAATTTTGAATAACTTTTTAATTCTTTTAATTATCTGCCTCCTGGTATAAGATTGCTAACTGCTAGATTACGCATTGTAAAAACTTTACAATCGTAAAACTTGCACTTTAACAAAATTGTTGCAATTTTTTTGCAACAAAAAAAGTTTACCAACGTTTTTCTTACCATTCTCTTTCTATGCACAATTGTACAATAAGTTATGCAAACTTTATACTCGTATTCGTATGCTGCTGTAAGAATTCTTTTGCATACATTCACATACTTATACAGAAAAACATATACACACACACACACACACATAATCACATATGCATACACGCGCACACACTTTTGCCTGCATATTTTCGAATATTTACGAGTATGAATAAACAATGGAACAGGAAATTCTTGGTACATTTTGTGGAAAATAAAAACATTATTTGAAAACTCAAGATTTTAAATAGCACAATTTGTTAATATTTATGTTTTAGGGACGAACCCAAATATTTCGATTAAAAAAATTAGATGTAGGATCATTCGAAGCAAATGATTCTACCTTAGTGACTGAATTTTACAGTTGTGGCTACAAAATTTTAGAAGGGCAAACAAAAGTTTGGTTGCTTCAACCGAAATTCTTTTTTATCAACTGACTTTCTGTTGATAGAACTGGAAAATTCTATGTGTGCAACCGAATCATTCGATTGGCAACAAATTCGGTTGCACTACGAATCTGTTATCTCTGTGTAGGTATTATCCTGGACTCTAAGTTATCATGGAAACTGAATACTCAACATAGGGTTAAGAGGGTAACGGTGGCGTTCTACACCTGCCGTAAGATGTTTGGTAAAAAATGGGGACTTAGTCCCAGCATAGTTAAATTGATGTATACGGCTACAGTACGTCTAATTCTCATATATGGATCTCTTGTATGGTGTACTGAAACTAGAAAGAAATATGTCGTAGTGTAACTAGTTATATAAAGTCCAGAGATCAGCCTGCATTGGTATAACAGTCCTTCAGAAGCACTGAACACTATACTGCACCTTGTTCCAATAGACTTTCACATAATGGCCACCTCTGCCTGCAGCGCAGCGAGGCTTTACGCATCTGGTTGTTGGAGATCGATAACATATGGCCAATCGTGGTTTCTGGGCCTACTGCCATCGATTGTATACCAACCTTCTGAGTATATTACTTAATATACAGATTTTAATAGCGTATTCCAGGTCTTAATTCCCTCCAGGATAGGGGAAATCTCGTGTACGAATATGACACCAGGATATATAGAGACGGTTCTTAAATGAGCTGTGGTGTTGGTTCTGGTATTTTCTGTGACGAACATAAATTAGGCATCTCATACCGTCTTGCGAATGAATGTAGTGTTTTCCAGGCGGAAATTTTTGCAATCATGATGCAATACAATATATGATATAAATATTCGCAATATAGGCATTTTTGTCGTTTTCATTAGTCAGGCAATATAAGCATTTTCTCTCGTCTAGCTGACATTACTTTAGTTTGGGTTCCTGCGCACATAGATCATTATGGCAATGATCTGGCAGACGAACTAGCCAGAATGGGATATGTTTTAGGTATATCCAATGCAGTGTCAGTAGCAATTTCACTGGGAACTATTAAAAGTATTATCTTCAGAGACTTTCTAACAAAGGCTGAGAATAGATGTCGTAATTTATTCACATGTAGGGTGGCCAAGTTAATGTAGCCCTCTTTTATCGAAAAACTAACAATGCAACTGATAACCCGAAATAAAAGTGATATGTCAAAGTTGCTGGCAGTATTAACGGGACACTGGACGCTAGGCAAGCATGCAAATCGCCTGGGACTCCCCTTTAACGACCATTGTCGCAGATGTAAAGATAGGGACAAAGAAGAAACTATGTTCCACCTTCACTACGAATACCCAGCCCTGAGTGTCAAGAGGCATACATTTTAGGGGCAACTACATACTGTCCAACCTTGGTGAGTTAGCCGGGTCTAACTTAATGACTTACTGAGATATCTCACGGATACAGATTGGTTCTAACAAACTAGAGATTCTAATATACATTACGATGTAAATGATATTACATCTGACGAGTGGTGTGGTCTTGTCAAAATGGGGTCACTTAGACTCTACTTGATTGTTAGTACGCACTGAACTACCACTTAAACCAAACATTACTCTTCAGAATTCGACCATATTTGGTATACATGTTTTCCATGGCCATACAAAATTCAAAGTTCTGCAGAATATCCAAATCTAGTTTGGTTTTATACACTCAGAGAAATATGAAGAAAAATCTTCACCAAATACTGAAGCCAGAACAAACATTTCATAAATGGTCACTTCAAACAAACTAAGTATACTTTCATTTTAGTTAGGGACAGTGACATTCCTTGACTATCAATTACCTGTTGATTATATGGCTCGGTAGTTAAACAATGTTAATGTCTTGAGTAATGTTAGGATGAATAATTATCCCGGACTGGACACTTCTAGATGTCTAAAAAATTTACCCTCATTTTTTCTTTAGATTGCAATTTTTTATTGAGTTATAAAGTACACATGATATGGTAATTTAAGTAAGATACATCCACGATCTTTTGTTTAACTTTTCCATGACCATTTTGCATAAATGTGGATGAATGAATTTTAATTTAAAATATGTAATTCTCCTAATAGAAAGTAAATTTTAGCAGAATTTGCTGATATCCACATAAATTTAACACAAATCCGTTCCATATAAGGACTGTGATCGAAAAATTCTTAACATACATATATGTTAATAAAAATGAAAACAAAACAGTTTTGTTTTTTTTTTTATTTGATTGAAATTATTATTACAATTAAAAAAAAAAAAATAATTTTTAAAGTTTTAATCACTAGTGATGAACTTTTGAACCTTTTTCGGAAACCCTTCCATTATGGTTTTTATAGTGATTTCTCTCACTTTATTCGAACAGCTTGTCCATCTCCGTTTAAAATCTATCACACTTTTGGACACCTATTTTGTGCTCTTCAATTATCTTTTAACAAGAGTCCAATATCTCCCCATTGGTCTTAGCTCCGGGCAGTTTGGAGAATTTGCTCTTGGTACAAATACCACCTAATTGTTCTTGTACCACTCAATACCTTGCTTCCATAGTGACAGGATGCCAAATCAGGCCAAAAGTGAGTGGACACTGTAAGAAGTCTTACGAATTTTTAGCAGCGTTCCTCTCAGGAACTTTTTGAGCCTTGTATGTTTTTGAACCTGCATTGGCTTTAACTTTTCGTACCAAATAGTCCGAGCACTGAGCTAACCGGGCTGCTTTTCTACCGGATGTGTTGTGAGCTCTTTTGATAACGCTTTCTATTTTTTTGGCTTAATAAACATCATGTGAACCATATCTTCTACCTGAACCTGGTTTTCTATCAACGGACAAGTTCTCCTGGTACTGCTGAATAACATTGGAATCCGTTTAACGGCAGACCTTTGATTGTTTGGCCAACTTTTTGTAGGACCAAGATGGGTTTTGTTGAAAATATTTAATAATTTTAGTACACACTTTTTTCTCGTCACTTATTTTAATCAGATTAACAACAAATGAACATAATTGACATTAAATATAATAAATGACATGCTTTACAAAGGTAAGTTGATCAAAAAAAATCAAATTCAAATAGGGGTAAAAGTTTTAATAAAAAACGTGTGTTAAGAATCTTTCGATCTCAGTCCTTAGAAAAAAATCACTAGTCTAAATTTCATGAACACCGGTCTATGATTAGTCATAGCTGCTATATTTAGTCACCACTGAAAATCTCTCACGAATAACAAACACTTAACTATTATTATATGGTCGGACTTGTCCAATTATACTTTCTCACTTGTTTTTAATAGATGCGTCCAAAATACCTAAAGTAAAATTGTTAATAACTTTAGAATTTTTATTTAGAATTTACCACTTTCTATCTCATATTGAAACTAATGAATCGTAGATTTTTTTCTCTTGAAGTCTGTTTCTCATAAAAACAGGATATATCATATAAAATAGCCCTTGAACAAAGGATATCTCAAAATGGTAATTTTAATTTTCCAAAGAGTTTCTTTACATATGATAAAATAAGCATCAATTTAAATACCTAAGATACTGTATGAAATTTGAACAAAATTGGACAAAGGAATCTAAAGCGTTAATGGGTTAATATATAGAAATACATTCCAAATGTTTGTAATCTCATAGTTGAAATCAACTTTCCATAGTCCCCAAATAACTTACATACATGATTCATACAACAATATATTCGCTATATACCCTCTAACCGGTAAGACCACCTCAAGGCGGTCTTCGATTTTTGAGCCCCAGTGCTATATTAAACATTTTTTAGACAACACTTTTTTATGTTTTTTTATACCTTCCAATATATTCGAACAAGTCGTTTGTGAGCTATGATCAATCAAGTGCGAAAAGTCATCAAATTAGCATCGAAAATTATTTCGCAAATTTAGCTATTAAAAAACAGCATTTAGAATAAAATGATCGACATTAAAATTTTACGGTAAGTAGAAAACATTTTATACTTATGTTTTAAAACCTATTTGAAGTGAAAATAGAAAAAAAAAGTTTGATTTAAAAACAAAATAGCGAAGGCCTCCTCAAGGCGGTCTTGTCGGTTTGCGTGTACAAAAATGTCCTCCTCTCTTACATTGTAGTTTTCAGCTTTTGTTCATAAAATTCTGTTGCTGATTCCACTTATGTTCTAAAGACGAAACACCATTTTCGAAAATACATGCCCAATAAGCCGCATAAAAGAGGGATCAAATTGTTGGTGCTTTGTGATTCAAACGGTTTTGCCTACCGGTTTTAAATCTACAATGAGTCCGAAGATTATATCATTTTACTTGTTGGGGATTCCAAAATTTCATGCATCACATCCTGTATTTTGATAACTTTTACAAGTCGAAGCCTCTGTTAGTCTATTTACGAGCCAAAGGAATTTATTTGTTTTCAATCAAAGGTTCCTCGGTATGATAGAGAGCAGAAGAAATTCATCGAAATCAACTGCCCTCAAATTATTCGAGAATACAATGATCGCATGGGTGGAGTAGATCTCATGGATGGTCTCCAGGGTCGATACTATATTTGAGCTAAGACTCGCAATATTATAATTAGGTTGTTCTACCATTTTGTGGACATGGTCTTTACAAATGCATTCTTTTTATACAAACGTATGCAGGCCGATGAGGCCAAGGCTTCCAACAATGTGTCCGATTATAAAACTGCTTTTACAGCTTCCTTCAAAGATATATCGTCTGTAGGATGACCATCTGTTCAAAATCTCGGTGAGCCTTTATCACTACAGCCTGACATATCAGGTGTAGGGAAAAGAGCTGCTCATCAAATGTGATTCCCAAGTCGTTTGTTCCAAATGAGACCTGGCTTTTTGCGGTCAATTTCATAAAAAAATTGTTTCTGGAACTACCACCATCGAAAATAATGCATATTTTAACTTTGTTTCTTCCATTCTCTCAATAAAAATTGTTTATATATTAAATTTACCTTTGGTGTCATATTACACGTAAACTAGCAAGACCGACTACAGGCGGTCTTCACAATTTTTTACCTGGCGTTCGTTTAGAATGATTTTTTTTCCTAAAAACAAATTTATTGGCTTCATCGGATAACTTTTACGGTCTTGCCAGTTAGAGGGTTAAATTTGGGTAAATCGGCCCACAAATAGCTGAGAAATATCCAAAAAACCATGACTACCTCGAATTTTTGAACTATATCTATAATTCGGACATACTATGGGTCCGATGGGAAAAATAATTTTTTCCTTATATAAATCAGGAAAAAAACATTTTTTTTTTTAATTTTTTTAAAAAAAATTTTTTGTGCCAAAAAATATTTTCAATCTTTATTTTAATGTAGACTTTAGTGAAGGGTATATAAGATTCGGCACATTCGAATGTAGCTCTCTTACTTGTTTAAGATATTTTTTGTTCAAATAAAATTATTTGATTCAATAAGAAAAGGATTTTTAGAACCTATATTAAAACTTCAAATAAAGATCTCATAGTATGCACCCTTACTATGAGATCTTTATTTGAAATTTAACCTCGACATAAGACAAATAAAAGTGATTTAAGCATGTTTAAGCAACTTTCTGTGACCGTAGACAATCTGTAAGCGAAGTTATATTAGATTTGGAAAGGGTCTTATCGAAAATTTGTTTTATTTCCTGCCTTTATTATTTTATAATAGCGTATCTCTTATTTTTCATTCCACTGTATTTGCTAGAGTGTTATAAAATAATATTTGTAATGATTGTGTAAAATTTGCCAATGCAATTTTCTTACGGCTCTCAAGAAGTATTCTTCAAGTAACAACTAGCACTTATAATGTTTCCTTTAGAAATGGAAAAAATGGTGCATGTCATTCTTATGTTAAATTTGAATTGGAATTAAAAAAGGTCTTTAAATCAAGTATTTATGAAAAATTATTATTTATGGGATTTAACATAAATTTTACAAATCTTTATGACCCTTTATTGTATTGTATATCACACAGAGTGGGGATAATATTGGGTTTGTGACATTAGGAAAAGTACAATACTTTATATTAAAAATTAGTGCTGCAGAGAATCTGAACTGTTTAATGATTTTAATATAACAAATATAAAAATGTAAAGAAATTTCAATATAATTCCATAAGTGTCATAAACATATGTTTAGGTTTCATAATCTCCCGTGGGTTACGGTTCATCAACATATGTGCATCAGTATGAATGTTTTCTTTAATCCTATCAAACTATTTTTTAAATTGTCATATATTATTCTCTGCTAAAAATTTAATTTTTTTATTATATAAGCTATTGATTATTATTTTTGACCTTTATTAGAATATTTTATCTTGATTTTAACCCCCTTTATAGGTTATTACCTCTAGTATAGAATATTGTATATGTCTAATTTCTAATCCCAAAAAATACATTAAAGAAAAGGCATTAATCGATGACATTTTTATGTCATATAAGAAAAACATATTTATGATTATTTCTTTTTATATTTCTCACACTCAAAATGGTTTTTATTCCACATTAGAAACATTCCATTTCAATGTCAGCTGACAAAGGGGTTTAGCATTCGAGTATGTCTGGCATATCCATATAAATGCCTGTTAGTGGTATGATTATTTGTTTGGTGACACATTATGATTTAACATTTAACACAACACATTTCATGAGTGTTCACCCATTTATCCCTTTTCTTTTATCTCATGTGTGAAAGGATATATTTTTTATATCTAATAGGGACAATAATGAAATAATAAAAATAGGGGGAGACAGCATTAATTTCCAAATGTTGGTTATTTAATGGATGTATTAAAGAATTTATGATTGTTGAAATTGTACACATTTATTGCTTTCAATTCTTGAACTTTTGTTCATACATATGTATATTTCGAAATTTCCATATGTATATACGCTAAAGTATTGTTCTGTATTTAATATGCAAATAAGTTAGTAAAATATGTTTTTTTCAGGGGAATTTTTATTAAGAGTCGAAATATGTTCCCTTTTGTTATTTGCCATTTATGTATAAGTATGTTTTTTAAGAAAAGGGGTAGAATTATATGTTTTTGGTGTAAAAAGAATATAAATTACCAATATTTTATTGTAGTTAAGAATATTAAATTCTTAACAAGGCAAAAAAATGTAAAAAAATTTTGTAAAATTTTCTTTGAGCAAAAGTACGTATGAGCGTATACTTAATTTTTAATTAAATACTTATTACGTATACGTATACTACACTTTTTGGCGAAACTATTTATAATGTGGCACAGTGCGGCCAAAAGTCGAAAAATGTAGAAAATTATCCACAAATTGGTATATGGGGGTTTTTGGTGTCGCTGATTACGAATCCGTTATCAGAATTAGCAAATTCAAAATGGTCGATTTAATATGGCGTCCTGTCATACGAAAAAACTTATAAATGAATTTGTTATTGATTGAAAGTTTATGTTTTGATATTAGTTGGGTATATAATTGAAAAAATAAAAATAAGCCAATTTAAAATATTGGAATACAATAAGGCGATTTTACATACTAAACAAAATCAAAAAAAAAAAATTATTGAAATTGAACATGATACAAAATTAATATGTGTCTGTTTATTTATTTGTTTGTTTGCCGATCCTCTTGAAAATTTTACTGTGTGTGTTCCTCTATATCTGGAAGGAACAATAAGATGCTTTTTATTCTGAAATTTAAAGTGGGGTTAAATTAATTACAAGATTTTTACTGTTTGGAATCTTACGAGACGTCTTTGAAAGTCGCTTTCAATGCTGTGCTGTCCAAAAATATTCGAAGTTTTGTAATTTTTGTCAAACATTGAGTTTTTTTTTAAATTTTGGATTTCGAATTATTTAAAGTAATTACCTTTAAATAATACGTTGTAAACCTAATACAAATTCACCAGAACTTTTTTTGATTTTTGATTTTGCCACGCCCCTCCGCCCACAGACCAAAAATCAAAAATCTGACTCTACAGTGTTACCCGCCAGGTTATTCTGAAGATTCTCTGAAAATTTCATCAAAATCGGTTCAGCCGTTTTTGAGTTCATTCGGAACATACATACATACATACATACCCACATACATACAAACATCCATTTTTATATATATAGATATCTACAGTTTAAGTTTCAAATCAGACCAAATGTTTGATATAATGGGTATACAATGAATATCAAATTTCATCAAAACATGAGATTTATTGATTTTAGTCCCAAATATTAAAAACCTGTTAACCGAATGATATAAACCGCATAAACCGGTTAACCGAAAATCAAAATTTTAAATTAGCCGGTTCGCAAAAAACCGAAATTTCGAATAAAAACTGGTTTTTCTGTTAACCAGTTTATAAACGATAGGTAAGATGATGACATCAAGGTGTAAACGTGAATGTAATGGAGTATATTGTGGATTGATCTCACTTTATTTTGTTATTAATAAACCCGTTAAGTCAAAAATGAGCCTTATCGTTATGTGCGCTATGCGATTCGATTTTCAAAGTAAATTTGGATAATTTGGTAGCGTTGTCAAAGCGTTCATGATGATTTGCCAGAATATACTCATCATAAATGTCAAAGAAGTGAGTGCAATATGACAGTTCGTTTGACACTCAACCCTTTCATAAGATATATCGGTCTTAAAAAACACCATTTACATAGGTCTAACACTGAAAAATAATATTTTTCTAATACTTAATAAATTATACCATGTTTTTCTGTTTATTGATAGATAACTCAAACAATTCTAAAATAAACAACAATTTTAACCATTGCAAATTGGGGCAAAATCGCTTAAATAAATCACGAGATTATGGAACAAGCGTTAGATATCTCTGAAAAGAGAAGTTTCTCCATATTGCAAATGTATTGAAACATGAAACGTAGCTAACAATCTTATGAAAAAATACAGAAAATAAACAAAAACATTTTTTTTTAAACATTAACATATGTGTAATTCAGTTATGTCGAACGTGACCGTCGATCATATTTAACGCGAAAAAAGTCAATGGGCTTAACTTATAGCTCTTAATTAGCCCTATAATTAGTGCTAAGTTTAATTTTTGGCAATTTTTCGATTTCAAGATTATTATAAAAAATGCATTAGAACGTGACAAAAACAGAACTTTTTTTCGGAGGCAACAATTCAAACAATTCAGCGAAACCTAAAACAATATTTCAATGTGACTATTTTTAGAATGTTGTACTTTATTCCTGTTAAAAATCATTTTGATTTTAACTGAACATTATTTATACTTTTTGTAATTTAATTTTAATCACTGTCGCACGGAAATTTTTTTTTATTTTTTAATCAGGAAATTAGACACACATGATCTTGAATAAGTTTACTCCACAAAAAGGAAGTTACAGGCACTTGTTCCTACTAATAGAAATATTTGATTATTTTATTATGAACAATATATCAATATTTTATAAAATCGTAGAATACAATATAGATGGGAAATTGATGTATCATGATATATCCTAAAAAAAATAATACACATTTCTGTTATTAAAATTAAACCGAACTAGTTTGTATAAGGTAAATAAAGTTCATAAATTGAAAGCAAAATTATGCTAAAAAAGTTTGAAGCAAACATACAGAAAATTATTAAAGTAGACATAAAATGTAATATCAAAGGACTTTATGAAAGTTTATGTAATGTAATATGTCGAAGCAATAATTAATAAATACGAATCTTTTGTAATTTTGAGTTGCAATTTCCAGTATTATCCCTTTTTAAAAACGTAAATAGAAAATAAAATGTCGCATGCTCAATCATGCTAAATGTTATAAAAAAACTAGTTAAAATATTTCAACATAAGAACTATTAAAAGAAAGCCAAATTCTTATTTTCAACGCACTGCTGATGAAAACAAGTTAAATTTGTTATGAGTTGTTGATACTATGGTTATTGCGTATATAATAATAAAAACAACTAAACCTACAATTTTCAATTAATCTACTATAACTTAGTTAAATGATACCGAAAAATTTAAACAGACACATTTTTTTAAGGTTTCATTATTTTATTCCCATCATTAGCTTACGAATGTCGCGTTCTCGATCGTGGAAATACCCATACATACATGAATATAACAAATGAAAAGTAGCAACAAATGACAGTAAAACAGAGAAAAATATTAAACTGAAAACTATATATATTTATAGATGTTGAGTCATAAGGTTTGTATGAATTACATGATGCCAACAAATAAAAG
Organism: Calliphora vomitoria; assembly: GCA_942486065.2. NCBI lineage: Eukaryota > Metazoa > Arthropoda > Insecta > Diptera > Calliphoridae > Calliphora > Calliphora vomitoria. The sequence continues at coordinate 115,905,362 of OW818030.2, read as the reverse complement.
CACACTCACTCAATCATACTTGAACACGCACTCACACATACACATTCTCTATCATGTTTACACTTATACAACCACAACGCACACATGCATGTATAATTTGTTATTGTATGAATGAAGAATACATTGACATAGAATTCTGTTGTCGTAGAAATTGAACATAGTAAATATTGCGATATGTCTGATCAATTGATTTCCATGGGGAAATCAAAAACTGCTGTACATTGTGTTACAATTTTCCACATTCTTTTTTGTCCCAACATCTTTATGTTGCTATTGTTCATTTTTTTATTTTGTTATTGATGCTATTGTTATATTTAGTTAATTTTACTACATGTTCTAGTAGCTTCAATGTGTACTCAAGTTTCTTTTATTGGTAATTTATTTATTCTATGGTACTTTTTGTATTGCCATAAAGGTATTTTTATTGTAATTTAAATTGAACGAAATTGGTAGTAAATAACTAATAACAAAAGTTTCAAGAAAAATATATTTTTTTTTTTTTTGTTCATGGAATGAATAAGTTGGTACCTTCTGCATTTTCTCCCAAAGTTTTTCAAATTTTAATTTGTATGATTTTTTTTTGATTTCCAATACCAAAAAGTGAAACTCTATATCCGTTTAAATTCTACAACATAGAATAAATACATAGAATGGAAGAAAGAAAAATGTCAATGGAAAAAATCAAACAAATTTGCTTTCATATCGCACGTGTATGTGATATAATAACTAAATACATGATTAGGTTTTTGGCTTTTAGTTACCTATCTAGCTGTCATCTAAGTTCTACAGTAACAAAAAATTACATGTGAGAAATTACAAGAAATAAATTTTCTTGATTTGTGCAAAATAGACTTAAATGGGAAACTTGAAAAAAAAATCAACCAATAAAATTACTCAAAATAATTACACATACTAGAGTTGTTTTTCTTTTCACATAGTTTTTTTATTAATACATTCTTATCACTTAGGGTTTTTGGCAACTAAGTTAGGTCTTTGACAAGAGAGTTTCCGATCTATGTGTATTTATCTATGCCCTTGTACGTGAGAGAGTATTATACAAAAATTAAGAGTCGGAGTATCATTATATTTTTCCATAGGGTAACATACAGACGAAACGTAATTGTCAAAAATCAAAGTCTGTTGTAAAAACCTAACTCTCGTAACAAAAAAAAAAAATACATGCTAGTCAATGTATTTTGTTGTAGTACCACACATAAATTTAAACCATGAGTGACAACGGTATATATAAGTTTGTAATTTCTATATTTTTCATTTACGCCCTCTAAAAGTATATATACTCTGGATCGCTATAGATAGCAAAGTCGATATAGCCATTCTGATCTGTCCGTCTATATGTTAAAATCAACTTTCTGTAATAAAATAAATAACTGAAATAAATGATTCCCACTATTGGCTGAGATATAAAGGAAAAAATTAAAATTAAAAAAAACATTTTGAAAACCACAGAGTTGCTAATTTTGAAATAGCGGCCAAAAGTCTTTCTTTTTTTTGCCACCAATTTTTAATTTTAAATACTCATATTAAAGTTAACATCTGAGAACCTGAGAAGCCAAAAATTCAGGTCTCTATGTAAACATTTTATCTATAATAAGGATGATTCAAAATGCAGCTTTTTATTGTCTGACTGAAAAGTAGAATTTTGTAAAAAAAATTTTGAAAATTCAATCGCTTATAACTTTCTATTTTCGAAAGGAATTTTTATGAAATAAACGGTTTTCGTTAAAATGGTTTCATAGCTTTAACTCTATGCGGTTGAGTGGTCGCTTTACAAACCACATTTTCTATAGTCTTTAAAACATAGTTTATTGGCATCTATTGCCATTTTGCTAAACAATTATATTTTTTGAAGTGATCGTTTATGATTTTTAGCAAAACTTTGCCATCAGGATGCGCTGGTTAGATAAATATTTTAATTTGAAAATATTATAAAAATCATTTGTTTTAAGAAAAAAAGCACAGAATGTTTATTGTTCATCGAATTCAGTGTTACTTTGCTATTTTGGTTGTTTGGTCAGAAAATTTAGTCAAAAATATTCAATTTAAAAAAAATGTATACGAAACAAACATTTTTATCATAGTTATTTTTAATGCCAACCGCCACGGTGGTTAGTAAACTAACCACTTCACAAAAAACCTTGGAATTGGGTGGTTTTTTAATGTTTTAATGTATTTTTTCTTACTTTTTATAATATACTAACTTTGACTAAAGTAAAAACGCAATTGTTTTGATTTTAAACTTATACACAAATAAGCGTGGCTGAAAGAATTAATTTCAATGTAGATATATGTTTCCACCACTTTTAAAATCGCTTTCATATTATTTTCAAAAATTTATTAAATCTATATATATAAAAATGGATGTTTGTATGTATGTATGTATGTGCCGAATGAACTCAAAAACGGTTGAACCGATTTTGATGAAATTTTCATGGAATCTGCAGAATAACCCAGCGGGTAACACCGTAAAGTCAGAATTTTAATTTTCGGTCTCTGGGCGGAGGGGCGTGGCAAAATAATACCGCTAATACCATCTATATATAAAAAACGATTGGACCGATTTTAGTGAAATTTTCAGGGAATGCTCAGAATAGTTCAGCGGGTAACACTGTAAAGACAGATTTTTGATATTCGGTCTGTGGGCGGAGGGCTGTGTAAAAATCAAATTTTTACAATATATCGCTAATGCCATATATACGTATATAAAAACAGATGTGTGTATGTATGTATGTTCCGTATGGAATCAAAAACTGCTGGACCGATTTTGATAAAATTTTCACGGAATTTTCAGAAAAGCCTACTGTACATGCTTACAAGGTCAGTGATTGTTGTAAAAAAAATAATTTTTAAAAAGAATTTTTTGTTTTAAAAATTAATTTTGTCAAATCAATTTTTTCTCAATAAAAACCATTTTTTACCAAAAAAAATTTTTTTTTCAATTGGAGAAAGAAATACTTTTTTTTTTCCCAACGTTCAAACAATGACAATTTTCATTTCGCTGCTTAACATCATTCTAAAATTTTTAATTCACAGTGGTGTACTCTGAAGTGAATGATTTGGTGTAAGCGAAGAAAGAAAATATTCCAACACATGTCCGGTACTATTAAAGTTCTTTTATATGCAATTTTGGCACCAACAAATTATGATATTAACAAGCTCAATTAGCAAATACAATTGCAAATGCCTGGCGAAATAATAAAATACAAATCGATTGACGCAGTAATGAACAAAGAACAAGCCGTCGTTTATCCTACTGAATTTTTTAATTCATTGAATTCATGTATCACCGACTTTGTCCGACACTGTATGTTAAAATCGAGATGCAATATAAAACAGATGTTTTATATTTCATCTGCCAGCAACGCGGACCGGGTTCAGCTAGTTTAATATAAATGTAAAGTTTGATGGAACAGAACTTTAGGGAATTCCTAATATTTCGTAAAAAAACCTAGTACCATTGTAAAGTACGTACTCTCTTTATTTATTAAATGTTGCATAGTATAAATGCATTCTTGTAACCAAGTACAGGTCGCAATTTTGAAGATATTTAGATAAAATTTGGTAGATACAATATTTCGGTCTAAGGACGAAGCCTATTGAAATAAGCTGAAATCGGTCCATTATTTCACTTAGCATCCATACAAAGTCCTCACGAAATTGGTCTTTATCCGTCATAAATGTTTAATTAATATAAGTATCTACACAAAATTCCTTTCCAAATAAGTTCTATGTAGACATAAATCAAATGAACTAATTTCATGGCGATCGGTCTGTAATTAGTTATAGCTTCCAAATATCATCATCTCATCTATACAGACAAAATTCATCACCAAGGCAAGGATTTTCATGCACTAAAAAATTAAAAATATGCGCTTATAATATGCACTATAAGAGAGAAAATATGCACTAAAAATGACAAAAATATGCAATAAAAACAAGTTTTTTATTTGAAATATATTTATTAATAAAAGACAGATATAAATTTCTGGTCACATTTTCAATATATATGTCAATATAAAGGAACATAAAAGGTTTTAAATGTATTTTTTCGAAAAGTCGACAATTTCAAAAAGCCTAGAAATCGATTTATAAATTGAAAAGTTGAAAAGAAGACCTTTTCTTTCAACAATAGAATTCTAGTGTCAATATATTTACTATTTTACAACACTAAATAGAGTTGCCAAATATATGTATGTACAGAGTACACTGATATAAAAATATGTCCAAAAGAAAATTAAATATGCAATAAAATGGAAAAATATGCTAAATATATGCATTTAAAAGAAAAATATGCAAAATATGCATTTATAACAAAATATGCAAAAATATGCAACAACAAATCGATGCCATTTTGTTGTAAATTCTTCGATTCGGAAAGATAAATTGTCAAAAGTGATTTTGAGTTACTGAGTACAAACATGCATTTGCATAGAAATCCTTGCCCTGTTCATCACAAATAACTTTCGTATAGACATAAATTAGACGACCTAATTTCATGGCGATCGATCCATAATAAGTCATAGATCCCCTATAAGGCCCTCCTCGAAAATCATTCACGAAAATAAATTATTGAAATTTTAAAGAAAAATGATTTTGCTCATTTTTTTAGTGTAGGGCTTGACAGACCAAACTTCTTTGCTTGTTATTATTATAACTTTTAAATACTATTATCATTATTTATTAAATTTTATTGGAATAGAAAATATTTCTAAATATGAACTTTTCTAAGAAAATTGAGCATTTTATTTAAATTTTTGTGTTAATTATTTGACAAAAAGATGGACTCAGAAAGGCTTTTGTGTTATACAATACTATAAATGGTTGTCACAAACATATACTTGTTTACTGTAACCATGTATATGGTTGATACAATCATGTGAATTGTACACTAGCCATATTATAGTTTCCACAATCATATAAATAGTTACTGTGACTATAATATTGTTAAAAATCGCGTGTATACAAACTAACATACCAAAATAAGAAGTCACCTATGTACATCGCTATATATAATTCTCTATTTTTTTACCATGATTCCAGTAAAAAATAGATTTTTTGTTCCAAATAATGACAATAAAACAAAATTTGCTTGTATTTCGTTCGTTTAATTTTAGTATATTTTTAGAATATTTCTTTAGTTTTCTTTTATTTTTTATTGTAATAAATGTTTAACATATTTTCTACATTATAAAGAATCTATGTATGTATGTTTTTAACTATTTAGTTTTTTTATATTAATTTACATACTTAACTTCTCTGCTTTAAAACATTTTTGTTAAAAATTTACATTATTTCATTTTCACATCTCGCTTTAATGCCTTTAAACTTTTGGCATTACATTTTTTATACAAGTAAATATGTGAATGAGACACACAAACACATTATAAACTTATTACTATTATTTGACCAAATCCCCTCCTGCAAAAAAGGAGAAAACGACGACTACAACATCGAACTGTAATTTTTCTGGTATTTTTATATGGATGACACTTTTTTAATGAATGACCTGTGGCATAATACATGTTGAATTATGTTAACAAGCTTGTTCCTTTTATTGTTGCATGCAGCATTCATTCTTTATTGTGTTAATGGTGTTGCCGTTGGTAAGTTGGCATTTATTGTGTGTGTGTGTGTGTGTGTATGCGAAACCAGAAAAAAACGACCTACAAAACAAACAATAACAAAAACCTGAGTAAATAGTTTTAAATCTGGCTTTAATGAATATTTTGGGAGCTACACTAGAATCTAAGTTTTTTATAAATAAATTTAATAAATTTACCAGTCAATGGCAAATTAAATTTATAATTTTCTTAGCAAATGAAAAGATTACCTTGTAATAATTCTCATTGTTACTTATATAATGCTGAATTATAGCTATAGATTGTACCGTCCTTAAATGCAACATATAGCTGAATAAAATTGTATTATTGTGTCCCAAAAATGTCATACAACCTTGCTTGGTTTAAAAAGCTGTATGTGTAATTATTCCTGTATACTTGAGGGCATTTAATGCATTTTATTTGCCGAAAACTTTAATACAAATTAACATAAAACCGAGTTCAACGGAATTTGTACAGAATATGTGTTTTTTGTTTTCAAACTACCTGTTGATAGTTTTAGTTACCTGGGACAGAAGATTCTGGCTTGTTTTGTAATGTTTTATTTTTATTGATAAGTTTAAAATAACAATTTAAAAGTAATTTTAATAAATTAATTTAAATTTTTAAGTCCTTTTTTGTCAATAATTAAATTCTATATACTTTAGTCTTAAAAGATGATTGGGGTAAACCGAATTTATGAAATGTCATCAAATATAAAAAGAGTATCTTTGTACACATTTTCTTTCCATTATAACCAAATTTATATTCTTAATATGTGAACTCATAAAAAATTGCTTACAATTTGACTTGTCCATTCATAAAAGGGCACAAAACATATTCATATTTAACATGCTTTTATGAATTAATTTAAATTACTGTCCTATTTATCTCTCTGCTGCCTTCTGTGTACTCTTCTCTATCACAATATCAAATATTCTAATAAAGCAAATAAGAAAAACATAATTTCTCCAGCAAAAAAGCACTTCAACTTATTTGAAACCAAACCATCTTACATAACCAACAACCAATTCTAGTTAGCAGAAAAAAGAAAATACACTCGTATATAGAAACTCTTAGCTCAACCCACAATATGAGAAATGTGGTTGTGTATAAAAACATTTGAGAAATTCTTGACATATACAAATTTATTCAAATCTTTCAATGATGGTACTGGCTGCAAACCATCATCATTGAATGGAAATCAAAGGAGTAGAAAGAAAATTAAAAAAGTAACTGAAGAAATGAATGGAAATATGAAAAACTAAATTTTTGTAAAACATATAAAGACTATGTTGTAAGTTAGTTAGTTACTCTTCAAATAATAAATGATTACATTTCTAATGAATTTTTAAGTAAGATTTTTTTTTTCTTGTCTATTTATTACACAATTGTAGATGATTTAGGTTTGATTTTTTCAAATGCAGAATGATTTTTTTTTACTGTTAAGAAGCATGTTGTGAAGATGTTTTGAATATGTAACATAAATAAGTATTCATGCAGTTACTAATAAATGAAATTCTAATTAGATTTTATTCAAAAGTTTTGAATATAAAATCAAATAATTGGACTGTATGATGATTAAACTATACAGATGTGTTAGGAGAGGTTTTTTACTTATACGTTATTTTAGGAGGACATGTCTATATTCTATTTGCATATCTATATATCTATATAAGTACGTATATAAAAGAGTAACGTTATTGACTGAGTAATTCATGATCGCACAGCCCAAACGACTGCGGCTGAAAGCATGAAATTTTAACTGTGGGTTCCTCTCTCCCCAAAATGATCCACAAAGAAGTGATTTTTGGAAAATCGAACGTTTAGGGGGTAAATTTGGTAACCTTATATCTTCAAAACAGATAAAGATAGAAACAAGTAAGAAAGTATGGTCGGTCAAGCCCGACCAGATAATACCCTACACTAAGTAAATGAGCAAAAACATTTTTCTTTCAAAATTTCAATAATTTATGTTCGTGAGCGATTTTCGAAAGTGGGCCTTATATGGGAGCTATGACAAATTATGAACCGATCACCACGAAATTTGGTCACGTGATTAATGTTTGTATGAAAGTTATTTATGTTGAATTTTATGTGTATACCAACATTTGTAGGAGATTTATGCTCGTTAAAGTGATTATCGGAAGCAGGCCTTATATGGGAGCTATGACTAATTATGGACCGATCATAATAAAATTTGGTGACATGAATTCGCTATATATAAAACTTATTTGGACAAAAACTTGTGTAGATACCTATATAAATTAAACATTTGTGACGGATAAAATCCACTTTCGGGAGGACATTTGTATGGGGGCTAGGTCAAATAATGGACCGATTTCAGCCAGTTTCAATAGGGATCGTCCTTGGGCAGAAAAAATGATATGTACCAAATTTTATCGAAATATCTTCAAAATTGCGACCTGTACTCTGCGCACAAGCTTTACATGGACAGCCAGCCAGCCAGCCAGCCAGACGGACGGACGGACGGACGGACGGACATCGTTTAATCGACTCAGAAAGTGATTCTGAGTCGATCGGTATACTTTAAGGTGGGTGTTAGACTAATATTTTTGGGCGTTACAAACATCTGCACAAATCCATTATACCCTCCCCACTATGGTGGTGTAGGGTATAAAAACTTAAAATTGCATGTTACTCCATTTAAAAAAAAAGCTAACAGGTGAAACCGATAAAAACCTGTATTTTGGTACTTTTTTTTGCACAATAAGCATAGAAGAGGGGTGTTCATTATTATGTTATACTTGTTTTTTTCCAGTCAGCTCGCGATTTTTTGAGTATAATAATTCTGGTGAGTGCTTTGGCATGTTTGTCTGATCTTTCAGAATGTTGAAATTTGACAATTTTAGCTTTATCCATAATAAAATATTATATTCCGAAAATTCTAAATAAAAATATAACATTGCACATTCAAGGCATTACAGCGAATATAGTATTTGATTAAAAAGAAAAATTAGTTAAAAATTTAACGAAATATTTAGATAATACTCGGAATTTTCACATCATAAAGAAATATTTTTTTTATAAATAAATTTTTAGGTAGTATTACGTAATACGCATTTCAATCTAACTACATTAATAGACATTCTTCATTTGACTTTTTTAAAATATCGCAAATTTTGTATTGATACACAGCGTTTTTAGTGAAAATGTCTTTAAATTTTTATTAAAAACACTAGTTTATTTCATAGAAAAAATTCAATTTTTACACACATATAGATTTATTTCTACATTATATATCCGAAGTTGCGAATTTTGAGGACCAAAGTAGGAAAAATTCCATTGAAAAACAGTGTAGTTGATTTTCGCTGAGCTGTTAACATATATTCGCCACAAATGTAAAACAACATATTAAGATCTTTAATACAGCATCTTATCTTACTAGCCATAATTAAATAATAGAATAAGAGAAGTTATATTTATAAAAAAAAGGAGGAAATTAAAGCGTTTTTTTTTTTGATAGTTTAAGTAGTTTTTTCTTATAATTAAAAAAAAAAAATTTCGTACATAATTTACATATGATCACGCTAATCTACAGGAATAAATCTTTAGTTTAAGTACAATCATGTAGGTGTTAATCGTTCAAGTTACGAACATTTGAATAATTTGTTTGATACGAAAAACATATGAAAAATATTGTAAAACTTCGAGTTGTTTGCCAAATGGTTTAGTAAATTTTCAGCAAATTTTCATTTTTTTCATATAAATAAGTGTATTGATATGTTTTTATTATATATCGTGAAACGTCCATGCGATATCACCAATATATCCTGGAATTTAGATCAACAAAATTGATGTCAAAGAAAAGATAATTTTGTTTAGAATACCAAACATGCTTTTTAATTTTAATATCCATTTATGCAATATTTAACCAATAATATAAAAAAATACAGAATAACCAAAAAAATTAAAACCGCGATATTTTAAAAACAAGAGCTGCCAAAAAAAAACTAAAAATAATTTTGAAAATTAATTGTCCCATATATGTTTTATCAAAACCAATTTTCGCTGCACCAAATCAAATATCAATTTTGCTCTCCTGTATTATTTAACTTATCAACATTAAAGTTAGCTTATATGTATGTATCTGAGTGAAGTTAGAATTAGGAATATAGGGATAATATTTAGGTACCAAAATGTGAGAACTGAACTATAGGTACTTTTCCGTTCTGCTAATGGTACCCTTTGAATTTTCTTTAATAATGAACCTCAAAATATGAAATTTTGCATATATGGTTCTAAGTGAATAAGAATCCAAGGCGTAGACTTTATGGTACTTTTTTTATTCCAATGATATTTTTTGAATACATTTATTATAATTGAATCTTGAAATTAGACACATATGATTCTGAATGAGCAAGAATCCGCCAATGATCTTAAAAACATTACGAATCTACAAGTAGTGAATTTATGAAGCTTTTTCTTTATTCTAACGGTACTTTTTAAATTTTCTAAAATAATAGAATTATATATATAAGTTCCAATTTATTTATGGCTTTGATTGTTTTCTGCTTAAAATTTACCTTTTGGTTAGCAAAGCCCAGCAGTTCTAATATACTATCCCGAACTAGTTATTTTAGTTATGTAACTAGCTACGTGACTAGTTATTTTAACACTTTCATGTCGCAAGGAGAGGGTCAATTGACCCTTTTGGATTTCAATGAGTTTGTTTAAAGTAGTCAACGCATGGGATTCACATACCGGTTACATAGAGTCAGTTACCTTACTAGTTACCTAAATGGTTAATCGATAACTACTTATTTTAATATTTACGGGTAATTGACCTCAAGTGTCAGTTCAAAAGACATCTCATAGACACTCCAATAACCGATTGCTTGTAAACAAAACATCTTCCGAAAACTCTCTAATAGATAACTTCTGGTGGGATAAATAAACATTTAAAGTGATTGAACTCTAGGTTACTTAGAGAAACTAAAGCGACAATTGACTCACGCCAGGTTACACGGGATGTCGGTATACTTAAGCAAAGAGAAATTCAACTATCCCAGTAGTTCTAGGAGACTGTCCCGATCTATTATTTTTACCTATCACTTAGGGTGACAACTAGTTATATAACTAGCTACGTGACTAGTTATTTTAACACGTCCTAAGCAGATGGTCAACTGACCCTTTTTGATTAAAATGAGATTGTCTGATAGCTGGTTGAAAGTAGTCAACGAATTGGATTCACACACCGGTTACGTATATTCAGTTACCTTTCTAGTTACCTATCTGGTTACTTGATCAGCTACAGTTATTTTGGCATTTACGGGTGCTAATTCATCTCAAGTGTCAGTTAAAAAGACATTCCATATACAGTCCAATAACCGATTGCATGTAAACAAACCTTTATCTGACAAGTCTCCAATAAATTACTTCTGGTAGGTAAAATATCTACTTTCTAAAGTGCAGTACAAAATAATCGTGTAAAGTGACTACACTCTATGTTACTTAGAGACACTAAAAAGACAACGGGCTATCAGTATACTTAAGCAAAAATAAAATAAACTGTATGAGATTACTTGGAGATACCTAAATGACAATTGACTTCTCGCTAGATTACCTGGGATGTATAAAGAAACCATATAACTTCTCTCTGCACTACGAATTTCCAAAAAATATATATATTGTAGTCAGCCAAGTTGTCAGACACTAGTGACAATAAGGAAGACATTAAGTTTTTGCTTAACTGCTGGTTGTATAAAATAAATTTCTTTACCACACATGTGAAATATTTAAAAATTCAAAGGTTTAGCCAACATATTAAATATTAATAACTTTTATTAGCACAAGAGACACCGTCATATTTTTATGATCTTTACTTGCTTTGAATACACAATATTCCCCCAATACAGACTGAATGGATGGAGGGATGTATGACAATAAACCTGAAATAGTGGCAAAACTTTATTGTGTTAAACAACAATATGGGACAGCGGAAGAAATAATCATTAAGAATTTTTATTTTTATAGGTTTATCAATAAAAACTTAGTGATACTTATGTATCAGAGAAACAATTTTATGACAGTTTTGTTACAATAATATAAAATCCTCTGTCATCTATTGTGGATGGTGATGACAGGATTCTTTTTTTATTATACTTTTATTTTTATGAATTTTTTCAGAAATAAAAAACTACAATTTATATAGGTTTTCATGAGAGTATACTTGTGTAATAAAGATTTGTAATCATGTGGTCTTTGGAAATAAAAGTTTGTTTTGTTATGATTCATATTGTAAAGTAGGAGAATGATGGAATTGATATGTAATCAATATTGATACAAAAGTATGCACTTGAACAATAAGTACTTAAAGCTGATTGTGTAGTGCTTCAGATTTATAAATTTTAGAAACTCGCTTAACTGTAAGGAACCAAATTATGCTTTCTATGTTAATTCATTTTTGTTTGATATTAATTTTGTATAGCTCTCTTAAAAGAGAAATTATTATTGGATTGCTCTTCTTCGAGGACATATTTATACGAGAATTGAAGCGAAGCCAGAGATGTATTTTAAATTAAAAATATCAAAATTAAAACACTGAACTGATAAAGAATTATTAAAGAATATTTTGATGTTAAAAAACTATAATCATAGATACATATAGATCGGAAACTGTACTTTCAAAGACCTGACACAGTTGTCAAGAATCTAAGTGGTGAGAATGGATTAGTAAAATTGAGCAATTTTTTTGTTTGAGTTTTTTACTACCCAGCAGTTCTAGGAGACAGTTCCGAACTAGTGATTTTACCCATCATTTAGGGTGGGAACTAGTTACTTCTATAGTTATTTTAACACGTGCTTGTCCTAAGCAGGGGGTCAATTGACCCTTATTAACTAGAATCAGACTGTTTAATAGCTGGTTCAAAGTAGTCAACGCATTGGATTCACATACTGGTTAAATAACATCAGTTACCTTACTAGCTACCTAACTGGTAACTTGATCAGCTACATAACTAGTTATTTTAACATGTACGAGTGCTAATTGACCTCAAATTGTCAGCTAAAAGACATATCATAGGCAGTCCAATAAGCGATAGCTTGTAAACAAACCTTTCTCCGACAACTCTCCAACGGATTGCTTCTGGTGGGTTAAATAACTAATTTCTAAAGTGCAGTACAAAATAAACGTTTAAAGTGTCCTAACTATAGGTTACTAAGAGACACTAAAGTGACTATTGGCTTCGTGCTATATTTCTTGGGATATCAGTATACTTAAACTAAAATAAAAATTAACTGTATGAGAATTATATCAACACAATTTGTATAAAACCAGTTTGAACGAATTATCATACAACACGTTTAAAGTGACTACACTCCGGGTTACATAGAGACACTTAAGTGGCAATTGTCTTCACGCTAGATTACTTGGGATGTATAAAGTAACCAATTGTCTTCTCTCTGCACTACAAAGAGCACATACGTGTCAAATGACCAAATATATAAATTAGAGTCAGCCAAGTGATAAGAAATTTGTGACGATTACTGTCTATTAGGGATACATTGACTACATGCTTAACTCTATGTATGTTTAAAAGAGCTGGAAATACTCAGAGTATATACGGGTGGAAAATGTTTATCGATAATGTCGATACAAACGTGTATTAAAAAACGCATATTCAATTATCGTATGAACATGTGAGATATATATTTATCATTATATCGAATTTGAATTAGCTACCAATACGTATATGAGGAAGATTTTCGCGAATCGCCTAAATCATCTAAGAGAGAAGAAATATAATGTTGATCTGATATATCCTAATGTTTCCAAACAATGTTAACAGGTATATTGAAAAAACACTATTCTTTAAAAGCTATGAAACATACCTTTATTTTTCATTATTTCATGTTTATGATGTTGACAAAATAGCTAAATAGCTAAGTCAGACAGGACACATGTTAGCTAAATTTGTTTGATTCGAAAATGACTAATTTTGTTTTCCATCGGTTTCAACGTGTGAGAGGTAATTTTTTAGGTTCAGAAGTGGTGATTTTGATAAAGACAAAGACAAAGACGGCCAAAAAATGTTGAAGACCAATAATTGGAGGCATTACGCCATCAAGATTGTTGCAAAACTCAACAAGAGCGAACGCAACCGAAGTCCAGCCAACAAGCCGAATCGACACCAATGCCAAATATTCATGGCATTAAGGTATTGCTCTGTATTTTGTGGGAGAAAAAGGGTGTTATCTATTATGAGCTGTACCAAACGCAACTGATTCGTTTGAAGCGAGTATTGACTGAAAACCGCCCAGAATATGCGGCCAGACATGAAACTGTAATATTCCATCATGACAACGCTAGGCCATATGTTGCAATACCTGTTAAAAAGTATTTAAAATGAAGTGGGCAGTTTTGCATCATGCGGTATATAGTCCAGATGCTCTCTCTGGGATATACTTCACTTTGGAACAGGGTATTGGCTTGATTCGTTCTTGGCCTCAGACGATGAGCACGTTATCCATATGTTGCCAGAATGATGTCATATCTACTTATATTGTACAAATGTGTCAAAGTAAAACCTAAAAATTTTAAAAAAATCCAGCATTTTTATACACCCAATAAAACGTAAGTGGACTTTATATGGCAGATATGACCAGTTATGGTCATCTTACTAAAATTCCCCGTAACAATTTTTATGCACATGAATATTGCTTGTGTTGAGTTTACATTTGATAACGATATTTATTATAAATTTATGCGTATTTAAGTGATTTTCGGATTGGTATTTTATGTAGGAACAACTTGTACGAAATTTAAATTTTTCCAAAAAATTTTGAAAAATATCAACTCTTTTGTTTGGTTTGTTTTTCTCTTTTTTTGGTCCAAAGCTTTGTTTTCACTTGAACGATCTTCCTCCAAAATACCTATCGTGCCTTCAACTGACGGACAGTCGCACAGTGGTTAATATAAGGTGTTAATCATAATATAAGTTCTATCATAATCATAATATAAGTTCTATCGTAAGGCTAAGATGTCATGCAATAATTATTGGCAAAAATTATAGTTATTATGTCAACAGAAATATTCGAAAATGGCTACAGAACACACTACTTTCGACTTTAAAGATTTGAGGAGTTATAATTATACCATATTCAAGAGCGTATTTTGAATATTTATAATTATTTATTTTATAATTTTTTTACCTTGTTGGAAAGGGTATCTTATCCAGATTCTATTTTCTTTATGAGTTTTGTATATATTGTTAGCATATTTGAAATTTATTCATTTAAAATATACAATGTTTTTGGCTTACCTACGCAACTTTGACTAAGATTTTAATTGTTGGCGCCGTTTGCCGCCGATCTATGTTTAACTTACAATTAAAGTCTAACTTATTATCTAAAAGATATATCAAAACTTGCTGGCTTTATGTGCCTATAAACAAATGGCATGCAACTCAGAAATTAAAAAAAAATTATCATCTTTTTTGATTTCAGTAGCTTTTCATTAATAAATACAAAACAAGTAAGAAAGTAGGGTCGGTCAAGCCCGACAATATAATACCCTACACTAAGTAAATGAGCAAAAACATTTTTCTTTCAAAATTTCAATAATTTATATTCGTGAGCGATTTTCGGTAGAGGTCCTTATATGGGAGCGATGACAAATTATGCACCGATCACCATGGAATTTGGTCATGTGATTAATGTAAAGTTATTTGTGTCGCATTTTATGTGTATACCGACATTTTAAGGAGATTTATGCTCGTTAAAGTGATTATCGGAAGCAGGCCTTATATGGGTGCTATGACTTATTATGGACCGATCATAATAAAATTTGGTGACATGAATTTTGTATATATAAAACTTATTTGGAGAAAAACATGTGTAGATACCTATATAAATTAAAAATTTATGATCAATAAAGTCCAATTTCGGGAGGACATTTGTGTGATGACTAGGTGAAATAATGGTCCGATTTCAGCTAGTTTCAATAGGCTTGGTCCTTTGGCCGAAAAATTGGTATATACCAAATTTTATCGAAATATCTTCAAAATTGCTACCTGTACTCTGCGCACAAGGTTTACATGGACAGCCAGCCAACCAGCCAGCCAGACGGACGGTATACTTTAAGGTGGGTGTTAGACTAATATTTTTGGGCGTTACAAACATCTGCACAAATCCAATATACCCTCCCCACTATGGTGGAGTAGGGTATAAAAATTAAAATAACTATTGTTGAAGTTGAAAAATTACGAAAAAAATAAAGAAAATTAAATATACATTTTGTGAAAGATTAATTCCTTGCCACTCCATAATTGTTAAACATTTTTAAAACGGTCTAAAAATGTGTGAATTAGAGGTACTAAAGTACTACGGCATACCCTAAAACAGTTAAAAAAAAAACTCCAAATGTTAAGGGTACTTCAAAATCTTTGAAAACGGTTTTAAACTTTAATCATCGAAAGCATTTTTTATTATAACTCTACTGTAGCTGAATATGTTTTTAAAAAAATGCAGTCTTTGGCCCTTGTAAATATTGGGGCTTAAAAGTCTACGGGACGATGCACAGTGTCAGATTTTGCCAATTTAGGGGGACTAAAATCAAAATTTTGTTCGTGTTTTTTTCCTTTAGTTTCAATTCAGTATTAGAGAAAATTGTCCAAATAATAAATAAATGCATATCAAAGTGAATAAATGGGAACCAAAACAAAGTAACGGTGCTCAGAATGTCGTGTTTATTACAGAAAATAAAAATCCAATTTCTACCCGCTCCATGTTCACTAACTTTGAACAATTATAGCTTTTTTGTTTTTGAATATTTTTTGCCCATTTCTTTTTTGTTTTCTTAAGTTTTTACTCTTTTTAATAATAGTAATAAAGATTTTTAATAAATAATTTACGATAAATTTTCCGTGGCGTTTTAGATAAATCGTTTTATTGTAAGTATATCTGAAAAGTAAGAAATCTTTCATGGACTCAAAAATATAGAATACCATTTGATTTCAGGGTTATTTTGGCACCACATGATAAATTGATATATATCCTATTGGGAATATAAAATACTTTTTGCAACCTTTTACATACTGCATACACATTTCCTCAAAAGTTCATCATGAACTTGCAAATGTCTCATCAACAAATTTTCAATGTTTGGTGGTCAGATGTGCCAAATGATTGGATTGATCTTAAAAAATTAAAAAATAAAAAAAATATATATATTTTTGACCAGTTGTAACATTTTTTTAGTGTAGTATGGTCCGAGTAAATTTTCTTTATTTTTTTGGCTTAAGGAATCCCACTTTGCATCTTTGGGTAGGACACCCTATGAATATTTAACCTTACTGTTATATGGGGGTGGATGTAGCAGTTCTCCGATTTCGCCCTAATTTTGAAAAAATATGCGTATTATCATCGTAATACCTAGTTCAAAATATCGTAGCTTTACCTTTACTAGTTTTCACAATACAGAATTTAGTCCCCCTAAAATGGCAAATTCTGATGGTTGGAATTTTATAAAAAAAAATGTAAGATAAAAAACTGTTAATAAATGTCAGATGTTAATACTATTAAAACTAATGAAAAAGTACACTAAAACACTTTTTTTACTTGTCACTTTTATACAAAAACTAAAAAAAAATCAAAAATGGATTTTTAACCATTCATTACTATTTTGATTATGATTCGATTTTTACGATAAAAAAAAAACAAATTAAAGCTTAAAATCCCACCTATTCAACAAAAAACAAAAATCCTCATCCATTCAAAAGTTACAGATTTTTTATCCCAAAATTACCAAAATTTCCCACTGTGAGTCGGACGAACATAGCTTGATCGTCTTATCGTCTTATAAGGACCCTTCGATGTGTTACAAAATCAATGACTATTGATTTTGCCATCTTTCTGGTGTGTATTAAAACTATAATTATAAAATAAATAAGTGAAATTCACTTTTCGCTCAGTAGGAGGCGTAGAACCACCAATGCTAATAAAACCTAATATCAAAAATATCTATCCTATGTATCTCTGGCAACAGACAATTTTTGTGTTTTTGCATAATATAAGTTACATTTAGGGTCCAATTTAAGATAACTTATCAATCTAGAAATGTTTAAACAAAGCCATTTTATGTATTGCGGTGTTTTAATTATTTGATTTATTTTGATTTCTTATTAATATTGCGAATACATTAGCTAATATGTAGTTCCAGCACTTCCTATAAGGACCATAGGGGCAATTTCATATGTATTATGACCTTGTATTTCGAAATCTTAATTTATTATCAATTTGTGTATTTAAATGCATATAAATATAAATGAATTAATACACTTTAATGATTAACATTATATTTATTTATTATGTACCCGAGCTTAAATACGCATAAGTATATATTGATGTGTATTAATATGGTACCAAAAAGTAGATGTCGATATTGCTAACTAAAATAAATATTCATTTGGCTTTACGCTATAATCTGTAGAAGTGTTAGTCAGTAGAGTAAAATGTATATTTTTCAGATAATACTCATATTCGGTAGTGAATTATTTAGATGTTATTTGATATATATTTTAACTTTTCAGGTGTAACCAAAATTGTGTACTATATGTTAGAAAACCATACAAATGAGGTCTACCCTAATGTGTATATTATTGTGTATCTGTATATAATTACTATTAACGATGGCGTCAGTTTGTGTGCATGTATTATTGATTTATGGTTAAAATACTAACAAAAACACTCGTATTGACTCTTGCACAAAAGCACACACACATATGTAGCTCTTTAACCACTGCTCATAAAATATGATTTGAAATCAATTATATAGGATTTGGTGGTATTATTATTAAATATTGTATTGTTCTATATAGTATTGTATGTCTAAGTATTAACTTTTTTGCACGAGTGTTCACACAAAAATGTGTACACGAACATAAGGGTGGCACTACAAAAGAGTATTCTGAATACTTATTTATTTTGTTACAGAATACAGTTTCTAAGCTAAATATTCAAGGTTTAATCAAATATTAAGGACCTTTTGTCCTTTGACCCTTGATCCATCTCTCTTTTAGATAAGGTTAGAGAAATAATGATGAATGGTATTGTTAGGAATGTGCAATGACGATTTGAATTCAACGGTCTGTAACGACTGCCTGCAGCATTCATCATTTTTGAAGGCATGTCCAACAGTAGCATGCGTTTATTGGCATTGTTTGTAAGTATGGCAACACTAAATGTTTGGGCTGTTGGCAATGACATCGAAGGCTCTGGAATTCGAATGTACTAGAGCATTGTAGAAGATTCCCGATAGATGGCGCGTGTATAAATAGTGGCATAGCTGGCAGTCGTGAGTTGAGTTTATCATTGGCGCTGTTAGAGTTAACATCAATTGTCGTGTACGTGTGTGTTTGTACATTGTAAAGTTTGTGTGCATTTCTGCGATTTGATAAACGAGTATAAAGACATTGAGTGACTATTTAATTCTGTTGTTGTTGTACATTCTAAATAAATAAAGAGTTGTTACAATTTTAAACTACTAAAACTGCTTTTATTTGCAATCAAAAGTATCCGGTTTATTTGAGGGAAATAAACCCCATTTTTAAAAGGTAAAAACGTAACAGTATCTTAATATAAAGCAAAGTTTCTGTTTTGTTAGGAATATGAACATGTTTTTTTTTCGTTTTATAAAAATGGGACCACCCTAGTGCATATATGCATGTTGGTTCACCCCATCATGGTTACTGTATAGACAAAAACAATTTGAAAGTTATATTTTTGAAGAAAAATAGAATTTTACAATTTATATAATTTCACATCTAGCTCAGTGAGAAATCATTTCATTTTAAAATTAGAGAAAGTGAATTTATTCAAACAGTTTTGAGTCACACTGTAAGTACATACATTCATTATTTATTGTTATTATTGTCTTTGTATTTGCGTTATTATTTATAGAAAACTCAGTGTGTGTACCGATTCAATTGTGTTTATACACTTATAGTTATGTATGTGCGCTGTGGTTTCCTTTTTATCATATTTTATATGTGTTTGCTTATGAAGGCTCCTTATAACAGAGCACAATAGGTCGCCACTAATTTTGCACTTTTACGATGTTCAACGTTCCAATGTTTAACACTTTTCAATGTCATCTCAAAACATGATGCTGAAAAGTTGACTAATATAACTAATAACGTTTAGAGGCTGAAGATTTTATTTGAAATTTCTAGTTTTGACCTAAAGTAGCAATATTTGGTATCAAATTAACCCATTTTAATTTAATACCAATAATATCAAGTAAGAAGGTAAAGTTAGTCAAGTCCGATCATTTAACGTATGCGGAATGAAATTGCAACAAAACAGAAAACACTATATTTGTTTCCAACGTTAAAACAAATAACATATAAAATCGTTATAAAATAGCCCATTGTATTGATTTAATGTTGGTGTTATATTCATGTACTTTTGTGGCAGTTATGAAGAAATTTGTATACAGGTGTTGAAAATACCGATGTTTGGACTTTTCTGAGCTCCTATTTGAGTTTCATGGTCTTATTATTCTCGATTTTTATTTTAAATAATTTACAAAAACTCTTCTATTTAAAAAGGTCCAAAAACTCTCAAATTATTTTTAATTTAAAAAAATTTTACCATTTTTTCACTTTAGAAGTTTGGAATTTGAAGGGTGTTGGAAAACACTATAATCATCAGGGCGTCACAGTTGGACGATGGAAGAGTTAATAAGAAATTTCTTTTTAAAAAAATAAATTTATGATGTTTCTTTTTATGAAATGATTAATTTTATGTATATTTGTGAAATTTGATTCGTGTACATATTTTGGCTGTCTCTATTAAAAAGTGAAAGTGTATCATTCAAATAAACGTAAAAAAAACACTTCAAATAAACGTCAAAACATTAGAAAAGCTTGACAAAGGCGTTTAAGGGAACCGGTTAGACCTTGATTTTAATGTGACAACATCTTCAATCAGCTACATCAAATCACATACAACAGCAATATTAAATGCTGTTTCCAACACATAAGTATTAGAGGGCAAGTAATAAATCTTTGCACAGCTCTGAATATCCAAAAATTAAAAGTCGTCTGTATGAGTGGTTTTTAAATTCCGTACAAGTGATGGATGATTTACCAAATTTAAGAAATGACACGGTATCCGTTTTTTTTTTTAAATGTGTGGCAAGATTCTTTCCAGTGATGTTGTTACGTTTTGTTTTCTTGTTTTTATCAAATATAATGAATAAAAAAAATGTGAAATAGATTTATTTTAGTTTTTGGTAGTAAATTTACTCAATTTTTTATTCGAAAAAAAAACGTCCAGAAATTTGAATAATTCAGAAATTAGAATTGCCTCAAAAACAAAGCGGTTCTAATTTGCAAACGTCTACTGTACTATAGTGGTGTAGGGTATAAAAATACATTTCGTAATCTATTTTCTAGTATTTCAGCTCTGATTGTTTCCTTGTGTTGCTTATTCAAATGGTCGTAATTTTAAATTTCTAGCAAATTGTTAACCCTTTTATATAGGGGCTCAAATCTGTCCTATGCTGCAAAGTCAGTTCACCCTGGAATTGATATTTTTGGAAATTAGTTTAAAAAAGCTTGTTTTTCAGTTCTAAATTTTGAATTGGAATGAAGCCTGGAATTATCCTGATTAGCGAAACAACTTTAAAAACATTTAATTGTTATGATTCAGTGGAATCCAAACAAACAAATTTCATGTATTTAATACCTTTAACAATTTTTAATATAGAGGTAGGTTCAATCGTTAAAATTGCATTTTAAATCCTCATTCAGAGGATAATCGTTAAAAAACTTTTAATTTTCTTTTAAATGTAAAATTTTTAATTTATAATATGCATGAAATTTTAGAATTTTTTTCTGGTCATAACGGGCAAACGATGTCAGGAAATTTTTATATTTCATGTTTTAATGTAACTATTTTTCAAAAAGTTATTGCGGGAATATAAGATTAATATTTTGGTAAGAATATTGTATGCTGTATTGCCAATTATTGATAAATTCACTGAAATTTATTGTTGGGGGATAAGCTAGTTCCGATGCGTTTTTCAATGGTTGCTTAGGCCAGATCATCAGGAAACCTTTTCCCAAAAGGCTTTAGAAAAACTAAATATATTATACAAATAAAACTATAGAGTGAATGAGAATTATGGACACTCAAGCTTTATTTATAAACTAGCTGAACGCGGTCCGCGTTGCTGGCCCTTAGAAAACATCGGTTTCATATTGCATCTCGATCTCGATTTTAATATACAGTGTCGGACAAAGTCGGTGATCCAACCTTCAATTTCAATACATGTGGTGGCAGTCCGGCTGGTTTCAATGAATTCAAAAATTCAGTAGGATAATCGACGTCATGTTCTTCGTTCATTACTGTGTCAATCGATTTGCATTTTATTGTTTCGCCAGGCAGTTTCAATTGTATTTATTTATTGAGCTTGTTAACATCATAATTTGTTGGTGCCAAAATTGGATGTTCCCACAGCCAATCCGAATTTTTGTAGTTGGTTGTAAGAATTGGGAATACCTTGTCAACAACGAAATCTCATTTGTTGCGAGATCAATTGAAATTTTTCCATTTCTGATGTCCAACAATTGTTTTGAGAATGTTTCGGCAGAAGGGTATTGCAGCAAATTCACACGCATGTTCGTTGATAGCGTTCGGCTTCTGTAGCTTCATTTCCAGTGAAATAAATTTGAAGGAACTTCACATCATCATTGGGAAGCGGGAGCAATGATCCAATTCTATGGTACATTTCGCCTTGAACTTTAAAGGTGGGATGAAGCCGACGTCATTTGAAATCATGAGTTGCACTTTTGGATATTTTGAAGGAAGTGCTTGGAAATAGGATGTGTGCCTGAAATGTAACTTAGAAGCAGCTTAGGCGGCTCAGTAACTGGTGGCAGAATTACTTTACCATTCGAACAGCACATTCCCTTGGATTCCTTGGGGAACTTCAAAACACGGCAATGTAAGCAATGTTTGTCCATTGCGGGAATCAGTACGTCCTTGTGATTCCTGTAGTCATCATACTTGTTGTAATAAAATGCCGGCAACTTTAAATCGATTCATT
The DNA here is from genome assembly GCA_942486065.2 of Calliphora vomitoria. Taxonomy (NCBI): domain Eukaryota; kingdom Metazoa; phylum Arthropoda; class Insecta; order Diptera; family Calliphoridae; genus Calliphora; species Calliphora vomitoria. The sequence continues at coordinate 115,882,673 of OW818030.2, read as the reverse complement.
CTCTTGATCGAGCCATTCGGGAGCGATTGGCTTCTAGTCTTTCGATATGCTGTTGAGGTGTCTCCGCAGCACTCGATGAAGATGCAATGCGACGCATTTGCTGAAGCCGTGATTCTCGTTCACTTCCCGTTTCTGCGGCTCTAGGCGTAGATGCCCTTTCTAAAATAAATTTTATTTGAATAAAACCGTTATTTTGTATTAAAAGTGGAATGCGGAGAGTTGTTCAAAATATTATTTTTTTTTCATAGATTTCATATGGAAATTTCTTATTCATGCACCTAATATGCAAGAGTAAACAAAATTCTTTATCATCGATTGATAATATAAAAGAACTATAATAATACCGGGTATGTGTTGAAATGTATTCCTTTTTTCGCTTACACCAAATAATTCGCTTCCGAGTACACGACTTTATCTTTTCTTACATTCCCTACTACAATTGGTTGTATTTTTAATTGGATTTTTTATACCCTACATTGTACTAAAATTTGTAACGTTCAAAAGTATTGTAGAAACACCCACCAATCTGCTCAGAATCATTTTTGATTAATCGATATCTGTCCCTCCGTCCGTCCGATCTTATAAACCTTGTAATCAAACTACAGATCGTAATTTCAAAGATAGATCTTTTCTATTTGATTAGAATCAGTCCATTATTTCTTCTAGCCTCCATAGAACGTGCCCTGCAAATAGTTAAGTTCTCCTAAATATCTTAATTATATAGATATCTAAACCATATTCAGCTCAAATAAGTTTTATATAAGATGAACTCGCACTATCAAATAAAATTGAACAAAAATAAATATCCCACTCGCATTCCACTAAGTGACTAAAAAGGTCTTCAAGGAAAAGACCTAAGTTTTATTTTGAGCAAAAAGATAAAAAATTATAACAAGTGTTCATTTTGAAAAAAAAAGTCAAAAATTGTATGTTTTAAGTTACAAAACATTTATTTTGATAGATATCCAACTCGCATTTCACTAAGAGACCAAAAAAGTCTTCAAGGAAAATATCTAAGCTTTATTTTGAGGAAAAAAAGGGCCCATTTTGAAAAAAAAAAACAAAAAAGGTTTTTGATTTTGGAAAAAACAAACAAACATTTTTGATTTTGGAAAAAATTATCAAAATTTTTTTATTTTGGAAAAAATTATCAAAATTTTTTTTTTTAGAAAGATTGATGAAATAGCTATCAAAAGTATTTGGGACACATTTTGCTAAGAACAATAGGTATTAAGTTACTGGATGCGAAAAAAATATGTAAAATTTTCACCCCCTCAAACTCAGAGAGTTCTTGACCGATCTTGTTGAAAAATTGTGTCTGAATTATTATCCAATAAGACTAACCTTTCATCGCGATCGGAAGATATCAATTTCAAAAGTTGGTTCACTTGACATGAAGTCATGTCACCAAATTTTATAATGATCTGACCATATTTAGTCATAGCTCCCATATAAATTTTGAAGGTCTTTCTAATGATGTACTCGATGTAAGGGTTTCTTTTTTGTTTTTTAATCATTTAATTTCTGTAATTTTATTGGAAAATATAGAGAATTTGCTATTCGATTTTGTTCCAATTGGCTGCATTTTTGAGGACAGGAAATAATCTTGTAACTTGGAAGCCGACATGAGGGCCAACCTAGTATATACATAAAGGGTCTTTCAATATGCGCTTTCTATCTTTAAATTTAAATAAAATAAAGTGTGTGTGAGATATGTATCATCGAAATTTTTTATTCGGTTGAAAGGCTTAACGATGCCATTATGTATGGAATATAGTATCATACAAATGTGTGTCGCGGGTTCGCTGCCACATACATCAGGCTGCTGTTTAGCGATGGCATGAGTTACGTTGGCACTGAGGGTCGCTGTAGTTTGTGGCTTGTTCGCATAGGCTTGCGATTTAAGAAAACCCCACAAGATAATCTCTAACGGGGCCAAATCGCACGATATGGGTAGCCTATTTTTATCACCTTAATGTGAGATGACCATGTCCTCAAATCGCTCGTGCAGAATCTCTCTCAAATGTCGTGCGGCGTCCTGTTGAAACCACATGTCGTTGATGTCCATATCATCTAATTCAGGCCAAAATAAGTTGGTAATCATCAACCTATAGCGCACGCCGTTGACGGTGATGGCCTTGCCGCCAGCCAAAAATCCACACCATTGACTTTTTCATTGCCGGCTATTGGACAATTTTGTTTGCTGGCATTCCATTCATACAGAAATGGACCTTATCGCTGAAGATGTTATTTTTTTTTAAATTAGCGAAACGTTACCAAAACAGAACACCAGTTTTTATAATAATACAATATTGCCGCTAGCTACTGTTAAAGTTCAAAAGTCACTATTGGAAGACTCTTAATATATATATGTACTTTAGGGTAGGTCTTTTTTATGAACTCAAAAACCGGACACAATATTCCCAACATAAAGTAAAATGTTTTTAATTTTAGGATCCCATCCTTACAATTTCTTTCTTGCCATAGAGAAACATAAAGCGGAAACTAGAAAAAAAAACTCAAAACAAAAAAATTACTCAAAAATGTTACACATACGAGTGTTGTTTTTGTTTTCACATAGTTTTTTTTTACTAATACATTCTCACCACTTAGGTTTTTGACAACTGAGTTAGGTCTTTGACAGGAGAGTTTCAGATCTATGTGTATTTATCTATGTTTCTAGAATTACCGGTTGTTGAGCTTAGAATGATATTTTAAAGTCAAGTTTTTTATTTTAGCAGGAAATTACATTATAGAGTACTTACTACAAACTTCCTCATTGTTCCCGGATTCAATTCATTCAATATTTCATTGACTCTGTTCAATAATATAATACATCACTTCGTGTTGCTCATAATTTCATTTCTTTTCATGTTTCAAACATTTTATTTCCTGTTGCGTTTAATTGAAAATAAAATTCATTTGTGTTTCTGTCTCTTGCTAAATGTGTGTGTTTTTATATGTTTTATGATGACTGATTTTAAAAGCCATTTTATGTTTTTATTTGTTCGTTTTTTTTTTTTTTTCATTTTATTCTTTAGTATTAATTCATAACTTCATAATTCATACTTAAACATGTGCGAATGTTTGATACCGGTACTCATGTACACAACATGTGTTTATTTTATATACTACACTACAGTATTAATTGACAATCAGTGTACGACTATTTTTGTGTGTTTTCTGGTTTTTGCTTTCTGTTAATAGTCACATTATATTTATAAATCATTTTAAAAATTGTGTACATTTTTGTTGGCTTTTAGTTCATGTTTATGCAACATAAACAATGATAAATACAAATTCATGAACATGCATTTATTACTTAAATGCAACATTTTGCATTAAATTAAAGTGAAATAAACTATGATGGCATTTTTATTAAATAAATTAAAAAAAAATTCAGAAACAAATATATTTAGTTTACATATATAAAAACGATTTAAAAATATTTCCTTAAAGTGTCTCAAAATTCACGCAAGAGGTATATTTGTCATTAGTGACAGCTCTGACAGTTTGATAGTTTGACTGGCGACAATGATTAATAGAAAATGAAGTATTTTACGTTACCATTGTTGATCAATATTGTAATAATAATTCCGCCCACAGTTCATTCTATGCAGTGAAGAAAGGACATTATCACCTTAACGGCTATATAAAATGGGATTCTAAGAACCTAAATTTTAGTTTGTCAAAATTGTCTGAGACTTCCAAATTCTTTAGCAATCGCAATGGTATAAATGAAACATATAATTATACCCTTCACCTTCGTGAGAAGGGTATATATAAATTTGTCATTCCGTTTGTAATTTCCACAATATAATTTATATATATTCTGGATCCTTATAGATAGCGGAGTCGATTAAGCCATGTCTGTCTGTCTATTGAAATCAACTTTCCGAACCCCCTAAATAACTTAGATACACGGTTCATACATCAATATTCTTCCAGCTCAGTTGCTAAAGAAAATCGGTTCACAAATGGCTGAGATCAAGGGGAAAAACCAGGACAACATTGATTTTTTACCAATTTTTTTACCTATATCTGGATTACTAAGTCATTAATATGGACAATATGGATATCAAATGATAGATATTTCAAAGACCTTTGCAAAGACGTATATAATACCATAGTAAGTTGGACCTACAATGGGTCAAAATCAGAATTTTTGAACCCGAATTTTTTTGTTTCAACAAAAGTTTTTTTTCGCTAAATATTAAAAAAAAATTGAAAAAACAAAAAATTTTTTTTTTAAATTTAAAAAAAAAAATTCGAAAACATTTTTTTTTCAAAAAATTAAAAGAAAAAATACTTTTACCTAAAAATATTTAAAATTTTTATTTTGAAGTATAATTGCTGAAGGGTATATAAGATTCGGCACAGCCGAATATATCTCTCTTACTTGTTTTTTTTGTAATTATTTTTTTCACAAAAAATTTTCATTCATCACTTTTCTTTTCCAAAAGTGTGTTTCCTTAATTTGGTTTAACCAAAATTTAAATGTTTCATTTCTTATTTAATACAGAAATCTTTCCTAAAAAATGCTGTTAAACAATTGCAAATTGAATTTTATTTAACTTCATTTAGATAATATTTATTTTTAAAATCTATAACCATTCAACCATAACACTTACTGTCAACCCCATCCTTTATGGAAATAATATACCAATAGTTTACCTAGTTAGAGTCAGGCTAAAGGCGTATTTGAAATTGAATAATATTGTTTCAATTTTCACAATATGTAACTTACATTGCATTTCATAACGTTATGTAACATGATAGACATCATTTAATATTAATCAAATTTTCACCAAAACATACCAAAAACTGACAATTAAATTTTGTCCAAATTGCTCGGCGGCCATGCCATTAACAACTGCACTCACAGATACAAACACACGCATCCACACAAGTAATAGTAGATATAAACGCGTTTTTATTGCAACACACTGACTCATACAGTTACATAAACCAACACATAGCCGCCGCACCACCATCAATGTATCAGTTACGTGATTAATTACTGCATAACTTGCTGTGACAGCATAAAAATATTAATTGGCGTTATACAATATTTATGTATGTATGTATGTTTGTGCGGCTGGAGGTTAGTGTGTATGTTTTGTACTGAAATTAGGGTTTGCCAATAATGTATAGAGGGAGGAAATAAATATCTGTAAAATTTTACAGTGATAATAATGCTTATGTGCCCTAGTTTTAATATATTTTTCAAGATTTCAGTTGTCAATCAACAATCATATTGAGAAGCTTCGTAGAAGTGAAAATAATGAAGATTGGAAATTTATGGTTGATGCATATTTCCAAATGAAAGGTCTTTGGAATCTTGGTCTTAGTACAGATATAATTCAGGATAAAAATATTCAAACCAAATCAGAATCAATACTGAATTATTCCCACATTCGTGGAATACACTAACAATCATTTTTGAAGATAGCGGACTGGTGAAAAGAATGGAATTATTTCAAAAATTTTGTTCTACAAAATTAAAAAATTTTGCAAACATTGACAAATTAAGAGTAGCTGGCCTCAATGTCGACGAAGAATGGATAGGTTTGATGTTGTTAGCTGGATTAACGATAGAATGTAATTCGATATTAATGGGTATTCAAAGCTGAGGTATTAAAATTACTGGTGATGCTATCAAATTAAAAATATTACAAGATGACGAAAAAGAATCAACAGATGTTGCTTTAGCTGACCAAAAGAAAGTTTTTAAAAATAAACGATCTAAATGCTTTAATTGTAATCAATGTGGACATGCCTACACTAAGGGCAGATCTGTTGAAACAGCTCTACATTCGTTAGTTGGCTCCATTGAAGAGTCACTATCACATAAAGAGTATTCATTTGTTGCCTTCCTTGATATTGAAGGGGCTTTTAACAATGTCAGGCCCGACGCCATCCTATCTGCCATGGACGAACTTGGTATTGATCTATGTGTACGCCGACTAGTCGGGAAGATACTCGGCTATAGAGTCATATGTGCCACCCTAGGTGGCATTAGTGTTTCAAAAGTGGCCAATCGTGGAACCTCACAGGGTGGTGTACTATCACCACTTCTGTGGAATCTGGCTATGAATACCCTGTTGGTCAGGATGGACAACAGAAGGATAAAAACAGTCGCGTATGCTGACGATGTTGCAGTATTTATATCTGGTAAATTTCTGGATACAATATCTAGTTGTTTGGAATCGGCACTAAGTACACTGAGTGAGTGGAGTATATCAAGCGGACTTAGTGTGAATCTCCAAAAAACGGAATTGGTTCTCTTTACTAGGAGGTATAAGATCGATAACTTTAGACCACCTAGACTGAATGGAATCAGTCTTGAGATCAGGGATAATGCTAAGTATCTTGGCATCATTCTAGATAAGAGATTGACCTGGAATTTGAACATTCAGAACATGATTAATAAGTCCTATGTGGCCATCTACTCCTGCAAAAATGCAATTGGTTTCAACTGGGGTATTATGCCGAAAGGTATCAATTGGATTTTCAAAGCAGTCGTTAAACCCATCTTGTTCTATGGACTATTGGTGTGGTGGCAGGCTATGGAGAATGCTACTCACCGGAAGGCCGTTGAACGAGTTCTAAGGACTATCGCGATACTGATTACAGGCGCTATTAGCTCTACCTCCTCTAAGGCACTTTTCACTATTCTAAACTGGTTACCAGTGGATTTGATGGTGATACAAATGGCTCTCAACTCTGCTGTGAGACTAAATGCTGGTTGTTCATGCTCTGGTAAGGACCTTGGACACTCTATGATACTGAATTACTATGGGCACATTCATGGTAATGTCGATTACTGCATCGCAAAACCTTTTTTCGATAGGCATTTTCATATTATGATCCCGGATAGGGATTTATGGCAACGCGAACTCTTCCCCCCTACTGATGTCATACGAATATACACTGATGGCTCTAATAGGGGTAATAGGGTTGGTGGTGGTTTCTATATTGAAAACTTTGGGATAAAATCCTACTTTAGGCTACCTAATTTCTGTACTGTTCTTCAGGCGGAAATTACTGCCATTAAACGTGCATACAACTGGCTGAGGTATTATCGAATATCTGGTGATATATGTATATTTACTGATAGCAAGGCTGCCGTAAACGGAATAGCGGGTGTCTTTACGACATCTAGGTTAACCGAGGAATGCCGGATATCCCTAAATGAGATAGCGAGACATTCTAGGATAACGCTTATATGGGTCCCTGGACACGATGGAAATCAAGGTAACTATATAGCAGATGATCTGGCCAAAATGGGTGCGATGATGAGTGAGGAGGCGATCGACCCCTTTTCTGGTATTTCCCTTGTCAAATGCAAGATGGCTGTTCAGCAGAAACTATATGAGACTGCACAAAACAGATGGACAATTGAACCTTCCTGTGCTATAGCGAGGTCGACCTGGCCCGTATACGATGCCAGCAGGACGAGTCTACTTATAGACTATAGTCGTGAGCAAATAAGGCTAATTGTCTCCTTTATTACAGGACACTCTTTAATCGGGACACATGCTAGAAGAATGGGCCTACGGTACAATGATTACTGTAGAAGCTGCCATAATGAAGAAGAGGAAGAGACTGTGTATCACCTTTTCTGCCAATGTCCGGGTCTGACTAACCTGAAGGAATGCATCCTCGGATTTCCATTCCTATCATGTTTGGACGAGCTAGCAAGGATTAATCTGAGACGTATCTATTCCTTCATCCGGGAATCTGGCTGGTTTAATTTGTAGTCAACGGAAGTACTATAAATACACCCTACGACTACCCCTTGGGTATCACAATGGGATCAGATCTGAATGGACCCAAGTGAGCTGCTTGAGGAGCGGCTGCCCATGGAACCTAACCTAACCTAATCAATGTGGACACTTTGCTGCAAAATACCCTAACAAAGAAATGAAATCAAAATTTTAAAAATATGTTAATACGTTTTTCTGCAGGAGATTTAAATAAAATTGAATGGTGTTTTTTGGTGAAATTATAAAAAATATTTAATAAATATTAGTACTAAATTTTACAAATAATTCTTAAAAAAAAATTCAAAACCAAAACACTCTAATCAAGTAAAATTTACGGAAAGAAGATTTTTGATTTTTATGTACATGAAATTTAAATTAACCTTAAATATTTAAAATAAACAGTAAGTTTTTAATAAATCATTAGCAAGTTTTAGTCTGAACTTCTTGAATTATATGGAATTTTAATGCATCACAGTGTAATTACGTGTAATTGGTTCAGAAAAACTTTGTAAGAAAATTCATATTTCTCTACTATTTAAAATTATTGTAATGCTAGAAAATATACATTGAATGAGCTTTTTATATCACCAGTTTAGATTTCAAATCAGACCAAATGCTTGACTCTTTTATACATGAGCTTCATTAATTTTGAAAAAGCCTTCGATACATTAAATCATAAAGTGATTTGGGTTGCACTGGAATGTAAAGAAATGACGGCGAAAGTGATCAATCTGGTCAAAGAGTTGTACAATGGAGCTAGTTATCAGATCATTTACGAAAACCAATTAAGCGCCAATAAAACTATCCAGACTGGTGTCCGACAGGGCTGTGTTCTCTCGTCTTTACTGTTCAACCTAACATTTGAGACAATAATGAATCATGTAACAATCAACAACACCTGTATAACATGGGGCTTTCATGGTAAAGATGACACATGTCTTCAGCCATATAAACAATCCCACATCGTAACAAAACTTCAGCTTCTGAGCGAGTGTGCAGCTAAATCCAGTCTTAGGATACACATTGCGAAAACCATGATAACGAGTATTAATACCGATAATATACGACTTATATTTCTAGACGGAAAACCGGAAGAAGTTATCGACTCTTTCTGCTATTGTGAATTATTATTTCCAGTAATGGTGTTATTTGGAATATTGAATAGATATTCGACGGTAGTGTGAAATACCTTGTTCTGTATGGGTGCGATACATGACACGCTTCCACTAAGGAGATAAAGGCAATCCAAGTCTTCATAAACCGGTGTCTGAGGCAAACCTTACGTGTATTCTGTCCCAACACTTTATCCAACGCCACCTTATGGTCATCAACAGATCAACTGCCAATAAAAAACTATATTCAATGATGCACAGTGGCGCCTGTTGAACAAGTGAGGTTGCCAAAATCAAAAATTTCACGTTCCCCTAAAAAATATTGAATAAACCTCTTTTACAAGAAATTATCCAACCATTTCAAATATGCTACTAAGTATTATTATAATCAGAGCTTTGGTTCAAAAGATAAAGTTGACTGATTTTCAGTGTTCAAAAAAGGTAATTTTGTTCGCTTTCAGAGAGAATATCTCGAAAACTGGGTAACGGATCGTCATTATTTTTGATTCTGCTGATAGATCTATTTATTAAGAAAAAAATATAAATCGATACTTACCAACTATCCATTTTTTTCTATATTTCTTAAATTTGATGGAAAAAAAAAACTGTAAATTTCTGTTTGCCATATATTCAAAATAAGTTCTTTGATTATTTCTTTACCTATTGCATACATTTCAGCTGAATGTCCTTGTCCCAGTTTTTGCTAGAGGTAAAATTTTGAAAAAAGTGTTGCATACATTTTTGGGCAAATTATGACATAGAACCGTGAAAACCTTCTTTCATGGATTGTGAGCAATATTTTACAAAAAATTTAAAAATAAATTAAAAAAAATTAATTTTAAATCTTTTCTGGAAATATTTTAAATCATTAAAGCCATAAAAAAAAGTATAGAACGGAAGGAGAGCAATAAAATGGAAAAAAATTACACTCTTTTCACAGATACGGGTGATACAATAACAAAATACATGCAATACATTCTCATGAATTAGGTTTTTGACTACAGACATAAGTCTTTGGCTCTCATTTACCTATCTAGTTGTTATCTATGATAAAAGCCTTAAAAAAGAAACATACAAAATCAAAAATATTGAAACAGTTTTTATTTTACTTCCTATAAGATTGATTTTTCCAGAAATTTCAAATTTGCTAACCCATAAGTAGGCACCTAAAAATCGTGGAGCTCCTTTCAAACACTCATTTCATAGGTTGATCAATTATCTACCATATGCTTTTTAAATTGTTTGACTATCTCATTTGGTTCAAAAGTTATGATTTTTGCAACGAAAAAACTCAAATGGCGCCACTGTGCGACGTAAATGAAATTTAGTTGGGCACAAGTTGAGGAAATCCCAGACATTATCACCCGAACGGCGCTCGACTGGAACCCGCAGGTTATTCGAAGAGAAGGAAGACTTGCTTATATATGGAGGAGACTGGTAGATGCTGCGGGATTAGCACCGTAAATTGCGTGAAATTTAAGCTTTAGCATTAGCTAAACCAAATTTTAGCTTGTTTGTTGAGGTCCTATTTTAAATAAAATTTTCACCAAAACGTGAAATTTATTGATTTTAGTTCAAAATTTAAAAAAAAAAATGGTTAAGCGGGTGGTAAAAACAGGGTAGATCGGTTAACCAAAAATGAACATTTTAAATTAACCGGTTCACATAAAAGCGAAATTGTAGAAAAACGTTGTTTCGTTTAACCGGTTTGATAGTATTAAATACATTTGGTTTTGAAAAAAAAACAGATAAATATGTCAAGTCCTCATAACCAGCTGTTACTGGACAACTCAAATTCATAATGCATGTCCAGTGGTCTAATCGCTATTGAACGTAACTGAGACTCAAATATTGTGCTTTAAAATACACATTTAACAAATTCATTTTGAATGAACTAAAGGTAAGTAATGACTTTAAATGATAATATAACTCTTCACTACTTCTGCATTGGCATTTTAACTCATTATTTTAACATGGTCATCTCATAGAAGGCAACTACTTACCATGTTCGCTATTAAAAAAGAAATTGAATGAAGAAAACATATTTTCAATCAATTTGAATTAACGGAAATGTAATCATTCAAAGATTGAATGGATTTTATAATGAATTAAATATGCATTTTGGTAAAACTTACTGTATATCAGATTATATGTCAGCCATTACCCAACTACTTCTAAGTAATGGAGACGGTATGAAGTAGTCATTGAAAAGTAAGTTGTTCAGTAATTGCAAGTCATTACCAAGTTTTTGGTGGGTAATTACTCTGCAAACCCTGTCTATATATATAACACAGCAGTGAACTCAATAATACTATATAGTATGTATATGCAAGTCAGTAAGTATGTCGATGTGTACTCTATATTGATGATACGTACACAAAATTTACGTATAACATGATTTAAATGAGCGGAAATTTGACATTAAGTGCCTTCAAGTACTTAAATATAAATACACTCACATTCACTAACACAAACATAAACATAAACAAACAGATGAATGTATCTATGTAAGTTTGAGAACAAAAATAACAGGTAGCAAATATTTGTAATGTAAATTTTTGTAACATTTTTGGCATTAACTTTCTATGGCAGAGAATGGATGGATAGATAGATGGATGGATGAATGATGAAAAGACATCATTTGCAATGTAACGATAAATAAACAAAACTGAACTAAAACTAAACTAAAGTATACTTTATCTATGTAACTATACTATATTATTGACTAAATAAACATGAAATATCAAATTGAAACCATCAATCTTTCGACAGCCATGCACAAAAAAATACAGTCCTACAGCAGCTGTGTTAGTTGCAGCAAGCAAAAGAACAGTTATTGAAATGTTGCACTAATTAAAACCAAACACCAAAATCGAAATTCTTTTTTTTTTTAATTTTTTTCCTACTTTCTGTTTGTTTAAATAAAGTTGCTGTTAACAATCAAAATTTTGTCTTATTCCCCTTGAAATAAAATCCCCCTTGTTTTACTTTATACCATTTGTTATTCTTCTCCTCATTTTCATTTGTTTTTAGTCTAGTTATTCTGCTGATGATGTTTGACTCCTTGTTGTGTGCATTTCTTTGCCACCTTTTTGTCTTTTATGTTATTTTTTCTATGTTTTATGTTTCTTTTTTTGTATTCTTAACGCGAGTAATCAGAAATTTTTAATCAAAACGCTTCTTTTATATGTGTTTTGTAGTGTGTTTAAGTTGGTTGAAATTACGTTGTACCTGGTTCACAGACTGTTAACAATAGTTGATAAAAGAATCTAGTGTTTTTTTTTTGGCATCTCTTTTTTTTTAGCTAGGAAAATGAAAAATATTCACAAATCAAGTTGGTTGTTGTAATAGCAATTCTTGTTCTCTGGTTGATGTTGTAATAATGTTGCAGGAGTGGTTTCAGTGTGGCGCTTGGTGGTAGTAAATTGTAATTTGGTAACGAGATTTCGAACATCTAATATTTTTTAATTATACAGAGAAACCGAAGACAACCGAATTTTTTGCCAACGACCATAAAGGCAAGTTGTAATCATGGCCCTAAATATCTTAAAATAATAAAGTTCTTAAGGGAATACTTAGGAAAACGCTTGACGTGTGGCGATATATGGTTAGAATTATGAAGTCTAATGCCAAATAGAGTTTTGTAGTTCATGAATGACCTAGTTCAATTGAACTATTCACTCAACTGAGCGAATTTAATCTTTCATCGTACTAAGAGTTTTCAGCTCATTACTGAGCTGTTTTGTAGTGCGCACTTATTTCTTTCAGTATTCATTGAAGGACTGGCTGCACATGCACATTAATTTTTTCGTCTTCACTAAACCTCATGCTTCTTTCACTCGTCAATGCTGCAAAAATTTCTTAATTTTTACTCTATATATATTGAAAAGTGAGAGTAGTGCGCAACGAAAATAAAACGAATGTGTGTTAGTTATGTATATGATCGTATGTTATATAATGAGCTAAATGAGCGACCTAGTATATTTGAGTGAGCTGAGCTGAAAAGAGCGGTCACTTCACTGAGCTAATACTTAAACCCAATTCTAATGGCAAAGAGAAAACGTAGAATCTTTTTTACTTAAAGTCTGAGTTTTCCAATATTATTAAAGGTTGTAAATAAAAATATTTCCATGCAATAAGAAATTTGTGACATTAGCTATTTTGCATCTGACATGATAAGACAATAACGTTGAGTGAAACCAAGTCTTGTATATATTGTCTATATGGCCATAAACTCAAGTCTGTCGTCTAATATAACACCCAATATCCTCATCCTGTCACACAATTTCAATTTTCCTTCCTTCCAATCCAAATTTCATTATTCTCTTGTTATTTACATTCAGTATGAAACATTTGGAAGTCATCCAAGAATTTTGCGCAATCCAATACTCTATTAATCCTACATGGCGATATTTCTCTTTAACTATCGCCGTTAATTAATAATTGAATATCGTCACCAAAAGCATATAACAAACAAATTTCTGATTCAATTACACCAAACAACTCATTTAAATACAGGGTTTTCCAACAAGAGGTGTTATTTTGGTATTCAAAGAAAATCGCATTTTTTGCGATAAATGGTCGGATGTTTATTTCAAAATAAAGAGGAAGGTATGCCGTTAATAATGAAAAACAACATCAGCCAAATGGCCACCACTACCACGCTTACAGGACCATATCCTTTTCATGAAATTTTCTATAACCAAATCGCAAAGTGGCTGCCCTATGTCCTCGATAGTCTCACGAATTCTATCTTTGGGCTGTTGGCGTAGACCTTATCTTTGACGTGGGACCAAAGGAAGAAGTAGCAAGGTGTTAAATTACAAGATCTCGGTGGCCAATTGTGATCAGCTCTTCGAGAGATAACACGGTCCGGAAACTTTTCCCGTAAAAGAGCAATGGTTTCGTTGCTTTTCCAGATCAATATATGGAATATGGAATGCCCAATTCCAAAGAACGATGAGGAATGGACAAACCTGGGTTTTCTTCAACACTTTGGGCTACAGCAGCAATATTCTCAGTTGTTCTTGAGCGACGTGCACGGGTTTTATTCTTAAAATCATTAACTTGTCCCAACAGCTCGAATTTTTCCACCAATTTCTGTATTGCTCCACGACGACCCATAAATGCTTCAGTTTTGCGAACTGAGACTGCCAGATTTTCACCATATTTGTAGTGAATTTTAATAATTTCAATGCATTGTTGAATAGTGTATCGTTCCATTTTTAGTAATGGCGTAGTTTCTACTTGTCAAATGCCAAAGAATAAAAGCTTAAAAAATGACAGCAACCGAAATACCGGGTGATTCAAAATAAACACCTCTTGTTGGAAAATCCTTTATACAAAAAACTATAACGGATCCAGAACTGACCCTTGATGTGACTTGCAACCACCAAATGATACAAATTGTCTCCTCTCATTCATGATATATGAATAAATAAGTAAACTCGATGTCCTAGAAAACCGAAACTTATCCCTCAGTTTTGAGTTAATGAGATCAAAAACCCTTGGATAGGACCAACGATACTAAATCGCTTGTTATTCCCCTATTCATATTCTCACTTATAGACTCAGTGATTCCAACAAAGCAGATGAAACACTGCAACTACGAGAGTAACCTGTTTGGCGATCATTCAATAAGGATTTCCATAATTTGAGCTCTCATCGTTAGCAATAGTATTGGCCGTATACTAATTGCTCTTAGATTATCTATTTCATATGATTAACCAGTTTTTGGTATATGGATGACTTTCGCCAGTTTCCGATTCCACATATACTTAGTATCTGCTCTATTCCTGCATTTACAGAATATTATCCATTTGGAAGAGCTAAGGAGTGAGATCGAAAAATCTTAGCATACTTAAATGTTAATAAAAAGAAACCACTAAACCTACAGTTTTGGTTTTTTTATTTGCTTGATATTATTATTACAATTTAAAAAAAAATATTATTTTAATAGTTTTAATCAATATTGGTGAATTTATAAATCTTTTCCGGAATCCCTTTCATTAAGGTTTTTATAGAGCTTTCTGTCACTTTGTTAGAACAGGTAGCCCATTTCCCTTTAAATTCTACCACACTTTTGGACACATTTTTTGAGCTCTCCAATTCTCTTTTAACAAAAGCCCAATATCTTTCCACAGACCTTAGCTCCAGGTGGTTTGGAGGATTTGCCTCTCTTGGTACAAATACCACATTATTATTCTTGTACCACTCAATACCTTGCTTACCATAGTGACAGGATGATAAAGATTAAGAAGTCTTATGAATGGAAGCATCCTCTTTTGTAAACATTCCTTGATATAAATTTCAGTATTTATAGAGCCCTTTGTAACAAATGTTTGGCTTCTTTTGCCGGAACTGCATATTGCTTTCCATACCAACAACTTTTAGGGAAATTTTGTCTGTTTTGGGTCGTAAACTTTTCTACAACATTTCCTCGAACATCCGCTTCATAAAAATATTGCTCCGTAGGCTGCGAAAAATGTTCCATACGTACGTTTCGTCATCCATAATGCAGCAGGTATACTTTTTGTATAAAATTGACTTAAATTTTCGTGCTCTTTCTTTGGCCTCTAAATTTTTAGCACAATACCTGTCAGGAACATTTTGAGCATTGTATGTTTTTAAAACTATATTGGCTTTAATTTTTCGTACCAAATAGTCCGAGTACTGATCTAACCGAACTGCTTTTCTACCGTATGTGTTGGGAGCTCTTTTGAAAATTCTTTCTATTTATTGGCTTTAGAAACATCATGTGGACCATTCCTTCTACATGAACCTGTGCTTTTATCAACGGACAAGTTCTCCCGATACTGTTTAATAAAATTGATATCATTTGACGGCAGACGATTGAGTGTTTGGCCAAATTTTTGTAAGACCAAGTTGGGTTTTCTTGAAAACATTTAATAATTTTAGTACGCACTTTTTTTTTGTCACTCATTTTAATCAGATTAACAACAAAAGAACATAATTGACATTTAACATAATAACTAACATGGTTTACAAAGGTAAATTGATAAAAAAAAAATATCAAATAATACTTGGTTTAAAAGTTTTAATTCTCAGTTCTTATATAGTATTTGCATTTGAAGACATTCTATAAAAAAACCTCTTTTACTCTGCGAATGGTACCTTTTGTGCTATTCCTGTACTTAAAGAATATTATCCATTTGGAAGAGCTTAGTTCTGTATTATATCCCCTGCTATATCCTGCAGTGACCTTGCATAGAATTTTTAACTAGACTTTATTCATTCAACAAGGCAAAACATCTTCTAGCATAAGTAGACATCTTCAAATCAACGTCAGTCGTATTATAAAAATCATATTCCAATACACATAAGTTCAAATCCCCAACGTCAACTAATGAGTAATGTCGATATTCAGATTATCATCTGGAGAAGCTAACATGTAATTCTAAAGATTCTTAGCCCTTGAAACTGGCTGAAATCGTTTTATTATTTTACCTAATCCTCATACAAATGATAATCCCGAAATAGGACTTAAATGGTCATATATTTTATATATCTACACAAATTTCACTCTAAATAAGTTTTATATTATGGAAGTCATCTCTCCCAATTTTTTATGATCGGTCGATAATTAGTCATAACAACCATATAAGGTCCACTTTAGAAAATCACTTTAACGAGCATAAATCTCGTAAAAATGTTGGAATCAAAATACAATTTAACAAAAATAAGATTCATGTGGAAATAAATCACATGGCCTAATCTCATGGAGATCGCTCCATTATTGCTCATATCTCCCATAGATATGAACATTTGGCAACACTTATACTTTCATACAACATTGGGAAAACATAATTGCCCAATTCATAATCGGTGTCGTAGCGTTGTAAGTTGTATGTCATAAATAATTTCCAAACAAAAACAACGATACAACGCTACGACACCGATTGTGAATTGGGTAAATATGTTTCTATATAAATGTTTTTTACAACACCTACAACATTAATCGACCCTTAGGCGTTCGGCGCAGATCTCTGCTGGTTGGTTACGATAACACAATAAACATAGCATACAGAGTAGTATTATTTTAGGAAATTTTTGGCTTGAAAGGCAATAACAGCATTTTTAAACCATTGTAAATTATTAGGATATTATGACATGATAAGACCCCTTGTGAATTGATCAATTATGTAAAAATGTTTTATGTGCTGTAGAAAACTTTTATATAAAAATTATCAACAAAATTTGTACACATGTATATTGTAAATTCAGATGACTTACGACTATACAACGTCAGTTGTGAATTGAACAATAAATTCCAGTTCGCTTGTAAAATGTTTTTTTTTTTTTTTTTGAAACTGCAATTTTTGCATATGTATTACATAGCACTGCTCTGGTTCTTTTGATTTTTTTACATAATTTTTAATATTTACAATGTTTTGGCATGTTATTTCTTGCATTGTTCCTAAAATCGTATGAATGTTATGTTTTTAGAAATGAAAAAAAAGAAAAAAAAAAAAAAAAAAACTGCAATGAAAAAAATCATTGAACAAAAGTGTTTTTTTTTTTTCCATGGGATATGCCAACACCAAAAGGGAAAGGTAAATTAAACAAGAGATAATGGTTTATGCACTGAAGTACAACGAATTTCTAGCACGTTACACAATGGCATTAAATTAAAATAATTATGACTTAACTTTAAGTATTAAAACTGTCACTAGGATCAAATATATGCAGATATTGGGAAATTGGGGCTAAGTCTGATAAGATAATGCTGTTAGTATATCGTTATGATAAAAAATAAACAGTCATAAAGAAAATTACGATAAAATGTTTAAGTTTTGCTAACAATCTTTAAAAAGATTTGAGACTCTTTATATATATTAGGGATTCAGCTGTAAGGAATCTTCAGTATGATGATTATTTTTGAATATGCGAAATATTCACTAAGAAATTATAAATATAAATCTTAGTTTATCGCTCTTAACCTCTTCACGGGAAAATCTTATCAATGAAAAAATACGCTCTTCTTTAAAAAATCATGTACTATGTATATACTACTGCAAGCAATTCAGGTTCTTGTATTAACTACTAGTTCCTGTAAAAAAGGGTTGCATGATAAGTATCGACCTTCAATAATTTGTTGCTTATCTATGCATTCAGTAAGATAACTAGATTCTTAAAATTAAAGACATGCAACATGTAGACAAAGAAACAAAGACATCCCTTATTGGGTGTCTTGGATTTTATAGACAAATTTTAACTACAACCCCTAAAATGTTTTAAATGTTCTTGAGGTGTGTAAAATGTTGCTTATAATTCTCATTTAGTTTATATGTATTTTAATGTATAATATTCAAGATACACAGTTTCAAATTACTCTGGCTTCTCTTCAGTTGTCGAATAAATCTTTCGCCTTTTACTAAAGATTTCCGTGGAGAGGAGCAACTCATATGAGTTTGAAATAAATTTTTTTGAAGATCCTTTTTAAAGAGGATCATAAATGATAAATTTCACTATATATCCAATAACGAAAGTTCAAAATAATTGTAATTTTTTGAACTATTTTTAATGTAGCAACATTGAAAAGAACTTAATACTTCTTAGAAATGGATTTTTTCCTTTCGAAGTTTCTTAGTTCCCAAATATTTTATGTTCTGTTAGAAGATTATGATGTGTTTTGTGTACTCCAGAACGATTTGAAGATCAACCTTAAAAACATAGAGAAACAACAAATTTTACTCAAAATAATTTTACATACGAGTGTTGTTTTACATTCTCAGCACTTAGGTTTTTGACAACTGAGTTAGGTCTTTGACAGGAGAGTTTCCGCACTATGTATATTTCTCTATGCCCAAAAAGCCTCGTTATACTCTTGAATTATGTGTAATGCAGCTTATAATTGTCATTTGGTTTAAATATTTTTTATATAGAAGTAGTTTAATATTACTCTGGCTTCCCTTCTGTTTTCGAATAAATATTACGCCTTTTACTAAAGATTTTCGTGGAGAGGAGAAATTAAAATAAGCCTAAAATAATAAATATTCAAGAATAGTGTTGTTTTTGACAAGTTTGGTCAACTGAGTTAGGTCTTTCAAAGGAGGCTTTACGAACTATTTGTGGTGATATATAGCATAGAGAAATATACATAGAGCTGTCAAAGACCTAACTCAGTTGTCAAAAATGTAATTGCTGAGAATGAATTAGTAAAAAAACCATGTGAAAACAAAAACAACACTCGTTGTTTCAAAATAATTGTAATCTTCTAATATAGAAAATAACTCAAAGAGGTATATCATATATTTTACCATTCGCATTCCTTTACTTCACAAACATCTTACGTTCTGTTGGAAATACTACAATTTGTACTCCAACTACTTTGAACTTGCATACAAGAGACTCTCTACTTGCATTCTCTATTCTTATTTCCATTGCCTGATGTTTTTCTTATACGAATATTACTGCAAGTCGTATTATTGCTTACGTCTCATCTGTATTTGTTTTACTGGATTTTTTTTTGTTTCAGTTTATTTTTTCTTTTAATTTTTCTATGCAATTCGCAGCTTTGGCATGATGATAAATGAAAAATAGTATTCAAGTGTAAAGAGAACAAAGATTAATTTGCACCTGAGGAGAAAATAAGTCAAAAACTTTTTATATATTTCCATGTATTTTTTCAAGCATTACAAAATAAGTGCTGATCCTTAGTAAATGCTTGATAATAAACTATACGACAATGCTGCAGTCTATAAGATGTAATGCAAAAAGAAATTTAAACAAACACCTTGTTAAATAGGAAATGGTAGTTGAGATTGAAAAAAAAAAAATATTCGTTAATACAAGGTTTTTGTATTAACATGTTCTTAATAATGACTTACAAATTTTTAAATTATAATTTCAAAGATTGAAAAGGTTCATTGCAGCAAAGTCCATCGATACTTTTTCTTATTTTAACTAAAATTTTCAATTTTGAATTTCCAACAATCTTTTCCATATAGCCACGATTCAACATTACGCAGCCCAAACGCCAAAAGGTAGAGACATGAAATGTGGGCTATATGTTCCCCTCTCATTATCTAGATCTACTAATAAGGGATTTTTTGAAATTCTCAGGTTTAGGGAAAAAAAGACGCATAAATTCCTTAACCGTATATCTTCTAAACTAAAACAGCCACAAAAATATTTAAAATGCATTTTCATCTACATAAAAAAGTGGACAGGTGTTTGGTACTTTTTTGAAATTCCAACATTTTTGGGTAGAAAACTGGTAAAAACTATATTTTGGTATTTTTTGGGGTAAGAAACATATCTTTTGAATCCAAAAAATATAGAGATACATTTTAAATCATATTCTTTACATCTCTGAAAATACAAAATACCAATTGAGAATTTTTCGGAAATTCGAATCTTAAAGGGGTTAAAAATTTTATTTATTTTTGATACGTTTTTCATAAATTAAGTTTGTTTTTCTATGAATTGAATTTCTTATTATGATCTCTGGCTATGATACTAAAATTTATTTGAATAAAATGTTTATCATCTCAATATGGTCAAATGTTTATCAAAATATGGTAAAAACGGGTAAGATACATTTTATCCGAAATTATTATGCCAATTCTAATAAAACTTTGGTTCCTCCAATTCGACTCGAGTGTTATTTGGCACTAGAGTCAGATTGGACTAAATCAGGGAAAACAGATTGGTACATGATGGGTGTTTAATAGCGAGAGCATAAATTGGTACTTTTTCTCCTAGTGGTACTTTTCTTTCACATGTGTTAACTAATAGTTATACTGTCAACTTTCATACAAAAATAATTTTAGCCGACAGTATAACTAAAGGATGATTTTTTATGAATTAAGTTTTTCAAGCTGGCAGCACTGGTTGGTAATTGTGTCCAAACGACACAACCGAAAATGAAAAGTGTTCAGTATACTCTGCTATTTCATCAAAGAGAAACTATAAAATGAGCAACAACATTCGTGCTCTGTGACAAATGTCTATCGTTTGTTACGACCTTTGTATGGCTGTCGACGTACTGAATCAACACTTCGTGCTAATATCACCAAATTTGGCACCAAATTTACTTGGTTGGACTCTAAACCACCGGACTTGGATTTGGTTTCAACAAGACGGTGCCACATGCCACACAGCTCGTGAAACAATGGGCATATTGAAGGATGAATTTGGTGAGCAGTTAATCTCTCGAAATGGCCCTGTTAGTTAGCCGCCAAGATAATGTGATTTGACGCCACTTGACTATTTCTTGTGGGGTTATGTGAAGACGTTGGCCTATGTGGACAAGCCAAACACGATTGAAATCTTAGAGTATAACATAATACGTGTTATTCATGGAATTCAGGCCGAAATGCGGTTCAAATGCGAAAATGGACCATTTGAACCGCGGAGCCGCGGGCAACATTAACATGAAGTTATTTTTAAAAAGTAAATCGCAAAGTCCAATTTATCGATTCCAATAAAAATTTTGAATATATGACTCAAATTTGTGTGTTTTATTAGATTTTTTAAAAAAACTACGCTTACAAAATCACGCTTTATTAGTTAACACATAACCAGACTTCGTGTTAATGGTGATGAGTGATGTAAGAATTAAGGATAGTGTGCTTAAAGGTACAATACTTTTTGTATTTTCTAAAAAAATTGATCTAGAAATAAGAAATGATGCATATATGGAACTGAGTGAGTTAGAAACCATGACGGTACCTTTATGGTAGTTTTTATACCCTTCATGAGTGGCATGGGTATATATAAGTTTGTCATTCCGTTTGTAATTTCTACATTTTTCATTTGCGACCCCACAAAGTATATATATTCTGGATCGTTATATATAGCGAAGTCGATATAGCCACGTCCGTCTGTTCGTCTGTATGTTGAAATCAACTTTCCATAGCCCCCAAATAACTTACAAACATAATTGATACATCAATATATCGGGAATTCTTCCGGCTCGGCCGCTATTTAAAATCGAGATAATCGGACAACCTCGATTTTTGGCCTATTTTTGATCTATATCTGGATTACTAAGTCATTAATATAGACAATATGGATATCTAATGAGAGATATTTCAAACTCCATTGCAACGATTTATATAAGGCTATAGTAATTTGGACCTACAATGGGTCAAAATCGGGAAATTATTTTTTAACCGGAACATTTGTTTACCACAAACAATTTTTTTTTATAATTTTTTTCTCACTAATAAATTTAAAAAAAAAATTCGAAAAACAATTTTCAATTTTTTTTTTTAAATTTTGAAAAAAAAATTTTAAATTTTTAAAAACAATTTTGAAACAAAAAAAAAAAAAAAAATATAATATTGTTTACCTAAAAATATTAAAAATTTTTATTTTAAAGTATAATTTGGTGAAGGGTATATAAGATTCAGCACAGCCGAATATAGCTCTCTTACTTGTTTTTTCACTAAAAAATTTAATTTAAAAGTACATTTTAAATATTTAATAATAATAATTTCATAGGAACATGAAATTAAGCATATATGTATGCCAATCAAAGTGAATAATAATCCAGTATCTTTTCTTTATTCGACTGGTACTTTCTTAATATTTTGTAAGAATGAACCTAGAATAATGAAATTAGACAATCATAATCTGAAGTGAATTAGAATTCACAAAGAAAGACTTTTATGTTCCAGTTAATTTTTATTTGAAAAATCGATTTCTGCCTGCAAAAATAAGTGATCACAGATTATCGTCCTTTTCCAAATTGGATCACTATTTACCGACATATAGTCACGTTGGTTTTTCAGTTCATTCTCGCATACAAAATTGGGTTGAAAATATATTTATCAGATTGTCGTGCCTTGACTAATTGGACAACTTCGTTTTTACCTACTTATTGCCACATTTATGTTTCAATTAATTTTCATATGAAAAATCGATTTTGGGTTGAAAATAAAGTGACCACATATTAAAGTCCTTTTTCCATTTGGACTTCTATTTACTGACTTAAAGTCAATGTATGCTTCATTTAATTTTCATATGAAAATTATATTTTTTTTTTAAATAAACTTATCACAGTTTTATCACCCTTTTTCAATTTGGATATACTTATGGCATTTTCTCTTCTAATATAAAATGTTGCCAACATTTTTAACAAACACAAACATATAGTACAAAAACCATTATCATTTATGCAATTTTCTTTTATGTAGCTTCTAATTATTTTTAAAATATTATTTTCCATTTTAACTTTTTGAATCAAAAAATACAAAAACTATTTCATTAACACAAACAAACTTCAAAAACAGTAACAAGAAAAGCTGTTTAAAAAGTGATGGCTTTCTAACCCTTTGATAAAATTGCGAGTGAAACATATAGCATATTTTCGGGGTTTTTGGGGCAATATTATTTGAAAAGAACACGTTATACGCTTACCGAACTATATTTATTTAGAAAAGAACACAAAGAAGGGTAAAATGCAGAATAATGGTATCATTTATGCCAGAAAAGAAAAAGCCATTAGCATAATTGTTACTATACGACTATTGGATTATCGTTCAATATTTAAAAACTAGGTTTCTTCAACAATGTTTCTTAGGGTCCTCCAGTCGAAGTTCCTTAGGAGGATTTATTTCGATATCAGATTTCGCCTGTAGTGCGCCGATCTAATTCGGGAAAAACTGGACAGCCACAGAGCAATTGTTTGAAAGTTTCGATATCTTCATTACATTCCCTATATTCATTAGATCTTGCACACTCAATTTAATATAGCTGTGCTCTTAAAATGCTAACCACTCTACTAACCTCGGACTTGCCCATTTTGAGGAGATCCATCGTCCAATATTCATTTGGTTTACTCTATAGAATTCTTATGGTCCTACTCACTGTTTCGCTAGACCAGAGTGTCACCTGAGCTTCTCTTGCCAATTTTTTCAAATCGGCTCTTGTTTCCTCGAACTATTTCGAATTGTTGTGATTTGTCCCAAAGAGTTCCTTACCTCTGATGGCTTCGATTTTAGCTGGTCCATCGCTTAATATCCCTGAGACACCCAGTTGATGCGTATCTTAGTACTAGGTGAGTAGTCTATTAACGCTATTTTACAGTTATCGTTTTGATTCCCATCCGGCTATCGCATAATAAAATTAATACATTCCGTGATAGACTGGGATATGGCCAGGAAGGCGGTGGTTCTCTATGTAGACCCCCAGTCTCGTTTTATCCCTTGATTGGATGCCTTCCTTGTAACCGTTAATAATGCAGGTTTTGCTCATACTTTCCGCTTGATCAATCGCCTGGTTTATGTTTCTGTTCATTTTACTGTGATTAGGAGAAGTGCACCGAGGCTAGCTAGTCTTATATATATATTGTACAAGTATAAGTAGTGATCAATCACTGAGTAATTGTTTAAGTAAAAAACTACTTTACATATAAACGATATTTAAACAAGCAACTACTACTTAACCTAGGATCTTACTATTATTGATATCTATTTTTTTATTTATTATTTAATACTTTATTATTATTCTTATATAAATTCTCATAAATAAAATCACTGCATAAGTTTCACAAATCCCTTCTTCCATAGTTTATGTGCGCCTTCAAATAAATACCGAATTTCTATAAATATTACTGCCACTACTTAGAACTACTATTTGATATTTCTTTATAGCTTAAATCATCACTACAATACAAAAAAAAAAAAACAGCATTTTATTATATTACTACGTATTATAATCCCAAAACAATAAGTCCCATATGTCTTTTTAATACTATTGGTCAATTATCTCGGCAATAAAATAAGTTACGAGCTCACCACTGCATGTTTTCATACCAACCACATTTTATTGGTTTTTATTAAGTCTATAAAAAAAAAATTGGTTACAGTACTTATGTGTGTGCATGTGTATTTGTATGTATATGTCAACATTTTGAAATCTGTGTTGGTATTTATTGTGTTTGTATATGTGTGCGTGTGTGTGTGCAAACGAATAAAAATTGCTAAACAAACAATATTTCATTATAATAAGACTACTTGATTGTGGTAATCGTAAATTGTATGAAGCATAAATAGAAAAAAAAACTGTAGCAGAAACAAGTGACTTTTTGTATGCAGTCAGCCAGCCACAGGATGTTTAAAAGAAATCGTATACGAAAAGTACAGTAAAATGACAATAAATTTAAATTGTGGTCTTAACAAAATCAAATAAGTTGTTTTTTTTTCTTGCTCTTGTATTTTATCCTTTTATAACCCAGCAAAAGTTGATGGAATCAATGTAAGGGTTTATTTAAATTTTTAAATTAATAAGGTATTTCATTTAGAAAATATGTACAATATATACCTTCACACTAGACTTTAATTATTTTTAGCTTTTGAATATAGTGCAAAAATTGTGGAATATTATTTGCAAAATACTTTTGAATCAATAAGCAACGCAAAAACCATTGCTAAACCACTGCGCTATAACAATCATTATTCTTATATATTTCACTGATTTCAACGCTATCGACTGTGTGAGTTAATATGAAGTTGGAAATCTTCGAGCCAAAGCAAGACGATTTCTACGAAAGCACGATTTACTACTAAAACCACGAATTTCTACTAAAACCACGTTTTTTTATTAAAACGACGTACAATTAGTTTATCTGAAGAAAAAATTCAATATTATTATTCTACTTTTTGACATGTTATTGTCAAAAAAATTAATAACAGACAACATTCAAGACCATTTCGATGATGTTGTCGTTAATAGGGCTTAACCATCTAACCGGCAAGACCATAAAACGAACGACAGGTAAAAAATAGTGAAGCCTGTTTGTAGGCACCAGTGTTGCCAGTTTAGCCTTTTTGAGGCTAAATTTAGCCTTTTTATTTACTCTTTAGCCTCGAAATTTTGGTTTTAGCTTCGTGGCTTTTTTCTAGCCTTTTTTTAATTTGATAATAGCCTTTTTTTAAATAAAAAAGGCTAGAAAAAACCACGAAGCTGAAACCAAAATTTCGAGGATAAGGAGAAAATAAAAAGGTTAAATTTATATTTGTGAGATATTTTAATTTTAATTCATTACTGTTTTTCATTTAGCTTTTCAATATGCTCAATAATTGTGCAGTATTAAAAGAACAAATAACAATTGCCAATACCAAGTTTTTCAAAATGAAATAGAGTATTTTATATCTGAAAGCTGTAAATGTCTACCTAATTCGCTTTCAAGACAAAATTGTTATTACACATTATATTCATCATTATATAATGGACAAGAGCCCCACAAACTCTTTAAAGCGTGTGATACTCGATGGCTGTCATTTGAAATAGCCGTTGAACGTACTGTGAATCTGTGCTTCGGGTTAAAACCAGCAATACTTCAAAGCCAAACATTTAAGTGATTAATATACTGATTACAATTTGGTGTAGTATTTTTTTTTTTTTAAACCAGTAAGCATTTCAGCGAATCCATCAAAGCTGTTTTCTGATTTAAAATTTCTTTTCCATAGTTTGTGTTTTCAAATTGTAATAGAATGCAAAGAATTTGATACATTATCGTCCCCATTTGAAAATTGTTTAATGTTTTCGCCACATTTTTCATGCATGTTTGAAGAATGATAGATATAATAACGAATGGTTTAATTAGTGACGATTCTGAAAAAAATAATACGGCAAATTAAACTGATTGAGCAATTGCGACAAAGATTTTCATATGAAAACTCTTCGCTAAATCGAAATTTTATCCGTTAATAATACACTTAAAATAGTACTCGTAAAACCAAAAAAATATATTATGTATGTGAAAAATAGTAAATGCTTAGTGCTTAATTTAAAAAAAAAAAAATTTAAGTTTTGTCTGTATAAAAATATATATGGGGCATTTAATGTCAAGTGAACCATCTTTTGAAATCGATGTCTTCCGATAGTTAGTTCTATTAGATAGTAATTCAGACACAATTTTTCAACAAGATCGGTCGAAAACTTTCTGAGTTAGAGGGGATCAGAATTTGACATTTTGGCCAAGCAGGTGTTTTTTCTCATCCATGTAACTTATTACCTATTGTTCTTAGCAAAATGTGTCCCAAATAGTTTACATAGGTAATTCTTCAATCTTTCGGAAAAAAACATTTTTTTTGCCTTTTTTGCAAAATCTAAAACTGTTGACATTATTTTCAAAATGGGACCTTTTTTAAATTTTTTTTTTCTTGCTGAAGAGATCGCTTAGTGGGATTCGAGTGGAATATCTATCAAAATAAATATTTTTTAACTCAAGACATACAATTTTTGAAATTTTTTTGCAAAATCTAAATTTTTTTCCAAAATCGGCGCCTTTTTTAAATTTTTGTTTTTGCTCAAAAAAAAGCTTATTTCCATTGATTTAAGAGGTTTTTGGTCGCTAATGTATATTTGTATATTTATTAGTTATTATTAATGATTAATATTATTTTTTGTTTACTGCTGAAATGTACCTTTATAATTTTATTTATTTTTATGAATTTTATGAACATATTTTCAAATTCTTTATTTAAAAATAAATATAAAACTAAATTCTTAATTTATAATATTTTAGCTTTTTTTTGGCTTTTTTTTAAAGCAGTTTGGCATTTTCTGGCCTTTTTTTGAAGTCAATATAGCTTCTTTTTTTGCCAGCTCCTGGCAACACTGGTAGGCACTATCAAACCGAACATCAGCAGCTTGATGAACAGCTCTTTCCCAACACCTGATATGCCAGGCTGTAGCGATTAAGGATCGTCGAGATTTTGAGCTGATGGTCGTCCTAGAGACCTTTTTCTAAAATTATTGTATTTATAAGAAGCCATGTCCAAAAAATGTCTGAACAATCCTAGAGACCATCCATGAGATCTACTCCACCCATGTGAACATTCTCGAATAATTTGAGGGCAGTTGATTTCGATAAATTTCGTCTGCTTTCTATCATATCGAGTAGCCTTTGATAGTGCCCCGATAGACTACACGATAGTGTGCTGGACTACACCGGTCAAAAAAAAAAAAAAAAAATAAAAATTCTTGTGTTTCTATTATAATGCATAAATTCTATTGATAGACACCGAAAAACACCTAAATACCAAATCCTAGCTTCTAAAGTTTGTTTTTGTCTGTTTTACGTCGAAAAGTAAGATTTTTATCGAATTTGCGATCAGCAGTTGGCAGCACTTATATTATTTGGTACGAGATCTGAACCTGCCCAAGAATAAAGAGATTCTGGGTTCACGATTGAAACAGTGGAATTTGCTTGTAAAAGATATGAATATAACTGGTCAAAGAGAGCGTCATATAAGTTTTCCATGTTTTTTCACAGAAGAAGACGGATTGTGTTATTGTAAAAACGTGACAGGTTTATTCGAAGAAATCGGAATACCATGCATACCATCAGATTGGCGTCTTTTTATCTATAGCTCTTCAAAAAGCTTGAAAGCCGTCCTTCTTCACAATGGAAACAAGTTTCCTAGTCTCCCCGTGGCACATTCTGTAATGCTTAAGGAAAATTACTACAGTGTAAAAATTGTACTAGAAAAATTAGAATATAAAGAATACAACTGGCCAATAATAAAAGACTTCAGAATGGTTGCATTTTTGATACGAAGCACCCTTGTCACATATGCTTATGGGATAGTCGAGCGGATTCAGCACACTAGCAGCGTACATGGCCTGGTCGAGTCGAGTTTCATATAGGAAAACATAACGTCAAATGGGAACCAGTTGTAGATTCAAAAAGTATCTTAATGCCGCCACTGCATATCAAATTAGGCCTAACGAAACAATTTGTGAAAGCATTGGATCAAAATTCTGAAGCTTTCGAATATTTAAAAGGATTCTTTCCCAAATTATCCGAAGCGAAGATAAAATCAGGAATCTTCGTAGGACCACAAATTAAAAAAATAATGAACAGTGATGAATTCACAATATTACTCAATACCATAGAAAAACAAGCCTGGAACAGTTTTAAAGAGGTAGTTAATGGTTTTCTCGTAAACAACAGAGCAGATAATTATAAAGATTTAATTAAAAAAATGCTTGAAAACTTTAAAGTTTCAGGCTGCCGAATGTACCATAAAGTTCTTATGCTACATGATCATCTGTACCAATTTAAGGATAATATGGGTGCCTAATCAGAAGAGCAAGGAGAGCGTTTTCACCAAAAAATAGGAAAATGACTAAAAATATTTATTTTTGAACTTGATTTTATTTTAGTTTCTATCTCTAAGCTATTATTTATAATTATTCTTGAATTAAAAATACTATGAAGTTAGGCAAAAGGTTTTTCTTTGTAATATATAATAAAATTTTGAGAAAATCAATCATTATTCTTAAAAATCGAAAAGTTGGTCTTATTTCCACAAAAACAAACTTTGACAAAAAAAATCATTTTTCCGTTTATTTGAAACATAAAACAAACTAAAAAATTACATTTAGAAGTCAGACGCAAAAGTCGTGTCGACCGGTGCTATCAATCTGGGGGTTGCGGGTTTGATTCCCGCCCGACAAGCAAAACGCTTCGCAGTTTGTGTTTGTTTAAAAAAAGCCTTCAATACGTACATATCGCTTATTTGCTGCAACAACGTCATAACTCAAAATCCGTGTTTTTTGAACTGAGTAATATTAAATATGCGCCGTTCCATGGCAGAACCAGCAAGGTATAATTATTAGAAAGTATGTTCTCAATAATACATTCCCTAAAATGCCAAACAAAAGAAAGTGGAAAAATATAAAAAGGAAATGTCTAAAAAAATAATTCAATTTTAATTTTTGTTACAAAAAAATTCAATTTCAAACATAAATTTAGTAACAATTGAAGAAAAACTAAATATTTTTTAAGAAGTGTGTATAATTTTAGTTAAATTGTTACAAATTTATAAAATATCGCGGTAACAAATTAAGAAAAGTTAAGTGATTACATACATAGTTTGACGTTGTAGGGGCGAACATTGGAAACTCTCCCTAATAATTGTACCTGGTAACTGATTGTACCATGCGCCGTTCTATAGTCTTCCATATAGTTTTATCGGTTTTCAAAAAAGTAAATTATTTTTTGTGTGAGAGTGTTTTTTCATTTGTAAACATCAAAATTAAAATTCATGTTTTCTGGTACATTTGACAAGTAAAAATTTGGGTTAAATACAGATTAGAAAGATATTAATATTTACTATTTAACTCAGGTTTTATTTAAGAAATAGTAAATTGTAATTAAACATTCAAAGCCGTTTTTTTCGAAACGACTTTTTTTGAATTATGACGTTGTTGCAGCAAATGAGCGATATGTCAATGACAGGCAGACACATTTGTTATCTTTCCTTAATACAATATTCACATCGACTCCATGGATTGAGGTCATGCATTCTAGGCAAAATCCTTTCTGCTCTTTGTTAATTTCGCTGTCGGTCGATCCGCAGCTTACACAAAAGCAAATTATAATCAATAAGAAAAATCTCATTGTCCCCAAATTATAAATTTCTTTGGCTCGTAAATAGACTAACAACGGCAACGATGTGTAAAAGTTATCAAAACACAGGATGAGATTCACAAAATTAAGAATCGTTTGTGAAAAACGAATAACAGCATTTAAGGTAGATCCAATGTCCGGTGTTCCAGGTAAAATTATATTATCTACGGCGCCATTTTAGATTTCATAACGGTAGGCGAAACAGTTTGAATCATAAAGCATGAACAATCTGATCCCCCTCTTATGCGGCTTATTGGGCATGTATTTTGAAAGTGGTGTTTCGTCATTGTTCATCTAGCCGTTTTATGGGATTGATTCGAATCTGTCGTTTATTTTGTTGGCCAAAGTCTGTCCTAGTCTGGTTTGCCTTTTATCTTTCGCTGTGATTCTTCTTGAAATTATAGCTATTTTTAGATGGCATGAAATCATTTCGATGGCATATACTTCTGAATTGGCAAGATGGCATTCTTCCCCTAATAGGTTTTAATTGGGATAGTATGCTGAAATTTAGTGAACAATTTATTGCCTCTACAAATGCATAGGTGGTGTCAGCTACACCCATGCTTTGAACGCATTCTGCAATGGCCTGAGCTGTATCCTCTAGCAATGAATCGTTCTCGAAGTTATCGAAAACATAAGTGATCGCTATCAATACTTTCACTTGTGCTGTTCATCTTATATATAAGATAGTTTAGTAAGATCCATATTTAACACAATAATAAAATAAAAGGGTGCAAATAATAGACCAATAAGCAAACAATAGTGTTTTATGAACAAAATGTGAAAATGACAACAATGAGAAAATGGGGATATTTTTGTACACACAAACCAGCTGACAAACGACTTGTCAGAATATATTGGGAATAATAACAAAATGGTTGTCTAAAGACATTTTTCACTATTTTAAAGCGACAAAACTTTTAATACAGCACTGGAGCTCAAAAATCAAAGAACTTCTTGAGACGGTCTTACTGGTTAGAGGCATTCAGATTTTTATCAATCAATTTGTTAGTAACAAAGATTTCTTTAGGAAGTAGGATCAAATTTACAAATGTCTTTCATTAATTTTAGAAGGTAATTTAATTTTAGACCATTTGGACAACTGGAAGATACTTTTGTACTATTTTAAACCCTGTTTATGACATAATGAGTAATAGAGTGTTGTAATAATTATTGGCTACGAACGATTTAAATAATATATTATATTGACATATTGAATATTGAAAGACTTCTTTTACGATGTTATGGTGTTAAGATTGCAGGAAAATAGAGACAATCACAGTAAAAAATAGAAAAAGTATTTGGTTCATGTAAAAAATTAAGAAGCTAATTTACAATAGAACAAAATGAAGGATTTTATGGCTTATATAACAGTTTGGAACAAAATCGACGACAGTATTATTATTATCGTTGATGATAATATGGTAGAAGTATCATGCTCAACTGCGAGTACCGTTGCTTCTGCTTGTAAGAGCGGCCCACATTGGTTGAAGTTCATAGAACGAGCGGCTAAAAATAGAAGTTGTTGTCGAAGGACAATGAAAGTTGGCACATAGGCATTTTTTATTTGAATAGGCATTTTTTATTTGAATTAAGAAAAAAAATGGAAAAATCAAAATAATCCGCCCACTTTTACGCCCACCTCCTATACAAAGTGAAAATTAAATTTTGACCTACGGCATTGTTTTTTGGCACATAGTATTTTTAAACACTTAGAATCATTTGTGTGAAATTTTAAAAATATCCGCCCACTTTTACGCCCACTTCCCATACAATTTGTATTGAAAAAGTGCCATAACTCCCTTAATTTTTAATGCATCAACACAATTTTCACAAAAAATAAATATAATAATTGTAGAATGGGTTCCACTTTTACGCCCATCTCCCATAGGAAAAACATGAATAAGTATTTTAAGCATTGTCTTTTAATAATTTTTTAACATCATTATCGTATTCCAATTTTTTGATTTGCAGCTTTGAGCGAAATCTATTTATAAATGAGTCTGAAGACAATAAAAGATTATGCATTTCGTCTTCATTAGTGGCTACACGTCCAAGTATTCGCGAATGAGGTAATCTATAGGCTCTATAGTCTTTATTCTTCCTGAGCTTCTTCGGACATCACCTGATAAAAATAATCAATTAAAATGTAAAAAATAAAAAATGAAATCATTGAATAAGGGCCTTTAGATATAGACATAATATTGGCAGAATAGCTTGTTGACTAGTATGTGTAATATACATACTAGTCAACCATGCATGAACGAAAATTCATGTTTTGTTACTTTATCACTTTATAGTTTTTACTGTTTTTTTGGAGACTTTTTTACTGAGACTTCAAGCTGTAATTTGATATCTTTCGTTAAAGAGCGCTCCACACCGCTAAAAAGATGCAGTCCACTGAAATTGATGAACATTGAAATTTTAATGTTGTTTATATTTTGTTCTACGAAATTTTTTATATGACATTTTTTCCAACTTTTTTTAATGCAAATCTCATCTGTGACAATTGTCATTTACGAAAATATGCAACAAAGTCAAATGATAAGTTTACTCTGATTGTACTAAAAGATTGAATATACAGTAAATATGCATGCCATTTTAAACAAGCGAACATATATGAACTTCGTACGTGTCTGTCCAAATAAATAATAAGCTTAATATTACGGAATCATAATACTCAGATATCTGACAACAAAATACCAAAAAATTATCCAAATCGGCGAACATGAAAAAAATTAATTTCGGCCACTCTTCAACCAATGTGCGGCCGCACTACGGACAGTATGACAGCAGGAAGTAAGCGTCCGGCTGCTGCCTTCGCAGACCGTTCTTTCAGCTTAGTATGCTTTGGAAGACCATTAGAGGAGCGATCTTTGCCAGTCTTTGTTCAGAAACGGTGAAATCGTTTTTCGATAACCAATTATGGGTTATCGTTTATGCTAGAAACGGCAATAAAAGTTGTATTTAGATAACCCGACTATATTAATATCGCTGGGTTTTCAAAATATCACAAATATACACACATAATCTTATATTGCGATATTTGTACTTGAACATTGTCTCCGTTTAAATCTAAATCAATGACGAAGACTAACATGAAAATCCTAACGATAAATTTGTGAATCTTCTTTTTTTTTTTTTTTTTTTTGCTTGTTCTACTCTCCACATTTGTGTCGTTGTGTCGAACACTGACGCCTGCCATTTTGCATTATACAATTTTCGTTGAATATATTTTACAACAGCTTTTGCTCTGGCACTCAAACACAAATTCATGTATGTATATGGTTTGATATCGAATGGGATAAAATCATATAAATTCAAGTGCAAGCGACAACAAAAATTCTTTAGAACATAGCAGAGAATGAGTATGGAGATGAAGAAAAAAAAAAAAAGCAACGATTGAGAAAAAATGCTTTACAACAGCAAAATCTAAGTCAGTAGTCGTCGATACGTACGATACGTACTGACACTTGTAGTCGTACACATGTGTTAAGCTTGTGTGTAGATGTCGATGGTTTTCACATACAAGATACAATTTAAAGAATGACATAAAAACCAATTCTAAAATAGCTGCAGCATACTTATGCACCAGTAGCAGCAATTGGAATAGAACTGGTATTTGTAAAACCAATAAACCACAATACGTATTCGTTACAAGGATGTGTCGCCTACCTCTAAATACAATTGAATGAAAAAATGTTTTTAAAGTGATATTATAATTCACGTGGAAGGCCAAACTTGGGGGGCATAAGAGAAGTTTAAATAGTAAAACCAAATTCCAAGTTCTACTAATTATACAGAGACATGCTTTTTATGTCCCTGTGATTTGATTTATTAATGCTAAACTGTTGTGTAAAAACCAAATGCTTCTTTCTCGAAACTTCAAATAAAATGTGCATCCACTAAACGTTATAAAATTTTGCTAAATTTTCAGCATTTAATATTTAGGTAACGAATAACAATTCTAGTATTTGGAGGCATCGAAAATCCATAAATTGCTAAATAGGGACCAATCTACTGTTCAGATATCTCATAGCGATTAAACGATGAGTCAAGGAAAGTTTTAATTGTCAGAAACGAGGATTTTAATGACCTTACTTAACAGTTAGAAATAAGAATTATACTGACAATAATTCTTGGGAAATATGTTACTTTGGATAAAGGATATAATAACTAATCCCATAATTTAATTCATCAATAAAAACTCATTATTCTTTTTACAAGCACTCAAGCTTAAAACATTTCCAAATCTAATTTTCTCAAACGTTTGACTTTCCTGCTCTAAGCAAATGCCACATTTGAAAAGAAACAGCAACAAACAAAAAAATAATGTATTCCAACTACTAAAATCCCATAAAACAGCTAAAACTAAACCAACAAGAACGAAAGAAAATCTGCTGTTTATGCTGCAATACAAACGAGAATGATAAAATGCCACACAAACCAAGTGCAGCAAAACAGTGGGCGAATTATAGAAAAAAAAAACCATACACACACACACATAAACCCACTTTAATCTCGTGAGCATTTCAGTTATAAATTTCAATTTCCGTTCCATTTAGTGGGTGGCAAATGAAATAACATTTTCATTTAACCTCTATGGCTTAAAAACATTTGTTTTCTTCGATTTCTTGCTAACAAACACAAAAAATAAGCAAGCAAGCTAGTGCTTGCTTGCTACTGGCGTATTTTCAAACTAACACAACAGAAAAACTAAAACCAAAGGCAAAAAGCACACAACCAGATAGCTATAGAGACACACACAACACACACATATAATACTTTTAACTCAATAGATTATAGATCGAAAATGTTTATAGTATAAATATATTGTAGTATATTTTGTTTTTGCTCAAAACCAGCTGCTTCAGCTCAACATCCGGCATAAACAGCTCAAGTCCCTGTGACCCACAAAATATTGTACTACATGGCGCATTAAAGTCATGCTGTCAGAGTGTATGTTACAGATTTCATTTTGTATTTTATAGACTTGTTATTGCAGTTGCTTGTTTTAGTATTTGTGACATGGTTTGTGTTGTTTTTTCTTTCATTTTTTCAGTTCAATACTGATTAAATTTTTAAAGGATCATTTTAATCTAGGTTTACTATGTATGACCTAATTTTATACAGAATATTGTAAGGACAATTTATGTACAATACTTTTACATAAATTATAATTACAAGAATGTTATAAGGAAATGACCTACATGCATTTTATTGACAGAAATTGATTGAGAAAAAAATAAAAGTTTTTGGAATGTTAAGCATAGATACTTTATCAAATACAAAAACAAAACACAATTTAAGGCTAATGGGTTGATTCAGAAACTTCGACGGAAAATTATTTTATAGAAACAACATACCAAAAAAATTAAAAAACTGAGTGAGTTTTATACGCATTTAAATACCATAAGGACTGAGATCGAAAAATTCTTAACATACATATATGTTAATAAAAAGGAAACCACTAAACTTACAGTTTTGAATCTTTTTTTATTTGATTGAAATAATTGTTACAATTTACAAAAAAAAAATATTTTTATAGTTCTAATCAGTAAGGATGAAATTTTGAACCTTTTTCGGAAACATTTCAATTAAGGTTTTTATAGTGCTTTATGTCACATTGTTCGAACAGGTTTTCCATATCCATATAAAATCTATCACTCTTTTGGACACCTTTTTTGTGCTCTTCAATTCTCTTTTAACAAGAGCCCAATATTTATCCACTGGACTCAGCTCCAGGCAGTTTGGAGGAATTGTCTCTCTTGGTACAAATGCCGCATTATTGATCTTGTACCACTCAAGACCTTTCTTACCATAGTGACAGATGCAAAGCAGGCCTTTTTTGAAAACGTTCTTTGATGTAAATTTCGGTATTTATAGAGCCCTTTGTAGCAAATGTTTAGCTTTTTTGCCGCAATGGCATATTGCTTGCCAGACCAAGAACATTTTGGGAACATTTTCTACTTTTGGGTCCTAAACTTTTCATCAACATTCCCTTGAGCATCTGCAATATAAAAAAAATTTACCCAGAAGCTGCGGAAAATTTTCCATACGTACATTTCGTCATCCATTATGCAGCAGGAATATTTTTTGCATACAATTGACTTAAATTTCCGTGCTCTATCTTTGGCCTCTAAATTTTTAGCAGAGTTCCTGTTAGGAACTTTTTGAGCCTTGCATTGGCTTTAACTTTTCGTACCAGATAGTCCGAGTACTGACCTCACCGGGCTGCTTTCCTACTGGATGTGTTGGGAACTCTTTTGAAAATGCTTTCTATTTTGTTGGCTTTAGAAACATCATCTGGACCATTCCTTCTACCACTGTTTAATAACATTGGAAAGAGTTTGATATCAGAACTTTGATTGTTTGGCCAATTTTTTTGTAGGACCGAGTTGGGTTTTATAGAAAATATTTAATAATTTTAGTACGCACTTTTTTTGGTCACTTATTTTGATCAGATTAACAATAAATGAATATAATTGACATTAAACATAATAACTGATATGCTTTACAAGGGTAACTTGATAAAAAAAAAAAAAAAATCAAATATTACTTGAAAGTTTTAATTGAAAACGTGTGTTAAGAATTTTATGATCTCAGTCCTTAATTACCGATAAAAACGCCATGATAAACATAGATGTGTATTGTTCTGAAAGCTATAAAATTATATTTTTCACCTGCATATTTTGGTGCAAACTGAAGAAAAGTTTCACGTGTTTATTACCCAGAGTTTAAAGGATTTAATATTTTTTTTCTTTCGTATGTTGTTTCAAAATTTTTAATTTAACATATTTTTTTCTTTGACTTTTTTTTCGAATAGTTGTGTTCATGGAGGAATATACATAGAGCGGAAACTCTCCTTTCAAACACCTAACTCAGTTGTCAAAAACTTAAGTGCTGAGAATGTATTAGTAAAAAAACAATGTGAAACAAAAACAACACTCGTATTTGTGATTATTTTGAGTAAAATTTTTGTTTGAATTTTTTTCTAGTTTCCGCTCTGTGTCTGAAATACTGCTTAAATGCTATAAAAGAAAATAATTTTTGCACCAAATCATTACTTGCGATGAAAAATGGATGGACTAACCAGCAGCGTACGAGATCGTATGCGACGCCCGGCCAACCTGCTGTGTCGACACCAAAGCCAAATATTCATGGCGGTAAGGTAATGCTCTGTATTTGGTGGGAGAAAAAAGGTCCTATCTACTATGAACTGCTGAAATCTGGCCAGGCCATCACATCTAATCTGTACCGATTGCAAATAATTCATTTGTAGCGAGCAACCGAAAAACACCCTGAATATGCAGCCAGACATGAAACCGTAATATTTCACCTTAGAAAGAAGTGGTTGGGAAGTCTTGCCTCACCCGCTTTATATTCCATACCGTCTACTATTTGTTTCGGTCGATGCAGAACGCTTTCTCTGGGATACGCTTCTCTTAGGAACAAAGTATCCGATATAGACTTGATTCGTTTTTTGGCCTCAAAATATGTGCAGTTCTTTTGGCGTGCAATCCATATGTTTCCAGAAAGATGGGAAATAGTCGTAGTTAACAATGGCCAATACTTTTAATAAATTTATATTGTAAAAGTTTTTCAAAATGAAAGCTAAAAGTTTAAAAAAATCCAGCTTTTAAGTTAAGTTATGCACCCAACATAGTACACCTTTTTTGACGAGAAACATATTCTTTACACAAAAATTGCATATGTGTGGAAAATTGCATATGTAATTTTCTAAATATCTCGTTATCAAAAACTAGTTTAGTTTAGTGTATAAAAATTATTACTTTTGTGCCGTTTCCCACTCAAGAGTGAGATGGTGGTTAATTACTCAAGATGGTTAATTACTTTGGAAATAAAAACGTTATTAGGAACAATTGTTAGTTCCGCTGGTATACAGTGTAATACTTTTAAAGTTTCGCGTAGGTTCCTTCATTTCATATATATTTCTGATAAAATTTAAAAGAATCTAAAATATAATAAAAAAAAGTTTACATTTTCGTTATTTTAACCAAAGTATAACAAGTAGTCCGACTCTTTGACAGAAGTACCTAACTCTAAACATATGTTAGTGCAAAAGTACCTAACTTTAAATATGTGTTAGTAATAAATATGTACATGTGTTGGTGCCTTTTTAATTTTCCCCAGACACACAGAGTTCTATACAAATGTTTAGAGCAAAGAATAACAAGAAGGGATGCCTCTCAATTTTTTTACAACAACAACTTCTCTCTCCTCATATACTTGTATATGTGAATTCAACACACTTGAGAGAGAAATTTGACTCCAAAACATTGTCTTCAAAATTGCAATTCTAACACACTCTTTCACAGACACATAATATTCTTCTATTTTTTTCCACACATATATACCATTAAAATAAACGAAACATGTATATTTTGCACAAACGAAAAATATATATTTTTTTAATTTTTGGGGGTTGAAATTAAAACTGAAAAAAACACATTTGTAAAATTAGCTATTGGAAATTAATAAAAAATTTAAATAAATTAAATTTTTGCAGAAATTATGGAAGAAAAAGCTGAAAAATCTATTTATAAAATCTTTCCAGGTCAAATATACATTAAATAATTTGAGAGTTGTTTGAATTTTTTAAATTTTTAAATGTAATAAAATCTTGTTATAATTTGTATGGTCGTTTTTTTACAACTTTGTATGTTTGAGGAGTGTGGTGAAAGTGGTTTGAAAATCAATACATATAAACAAAATGTTACCAATACATTCATAGAGTTAGGTTTTTTATGGCAACCGACTTAGGTTTTTTTTGACAGCGTTTCACTTCTTGTTATTATTCTCTGGTTTGGAGTTTAATTTATTTAAATTTTCTTCTATTTTCAATACCAAAAATTTAAACTCTGTTCTATAGTTTAAATTACACCACAAACAAAATAAAATATCAAAAATTAAAAAAAAATATATATATTTTTAGTTTGCAGAATGGACGTGTTTCGGGAATGTTAATGATTTAACGTGTATTGAACTGTATCTACTTTGCAACTTCTGGTTAAAATTCCGAGACTTTTAAATTGTTTACATCTCTAACAAGGGTGTTGAATTCACACGGTACCCGTATATGTGAAAGAGTTACTTTGAAAAATAGAGAGTCGGACTACTTGATATACTTTCATTTCAACCAAAATTAAATCAAAACCTTAAATAAAATTAGTTTGTTTAATTTTTGTTTGAAATTCTCAGAGCTCATCTCATCTTTCTTAATAGGACTCTGAAACCAGTGCTCTAATCATTGTTTTAAGCTTTAAATCTGGTATCGATTTTCTACAGAAGCGTCAAATAACAAACATGCTATTTTTACACAGTTCAAAAACTTTTAATGCTTTTGTTCGAAATTGTTATAGTTGAAACTAGTTTCTGGAGCACCAAAATATAGTTTTCCAAAGTAGTTTGAATTGGGAATTGTGAGTGAAACTTATGTACTGTCTAGTAAAATGGTTTAATATACAAATTTATTTATAGAAACCAAGAATTTATATCTAAAATTTTATTCAAATCCTAACAATTTTCTAAAATTAGCCAGAATTATTATTACAACTTTCTTTTGTAAATCAAAGTTAAATTTTTTATCATAAATAAATCACACTCACACCCAAACTTTAATTAAACCATCAAAGAAAAAGAAAAGTAAAAAACTACAAAACAAACTATAAGATTTTTATACTTATACACACAGAAAGTTTTTGACTGAGACTTATTTGTTTTTTTGGCAGTACGTACTTACTTACTTTTTGCAGACATTGTCCCTAATCAGATTGTGGCAATATAAAGTTCAACAACAACTGGGACTAGGATTGAGACTGCGATTGTTAGACTTTGGCTAATTAATTAAATACATTTCATTTAAGTTTTTCTTACTTATATGAAACTATACAACAACAAAAATTAAAAGAGGAATATAAAGAAACATGTTTGTATATATACACAAAAAAAAGTTTCACAAAATTAAAAGAAAACTTTGAACTTTTGACACTTGTTTTTTAGAAGATATGTGTGCTAACTTTTGTGGTTAACAAAAAGTAACAAGAGAAAGGATTTTTGATTATTATTTAAAGAAATAATAAATCTTTTAATATATAACAATTTATTTTATTTAATGTATTAAATACATTTTAACTATTAGATATCCTAGATATCCAGATATACTGCCAGAAAGATGAGAAAAGGTCATAGCTAAAATGACCAATTCTTTGAATAAATTTATATTGTTGAAATGTTTTAAATAAAAGCTAAAATTTAGAAAAATCCCACATTTTCATGCACCTAATATTTAAACTTAATTTAAATAGGAAGCTCTTAAGGAATGACCCTTTATAATATGATTGTACAGAAAATTTTTAAACATTAAATAAAGGTTTATTATAAACAAAAATATTAAACCATACATACATAGTTTTTTCTTTATTTCATATTTTATTTTTCGATTTTTTATAATAAAGTTAACAAAAAATTTTCACTTTTGATTGTCATGTCAAAGCGAGAGAAAATTGACTCTGACAGACAGGCTCCTTTTTGCTTAATTTGCAGTAAATAAAAACGATTGTTATTTCCATTTAACTGTAGGTTTTATTTTAATGTTATATGCAATTATAATTTATTTAAAATAATAAATTTATAAAATGTATGTCAGTAGTGGTTTATGTCAATTGTAAATGGTAAAATGTACAACAAAATATTGGCATACAATTCACAATTTATATTCTCAGTTTTTCTTTTTATGCCATTTTGATTACTGTAAAATGAGCAGAAACATAAAAAGTCAGAGAAAGAAACAACCAAATAAGTCATACTTTTGCAAAAAATGACATTTTCATACGAGTTGTACAATGAAATTAAAATAATATTGACATACAACACAAAATATAATATTTAATATATGTAAACAGGCAGACGCATTCAAAAAAGTGTATATCCAGTAGTTTTAAAAGTGAAAATTGTCAACTTTGCGTAATTATATTACCAATTATTTATATACTTTACTGGTTACCATTGGTAGCTAATAGAAAGCATGGGAGTGTCTTGTAATGTAACTAGTAGTAGTTTTTTTGTGGCTAATTAATGTTGGTTTGTTGAACTATTCAATGAACTACAGGGTAGTTTTATATAGTTACAACCATTGATAAATACACATAGATCGGAAATTATCCTTTCAAGACCTAACTCAGTTGTCAAAAACTTAAGTGATGAGAATGTGAAAAGAAAAACATCACTCGTATGTGTGATTTTTTTGAGCAATTTTTATTTTGAGTTTTTTTCTAGTTTCCTCTCCATGTGTATTTTTCTATGGCTGCAACTTCTTGCTTTTGATGTTGTTGTGTTTCGGCTGCTGGTGTTCAAAAGTCCGTTAGTGTTTTAATATTGATATGTTAAATACAATTTACGCTTTTATAGCATCATAATTTTGCATACGTTTTTATAGGGCATACAATTGTACTAGGGAAGTGCATTATCAAAGGTGGACTTTTCTAAAGTGAATAAAGTCATAATAACAATGTCCAGTTTTGCTTTAAGATTAATGTATGAAATGGAAAGATTTTCATGTAATCCATTTCAAGTTAATTCTAATTTTACTTAAAAGTTGTAAATCTGTGCTGGTTTGAAGATATGTTTACGTTGAAATATTCCGCTGGCGATATTCCATAAAAACTTTGTGGGTAGTTGGACATATATTTGTGGATATTTGAGTAAAATGAAGTATTGTAATTGGGAGGGATCTTCTGACATATCGAGCATAAATTTCGATCATATTTTCAGAATATTCTAAATGATTTCCAACTTAAGTCCATAAGATGTTCCAATTTTGGCATAGTATCCATATACAAGATAATGTTGCTTCGTTTCGTCCTCCTCCTCACATGATTTATAGAACGTATTGTCGGCTAGACCTCTTCGAGCCAGGCGAACTCCCAACTCTGCATGTCTAATTAAAGAATATTGTGTTTTTGATGCGGAGAGCTTTAAGTTGAAATAAATCAGAGAAAACTACATTAGAATGGTCAATATATGAAACTGTAAGAAACTGACGAAACCCTTCAGTCACCAGAACGGCAGGCATCCTATGGGAAAACCCAAACCTTAACACAATAAACGAGATTCTGAACTAAAACAGCCTAGTACTCAGAAGACTAGTTAGTAAAGGTTGTTTATGTTAGAGCCGGAGAATTTTGAATTGGCCGCACTGTTTTCTGTGACACAACTTTGACATGTCTCGGTTGCATTGGGGTTAGGTTGGTTTGGGAGTTTATCA
Source organism: Calliphora vomitoria (assembly GCA_942486065.2). Classification (NCBI taxonomy): domain Eukaryota; kingdom Metazoa; phylum Arthropoda; class Insecta; order Diptera; family Calliphoridae; genus Calliphora; species Calliphora vomitoria. The sequence continues at coordinate 115,840,112 of OW818030.2, read as the reverse complement.
TGAATAGACTCAGGCTAGAGCGTTTGCAAATTGTTCAAATTTATTTTGTAAATCATGGTTCAGTTCGACAAACTCATCGGGCATTACGTTCATTTTATGGGTCGTTTTTGCACTACTTTTATACAGGCGATTGATGGTGGTCATCCATATGTCTTCACAAATAACGATGGTCAGAATGTAACAGTCAACGGTGAGCTGTATAGAGATATGCTTATTACCTTTTACGTGCCTCAATTGGAAGACATTAGTATTGCAGACCTGTGTTTTTAACAGGATGGTGCCACATGTCCCACAGCGAGTGATACAATAAATTTACTGGGAGAAATATTTGGTGAAAGAATAATTTCATGTAGTGGATCTGAACTGGTCATCTCGTTCATGTCATTTGACGCCAGCAGAAAGTACCGAGCACTTGGAAGGGAATATTTGACCCGTTATAGTCAAAGAGTGTGTGAAAGTTGGACCTCTAGGTTACGCCAGGTACTCGCTAGTCACGACGGCCACATGCCTGAAACATTAATGCGATAAAATTATCTAATTAATAAAGCTCATGTTTTATCTGTGGAAAGGGTTTCGTGTTGGTAAATATATTACAGTTGAAATAAGCATTCATTGTTTAAAAACGTTGAAATATAGAGATTAAACTGTATAGTGTCAAAAATATATATTTTTAAATAATTTCTATGCGACTTGAGGTAACAGGGCGCCATTTTGAAGCAACAGGGGAGCATTACTTCAACATAATTTCTCCTACCGCAATTTCTACTGTAAGTATCTGACTCGTTTTTATATGATTAATCAGATATGGAGCACAGAGCAAAAAGTTTTGTTGTGTGAATCAAAATTATTGCCAATCGAGTGTTTCAGTTTTATTGACCATATTTTCAAGTTTTAACTGCAAAAGCGTAACTCGTCTCTATCAACTGTCCTTTCTCTACAATCGATGATGTCGAAATATTTACATACTCGAATCATTTTATTTGGTTGCCACAAGAAACCTGTTTTCTCCATGTTATTGCAATCGAATTGCATGAAATTTTAAACATTAACGTTGAAAAAATTTTGATGGTCTTTTGATGGCTTTTCAGTTAGTGCATTTTACTTAACCTTTTGTGAGAAACCACACATAATGAATAATTTTTATAGATTTTTAAAACAAAAACAAGTATGAAAGTAGTTTAGACAATCCCGACCATATAATACCCTACACTGAGTAAATAAGCAAATACTTTTTTCTTTCGAAATTTCAGTAATTTATATTCGTGAGAGATTTTTTGAAGTTGCCCCTATATAAACTTAGTTGGAGCGAAAATACATTTGTATTGTGGCTAGGTGAAATAATGCACCGATTTCAGCCAGTTTCAATAGGCTTCATTTTTGACCGAAAACAGAGCATGTGAAAAATTTTATTGAAATATTTTTATATATTGTTTACAGCTAGCCAGCCTGACGAAAGTGATTCTGAGTCGATCGGTATACTTTAAGGTGAGCGTTAGGCTAATATTTTTGGGGCGTTATAAACATAAGCACAAACGCATAATACCCTCTCCATTATGGTGGTGTAGGATATAACAATTATGTTGCTAGCGTAAAATAGGTTGATATACCACGAGTGTGGGAATCAACACACGAGGGTAAACAAAGCTAAATTTTTTGAGGATTTGATGGACTCTCAAAATAATTTAAGAAAAATATATATTTACGAATTAGCGATTTGTATTTAACGGTCATGTCCATCAGTAGAAGCTCCTACTTATCAATAATGTTGATAGTACGCAGTTATTAGCATTGTTTGTAAGTATGGAAACACTAAATGTTTAAACTTTAACATTGAAAACTCTAGAATTCGAATATTCTAGTTTTGTCCGTTAAAAACAGTAGTGATGCTACTTGAAAGATGCGCTGTCTATAAATATTGGCAGAGGGTGCAGCAGTTAGTTAGTTAGTAAATCATAGGCACTGTTAATGTATTCTTGTGTGTTTTTAAAGTGTGTATATTAAAATAGAGTGACTATTTAAATTGTTGTTGTACATTTGAATAAATAAAGAGTTGTTACAATTTTAACCTACCTAACTGCATTGATTTGTAATAAAAAGTATCCGGTTTATTTAAATAAAAAAAAAAAAAAAAAACACAATTTTTAAAGGGTAAAAACGTAACAATATGGTCACATATGGTCATCTGCTAACGAAATCAAAATTGTATTTATTCCTTAAACCACCATAGTGGGGAGGGTATAATGGATTTGTGCAGATGTTTGTAACGCCCAAAAATGTTAGTCTAACACCCACATTAAAGTATACCGATCGACTCAGAATCACTTTCTGAGTCGATTAAACGATGTCCATCCGTCCGTCCGTCTTGCTGGCTGGTTGGCTGGCTGATGTAAACCTTGTGCGCAGAGTACAGGTCGCAATTTTGAAGATATTTCGATGAAATTTAGTTTTTCTGCCCAAGGACCAATGCTATTGAAATTGGCTGAAATCGGTCCATTATTTCACCTAGCCCCCCTGAAATTGGACTTTATCGGTCATAAGTGTTTAATTTACATAGGTATCTACATAAGCTTTTCTCCAAATAAATTTTATATATACAAAATTCATATCACCAAATTTTTTTTTGATCGGTCCATAATCAGTCATAGCTCCCATATAAGACCTGCTTCCGATAATCACTTTAACGAGCATAAATCTCCTTAAAATGTTTGTGTACACATAAAATGCATCATAAATAACTTTCATATAGACATTAATCACATGACCAAATTTCATGGTGATCGGTCCATAATTTTTCATAGCTCCCATATAAGGCCCACTTCCGAAAATCACTCACGAATATAAATTATTGAAATTTTGAAAAAATAATGATTTTGCTCATTTACTTAGTGTAGACTATTATAAGGTCGGGCTTGACCGACCATACTTTCTTAATTGTTTTTTATTTAAATTAATATATAGATGATTTTACTGCCATGAGAAGCATATTGTGAAAATGTGTTATACAGACAATTCACATCCTTTCATTACACTTTCAGTGTTCTTTTTTTAGTTTAACAACTTATTCACGTTATTTGTTAAACTGCTTCTCATTTGTTATGCAGAAGCAAATCTGATAAGCTTTAATATTATCAAATTGTCAAAATTTACCTTTACGAGCCTTTCATAGTTAAACGTATGATGTTTCAAAGCTATTTGTGAATTGTTTCGAAGCTAGGAAAAAGTAATGTGATCCATAAATGTTAAAGTTATTAGTCAGAATCATAATTAATAAAAAACCTTACAGCTTATTGTGTTTGTGAAATGATATTTTGTTCTTTCTTAACACATTGTCACATCCGACACATATGTGACTGAACTATGCGGTTTAGGCTAAGTCGGACACATATGTCCTACGCAATTTTTATTCTCTCTAGCCATGTCACACAATAGTGCTGGAGTTTCAATAATTGTTTCTATGATGTCTATAAGTTCCTCATCAAAACTGTAATCTTTACATTCTTCATCAATTTCTATACTTGTACTGAGTATTTTTTCTAACTCAGTATCCGATAAAAATTCCTCTTATTTATAAAAACACTCTCAGTTTCTAAGCAGTAAATATTACTGACAGCAGCCTAAATTCCAATACTGACGTTTTCGAAAAGATTACGCAAAGCAAATGCTGTAGCATTACTGAAAGTGCTTGGCAGTCAATGTGTTAAGTCTCCCAAAATATCAAAATGCTAATATCTCAACACATTGGCCACCTAACGTTGCATGAAAGCTTTTTAACATGAAAATAAACAGCTTTGATAGATCTCAATAAATATATATTGAATTGGAAGCAAAATGGAAGATTTAGTTAAGGACTGAGATCGAAAAATTCTTAACACACGTTTTTCATTTAAACTTTTAACACAAGTCTGCTATCAAACTGTTTACAATATTATTAAACAGTACCGGGAGAACTTGTTCGTTGATATTAAACCTGGTTCAGGTAGAAGGAATAGTCCACATGATATTTCTAAAGCCAAAAAAATAGAAAGCATTTTCCAAAGAGTTCCCAACACATCCAGTAGGAAAGCAATCCGGTTAGCTCAGTAATCCGACTATTTGGTACGAAAACTTTAAGCCAATGCAGGTTTAAAAGCATACAAGGCTCAAAAAGTTCCTGAAAGGAACTCTGCTAAAAATTTAGAGGCCAAAGACAGAGCACGGAAATTGAAGTCAAATTATATACAAAAAATATACCTGCTGCATAATGGATGACGAAATGTACGTACGGACAATTTTTCGCAGCTTATGGCAGCTTTTTTATGTTGCAGATGCTCGAAGGAATGTTGAAGAAAAGTTTAGGACCCAAAAGCAGACAAAATTTCCCAAAAAGTTCTTGGTATGGCAAGCAATATGCAGTTGCGGCAAAAAGCCAAACATTTGTTACAACGGGCTCTATAAATACCGAGATTTACATCAAGGAATGTTTGCAAAAAAAGATGCTTCCATTCATAAGCCTTCTTAATGTGTCCACTTATTTTTGGCCTGATTTAGCATCCTGTCACTATGGTAAGAAAGGTCTTGAGTGGTAATAGACTAATAATGTGGTTTTTGTACCAAGAGAGGCAAATCCTCCAAACTGCCTGGAGCTGAGTCCAGTGGAGAGATATTGGGCTCTTGTTAAAAGAGAATTGAAGAGCATAAAAAGTTGTCCAAAAGAGTGGTAGATTTTAAACGGAGATGGACAACCTGTTTGAACAAAGTGACATAAAACACTATAAAAACCATAATGGAAGGGTTTTCGAAAAAGGTTCAAAATTTCATCATTCGCGAGTAGAACTACAAAAATTTTTTTTTTTTGTAAATTGTAACAATAATTTCAATAAAATAAAAAAAAGATTCAAAATTGTAAGTTTAGTGGTTTCATTTTTATAAACATATATGTATGTTAAACATTTTTCGATCTCAGTCCTTATATTTTCTATTCTGTACACATTTGGATTACTAAAGAGAAACTATTTTTTAGACTTTCATATAAGCGTTAAAATTAACCTATAAGTGTTAACAAGATTGGCAATACTTCTTACAACTTCATTATAATTTGGTCCATTGACACAATACCATAATTTTTTCAGTCTGTACGTATTTAGTTATCTGATTTCATTTACAAAATACTTAATTGAAACTTCTTAATATTAATTCCGAAAAGCTAAAGTACACCCTTATGCCCCATAAATAAATATTGACGTGTGACACTGAAAAGACATTAAAACTGCAAATGAATATGTTGTTGTGCTGTTATATGTATGTATGGCTGGATGCATGTGTTTGAGTAGTAGTAAATGAATTGCTTACACACTTGTTAAACTATATGACAGATGAGGTTGCTATTTAAAATAGTCAACACTTAAATAAAACAACAATAAAAATTGAAATACAAACCCACATACACAGACTCTCATATAAACATGAATACGAACATACATACACACATGCATACAATTTACATATTTACAGATGTATTCACACATAAATGTGATATAATTTACACGTATTTTATGCATATTTATTTATATATGGGTAAGTATTAGGGTGGCACTTATTTTACACTTTAGGGATTTTCGAAGGTATCAAGGTATAAAATAGTTTACCGCCATTTATATGCTGAAAATTTGTGATAATATTTAGAGGTTTCACATTTTATTTGAATTGAAAAAATAAAACTGTAGAGAAAAATAACCCCCATTTTCTTAATCTCTGGTTATATTTTTTCGTAACGATATACTTCCATTTAGTATAATTGAGATTTGTGAATTGTCATTGTGAATGGAAGGTGTATCGGAAACAGCAAGCGTTTAAAATCGAATGGCATGTCAGTGGGGGCCATTGGGATCCTTGGTATCAAAACGTCTTCTCCTTTGTACTTTCCTTTAAGTATTGTTGCTTCGATTAACGTTATTCATTAGGTTTTTTACCGCAAGTCGGGTGCCATTACAAAGTCGTGGCTGGTTTATGTTTCGTAATATTATGATCACCATTCCTACTTTCAGTTGGAGATTGTGAGGCTGTAATCCAGGTAATTCCAGTGAGTTTAAAAACTTGGATGGATAGTTGACGACATTAGCTTGACTGTAATTATCACTTTGAATCTTAAAATTCAATTCGTCGACATCAATGTTTTTCGCAGCCAATATAGCACATTCACTCAACCAATCATGATATTTGTAATTTTGTACAATGTTTAGAATCACTTTTCGGATGAGTTCGGATTTTGATTCGGTGAACTGGCAGAAAGCGACGGGTAATTGAATGCAGCCGGTAGAAATGTCAACCGGGATTTTTGCTACGCCAGAATTGTTTGAATAATACTTCTCCAGATTGATCGTTCTGCAGCTCGATACGCATGTTCGCAGTCAAGTTGAGTTTCTTGACGTCTTTTCACAAAACGATCGACTTCAAATATGCATTAAGTTCATCGGCTGGCGTTGATCACTGGCAATGTATGCCGAAAATCACCTGCCAACAGAATCATCCCACCACCAAACCGGCTTTGATTGGTTTGTGAATCTCGCAACACTTTGCCTAATGCCTTCGCACACTTATCCCAAACGATCAGTTTGCTTTCCTGCAAAACTTTGGCAATCGCACTGTTCTTGGAAATGTAGCATGTTGGATTTTCATAGATTTGCATATTCAATGGTAATTTTAGTTCTGAACGAGCAGTTCGACCGTTCGATCATTCTGCAAGTGTATCATTGTCAAAATCAAAATAGTTTTGCCAGTTCCACCGGGAGCGTTTAAAAGAAAAATCCCTCCAGTTCCATCTTTTGCAAATTTCATAAGAGTGTCGCACGCATAATATTGTTGTTCGAACTGATTCCCTCAAGGTAGCGCAATAATATTGTTTTCTGCGTGGCAAATCTTTCTTAAATGCATCGTGCATCGGACGTTTATTCAGATAATACTTTGTTCGACATCATCAAGCTTATATCCTCAATTAATCTCAAAGCCTCGTTAATTTCCTCGCTCAGTTGCAAATTTGGATTTGCTGTTCTAATACACATCTGAAGTAAAATATCATCACGCATGGCACCTTTGTATTTGCTCCATAAATCAGTCGTTTTGGATGGCAAGCATCTTGAGATAATTATCGAAAACAATGTTCATATTTGATGAGTATTTGACACGCTTCTCTATACTTATCACAAAATTCACCATTTATAGTTCGCAAAGAACATATGGGCAAATCCTACGTGACGATCGTTTTATTCGTACACGTTTTCATATTTAAATATGAACATTTTTTGGTTTTTCAAATAAGATACCACCAACGTATACTAACTCTTTAGTGAGATTTAATTGCCATTTGTTGCGAAATAACTGATCGCAAAGTTCTGTGACGCACGTTACAAAAAATGGAAGTAACTTTAAAAGTTGAAGTGTTTTAAAAGTGGGCGTATAAGTGGGAGTATTAGTGGGCGTGGACAATTTTTCTTTCTGTAAAAAACTGTTGTTGACTATTGCAAAGATTTAAAAAAAATTAGCCTAATCGGTCCAATTTTAGATATATCGAAAAAAGTGGGCGTGGTAAATTTTTCTTTCATTTAAAACTTAAATTATTACGAACATTTAAAAAACTGGTATTTCTGTAAAACTGGTGAGTTTAATAGATGATGTTTACAAGTGACACTTACATCGACACAAAAGAATGCGATGAGGGGGTTGTGGCTAACCCCGAAAATGCATTCCATTCTGCCGTGTGTCTAAATATAACTTCTTCAGTATTCTTTAAAATTATGAAAATTTAATTTAATTTAATGAACTTGAGCCTGAATAATTAATTATAATAATCAACATAAAAAAGTTCGACAAAATAACCACTAATATTAATTTAAAAGAAATTAGACATATCGGTGCAGCCGTTTTCCGATTTTAAATAAATCGAAAAAAGTGGGTGTGATCAATTTTCCTTTCCTTAAAACCTAAGTTACACTATGACGAACTTTTTTAAAAAACTGATGCAATTACCAACAAACGACATTTGATTTTTATTTATATAGATTTCGCCAAATATGTTAATTTTGTTCCTACATTCCTTATTCTAGTGGCCTGACGAATTTTTAATAACTTTTAAATTTTGTAACCAACTTTTTTATTTTACGTCTCATTAGAACGAAAATTACGTACACATTTCGATTCTTTTAAATTAAATTGCAAAAGTAATAATTCAATGGCAAAATTATTACAAAAACTAAAAAATTGCATTTTTTCCACTTGTAAATGCACATCAAAATTTCGGCGTCGCACATTGGTTCAAGAGTGCCCGAAATTCATTTTTTTCATGTTCGCCGATTTGAATAATTTTTTGGTATTTTGTTGTCAGATATCTGAATATTATGATTCCGTAATATTAGGCTGATATATTTGTTATTTGTTTGGACAGACAAACTCGAAGTTCATGTATGTTCGCTTGTTTAAAATGGCATGCAAATTTACTATATATTCAATGTTTTGGTACAATCACAGCAAACCTTTCATTTGACTTTGTTGTATATTTTCGTAAGTGACAATTGTTATAGACGAGATTTGCGTTAAAAAAGAGTTGAAAAAAGTGCCATATAAAAAATTTAGTAGAACAAAATATAAACAACATCAAAATTTCAATGTTCATCAACTTCAGTGGACTGCATCTTTTTAGCGCTGTGAAGCGCTGTTTAAGGAAAGAAGTCAAATTATAGCTTGAAGTCTCAGCTAAAAGTTAAAAGAAAATTCAGCTGCTCCTACCTGCTCCTTTCCAAAAAAACAGTAAAACTATAAAGTGATAAAGGTGTTGTTGCCATCTTTACTGTTTAAAATTATTACATAATGTAATATACACACTAATTAAGAAGCTATTCTGGCAATAGGTATGCCTCTATTTAAAAGCCCTTATTCAATGATTTCATTTTTATTTTTTACATTTTAATTGGTTATTTGTATCAGGTATGCTGTCCGAGGAAGCTCAGGAAGCGAGGAGTAAATACTGTAGAGCCTATAGATTACACCATTCGCGAAGAATTGGAGGTGTAGCCAATAATGAAAACGTAATGCATAATATTTTATTGTCTTCAGACTCATTTATAAATAGATTTGGCTCAAAGCTGGAAATAAAAAAATTTGAGTACGATAATGATGTTAAAAAATTATTAAAAGACTATGCTTAAATTACTTATTCATGAGTTTTCTATGGGAGATGGGCGTGAAAGTGGGCGCATCAGGTATATATTTTCAGGAGCCCATTCTACAATTATAATATTTATTTTTTTTGAAAATTGAGTTGATGCATTAAAAATCAATTGAATTATGCCACTTTTTCAGTACAAGTTGTATGGGAAGTGGGCGGATATTTTTAAAATTTCACACAAATGATTCTGAGTGTTTGAAAAAGCTATCTGCCAAAAAACAATGCCGTATGTCAAAATGTAATTTTCAGTTTGTATGGGAGGTGGGCGGATCATTTTAATTTTTCCATTTTTTTCTTAATTCAAATATAAACCAAGTTTCATTGTCCTTCGAGAACATCTTCTATTTTTAGCCGCTCGTTCTAAGAACATCAACCAATGTGCGTCGTTGCATCAACACTTAACGTTATCCTATTATCCTAATACTTTACACAATGTGTTTCTACAATACATAGAACAATTCCAGTGAGGGGGCTGGCCTGTACCTAGAATTGTCCATACAATCTTGGAGCACTCTAATACATACTTTTATACGTATGTATGTTTTATATGGGTAGATGTAAATTTACTTTTTTTTTCACTCTCATAGTAAATGAGAAAGTGTGCATGTGTGTTTTTTTTGTGGTATTATCAAGATGTATATGTATGCAAGTATATGTATATGAATAAAATATGCAAATTTTCATGTTGGTATATTATTTCATATTCAATATTTGTATGTTCGTATAAAATGTCGAGTATTTTCATAAATGTTATATTTTATAGCCAAATTAAAATAAAATTTAATTTTACATTTTATACTACAACTACTTTTTATTTCGGAAATTAAATTTTATGCATTAAATATTAATACAATTTTCTTTATAAATTTGTTAAATTGAGTGAAAATGTTTACAGCATAAACAAGTAAAATGGGTGTGTGTGTGTGTGTGCAAAAGTTGTGTCCTTTTGAACAGTATCTGATAAAAGTTAACACATATTTGAAACAAAAATTAACAATAAACAATACAAACGGTAAAGACAAGAGCTAGATTTCCCAATACATATCAATTTTGTTTAAAATTTTAAATTACCAGACTTAGATATCGACTAATTAATGATGTATTCTTATTTTCAATTAATTTCTTATATATTATATTTATTTCCAGCTTTGCTTTGTTTACACCTACCTGCCAATTAGTACTCCTCACTTCCATTTAAAATTGCATAAATTAATTACAAGCATTATTTTTAAATTCAAATGTAATTTAAACTTGTAAGGATTTATTGTCGCAATTACTTTGCCTTTAGCTTCCTGCTGCAAAAGTCCAATTTGTTTTGATTTTTCTTTCTTTTTTTTTTTGGTTTTCTGGCGAACATTGACTACTTCAAATTTAATACTCATAAAAACAAAACAAAACCCTCACAACAAAAAAAAAAAAAAAAAAAAAAAAAACACAAAGATCCTTGTTCTATTATTATCGTTAGCCTAAAACCAGAGACGAAAGCACTTCAGGCTTTAGTTAGAAATACTTCTACTATACAAATATGCAATCGTTCATTTGGCTTCAACATGTAGATGACAATAACGATGACGCTGTCGCTGTTGATGTCGAATTCGTTGATGATGATGACGGTTACGTTGACCGTAAGCATGAAAATAACAAAACGCTAAGTGCTTGTTGACAATGACATATCCAAAAAAACAGTACAGACAGATACCGAGAGACGACGGCCAGACAGTCGGATAAACAGATATGAAGATGAAAACTTACTATTGAAATGTTATGGGTAACAGTGATTTGAAATCATTTTAGAACCTCAATGTGTTTAAATATTAAGTATATAAAATGAAACGATCCGTATACAGTTTTTACGGAAACTTAGATTCTATACAGAAACTTAATAATTTCTAAACTGAAACTCAATAGTTTCTGAACAGAAACTCAAACGGTTTCGAGGCGGAAATTTAATTTTTTTTTAAACATAAACTGAACAATTTAAAAAACAGAAACATAACAGTTTCCATGCAAAAATTTAACAGTCTCTAAACAGAAATTGAACAGTTTGAAGACAGAAAATTATCAGTTTCCAGACAGAAACAGAACATTCAAACAGTATTAAGACAGAACTCAAACAGACTCTAGATAGAAACTCAATAAGTTTTTAGGCTAAAATTGTGCAGTTTGAATACAGAAACTCAAAAAGTTTCTAGAAAGAAGCTCAACCACTTTTTAGACAGATATTCAAACAGCTTCTAGATAGAATCTCAAACAGTTTCTAGTTAGAACCCCAAGCAGTTTCTAGTAAGAAACTCAAGCAGCTTCTAATAAGAAACACAAGCTGTTCCAGACAGAAACTCAAACAGTTTGTAGCTAGAAACTCAAACAGTTTCTAGACAGAAATTCAAACCAATTCTAGTTAGTAACTTGAATAGTTTCTAGACAGAAATTCAAGCAGTTTCCAGACAGAAACTATAACACTTTCTAGACAGAAATTCAGGCAGTTTCTAGATAGATATCAAATTGTTTCTAGACAAAAACTCAAACTATTTTTGTATATAGAAAGTCAAACAGTTTCTAGACAGAAACTGAGTCAGTTTCTAGACAAAGCATCACTCACGTTCTATACAGAAACTCGAACAGTTTCTCAACAGAAACTCAGAAAAGTTTCTAGACAGAAACTCAAACAGTTTCTAGACAAAAATTGAGTCAGTTTCCAGACAAAAAGTCAGTCACGTTCCATACAGAATCTCAGTCAATTTTTGAACACAAACTGCAACTCAAACAGGTTACAAACAGATACTAAAACAATTTCTTGATAGAAACTCCAACAGTTTTAAACAAAAACTCAGAAAGTTTCTAAACAGAAACTCAAAGAGTTTCTAGACAGAAAATCAATCAAATTCTACACAGAAACTGAGCAGGTTTTATGCGGATACCAAATCATCAATTTTTGGACAGAAACAGAGTCAGTTTTTCAGAAGAAGCTCAGTAAGTTTTTGGGCAGAAGCTCAAAATTTTCAGGCTGATATTGAAAACTTTCTAAACAGAAACTCAACAGCTTCCAGACAAAAATTGAATAGTTTCTAAATAGAAACTGAGCAGCTTTTAACTTAGCAGTTTCAAGACAGAAACTTAGCAGTATACCGACAGAAAGAAACTGAAAGGTTTCTAGAAAGAAACTCAAGTAGTTTCTAGACAGAAACTTAAGCATTTACCAGACATAAACTCAAACACTTTCTAGACAGAAACTCATATATTTTCTGAACCAAAACTGAAACAGTCTCTAGACAGAAATTCGAATAGTTTCTAGACAGAAACTCAAATAGATTCTAGATGGAAATTCAGTGAGTTCTAGACAGAAACTCATACAGTTTCTGAAACGAAACTCAAACAGTTTCTACACAGAAACTTAGTCAGTTTCGAGAAGCTCTGTCAGTTTCTAGACGGACATTCGGAATTGTCTACACAGAAATTCAGTCAGTTTCTAGACAGAAACTCATACAGTTTCTGAGCCGAAATTCAAACAGATTCTAGACACAAACTTAGTCAGGTTATAGAAGGAAACTAAATCAGATTTTGGACAGAAACTCAGTCAGTTTTTGTACAGAATATACATATGTACATTACACAATATTAAAATTATACCTTCCCTAAATTAATTGGCGTCTTAGGTGAAACTGAACCTAAGTGATTCACAAATTTTAGTTAAATCGGCGTATACTTTTTTATTAAATATAACATGAAATAAATATTGCTCATACTCTCATATGATGATGTACCAATCACCAAATTATAAAAAACCTTAGCATACCTTGAGGATGTAAAATCGATGTTACGTCTGCGTATACTTAATATGTAAACATAATAGCCATAATAAACATACGTCCGTGTAGGGAGTAACTTTTTTCTTTTTATGAGTAAATCTCCATACTTTTTTCCAAAGAATCTCTATAAAATTGAGTAAAACAAAAACTATGAATGAATTTTCAAATATAATATATGAATTGGTTCTATGAATTGGTAATCATTTTAATTAAGAAAAGGCTATATTTAAAGGCCTTATTCATAATCAATTTTTAAATTTATTATAAGTTTATAAAACAAATTTTGTATGAAACTTCTGTTTTATAAACCTTTAATACTTAAAATGATTTTTTTTTTTTTTTGAAAATTAAGATATGTCATATTGTCAAGCATTCTTCCAAAATCATTAAATTTTTTATTGGTTAACATGAATTGCAGATTATTTGTCAAGTCGGGCTCTGGTGAAGACGCTACAAATATTGTCAATGAGTTGGTTAGAAACACATATCCTTTTCCAAATGTTTGACCGCTAGTATTTAGTGTAGATTTTTGGTGAAGACGCTTCAAATACCGGTCAAACAGTTAGTGAAAGTCGTCATATCGCTGATGTGTTCAATGCTAAGAATAAGAAGAATCGCATATAAGACCTTCTATGAATTCAAATACCAAGAACAATTTTAATCAAGATTTTATCATTATCTTGTCCAAATTTAAAAGGGATGCCCCTAAAATATACATTTGTTATTGTTTTTAAAGTGCTTCTAATATGATTTAAGCGTTAATTCTAGTGAAATTGTTTCAATAAGGCACATTTTTTTTTTTTTGTAAATTATTCAAATACAGCTTCTAGACAGAAACTCATACTGTTTCTGAAACGAAACTCAAACAGTTTCTAGACAGAAACTTAGTCAGTTTCGAGAAGTTCTGAAAGTTTCTAGACGGACATTCGGCATTGTCTACACAGAAATTCAGTCAGTTTCTAGACAGAAACTCATACAGTTTCTGAACCGAAATTAAAACCGTTTCTAGACATAAACTTAGTCAGGTTATAGAAGGAAACTAAATCAGATTTTGGACAGAAACTCAGTCAGTTTTTGTACAGAACTCTCAGTCAGTTTTTGGACAGAAACTCAGTAAATTTTTACACAGAAGCTCTGTCAGTTTCTAGAAAACGCAGTCAGTTTCCAGATAGATGCTCAGTCAATTTCTAGACAGAAACTTTGCCTCGTTATATACAGAAACTCAGTCAGTTTCTAGACAGGGACTCAGCAATGTCTACACATAAACTGATTCAGTGTCTAGACAGAAACTTATTCAGTTTCTGAACAGAAATTCACTTAGTTTCTTGACTGAAACTTAGCCAGTTTTCACATAGATAGTTAGTCAATTTTTAGACAGTTTCTGGACAGAAACTCTGCAGTAGCTAGACTAAAACTCAGCTTCTGAGTTTAGCAGAAACTCAGTCAGTATCTCTACAGAAATTTAGACAGTTTCTGGACAGAAATTGTGTCAATAGCCAGATAGAAACTCATTACTTTTTACGTAAAACTCAGGTTTTAGGCAAAAGATCAGTCAGTCTCTATACATCAATTTAGTTTATCTCGGTTTCTAGATAGATGATGATATTCGATATCTATACAGAAACTTTGCATTTAAAAACATGAACTACTCAGGACAAGCTCTTAGCTAACCACTGTAGTCTCTACTTTCATATTGACATCATATTTTTTTTGGTAACAATGGTCAAGTGTATGCGTCTGTATAGATGAATTAGTGAAATGGGGAACAGAGTTGATTTACCTAAAGGTATATTTATTCTATACAATTTCAGACATAAACACTGTCACATACAAACTATGAACGCTATTGTGTAACTAAAAAGTTTACACATATACATACACACAGAAGAACATGCAACAACTTTAACAACTACAGCTAAACGTATTTTAGTTTTCTATAGCAAACGATGTTTTTATATCGTCATTACTACTACTGCATACATAGATATATAAACATCAATGTAAATGTATGTGAATACAGCATGCATAATAGAAACAACAACAACAACAACGGCAACAAAAAACAGTAAAGAGCAGAGTAGAGAATGTGGAGCAGAGGAAAATAGAATAGAGGAAGTAATTAATAAATGTTAAACTTAAACATGAACAGGAAAAAGGAAATGTCTGTAATGTTCCGTATGAGTTTGTTTAACTCTTCTGCAACAATGTACAGCGACAAGTAGAAAGTGTGTAATAACAATAATTACAGTCATCTATTGAATACTGTAACATTCACACACATGAGAACTCCTATACACCTTTTATAAATATTGTTCTACCTAACAACCAGGCTGTCCTTAACTTACCAACCGAACCAACCCACCAGCTGACTGGCCAACCAACCTACAGATGTCTAACAACAATAAAACAAGCCCGCAACAAATTTCGTTAAACTTTTTCTCATAAATTTCCATTGAATGCAACATTAATTAATGGATTACTCTACTCGCACTTCCATCGCTTCACGAAAGTACATATTTTACCCTGGTTTCCAAATTCTCTTTTTTATACGGTCTTTTGTTTTTTGGGTTTGGAGTTGTTAATGAAAATTCAATACAAAATATTGTGCTGCCAATTCACTTCACTTGCCAAGGGGGTAAGGTCTTTTGTTTTTATTTTTCCCCCTCTTTTTTTTTTTTGACTATAGTTGAATTGATGTGTTGAAAAGTTTTTAATTGCATATAAAAAAAAAACGTAAAATGAAATGAAAACTGAATTTTCCTTTTTGTATTGCCAAAAAATCATTAAAAAGTTAAGATGCTTATGAAAAAAAAAAAAAAAAAACAGGGGCGAGGGTTTACTTTTCACATGATATTCTTGTACAAAGTTACAACAGCATGTTTGCATTTATGGTAAAAAATATGTGTATATATTTGGTTATTTTGTAATTCAGGAATATACAAAGTTATGGGGAACGAAGCTTTGTTGTTTTGGGAAATTATTGAATAGAGTTAATGTTATTATAGAATAACTTATTTAATATAAAATGCTGTTCAATACATATTATTAAAACCTATTACGATCAGTTAACAGGAGAATTATTTCAAATATTCAAAACTCAGTTTATTTTGCTGAGTTTTGAATAGAAATCTTAAAAGTTTAAGAGCTTTTAGATGTAAATGATGAATGTGATAATTTATGGTCGTAATGTTTCAATATATAGAAACTCCTTTTGAAACTGCTTCCACTAGACCAGGAAATAAAAATTACCAGTTTTTGGCTTCTCTCTAGAAACTGTTCAGTTTCTGTCTATAAACAGTCTCCAGCTTCTGTCTTAAAACTGTTTCAGTTTCTGTCTATAATCAGTTAAGATTCTTCCTAGAAACTGTTGGGTTTTTTTTTCATAGAAACTGTTCCTTTTTCTTTATAGAAACTGTTCCTTTTTCTTTATAGAAACTGTTGAAATTCTATGTAGAAACTGTTCAGTTTCTATCTGGAAACTATTCTGTCTAGTAACTGTTCCAGTTTCTATCTAGAAACTGTTGAGTTTTTGCCTAGATACTGTTAAATTTCTGTCTAGAAACTATTTAGAGTCTGTCATTAAACTGCTCAGTTTCTGTCTAGATACTGTTCAGGTTCTACCCACAAACTGTTCGGTTTCTATCTAGAAACTGTTCAGTTTCTATCTAGAAACTGTTCAGTTTCTATTAAGAATCTGTTCATTTTCTATTAAGAAACTGTTTAGTTTCTATTAGGAAACTGTTCAGTTTCTATTAAGAAACTTTTCAGTTTCTATTAAGAATCTGTTCAGTTTCTATTAAGAAACTGTTTAGTTTCTATTAAGAAACTGTTTAGTTTCTATTAAGAAACTGTTCAGATTCTATTAAGAAACTGTTCAGTTTCTATTAAGAAACTGTTCAGTTTCTATTAAGAAACTGTTTAGTTTCTATTACGAAACTGTTTAGTTTCTATTAAGAAACTGTTTAGTTTCTATTAAGAAACTGTTTAGTTTCTATTAAGAAACTGTGCAGTTTCTATTAAGAAACTGTTCCGTTTCTATTAAGAAACTATTCAGTTTCTATTAAGAAACTATTCAGTTTCTATTAAGAAAATGTTCAGTTTCTATTAAGAAACTGTTCAGTTTCTATTAAGAAACTGTTCAGTTTCTATTAAGAAACTGTTCAGTTTCTATTAAGAAACTGTTCAGTTTCTATTAAGAAACTGTTCAGTTTCTATTAAGAAACTGTTCAGTTTCTATCTAGAAACTGTCCAGTTTATATCTATAAACTGTCTAGTGTATATCTATAAACTGTCCAGTTTCTATCTAGAAACTGTTCCGTTTCTATTAAGAAACTGTTCAGTTTCTATTAAGAAACTATTCAGTTTCTATTAAGAAACTGTTCAGTTTCTATTAAGAAACTGTTCAGTTTCTATTAAGAAACTGTTTAGTTTCTATTAAGAAACTGTTCCGTTTCTATTAAGAAACTATTCAGTTTCTATTAAGAAACTGTTCAGTTTCTATTAAGAAACTGTTCAGTTTCTATTAAGAAACTGTTCAGTTTCTATTAAGAAACTGTTTAGTTTCTATTAAGAAACTGTTTAGTTTCTATTAAGAAACTGTTCCGTTTCTATTAAGAAACTATTCAGTTTCTATTAAGAAACTGTTCAGTTTCTATTAAGAAACTGTTCCGTTTCTATTAAGAAACTGTTCAGTTTCTATTAAGAAACTATTCAGTTTCTATTAAGAAACTGTTCAGTTTCTATTAAGAAACTGTTCAGTTTCTATTAAGAAACTGTTCAGTTTCTATCTAGAAACTGTCCAGTTTATATCTATAAACTGTCTAGTGTATATCTATAAACTGTCCAGTTTCTATCTAGAAACTGTTCCGTTTCTATTAAGAAACTGTTCAGTTTCTATTAAGAAACTATTCAGTTTCTATTAAGAAACTGTTCAGTTTCTATTAAGAAACTGTTCAGTTTCTATTAAGAAACTGTTCAGTTTCTATTAAGAAACTGTTCAGTTTCTATTAAGAAACTGTTTAGTTTCTATTAAGAAACTGTTTAGTTTCTATTAAGAAACTGTTCCGTTTCTATTAAGAAACTGTTCAGTTTCTATTAAGAAACTGTTCAGTTTCTATTAAGAAACTGTTCCGTTTCTATTAAGAAACTGTTCAGTTTCTATTAAGAAACTGTCAGTTTCTATTAAGAAACTGTTCAGTTTCTATTAAGAAACTGTTCAGTTTCTATTAGGAAACTGTTCAGTTTCTATTAAGAAGCTGTTCAGTTTCTATTAAGAAACTGTTCAGTTTCTATCTAGAAACTGTCCCGTTTATATTGTTACGATTTTTCATTTGCAAAAAATTGTTTAAAGATTTTCGCCAATTTTATTTAAAATAATTTTTTTTTATTGTATTTTCACACGCTTTAGATAGGTATCATTCCCCATGTAAATAGCATGATAGATATTTTGTTGTTTCTTTTACACCTTATTTTAGTTCTCACGCTCTTGATATGTGCGTAATTATGTATATTCTATAGTACACTAATAAAATTACCATCTCATTTATTTTACCGAAATATTTTTGTCTTCTTTCAACAAACATGAATGCAATTGTAATTATGTTCTTCCATTAATTCTCATTGGAAAAGTATTACGCACTTATTAAATTCTTTAATAATGCAGTTTACTTAGTAACATATCAGTTTGTCACATTCAATTCATTCTCAAACAGAAAGTTGATATTATAAGACGTGTTTAAAAGCAAAAGTTATTAAAAGTGAAAATTTTAAGTGAACATTTTCCATGTGGTCTATGGAATATTATATAATATTGTGCAACAAATTATTTAGTATATATATTCATATATATCCTGATTCTAAGAAAATTTCTTCAGAGAACAACACTTTCAAAAAATTGGTGACTTATCCTCCAAGATTCATACAATACCAATAAGGCGCACATGTGTGACCACCTAACTTCGTCCAAATCTTTGAAAACTATTAATATCCGACATAGTAATCATCTCGTAAAATTATTTGCTGACAACTTGGCAACCACCAATACTCAGAAAATATTGGAGTTACAATATTGGTATGATACAGGTTATTTCTTAACCCTCAATTTTGACACAAAACGGACCACGTGCCCGAATATATAAAGCTACATATAAGCCAGAATTTCGTAAATCCAGAGGAAAACCCTATATTTTTTAAATGAATTTAATTCCCGATTGCTTATATTAAAATTATGTTAAAATAACAATATTTTAAAAAATTTACATATTCTAATAGTCCATATACCATACGTTTTAAATAACCTCAAACAGAATTGAAAAACACGTTGTTAAATACAATACAGAATTAAAACTAAAAATTTTTTCTAAAAACTTAATCTAAATTAAAAAATTCAATATTGTACTTAAATTAACTTAAAAATGTTATCTTAGAATTTGTCTACAAAACTAAATTAAATTATTTTAAAACTTATTAAGAAACTTAAATTTATATTACACCTTAAATTTTCATTAAAGATTTTTATAATGTAATATTCTACTTAAAAAAGATCATTAACTAACTAATCTAAATTGCATCTATATTTATATCAAAATTACTGAATTTCTTATAAAATCTTGTAAAATTACATACAATTATATAATATACACTTGAATTAAATACTCTTCTTAATGATTATTAAAACCTGTTAAAATTTATACTTAATTTAATATTTTACTTATAGTTTACAATTTATAGTATTTAAATATGTTTAAAATTTAAAACTTTATTTGACTTATATTTCTATTTTCAAACAGAATGGAAATATTTAAATATTATTAATCTAAAAACTCATATTCATTTCATATTATACTTAATTCAAATTATTATAATTAAAAATGTTAAATTGAATTTACTAACATTTTTCCATTAGTGTATAAAATATCTTTTGCTAACCTTTATTTTACTCTACTTATTTCTTTTTTTTTCCTTTTGTTACTTTTATTATTTTCATTCATGTTATTTTTTCATTCATAATCTCAAAATCATTGTAACTTATTTTTAAATAATAACAACAACTTCATCGTGTACTCCTGATTGCTGGGCCCAACATCAAAGAGACATCATGAATTGGAACATCTCTGCTTATTTATTTGTGAGTAACTATAATTAAGAGTATCAATTATATTTATTTTGTTTATCTGTCGGTCCGTTTTCAACTTTGTCCCCATGCGTATTAATAAATAATTTAACATTTTACAGTTCACTATTATGATCATTTCTCTCTTAGAATGATCTTACATACTTACATATATATAACATTATTTTATGAATGAATATAGTAGAGTCTCATTATTTTTTTTTTTGTTTTGCTTTACATTATTTTTTTTAATAAATTAAATATTTGAAGTTCTTTTAAAATGAAACATCATTAACTTCTTTTCTTTAATGGGAAGGATAGCCAAAAGAAAATGTGAAGATATGTAAGTTAGAAGTCATGTTTAATAGGGACAGATATAAAATAGGGGTAATCTTTCTGTCAAGGCGTTAGTTAATTGGGTGGGAGAATTGTACCCTACATGACAAATCACCTCGTCATGGTTTAGTTTGTTCTTTTCTTTTTTTTTATATTTTTTTTTGCGTATTTAGACTTTTTTTTTGATATTTGCATACTCTGAGGTATTTTTAAAGGCATGTCATGAGTATGTTATATGCTTACGCTTTCGGAATATGGGTTAAGAGTTATTTCTACCAAAGAGCTAGCAGGGAACATCTTCTTCATGCCACTTAACCACTATTGTCCATTTCGGTTATAAAACTTTAGACGACAACTATTTTTATTATTTACAGATACTAGCCGAGCGTAACATATATGGCGCCCAACGATAAAGTCTAGGTTTAGGTTTAATATGCCTAATGAATTTGCAACAAGTTTACAAGCCTATCTTAGATCCAACGGTAAAGGCCATTCTAAGGCCAATTATTAAGGAAAATCTAATTAAAACTTTATAACTCGTTTAGAAAATAGAAAATTTGAAATGAACATATAAATATAAAATAAATTACATAGGTAAACAGACTATTTACATTAACATCTTTTATATACATTAATCCATAGAAGTCTTAGAATTTTTATGAACACAACAGTTCTGAATCTAAATGCGCTATGGAAAATGTATATAATATATGTAGTTTTTACCTATTTTTACTAAATCTTGTTTTGCATTTAAGAGTCCTAATTCTGAATTATTTATTAAGTTTGGTCTAAGTTGCATTAAATGAAAACAAGAACGATATGTTATTGATTTCTTTCAAGTCCATTATTGAGATTAGAATTAAAATTTCTTAATGTTGTAGTTTGAAATCTTAATATTGTTTGGTAGTTTAAATATATATATATAAAAAGGAAGTAGTCCGATATTTTTTTTTAATAAAAAACGAAGCACTTCTATTTTTTTTAAAACATGACTTATACTTGCGTAATTTTTACATATTGTTATGGTGAATCCTTCCCAGAATTCACATAAAATTTATCTCTGATTATTTTCACACATTGTTTTGCCTGTTTGTCTTATCAACAGAAAAATATAAGAGATTATAGAAAGAAAATAGTTTAACACAAAAGTTAATAACTGTATTCAATTTTAATTAAAGGTGTTCTTAATTTGTGAGATTGTGATAGGAATTTTTTTTTGCTGTGCTATGGAAACTAGGAATTCTTTAAGAGGCAATAAAAATAGTTCTTTTGGACAAAGACGAGGATCTTCTGCTGCAAGAAATAATATATCAGTAGAATTACAGTCTAGCACCAGTAGTCCGAAACCTAGGGTAACTCATTCTCCGGCAAATAAGCCACCACCTGCACAACAGATTCCTAGGCCACAAAGTTCAAGTAGCTTACAATCATCTACATTATTTCAGGACATTCAAGTTCTTAGTAATCAAAATTCGACTTCGGAACCAAACGTTAACATTCCTGGTATTGAAACAACTTCTTTAGAACCAATAATGAATCCGCCTGGTGAACAGTATTCTCTTTCGAGCAATAATGCAACTTTGGCTCCAAATAATAATAATGCCACATCCTCATCCTCACTTGACACATTAATTACCCGGATGCAGCAAACAATGAGAAACACTCAAGAGGAATTCAGAAAAGAATTAACGTCAATAAGAGCTAGTATTGCTCAAATTGGTAGTGTTTCTACATCAAATGCAAACCGACAACAAGAGTTTTTTTCAAATTTTACGGAGTCGAATACTCCTGTTTCTAATAATAATCGTCCTTCGGAAAATCAAAGCAGATCTTTTGCGAATTGTGAGGCTAACATTAAACTTGAGAAGTGGAAAGTAATTTATAATGGATCTGGATCTGTTTCAGATTTCTTGTTTAAAGTGGAAACACTTTGCGCCAGATCCAGATGTCCTGATGAGCATTTACTATCGAACTTTCATGTTCTGTTAGAGGGCAGAGCGGAAGAGTGGTATTGGCTTTTTACGAAGCAAAATAGAAACGTAACTTATCCACTTTTGCGACAGGCTCTTACAAAAGAATTTGGACATTTGGAATCAGACCATGATGTGTTATTAAAGATTTCGTTGCGTAAACAACAATTTAAGGAAAGCTACGACGATTTCCATACGTCTATAGTATCCATGAATTTGCGATTACAGAATCCATTACCGGATATGACTTTAATTGAGATAATGAAGAGAAACATACACTCAAATCTTAGATTTTTATTATTTAATACGGAAACACAGAATCTGAATGAATTCAGAGATACTGCTCGCAAAGCAGAGAAAGTTATTAGGGAAACAAAATTTCAAAATCCAAATACAGTAAATTCTAGAAACGTCAATGAGATAAACCTCTCGCTCGCTGATGCAGAAGATTTTGAAGACATAGATCCGCAAATTGATGCGATTCAGGTCTCTGGTAGAAGAGTTAGATATGATTATTCTAACATAAAGTGTTGGAATTGCATGTCACTTGGACACTCTTATATTTATTGCACCCAAGAAATTAAACAACCATTTTGCTTTAAATGTGGCCATAAAGGTGTTTTTACACCTAATTGTCCTAATAAGCACAATTCACTGGGAAACCGCAAAGTGGGCGAACTGGCGACCGGGGACACTCGTCCACCCCCTCAAACCCCGAGTTTGACTTAAACTCCAATAGGAGTAATAACTTAAATCCTCCTGATATGACTAAAACCTTACTTGATAATACACAAACAAACTCTATTTCAACAAAAAACATTTCATCACAAGTAAAAACGTTTCAAAGCTCTTGCAGTAGCGATAATTTGCTTTTTTCTCCTACCAATAAAACTTTTCTTAATAAACCAAGCCTCAAGATAATGAAATGTAGAATACGCTATAAAAAGCGTCGTTATTTTCGTAAAATATTAGAGTCATCAATAATTCACGGTTCCGATGATAGGCCATTTGCCAGGGTTAGAATACTGAATGAAACATTAGTTGGTCTTTTAGACTCTGGGGCTAACGTCTCAGTTTTGGGCAAAGATTGCTTATCATTTTTGGAAAGAAATAACATTTCATATCGAAAACTAGATTCTAAACTTCGTACTGCTAATGGCGCCAAACAAAACGTAATCGGTTTTTGTACATTGCCAGTTGTTTTTAAAGGTGTCGAGAAAAATATTTCATTTTATTTAGTACCAACATTAAGTCAAGAGGCATATTTTGGTGTAAATTTTTGGCGAGATTTCGCACTTGCCCCTGACATAATCCCGGTTTCTTCTATTAGTAATAATATTTCAGAACTTGTTTGTGATTCAGAATCGAATGATCATTTCCACGACCTTACACCAGAACAGAAACTGATCTTAGAGAAAACAATAAAAAAATTTCCATCTTTTGAGATTCTTGGCTTAGGATGTACCGATTTACTCGAACACCATATTGATACTGGTGACGCCACATCGATAAAATGTAAACATTACCCCTTGTCACCACCAAGACAAGAGGAAGCGTATGCAGAAATCAATAGATTACTTAATATGGGCGTTATCGAAGAATCGAATTCGCCCTGGTGTTCTCCTGCAGTTCTCGTAAGGAAACCAGGGAAGATAAGACTCTGTATTGACTCTAGGAAACTCAACGCTGTTACCAAGAAGGATTCCTACCCCTTACCCCACATTAATGGATTGCTCAGTAGGCTTAAAGACACTTTTTACATAAGCGGTATAGACCTAAAAGACGCTTTTCTACAAATCCGTCTTTCTGAAAGCTCTAAAGAGAAAACAGCGTTTGTTATTCCCGGCAAGCCATTATATCATTACAAATATATGCCATTTGGCCTATGTAATGGTCCACAGACAATGAGTCGTCTCATGGACAAGGTAATACCTTCACGGTTACGAGAAAATGTTTTTATTTACCTAGACGACTTATTGGTCTGCAGCTCGGATTTTTCATCACATATTGAACTTCTATCTGAAGTGGCTTTGTGTCTTCAAAGGGCTAAACTTACCATCAACGTCTCTAAGAGTAAATTTTGCCAAAAACAAATTCGTTATTTGGGTTATATAGTAGGTGAAGGGTGCCTCAAAGTAGACCCGGAAAAAGTTGAGGCGATTAAGAATTTCCCATTACCAAAGACGCCAAAACAACTGAGAAGATTTGTGGGAATGGCTAACTGGTACAGAGGCTTTATTAATAATTTTGCAGATATATCTGGTTCATTGACTGATTGTTTAAAGAAATCCCAAAAATCCTTTAACTTAACAGAGGCAGCAAAAATGTCATTTGAGAATCTGAAACTAGCTCTTTCCACTGCCCCTGTCCTTGCTCAACCAGACTTTAACAGGGAATTTATCATTCAGTGTGATGCTTCGAAAATAGGTGTTGGCGGTGTGCTATTTCAATATGACGATCATGGTAAGGAACATCCCATTGCGTATGTGTCCCAGAAATTGAATGGTGCACAAAAGAATTATACGGTGACGGAGCTTGAATGCTTGGCAGCTATTGTGTGTGTGAATAGGTTTAGGGCTTATATTGATGGCTTACCGTTCCGTATAATTACGGACCATTCTTCCCTTAAGTGGCTAATGTCACAAAAAGACCTTAGCGGAAGATTGGCCCGTTGGAGCTTAAAGCTACAACGATACGATTTCAGGATTGAGCATAGAAAGGGAACACTAAATACCGTACCAGATTGTTTGTCGAGAATTGAGGTGGATGAGTTAGATTCAACAAATCGTTTTAGTGAAATCGACTTAACGTCAGCAGAATTTGATGATAGCGAATACCATGATATTAAGAAAACGATTTCGGAAAATGAAGAGTCTTTGCCTGATCTTCGCATATCAGATAATGTTGTTCTGAAACGTGTTCATTTTAGGCAAGGCGTGGAAAACGAAGAGGATACACTTTGGCGAATATGGGTCCCAAAATCTCTCACACATAAAGTAATACATTTAGCACATAATTCTAATTCTTCTTGCCATGGTGGTTTTGTAAAAACTTTATCTAGAATTCGCAGTAAGTACTTTTGGCCTTCGATGGCAAATGACGTTAAGCAATATGTTAATAGCTGTGAAGTGTGTAAGAGCAATAAGTCCACAAACCAAGTCTCTAGGCCAATCATGGGTAATCAATTCATCTCTAATAGACCATTTGAGAGATGGTATTGTGATTTTCTTGGCCCATACCCGTTTACCAAAGTCAAAAATTCGGTTATTTTTATATGTGTGGATCATTTAACGAAATTCGTGTTTCTTAAACCTATGAAATCCGCAACATCCGCAAATGTAATTTTGTTTTTTCAAACGGAAATGTTTCCCACATTTGGAGTGCCTAGGTATGTTCATAGTGACAATGGCAAGCAATTCGTGTCCAAGGATATGAGAGAGTTTTTTGAAATGTACGAAATTAATCACGTAACCACGGGCTTTTATGCTCCCCATTCGAATGCGTCCGAACGTGTAAATCGTGAAATCGTCACGAAGATTAGGTGTTTTCTACAGGATCACAAAGACCATAGGGATTGGGACAAATATATCCCGCAAATTTTGAGTATATTACGTAGCGATTTTCACACCTCGATTCAGTGTTCTCCTTATTTTGCCGTATTCGGCCAAAATATGATCCAGCACGGATCCACTTATAAAATATTGGATAAACTTGGTTGCATGTCTGGCGAGGATTTCAATATCATTGATCGATCTGATAAGCTAGCAAAACTAAGAGGAAAATTGCGAGAAAATTTAAATATTGCACATACGAAGGCAATGAAAACATACAATCTCAGAAGTAGGCCCATCCAATTTCAAAAAGACGAAGTCGTATTCAGGAAAAATCATTTATTAAGCGATATGTCGAAACATATTAATAGAAAATTCTTGCCTAAGTTTGTTAAATGCAGGATTAAGAGAAAAATTGGGAATAATCTGTACGATATTGAAGATTTTAATGGCAAATATGTTGGTAGATATCACACATCGGATTTAAAACGTTAAAATATCTTGCCCGGCTTTCGTGGGTCGTGCCACACGTTGTTTCATATCATGAATAATAAAAACTTGTTGTTACAAATTTCAAAATATGAGAATATTGATTATCTTTGAACTCATTCATAGAAAGGAAAACACAATTATAGGTTAAAATTAAAAAAATCGGATTCCTGTTCGTTTATCAAATAAATTCTCAAACGAAACAGTTTTGTTACGATTTTTCATTTGCAAAAAATTGTTTAAAGATTTTCGCCAATTTTATTTAAAATAATTTTTTTTTATTGTATTTTCACACGCTTTAGATAGGTATCATTCCCCATGTAAATAGCATGATAGATATTTTGTTGTTTCTTTTACACCTTATTTTAGTTCTCACGCTCTTGATATGTGCGTAATTATGTATATTCTATAGTACACTAATAAAATTACCATCTCATTTATTTTACCGAAATATTTTTGTCTTCTTTCAACAAACATGAATGCAATTGTAATTATGTTCTTCCATTAATTCTCATTGGAAAAGTATTACGCACTTATTAAATTCTTTAATAATGCAGTTTACTTAGTAACATATCAGTTTGTCACATTCAATTCATTCTCAAACAGAAAGTTGATATTATAAGACGTGTTTAAAAGCAAAAGTTATTAAAAGTGAAAATTTTAAGTGAACATTTTCCATGTGGTCTATGGAATATTATATAATATTGTGCAACAAATTATTTAGTATATATATTCATATATATCCTGATTCTAAGAAAATTTCTTCAGAGAACAACACTTTCAAAAAATTGGTGACTTATCCTCCAAGATTCATACAATACCAATAAGGCGCACATGTGTGACCACCTAACTTCGTCCAAATCTTTGAAAACTATTAATATCCGACATAGTAATCATCTCGTAAAATTATTTGCTGACAACTTGGCAACCACCAATACTCAGAAAATATTGGAGTTACAATATTGGTATGATACAGGTTATTTCTTAACCCTCAATTTTGACACAAAACGGACCACGTGCCCGAATATATAAAGCTACATATAAGCCAGAATTTCGTAAATCCAGAGGAAAACCCTATATTTTTTAAATGAATTTAATTCCCGATTGCTTATATTAAAATTATGTTAAAATAACAATATTTTAAAAAATTTACATATTCTAATAGTCCATATACCATACGTTTTAAATAACCTCAAACAGAATTGAAAAACACGTTGTTAAATACAATACAGAATTAAAACTAAAAATTTTTTCTAAAAACTTAATCTAAATTAAAAAATTCAATATTGTACTTAAATTAACTTAAAAATGTTATCTTAGAATTTGTCTACAAAACTAAATTAAATTATTTTAAAACTTATTAAGAAACTTAAATTTATATTACACCTTAAATTTTCATTAAAGATTTTTATAATGTAATATTCTACTTAAAAAAGATCATTAACTAACTAATCTAAATTGCATCTATATTTATATCAAAATTACTGAATTTCTTATAAAATCTTGTAAAATTACATACAATTATATAATATACACTTGAATTAAATACTCTTCTTAATGATTATTAAAACCTGTTAAAATTTATACTTAATTTAATATTTTACTTATAGTTTACAATTTATAGTATTTAAATATGTTTAAAATTTAAAACTTTATTTGACTTATATTTCTATTTTCAAACAGAATGGAAATATTTAAATATTATTAATCTAAAAACTCATATTCATTTCATATTATACTTAATTCAAATTATTATAATTAAAAATGTTAAATTGAATTTACTAACATTTTTCCATTAGTGTATAAAATATCTTTTGCTAACCTTTATTTTACTCTACTTATTTCTTTTTTTTTCCTTTTGTTACTTTTATTATTTTCATTCATGTTATTTTTTCATTCATAATCTCAAAATCATTGTAACTTATTTTTAAATAATAACAACAACTTCATCGTGTACTCCTGATTGCTGGGCCCAACATCAAAGAGACATCATGAATTGGAACATCTCTGCTTATTTATTTGTGAGTAACTATAATTAAGAGTATCAATTATATTTATTTTGTTTATCTGTCGGTCCGTTTTCAACTTTGTCCCCATGCGTATTAATAAATAATTTAACATTTTACAGTTCACTATTATGATCATTTCTCTCTTAGAATGATCTTACATACTTACATATATATAACATTATTTTATGAATGAATATAGTAGAGTCTCATTATTTTTTTTTTTGTTTTGCTTTACATTATTTTTTTTAATAAATTAAATATTTGAAGTTCTTTTAAAATGAAACATCATTAACTTCTTTTCTTTAATGGGAAGGATAGCCAAAAGAAAATGTGAAGATATGTAAGTTAGAAGTCATGTTTAATAGGGACAGATATAAAATAGGGGTAATCTTTCTGTCAAGGCGTTAGTTAATTGGGTGGGAGAATTGTACCCTACATGACAAATCACCTCGTCATGGTTTAGTTTGTTCTTTTCTTTTTTTTTATATTTTTTTTTGCGTATTTAGACTTTTTTTTTGATATTTGCATACTCTGAGGTATTTTTAAAGGCATGTCATGAGTATGTTATATGCTTACGCTTTCGGAATATGGGTTAAGAGTTATTTCTACCAAAGAGCTAGCAGGGAACATCTTCTTCATGCCACTTAACCACTATTGTCCATTTCGGTTATAAAACTTTAGACGACAACTATTTTTATTATTTACAGATACTAGCCGAGCGTAACAATATCTATAATCTGTCTAGTGTATATCTAAACTGTCCAGTTTCTATCTAGAAACTGTTTAGTTTCTATTAAGAAACTGTTCAGTTTCTATTAAGAAACTGTTCAGTTTCTATTAAGAAACTGTTTAGTTTCTATTAAGAAACTGTTTAGTTTCTATTAAGAAACTGTTCCGTTTCTATTAAGAAACTATTCAGTTTCTATTAAGAAACTGTTCAGTTTCTATTAAGAAACTGTTCAGTTTCTATTAAGAAACTGTTTAGTTTCTATTAAGAAACTGTTCCGTTTCTATTAAGAAACTATTCAGTTTCTATTAAGAAACTGTTCAGTTTCTATTAAGAAACTGTTCAGTTTCTATTAAGAAACTGTTCAGTTTCTATTAAGAAACTGTTTAGTTTCTATTAAGAAACTGTTTAGTTTCTATTAAGAAACTGTTCCGTTTCTATTAAGAAACTATTCAGTTTCTATTAAGAAACTGTTCAGTTTCTATTAAGAAACTGTTCCGTTTCTATTAAGAAACTGTTCAGTTTCTATTAAGAAACTATTCAGTTTCTATTAAGAAACTGTTCAGTTTCTATTAAGAAACTGTTCAGTTTCTATTAAGAAACTGTTCAGTTTCTATCTAGAAACTGTCCAGTTTATATCTATAAACTGTCTAGTGTATATCTATAAACTGTCCAGTTTCTATCTAGAAACTGTTCCGTTTCTATTAAGAAACTGTTCAGTTTCTATTAAGAAACTATTCAGTTTCTATTAAGAAACTGTTCAGTTTCTATTAAGAAACTGTTCAGTTTCTATTAAGAAACTGTTCAGTTTCTATTAAGAAACTGTTCAGTTTCTATTAAGAAACTGTTTAGTTTCTATTAAGAAACTGTTTAGTTTCTATTAAGAAACTGTTCCGTTTCTATTAAGAAACTGTTCAGTTTCTATTAAGAAACTGTTCAGTTTCTATTAAGAAACTGTTCCGTTTCTATTAAGAAACTGTTCAGTTTCTATTAAGAAACTGTCAGTTTCTATTAAGAAACTGTTCAGTTTCTATTAAGAAACTGTTCAGTTTCTATTAGGAAACTGTTCAGTTTCTATTAAGAAGCTGTTCAGTTTCTATTAAGAAACTGTTCAGTTTCTATCTAGAAACTGTCCCGTTTATATCTATAATCTGTCTAGTGTATATCTAAACTGTCCAGTTTCTATCTAGAAACTGTTTAGTTTCTATTAAGAAACTGTTCAGTTTCTATCTAGAAACTGTTCAGTATCTATTAAGAAACTGTTCAGTTTCTATTAAGAAACTGTTCAGTTTCTATTAAAAAGCTGTTCAGTTTCTATTAAGAAACTGTTCAGTTTCTATTAAGAAATTGTGCAGTTCCTATTAAGAAACTGTTTAGTTTTATTAAGAAGCTGTTCAGTTTCTGTTCAGTTTCTATGCAGAATCTGTTCAGTGTATCATGTTGTTGTATCAGCGTGAACAATTATACAATAATTATTCTGAGGGTACTGCTAGATCAAGTCCAAGAAATTGTGCCACTTCTACTGGGTTGGTCCATAAATCCACTGGATGTAGTGAAGTAAGGTTGGCTGGACAGTTGAAAATGTGGAGGGTGTCATTGGTACCCTGACTACGTTCTGGGCATAAGTTTAGGACGGCACGGTCTATGCGGGACCAGAAGGCATTAAGCCTGTTGCTTCATCCTGATCTTAGTTGTGCCAGAATGACTCTTGTTTTGAGTGGCAGAATCTTCTCGGCATCTGATTATCGGTGATGGGCGACCTCCAAGTACGACAATCATACGGTATCCTGCTACCGCGGAATTGATGGTATCTCTATGAATGTCGTTCAAAGCTGTCATATATGTGCTGCGATCAAATGGATCCTGCACATACCTCTGTATGCTCTCCTCGCATTTTCTAAGGTCCTGTCTGACATGCCTCGGGGGAGACTCCAACTGTGTGATGTTGAAGTTTGGATGACTCCTCCGGTGACATCCCAGAAGGAACTGTTGCGTCAGCATGATGTTATGTTCCTTGACCGGTAGAACCTTAGTTTCCTCGTGCAGATGGTGTTCGGAGGTGATTTGAAGACAGCCTGTGATTTTCCTTAAGGCTGCATTTTGACAGCTTTGAATATTTCTCCACTGCGTATCACTTAACGAAGGCGACCACACTGGAGCTGTATAGTTAACCACTGACCGGCCAATCGTCTTGTAGGTTGCTAACAAGGTTTCATTGTCCATACCCCAAGTGCTGCCGGCTAGTGCCTTGAGGACCTTGTTCCTAGTTTGCAGTTCAATGTATCATGAAACTGCACAGTTTCAGTTTCTACACAGTTTCTACACAGTTTCTGTGTAGATACTGTTTTGTTTCTATCAAGAAACTGTTCGGTTTCTATTTAGAAACTGTTACTATACATGCTCTTTTCTTTTTATTTATATATTCTAGAAAATGTTCAGTATCTTCCTAGAAACTTTTGAATTGTTGTCAAATTTCTTGATTTTTCTAATGCTGATTCGGAAAATGAAAATTAATTTTACTACCTCGCAGAATCACTATTACCCATTAAGTTTAAGTATCCAGGACTACCTATCATAAACAATAACTTCTATTTTATATTGACCCTTTTTTGTGCAATAAATTAATTTAAAAATTATTTACACATGTGAAAATTAATACAAAATCCACTCCACTTCATCTAATGGTTCTTGCCTAGTAAGGCCAAAACTATATATTTAACTAAGAAAACAACATTAGATACAAAAGTGTTTGTATTAGAAACACTACTACTTGCCAAAAATTTTGCCCACTATTATTAATTATGCTCTGTTGTTTTGGTTTTTCGACGTAGGTAGTTGTGTTTGCAGTTAATTGTTTGACTAAAATAAATTTAAACAACTAAATTGTTTATGATGCCTTAAAATTAAAAGGCCAGGCGAGAAATCTAAACGTAATGTAAAATATTTATGTAAAATCTTTTACCATTTTAACACTTTTCCTCTGTTGTAACTGAGGAATATGAAGTCAAAGAAACTAAAAGAAAAAGGGGTTGCTCTCTTATGAAAATCTACTTAAAAAGTGGTTAAGCTGAAAAATTTGTTTGCTTAAGTCAGCAAAAAAAAAAAAACCTAAAAAAAAACATTTTAGAAAAGTAAACTATGGTTAAAGTATCAAAGTTAAAAGGGAGTAAAATAATAGGAACAACAAAGAATTGCTTAAAATAACTACTTAAGGTTGTACTTTCAGGTTGTAGTTGTTTCTTGTTTTTCTAACAAAATAAACTTTTTCTTTTAGGTTGCTAATGAACATTTTGTCTATGGTTTGTGAGAAAGAAATAGAGATGAAATGTTGGCACCAACAGCTGGTATTATTTTAGGAGAATTATTTTGTTTAGTTTTTGGAGTGTTTTTAACAACATTTCTAAGTATCTTCCTGTATAGTTACCTCTTTATTTAATGAAAACTGGAAAACTGGAATGTTCCTCGAGATTTTCCGTAACTATTTCCATAATAATATAAGACGTTCTTCTCAGAAAAGTTGTTAAAATATATTCTGTACTTTAATATCGACCTGTACTTGACTCTGATTCTCATATAACAGATAAGAAGTAACCTCATTGTTCAACCAATATCGACCTACATATATTTGACTCTGTTTCGCTCTCTTTAAATCTTAACCCATTTATTATGTGAGAAATATTACAAAATGTTGGAGAATTGTTGAAACTTAATTAAGATAGCTTGTATATCTTTTGTGTTTCGAAGTGAAAAATATCTTAAAACCTTTAAGTATTAAATATTGATTACTAAGCTTTCAGCTCTAAAAGTTATGATCATTTAAAAGTTAAGACATTAAACATATGAGCAATTCCGTCATGTCGCACGGAACCGTCGTACACATTTAAAGTGAAAAAAAAAAAATTCAAAATAAATCAAATTTTTATTTTTACAAAATGCCTAATTTATGGCTCTTAATTTGCCCTATAATTGGTGCTGAATATGATTTTGGGCAAGTTTTCATTTTCAAGATAATTTAAAAAAACCGAGACATTCGCACGGGAGAAATACAGAAGTCATTTTGGCGACCAACAATTCAAACGCCAATTTCAGCGATACCTGAGGCAATGTTCCAATGCGACTAATTTAAGAATGTTATGCACTGATGTCTCTTAAAATTAGTTTTGATTTTACGCAAAAAATTAATTATTCTTTTTTAAAATTAATTTTAATCACTGTCGCACGGGACATTTTTTTTCATCATGATATTTTTGTAGTTTCTATTGCTTTTTTAACGAAATATTATATAAACAAGCTTAGTATAAATATCATAGAGAAACATAGAGCGGAAACTAGAAAAAAACTCAAACAAAAAAATTGCTCAAAATAATCACACATAAGAGTGTTGTTTTTGTTTTCACATAGTTTTTTCTACCAATACATTCCCAGCACTTAGGTTTTTGACAACTGAGTTAGGTCTTTGACAGGTGAGTTTCCGATCTATGTGTATTTATCTATGATAAATATTTTTAACAGAACCATTCAATGTATTTATTTCAACATAATAATATCAACAAACTAAAAACTTAGCAAAAATATATAGTATGAATAAGTCCCTGTCTATATAAATTTGACAAATATTTGTCATTGTTTTCAAGACAAAGTTGTCTGAGCAAAAACATTAACAATTTTGTAATAACCAAACAATAATACTAATAAATGGGGACTATACCTGATCATTTTGTATCTTGACCATCATTTTGAGTTTTATCATGACAAAAATGCATCAAGCATAGATATAGGGTAAAGTATTGTGTAGTAGTAAATACAACAACAAAAATAAATTTAAATGAAAATAGAATCAGGAATATCAAACACAGTTTTTTCGAGTGTTTTTGACCATTGCAGCAAAAGTAGTCCAACTGGGCTAGAATGCTTTTCACTTCTTTCCATTTTTTGTCTAAATTATATAACAAGGATTGATATTCAATCTTATCTAACGGCATATGATTTATCTTTACCACATTTATTTTGTTTTGTGCATATTTACATGATTTATCTTATTTATGTATGAAAAAATGATTTACAAATTTTTTAATTTCACACTTACGATGTCGCACGGGACCAACTTCATACAAGTACCATGATCACAAATCTTCATATTTTTCAGTAAGGTTTTTTTCAGGAACCGTAAATAATGGCTATATACCAATAGATTCGTATTGAAGTGCTGTTTCAGAATCTATGATGATATTACAAAAATCATCTCAACTCCACAGTTAACAGTTATTTTCCAACGTAAAAATTAAAGTTCACATGAAACTGTTAAAAAAAGATTTTTAAATAGCCGTCATAAAAAAAAAACTCATTTGAGGAGTTTTATTTTTTCCGTCATAAAATAAAAGTTATTTGTGGAGTTTTTCCCGTCAAAAAAGTATTTTTTACTTTTTTCAGTATCTTTCTTTATTGAACCTATCTGATATAATGTTTGTATTAATTCATTTGTTTAAGAAAATAAAACAACAACAATTTGATAATAGGAATCAAAAAATAACAAATTAAAATCCCACTTGATTTGATTTTAATGAAAATTTATTTAATTGCAATGCAAGGTGCTTTACAAATTGTAATGATCTGACCAGCGGCAAGCTTTAGTTGTCAATTTTCATAAAATTAGTTTTATTTTATGACGGAAAAAATAAAAGTCCTCAAATGAGTTTTGTTTACGACGGCTATTTAAAAGTAATTTTTTAACAGTTTCATTCGAACTATTATTTTTACGTTGAATAATAACTGTTTTAGATAGATTTTTATTTTTAAAGTCACAAAATAACTGTTATAAAATAACTTTTTTGATATCACCGTTACGGTCTCAATATTTGATAATCTTTCTACATGTACTTTCGACGCACTGATAACAAATGTTGTTTTTCACTGTCGCACGGGACATCGAATTATGTCCTAATGCAAACCAAACCAAACACTTACAGTTATTTGCATTCTTTTTTCTTATGCATTATTTTTTGACTCTTTGTACTCTCAGAAAGATTTTAGATATCAAAAGTCTTTGTATAATGTCTCACTTTTAGAACTTGTATCCAAACAAAACTTGCATTATAAATATTCAAATGAGAAAAGTTGCCCTTTACCGACTTTGCATTCGAATATCTCGAAATAAGTTATGAATAAATGTAAAATTTCTTTACATTATTTAAATCTGATTGTTTCCCTATGAAACTATGATAAAACAAAGTGTTTTAAAAAACTTTTAATTTTCTAGTCTCGGTGGACCTTTCG
Source organism: Calliphora vomitoria (assembly GCA_942486065.2). NCBI lineage: Eukaryota > Metazoa > Arthropoda > Insecta > Diptera > Calliphoridae > Calliphora > Calliphora vomitoria. The sequence goes on along the minus strand of OW818030.2, from coordinate 115,804,644 downwards.
GTGGAAATGCCCACATATGAGTAAAACGTTGAAGTAAAAAAATGAAAAATTTTTGATTTTCATACATCGTTAGTACGACAACATATTACTGTATTTTTATGCATTTTTTTTTTTTTTTTTAAATTGTCAATTTTAAACCGTCATATCTTAAGAGCGTAACTAGAAAAATTATTATTTTTACGAACAGTTTTAGCATGCTGAAGTATCGACATTGTAACTAAAAACATACATACATATTAAAAAAATATTTGTAGTCAAATTCTCAAAAATTTTTAATTTTCCTCATAGATAAATACATTGTTTTTTACATGCAATATAATTTATTATTTAATTATTTTTTTTATATGTACATTAGACTGTCCACAAAAAATCGATTTTAAAATCTTGTTGGTCTTAACCCCACAAAATGATTCCCCTTTCCAGATATTGAGATAGCCGAAACTTGAGCTCGATTAAACGACGTTAACCCGTGCCGCTCGTCGCTCAAAGTTTGAAAAAATCAACATTTTTGGCCAAAAAGCTAACATAAGAAGGTATAACTCCAGAACGGTAAATAATAGAAACACGATTAGTATCTCAAAACAAAGCTAATATTGTTCTTCAAAATTTATTTTATATACATTATTCTTGTTACTTTAAGCCAAACAGAGTTACAACAGCTTTTGTCTCCAAAAACGTGACCTAGTCGCGGTAGGAGCATACTTCGTATATTTTGATATTATGTGAAAAATGTTGCTAGTAAGTAAATATTTTTATATTTTATTGTTATTGAATCATAATGTACATCGATTTAGTATTTCAAAAAGATATAAAACACAAAAATTGGTTGAGAAATGTAAAAGTTATTAAAAATTCCCCAGGCCATTAATGTGTCTCAGAGCACTTGATTATGATATGTGGAAAAAAATTTAACTTATTTTAAAACTATACGAATAAAACTGTTTTATTACATAAAATATACCTATTTTTGCTCAAATATAAGTTTTTTTCCTTAAAATATAACGTGAATCTGTTCTCAGCTATGGTCAAAAAAAATTTTTTTTTTAGACGACAGTTTCAAAACACCATTTTCAGTTTTTTTTAAACTTTGTTTAACAAATTTTTAAATTTTTTAAATATCACCGGGGGGTTTATGGTCAATAGATTAGGGAACAAAACAGTGAAAAAATTAGGTCAATGCCTCTTATAGTTCAGGTGTACCTGCGGTTTGAATTCTGCGGATTTCGCGAAAAACTCATTTTTTTGGAATATTTTAGAAAATATGTCATAATTTTTTATTGTTATACATTTTAACCAAAATATTTACAGAATATTATTTCTCAGATATCAAAAAATATGTCCCTGAAGTTATATATAAATCGGGAAATCCTAAAGCGTAAACTTTGGAGGTCAAAGGTCAAATTTCGCAATATTTGGAAATTCACATTGAAACATATGGAAATAATCTTTATTTGTCGACCATATTTACTAAAATTACAGGATTTTATGGTATATGGTCCGATATTTAGAATAACATAAAAAAATGATCCAAAGGGTTAATTATTATTTTTTTTTTTTCTGAATATAAATTATATTCATTTTTTTATTTTTAAATTTATTAAAATTGATTTTATTAACTTTGGGGACATATTTGACCCAAATGCTTTAAAGGGTTAATTTGATTTTTTTTATGTTATTCTAAATATCGGACCATATACCATAAAATCCTGTAATTTTAGTAAATATGATCGACAAATAAAGATTATTTCCATATGTTTCAATGTGAATTTCCAAATATTGCGAAATTTGATCTTTGACCTCCAAAGTTTACGCTTTAGGATTTCCTGATTTATATATAACTTCAGGGACATATTTTTTAATATCTGAGAAATAGTATTCTGTAAATATTTTGGTTAAAATGTATAACAATAAAAAATTATGACATATTTTCTAAAATATTCCAAAAAAATGAGTTTTTCGCGAAATCCGCAGAATTCAAACCGCAGGTACACCTGAACTATAAGAGGCATTGACCTAATTTTTTCACTGTTTTGTTCCCTAATCTATTGACCATAAACCCCCCGGTGATATTTAAAAAATTTAAAAATTTGTTTAACAAAGTTTAAAAAAAACTGAAAATGGTGTTTTGAAACTGTCGTCTAAAAAAAAATTTTTTTTTGACCATAGCTGAGAACAGATTCACGTTATATTTTAAGGAAAAAAACCTATATTTGAACAAAAATAGGTATATTTTATGTAATAAAACAGTTTTATTCGTATAGTTTTAAAATAAGTTAAATTTTTTTCCACATATCATAATCAAGTGCTCTGAGACACATTAATGGCCTGGGGAATTTTTAATAACTTTTACATTTCTCAACCAATTTTTGTGTTTTATATCTTTTTGAAATACTAAATCGATGTACATTATGATTCAATAACAATAAAATATAAAAATATTTACTTACTAGCAACATTTTTCACATAATATCAAAATATACGAAGTATGCTCCTACCGCGACTAAGTCACGTTTTTGGAGACAAAAGCTGTTGTAACTCTGTTTGGCTTAAAGTAACAAGAATAATGTATATAAAATAAATTTTGAAGAACAATATTAGCTTTGTTTTGAGATACTAATCGTGTTTCTATTATTTACCGTTCTGGAGTTATACCTTCTTATGTTAGCTTTTTGGCCAAAAATGTTGATTTTTTCAAACTTTGAGCGACGAGCGGCACGGGTTAACGTCGTTTAATCGAGCTCAAATTTCGGCTATCTCAATATCTGGAAAGGGGAATCATTTTGTGGGGTTAAGACCAACAAGATTCCGACATTTTTTTTTCCCCATACAAATAGTGGACAGTCTAATGTACATTATACAATATTAAAATTATACCTTCCCTAAATTAATTGGCATTTTAGATCAAAAAAGTGATTCACAAATTTTAGTTAAATCGGCGTATACTTGTTTATTAAATCTAACATGAAATAAATATTGCTCATACTCTCATATGATGATGTACGAATCAACAAGTTATAAAAAACCTTAGCATACCTTAAGGATGTAAAATCGATGTTACGTCTGCGTATACTTAATATGTAAACATAATAGCTATAATAAACATACGTTCGTGTAGGGAGTAACTTTTTTCTTTTTATGAGTAAATCTTCATACTTTTTTCCCAAGAATCTCTATAAAATTGAGTAAAACAAAAACTATGAATGAATTTACAAATAAAATATATGAATTGGTAATCATTTTAATTGAGAAAAGGCAGTATTTTAAGATTTTTTTTTTTTTAGAAAATTAAGATTTGTCGTATTGTCAAGCATTCTTCCAAAATCATAAAATTTTTTATTGATAAACATAAATTGCAGATTATTTGTCAAGTCGAGCTCTGGTGCAGACGCTGCAAATATCGGCCATGAGTTGGTTAGAAACGCATATCCTTTGTCAAATGTTTGACCGATAAGTATTCAGTGTAGAATTTTCAATCAATTTGAACTCTGGTGAAGACGCTACAAGTATCGGTCAAACAGTTAGTGGAAGTCGTCATGTCGCTGATGTGAAGTTCTTGTGTTGCAGTGTTAAATGCTCATAAATAAAAAGAATAACATATAAGACCAAGAACAACTTTAATCAAGATTTTATCATTATCTAGTCCAAATGTAAAAAGGATGCCCCTAAAATGTGGATTTGTTATTGTTTTTAAGGTGTTTCTAATATGATTTTAGCATTAATTCTATGACATTTTTTTGTAATTAAATCAAATAAATTATGAAAACTCATATGATTTTGAATTAAATTTATAAAGAGAGTTGAAAAAATATTTGTACACTCTGAAGCTTAAAAAATTTTATACATTTGATTTGTTGCCCATATATTTGTTTTCTTTTGACGGAAAATAAGGCTCGATCGCTTTAACTATGATTGCTTCATATTTCTCTTAATTTTCAATAAATAAATTTAAAATTTGAAACCGATTCTTAATTTCATAATTCATGAATTCGTAAATTTGTTCATTAATTTTTTTTTTCAAAAATGTTTAACCTCTAAACAAAAGTTTACTACAAAGTGCTATCACACTATTAATACCACTAAATTCAAATAATGATAACACAATTAGCTACATTTTAATAACTTTCTACTAAATACCACTGACGGAATACCTTAAGGATTTCAAAATAATCATTAATACAAATAAGACTTTCCCACTTCAGTTTTATTATCCAAATACTTAGTATTTAGCTAAAATTAACGTAAACGCCATTGCTATATTTTTATTAGCAACACAAACATTAAAGTTAAATAATTATGATGGTTAATGGTTTATTGTCCCTTTTGTCTAAGTGAAGCCTATTAACAAGTTCTTTAATTTCATTTTATTTAATGTACTCTACACATATAGCTGTCATAAAAGGGGGCCGAAACATAGACACAAATAAATTCATTAGTTATTTTTATCGTTGTTGTTGAAAAAGTTTCTGTGTTTTATTTTTTTTGCTATCAATGAATGTTTCTAAACACGCCACCCAACTTCTTCAAAGCAAACTAAATCATTAAAGTCAAAGTAATGTAAAGGAAACATGGAAAAAACATTTTACCATGAGTCTACTCTTTGGCTGTTTGTTGTTAGTAATTAATAGAATTTTTGCGTGAATTTATGTTGAAGTTGACTTGATGTTTGTGTTTTTTTCGTTAATTACCTCGTACTCGTTTGTAGTACAAAATATAATCTTTATGATGTTACAACTCATGCGATTTCAACCAAACAATTTTGGTTTAATTAATTAACCATAGATTTATTGACTTTTGAAAACTGTATCGATATCAATAGAAACCAATAAGGAGCAAAAATATTGCTTTTTAAGAGGGTAGATTGATAAGTATTTATATTAAAGTTGATTAGGATTGTATGGGATTGTTATCATTGTGGAAGTTGTAAACAATTAAGGATTGACGCCCACAGGCATAAGGGAAATGAGAAGCAAATGAAACATTTCTTGTTTCAGGAAATTATTCGCATTATACCGATCTTTAACTGCAGCTCCAAGTCACGCAAATCATCTCATCAAAAATACTAACTTATAGGATCTTTAACAATCGCAGCTGCAAAACATATTGCAAAGTAATTTTCTGCATAGGTAGGCTGTGTAATTCTAAATAACGTCACTCAGAAGAACTCGACCTTTTAAAATTCAACTGACCCAAGATCTTAATTTTAACGACAATAGGCAATAACGTGTGTTCGCTGAGTGAGCCCCGGAGGAGTTGGAAACTGACCCAAGTTTCCATCCAAAAATCTTCTTCAGCGATAAGGACTATTTCTGGATTAATGGATATGTCAACAAACAATATTTTCGAATTTATGATGATCCCAATCCATATTAGGTGCATGCGCGTCTAATTCATCCTTTTTTTGTTGTGGATTTTGTGCTTTCTGTCCATATTTCCTTGAGAATGACGTTGGGCTGGACATTGTCGTCAACTTATACTTCTGTTTGTCTAAATTGGACACTCTCTGGGGGCATGTTTAGAGATCTTGGTGAAGCTCCACACCTTGATGTTATACTTCAAGGGGAAATATGAGGCGAAACTGGGTCCCAAGGTGCTTATACCTCATTCCTTGTAATAATTAAATTTGTTTGAATTCGCAGCTTATTAGAGATCTTTATCTAGTACAACGGGCATCCAGTGAGCTCCAGGACCTTATCCTGTCCAGATCATTGTTTAAGTCACTTCGTTGAGTGTGACTGCGGTTTGAGACCCAAAGCGAGAAGAATATCGTTGGTATAAGGACTGATATGTGATATGTGATAGTGGCAAATTTCGGGCCACCAATCACATCTTACTAGGTGTTGTTCCCAATACAACAAGGCCATTGAAAGTAGCAAATTGCAATTGGCGTTGTGCTCAGAAAACGTTACGGGGGATGTGGCATTCGTGATATACTAATCGTTGGGCTTGGTTCTCGGTCGAGGTCTATTGTGTGTTATGTCAGAAACACACACTTTGTCTTTTATCGGCCGGGAGCTTTTGAAGTCAGAGATCATATATCGGACTCGATTACTTGGACGGATGTTTCTGCTTTGAATGCCAGTGCTCTCGAGCAATGAGTTTGTGCATTGATCTCTGCAGTCAATGTACAATAATTTGCCAATTGTGTAGTCCTTGCAAGTCATACAATGGCAGTCATAGTCGCATTGATTCTACATGCAGAGACAAAATATATTAAAATAAATACATTTTTAAAAGTTGTTTAACAATATTATAGACACAGTAACTATTTACATGATTGCGGTAACCATAATATAGTTAACTTGCGATTCACATGATTGTATTAATCATATATATGGTTACAGTGAGCAAGTATATGTTTGTGACAACCATTTTTATGATTAAGGTTTTACCATATTATGTAGCTGTCGGCTAATTATGTATAGTTACTGTTACTATAATATTGTTAAAAAAATGGAAATGGTTACTGTAAACATGCACAACTATATTTTTTCTCTGCGTGTATCCAGTATTGAGAGCACAGTGAGATTGGGCTATCATGTCAGGTACCCACGTAAATCTTAGACACATTGTCTGAATTGGATGAAATGGACACCAACGACATGGGGTTTTAAAAGTACGGCGATATGTGCCGCACAGCATTCTGCCACATTGAACATTCTGCATGAGCGATTTGAGGGCATGGTCATCTCACGTTGAGGTGATGTGAACTGGCTACCGTGATTGTGCGGTTTGAACCCGTTAGACTTTTTCTTGTAGGGTTTTCTTAAGTGGCAGGTTTATTCTAATAAGCCACAAACCACTGCGGCTCTCAAAGCCAACATAACACATTTCATGGGTCAAACTCAGACAGATTTTTGTGACAGACTCATGTAAAATGTATACTAATGGAAAATGTAGCCTGAATTTGTAAAGTATTAATTTCTAAATTTGTCCTCGTTGTTTGTGTACTTAAATAAAATAAAAGTTTTTCTATTACAACAGCTAAAAAAGATAAATAAAACAAAGTTGTTAAACTGATTTCAATCAAACTAGCTAACTAACTAATAACATTTAAACATGCCATATTTTCTTAACCACAGACACAGAAACCAAAGTAACAGGAAAAGCAATATAAATAACAAATATTGCTTAGAAAATTAAATAATTAAGTTTTATTGATTTTTAACATTAAATAAGTCAATAGCACTTAAGGGATTGATATATTTACCAAAAACTAAATAAGGAAAATAAAAACCTTTATTTTAACAAGTTTTCATTAATATGTAAAAAAATCAGGTTATTTTTAGCTTTAGTTGTTTTACCCAATTATTTTTTTAAATCAAAAGTCTAGCTTGTCAACCCACCATATTAGTTAAGTTAATATAAAACTCAATAATGCCAAAAAGTAATAGGATAATAAGCAAAAAAGTTTATGGAAAAAATATTAAATTATCATTAAGTTAATTGTATTTCTCAATTAACAGTATTTAAACCTTAATTTCGTTTTATAACTCAACATTAAATCCTTTAACTCTTAAAGGATTTATGCTGTGTGCCAAGGCATACAAGCAGCAGTAGCAGCATCCTTCTTTAAGTATGTCTTACTTACTTGTCTTTAATTACAACATTTTCCTCCTTTTTTCTGCAATTTGTTTGCTTATTTTTTTTTTAATTTCTTACCTGTAGTCTGTTGGCGTTGTAAAAATATAAAATTTCTTAACAGTTTTTGCACGGGGGTTTTTGTGTTTGGTAGGAAAGCTGAATGAAGTACTTGTACGCTCATATACTCGTGCACACCTTGACTTTTCTAAGTTCTTAATAAATTACAGCCTCTGTAATTAAAGACCACTTCTGGTATCGTTCATCATATAATGAGTTTCCTGTTTCCCCTTAATTTTTTTCCATTCTTGGCGTTCACACAAACCATGGCAGCAGCATAAAACTACATATAACTACTCGTACTAAAGCTGTATTGTGTATGATGCACATAACTCTTCTTAGCTGGAGTAGTGCCCAGTAAGCAATTGTTAGAGAAGTTGGAGATAAATGAGAAAAGGCTGGCAATACAAATTGAATTTCCAAAATTCAATTAAAAAATTTTGTTATTCAACTGCGAATCTTTAATATGTTTTGATCATTAATATGAATTAATGTCTATTAATTTTATACCATCCTCCTTATTGTTCACTGGGTTACTATTGACTCTCATTATGCCATATAAAGGTGTGCATATGTATTTATATATATATATGTGTGTAAATTAGGGTGCCCTTATTTGGCTCTTTTCCGAATTTCAAAGCTTCCAAAGTCTAAAGTTGTTCTCAAGCATCTAAAAATCAACAGCTATTGGTGAAAACGAATTTTTGATGAAACATTTTTTAATTTTTTTTTTTTTTTAAATAGGTGAACAATTTATGTAGTCCCGGTTTTTTGCGCCATTTGTAGGCCAATTTTCTTGATTTTAAATGGAAACCTGATGTATCAATCACATATGAACGTTATTTGGGGGTTTTGGGAAGTTGATTTCAACATACAGGTGGCCGCAAAAATTTGATTAGGATTGCCGCATAATCAACATATTTATGACTGCTCAAACTGTATTCCGGGGGGACATTTGTATCTGGGCTAGGTGAAATCATAAACCGATATTGCCTCTTTTCAATTTTAAACAAACCATATCAACATCTTTCATTTGAACCCTATCGTGTTTTAAACACACAGACAGACGGATAAAAAGGCAGACGGAGAGACGGACAGACGGATGGACATAGCCAGATCGTCTTAGAATTTCATAAGGACCCAGGATATATGTACAGTATCAGCCATAACTAAAGCACCCCTTCAGTGAATTTTTTTCATACTATATTTATACCCTACACCACCATAGTGGGGAGGGTATATTGGATTTGTGCAGATGTTTGTAACGCCCAAAAATATTAGTCTAACACCCACCTTAAAGTATACCGATCGACTTAGAATCACTTTCTGAGTCGATTAAACGATGTCCGTCCGTCCGTCTGGCTGGCTGGCTGGCTGGCTGGTTGTCCATGTAAACCTTGTGCGCAGAGTACAGGTCGCAATCTTGAAGATATTTCGATAAAATTTGGTACATATCATTTTTTATGCCCAAGGACCAAGCCTATTGAAATTGGCTGAAATCGGTCCATTATTTCACCTAGCCCCCATACAAATGTCCTTCCGAAATTGGACTTTATCGGTCATAAATGTTTAATTTATTTAAGTCACCAAATTTTGTTATGATCGGTCCATAATTAGTCATAGCTCCCATATAAGACCTGCATCCGATAATCACTTTAACGAGCATAAATCTCCTTATAATGTTGGTATACACATAAAATGCAACTTAAATAACTTTAATATAGACATTAATCACACCACCTAATTTCATGGTGATCGGTCCATAAATTTTCATAGCTCCCATATAAGGCCCACTTCCGAAAATCACTCACGAATATAAATTATTGAAATTTTGAAAGAATAATGATTTTGCTCCTTTACTTAGTGTAGGGTATTATAAGGTCGGGCTTGACCGACCATACTTTCTTACTTATTTTAATTTATATTTTGTTTCAAATCCTTAGGTTTGGATGACACAAGCACATCTCTTAGGCATATAAGATATTAAGTTTTTTATGGTGTCTTGCGATATTCCTTCCCAGGCTATAATAACGGCTTGAAATAAATCGTGAAAACTGCTGGTCCTTATTTCGGCAATTTTAACGATTTATTTTCCCCACAAGTTCGCAATAGGATTGAAATCGGGAGATTGAGCAGGCCAATGAAGAACTTGAATCTTATTGCTCTGCAGCCAAGTATTACAAACTTTGGAGATGTGCTTAGGATCATTTTCCTGTTGGAACCTCCCTATAAGTGGAATCTCTTCACTGCCATAAGGCAACATTACATCTTTCCATATATCACGGTACATGAAGCGATACATAATCCACGTTTAATTGATCCTTTGAAATACTTTGGATTCAGTCTTTCTACTTTTCGTCTGCGTACACGCGTTATTCCATCGGAACTTTTTAATTTGTATTTGGATTCGTCAGAGAACAGAACTATCTTCCATCTTTGGACACTTCAGTTAAGGTGGGCTTTGGCAAACTCCAGTCTAGCTTTCTTGTTCTTAGCTGATATAAACGGTTTTTTTGCTGGTCGTCGGCTGAATAATCCTACTTCTACTGCTCTTCTACGGATTGTTCTTTCGCTAACGCATAATCTTAAACTTGTTCTTACTTGACTAGCTGATGCTGTAGGATCTTTTTGTATAGCTCATTTGATCAAGGAATCATTATATCGTGTGAAATACGACCATTCCGCAAAAACTTTGGAATCAGCCTGGAAATAACTGATCTGTTAATTGAATATTTTTTACTCAATTCATGCCGTGATAAGCCCGCCTTCCAGTCTTCAATAACTTTAATTTTAAATTCACTGGAGTACTTGTTTCTTGCCATCCATAGTTTTCTCACAATAAACTGTATAAAACTTAAATTATACAGACTACGCCTTCATTTATTTTTATCTTCTGGAATTTTTAAATGCACCCGTTGTGAATCCCGTTAACTAACATTGCAAATATGCAGAAAAATAGTTTTGTATTTTTCTATGTTTTATCATTTTAAATCAACTGTTTCTCAAATTATCCTGTACTAAACGAACATTATACGAATATTAGCGCCTTCCAGTCTTCAATAACTTTAATTTTAAATTCACTGGAGTACTTGTTTCTTGCCATCCATAGTTTTTTCACAATAAACTGTATAAAACTTAAATTATACAGACTACGCCTTCATTTATTTTTATCTTCTGGAATTTTTAAATGCACCCGTTTTGAATCCCGTTAACTAACACTGCAAATATGCAGAAAAATAGTTTTGTATTTTTCTATGTTTTATCATTTTAAATCAACTGTTTCTAAAATTATCCTGTACTAAACGAACATTATACGAATATTAACAATATAAGTTAATAAAATATATACAAAAAACATTCAAGGAAACCTTTTTTTATCAAAAAAATTATGATATGATAAAATGCATGGAGGGGGTGCTTTAGTTATGACCGATACTGTATGTACTTTTGTGGGACTGTGATGAATATTTTGATGTGTTACAATCGGAATGATAAAACCATATATATTTTTAGCAGATTTGGTCTAATAGAGTGCAGAAATGGACGTTAATAAATAAGTTTTATCTACCTGATAAAACATCATTATTTGTATAATATAAATTTATTTATATGACCTTTTCCTATCTTTCCGACAACATATGGATTCTCAGCCACAAGAACTGTTCATCTTTTGAGGCCAAGAACAAGATTTCTGCATCGATCGAAACAAATTGTAGT